>OY743225.1:23074082-23734901 GCA_963555765.1 Orthonevra nobilis | reverse complement strand
GAGGAGGAGGACCAGGAAGGGAAAACGGGGATACTTAAAATGGTAGTGTGCGCGCGTTCCGATATCACCATAATTATTAAGGAGTTGCTCGATTCTTTAATTTGAAGGCAATAGGTCAATAACGAATCGTAGTGTGCGCACTTCCATAAATCTTCTTACTAATTAAGAACCCGATCGAACGCTTTTAAAATCGAAATAACGCCGAATTAGTCAAATTCTACAATTGTTTTTTCGTTTAGAGTTAATTTACCCTTTGGTTCAACAAGTATAAACAGTGATTCCGAGCAGAGGCAAAGCAATTCACGATTCCAACCTTATTCATGAACGTCCTTACGGGCTTTTATTTCCCTCATGAAATAGTATTAGCTCCATTTGGCTTTGTTTCCATTTTAAAAAATGCGATTAAATGCGCTTTTAAATCACAAACGAATTGTTCAACATGCAAAACTTTAAAGTTCTTTTTAGATTTCTCATAACATCGCACATGTTTACGAGTCAACCAATTTCATAATTTTCTCATTTATGATACATGCGGTACAGACGAATAAGGGGATGAACACGTTTTTTCTATGGGGCCTTTTTTTATTTTTAACTTAATTTTTATTTTTCGTTGACACTAAAAAATTTACGCGAATGGGTATGGACGAATATTTGTCTATTTTCATTGAAAATAGAACAAAAATTTGTAAAACGCAATCCCGAAAATTAAAATAAAATAAAAAAATTAAACATATCTATCAATTATCGTTCGGAATTTTTGTCAAAATTCAAAAGGGAGGTGCCACTTCACAGCCTCAGTAACCAGACATTGTATCTCGCGACTTTTGCTCCTTTCGACCGATGGCACGTGCCATGACCAAACAGCACTACCCTATAATCGGGTCCTTTACACCTGATTCACGCAACCTTTAAACTGTTCACAATTTACAAATTTTCAGCAACAAATGACGGATCTGAATTGAAAGGCGGATAGACAAATCCAAACTCTCAAAGTTCGTTATCAATCAAGAATTTCTACTCCTTATCATAATTGAAATGCCACTTGATAAGGTACGGCATAGTGTCATTTAAAAAAAAAACTATGATAAATCGAGATTTTGAAGACGAAGGACATTTGAATTCAAATGAAAAGCTGCCAAAAAAAATCATTCCTGTCTTTGTTAAAAATCAAACAGACCCACTTCAAGGAAACTCGCCAGAGAATGAATTATAAAACAGCACACAGTTTGCGGAGGCCAAATCAATATTTTATCCTTCTACATTATCCTTGTTTGTCGGAATGTTCACGAAAATTCAAGGCGTACACCCACACAATTATACCGGGATCAACAGAAAGAGATGGATGATGAGAGTGCAGTTCAATGACCCCATTTTCCTGTGAACTACGGTTCTGCACAGCTAAGTTATTGAAAGCTTTTTCGCTTTTCCTCCTCCGAGGTGCACTTCAGTTGTTTCTTTGTTTTTCATCGTCGGTCGGTGCTGTGTGAGGTTGCGTATACGCCCTAGTGCTAGCAACTCCATTTCTTGTCACAGTAGTTGTGTTGCCGCCTACACACGAAAAGGAAAACCTAACCCAAACATGGACATGTTAACAACACGAACACATGACATCCTGCTGCTTTCTTTCCATGCACCCCTTGGATGTTTTCTCGTCCTTCTCGTGAGCTAAGTTTATCCGGCGTGCAGCCAAACGATATGGTTCTGAATATGAGTGACAACGTCAGATAAGTGCAGCGAAACACAATTTCGAGTTAGTGAGGGTGTGTCTGAGGTTTCTTGCAGAGGAGACGTCCATACATATGTAAGTGCGTGTCAAATAGCAAGCAGTTGTACTACGAAACGACAATTGAAGCAAAACTAAGAAAGGCGACGAATATAATCGAAATGCGCATCTGTATTAGTCGGAGAGGGGTGGGTAACTTTCGTGTGAAATGAAAACAAACCATATCGCTGCAAGTTGTTGACTGCACTTGTGTGTCATATTCTGGATCTTGTTTTGAATTTGGAACTAGGAATGTAGGATAAGAAGGATAAAATCCTTTCAATGCCACAATTGCGGAAACATAGTTTTTCTAGGTATATGCATGTGTGTAGTTGTGTATTGAAGAGAACACTTTTTTTGTATCAAAATGATTGAAACAGTTCTTTAGTACTTTTCAAGGAGAAAATCTTTAGAGATTTTAAACTAAAAGATTAGGCTTGCTAAAAGGTGGAAGTAATTATTCACCACAATCTGCATTAGTTTAAGGTATAATCTTAATCTGAACGTTTTAAATAATGATGATATGCTGGCAGAGTGAAGATCGTTTTCGACAGGACTCATTATAAGTTTTAATTTGTCCTGTCCGGATGCACCTTTTGTTTTGGTCCATTGTGGGTAGCGTCCAAGATTCGGAATCGATTAAGGTGGTTTTAAAACTGAATTAAGTCTACAAACTTTGGTTGAGTCAATAATTTGCTTTTCAGCAACTGAGTTACTCGAGTGAAATGAACACTGAAAACCGTTCAATTTGATCATCGATGACGACAATTTATCTGTGCAACTTTTAATGCAAGATAGCCTCCACCACATTTCTCGATTATTTTTGATCCTCTATGCCTTACTTATATCACAGCTGTCAAAAAAGGTTACACGTTTTTGTCACGTGAAAACGGCTGAGAACGAAGATCATCAAATTCAAACTGAAATGCGATCAGACCTGCCTTGGACCCACATCGAAGAAAATTCTTCAATAACGAATGCGAAGACTCTATGTGAGAGGAATCTTTATTAAGTCGCGTTCTTTTGGAACTGCCCTCGTATACCGAAGGTGCTTATGTGCTAAGTAAGTAGTGGCCACCATAGGGTACACATGCGGCAGCTTATGCAGATTGCATTTGACTGCACGCCCAGCCTTTTTGCATGTGTGCAAAAAAAACAGTGTCCTATGAGGACGTTTTATTCGGTGCCATTTCAGTTTAGTTTTTTCCTATACTGAACATGTCGTAGTGCTAATTCTTAATATTAAATCTTACTTCGATGAAATTGATTTTTTCACTCTTGCTTACCCCTGTTTATTTTTTTTTTCAATTTGTTATAACAAAGATTGCTTTACCTGAAAAGAAAAGGAAAGAGTATGTTAAAATACAATATGCAAAAACAAATGAAGACTACGAGTATATTGTTAAGTGTAAATAGGGAAAAAAGAAATTGAAAAATAAGAAAATCGATCGTCTTGATATTTTTCATGATAATTTAATCGTTCTGAGCGCTAAAACTTACACGCCTGTTTGAAATACCTAATATAACACAGAAGAATTGACCAGCTGATTAACTAGCAAAGTAGGAAGCATATTGCGCAAACCCTTCAATCCATGTCGTTAAAGACTTTACAGGCAATCTCACATTCCCACAGATATACGTCGGTCACATAATATCGACTACCAGTTCCAGAACCTCTGTGTTGAAGATGCCCGACTCGTAACAAGCATTAGGAACGAATCGGGACACTGCACAACGACTCTTCCATAAGTTGTTGAGACAAAAAGGAAATCGAGTCTGTCCGTCGTCGGATATTTGAATGCATTAAAAGATGAAGAAGAAGGATTATTACACTAAACAGTAACTTCTTCCCTAGATAAAAATGTCAAAACCGAAAGAACCTCCCAGTGTGTCAAATAGAAAGCTTAAAAGTCGAAGTTATGCAACTTTTAACAAGTACTTAACCTGATTCTCGACTGTCACAACAGTCAGTCTAAGCAGGATTTGCCTATCGCAAAAAAAATCATCCAGCATTTCCTGTCATGTTCATCAGCCATGGTTGAATGTGGTTTGAAAAATTGAGAGAGGATTATATCAGGAAAAAACCTATGTTTTAGAATTTTTAAAAATATGACAAAATTTCGTCTTTCATCTTTCTGTCCTGTAGGTTACAAAGCGTTATTTCGGACGAATTAATGGAAATCAAGCAAATTTCAATAATGAGACCTATCCGATTCTGCATGTTCATAAGTATTTATCGGAACATTGCATTTCTACATACGCTAGAACCAAAAATTATTATTTCATCCATAACACAACGCCTAAAAATTAGAAAGGTTTAAAACGAAAATGGGAATCCAGTGTTAAAAATAGCGGAATTTTCGGATTAATCAAATGGATTTCGGGCTTATTTTCAGCCCATTTAGCAATTTCTATGTTAAATGGGCTGAAAATAAGCCAGAAATCCATTTACAACGAAGGAAAATTGCTTCAGCTCTTGATCGACAGTTGTCAAGGATTTGGTTTCTTTCGAGTACAATGGCTCGACCACATTGAGCGAATTTTAGCAATCAGGTTCACGAAAAAGAGAAAACCGAAAGCCCGATCCAAGAAGCAAGCAAACGCAGATGCCCGGTAGCTTGGTCTTACCAAATTTCACGAGAACGTGAGGGATGAAAAGTAGCTTTAGTATAAGGTCAGAGCTTAAAAAGATCGTTGGTCAGCTAAAAAAGTTATGGTTCCCAGCTTAAAAAAAATGAGAACATAGCCTACCAGTTCAGGATACCTTGCAAATTAAATAGACCTTTATCTTAGTCGTAGAATTTACATATATTCTTTCAATTTGCTCATTTCCTTTGGACACACACGGTTACGATTATGACGCACTTTCGTGGCGACAATGCCGCCAACGCAAATAGCCAAACAGAAGCAGTGCAGCAATGTCGTTTTGTGTATTTCCAATGAGAACGGTTGAAGGCGGCACCTCCTGTGCATGTCCAAGTGGGACAGACCAGCAGCATAAACACAAACCCAACTATACATATACATATACATGCGTCAACCATTGCCTACCGCTTTCATGTGTATTTTAGAAAATGCAAATTTTTCAAACGCACAGTTCCTCAATGCAATCGTCTGCGTGTTCCTTCATTCTGTCGGATTTCACCAGTCGTTACTCTTACCTTCTATAGTAACATCTAGACCGATGTGGGGAAAAAAGGTGCGTTGCATGGGTTTTGTTGAATGACTGACTAGCTACTTATTTATTGCGATTACAGCTAAAATACTAATATCCACATTACTTTGATCACTGTTGAGGTTGTTATAAGGTTTGTTACGTTGACACCGACGACTAGGCCACCCAGAAGTGAGTTGTGGTATGATTTGTCTATTTGTATGTATCTTGGCCGGGTCGAGAGGAGCTTATACACGAATGTGTCATAGCTTGACTTTTTTTTAAAGTTATGCTGTTGAGAGTCTAGAACCTTTCTATGATATTAAAAAGGCGATCAATTTTGCTACAACGAATTTAGATCAAATTTTGTGGCAAAAAAGGGTGCGAAAACTTTGGAAAGGTTGAAGATACAAAAACGAACACTTATATGAGTCGCAAACAAAATGGCACAAAAAGGTTGTTAGTCTCTCGAGGTAGCGGATGCAGTCGCATGTCATCGACCTCGAAAACCGACAGAATCATCAAAAAAATCTAAGAGATGTTAACCAAAAATGACCATCGAAGAACTAACAGAGGCCTGAACATTGGTTCAGGAATGGAATGGACCGGATGACGTTTTGGTTAAGAATTTGAACTTTAGACGCATCGTATTTGAATTTCATTCAATAAGGGACCGTATCGACGACGCGGAAGATACGATTTTCGCGACTAAATTCAACCCAACATTTATCAAAGACAATGTTGTTGGAAACAAAACGTGTGTTTCTGATCGAAACAGAACAGATCGAGTGCCATCTAGGTCCACTGAATTAGCCTGAATTGGCTGGACGCTGCGACGCAAAACTAGAACATAATGAAATAAACACATAGCCAGAAGGAGGGAAGAGAATAAAAAATAAATCCGAAAAAATAAAAGAACTCGCACAGTTATGTACATTCCAGAAGGCCACATCTAGACAGAACATTTTGTAGAAAGTCGAAAATCTGCAAAATCTTTAGGGTTACTTGGTCATCGATCGCCAGAGAGAATGACACGGTATGAAGAGAATTCAAACGTAATCTCAAAGACCACTCAAGAAGAAATCGACACAGTTGTCAAAAAACTGAAGAGGAAAGTGGTCAGAAAGTGAAAAGTGCCTTGACCAGCTTTTGCTAATACATGAAAAATGTAAAAACTTGGGACGATGAAATTGTGCCCGACGAATGAGTATCAATTCTTTTAACGACATCTACAACACTCGAAATCCTTTGATTTGCAAAATACCTCTCTTACCGGATCTAGTTGTGCCCCATACAAATTAGACAATATCTGCTTCGCGCCAGCAAATCAAGATAGAAAAAATGTTCACTCTTTAAAAGTTCAACGAATTTTATTTCGGTACTTGTCTCCTATTCATTATCTCCGAAGGAGAATAATGACAGTGTATAATGCTTTGAGCTGCACTACGTCGCATAACGCTCGAGAACGTTTGAACACCTTTTTTGATTGGATCGGATAAAAAAACTGGCAGCTGTAGATAAACGCAGGCGATTTCGACACTCGCCCGCCGGAGTCGAAGTTTTCATGACGATTGATGAAGAAGAATCTATATTCGGTGTAGGCTTGGAATAGAACTTTCGAATATCATCTTCAAAACTGACACAACAGTGAAAATACGATAGAGGTATTTCGGTTCGTTAAAAAAAAACTAAGTTTACACTCAGCATATAAATACATAAATGCCAATTTGTCTGATGCAGCGACCCTATTGTTATTATAATTCCAAGTAAAGGATAATAAAATATAGTTCGACCTCTTCTAACTATAAATCCACCTTGTACCACTTTGGGCGTCAATCAAGGCATGCTATGGATCAGCTTGTTGGTAGTTTCCAATGTTATTGACACTTGAAGTATCGCCGAAATTTTGTCTTCCGATGTTGGACACTGTTTTCGAACCTATAATCAATTTTTGCCTCACTTGGCTAATGTCGGGTGATAAGGAAGGTATTTTCATATTTTTTAGTGTTCCTTTTTGTTCTTCTTGATCCATGTCTCGTCGGTAAGGTTTCGAATCAAATCTTTGCATTAATAAGATCCAAGACTTATTAATCATCGCTTATCAGATTGTAAATTGTTTTGTCTTTACTCCTCCTTTTAAATGATTCCTTCGATAGAGACGAACTTCCCAACAGTGGAAAGGCTTTTCGCCTAAGACTATTATGGAACCACGATTATGTATGCCGCAGCGACCATCTTATCTTCATTTTATCAAAAGGCGCGATCGATTGGATTCTGCACAGACTTCTAGAAATGTACGCCGTCGAATCCTCTTGCTTCATAATGGTATAGTTAGATACTCCCGTTTTTATCTTAGCTTGGGCTTTACTTATCTTCTGGATCTTTAAAGTTGATCATTCTTTAAGATACACTGTCCACTTTCATATTTTAAGCTTATCTGCGACAGCAACACGCACAGTAGGCGGGGCTTGTATTTAAAAAATAAACAATTTTAGAGTTAGGTTATAGCTTCAGGTGTTTTATTACTCCCCACATCGGAATCGCTTCGAGATGCAGATGAAATCTTTTCTCGATCTTTTGTTTATTTAATTGCGCACCATTACTTATGAACGGCAGTGGGCTTCATGGGGTTACTTATGAACGGCAGTAGGCATCATGGGTGTCCTATCACTCTTACTTAATCATAAATGCTGAAAAATTTGTTTTAGAGTATCAACAACTAAGGATTTTGACTGTAAAACTCATGGGGATAACTTCAGTTAAGCTTCTATAAAAAAGATTATACAAGTTAGAGCCTCCATTAGGCTTTTAGATAAACTAGCCAGTACTTCCAAAAACTTAAAAGACTTGGCGAAGATCGTTAAGATCGCATCGGAACTGCAAACTCAAAAGCTGTTTGTATCAAAAATGCATTAGAGGACAAACAACAAAACGTCAAAGCAAAATGTATTAAAGGCTCCATTGAAGTTAACAAATGAAGCCCTATTCATTAGCAAACAAACCCCAACTTGACCCCCTAAGTACGAATACATGGATATTTTCACTCCGAAACAACCACTGCTTGTGTGCGTCATCGATCGAAATAAAAACAAGACAAAAAGAAAAAAGTACGAACAAGTCACAAAAAAACCAGAAAAAAATGCATGTCAGGGAGAAAAACCAGCTTCGAAACGTTCTCGTTGTAGTCTCGGAGTCGGCCGCATATGCATGCACACATTCATTCATTGCTCCTCCGCAAGAAAAAAAAAACGAAGTCTGGAAAAAAAAACTACTCAGCTGGAGTATGAGATTGCGAACGACATGGTCCGTAGAGACGACAGACGTCCAAAGGCCGACGCAACGGTGACTCCCAGATCCAATATCACTCTCATGCGAGCAAATGCAGTGCGGGTGCAGAGATTCCGGCTGCCAGGCCATGGCCTATCTCAACAGTATTTGCAGTGAGAACAAGCCTGACGCAAGCGAATGCGATGCGATGACGAACGACGCGACGGGATTGTGCGCTTTTATTCTCGGTGAGCAACGACTTTATTATGCGGGATGTATGTGGGCCTCTGTGCGCATTCCCGGTCATTTTCATCATTTTTTCTTTGCTGGTAGTTGTGTAACTAATTGCCTGCGCTGACATTCGTTAGTGCAAACACATACTTAAAAACTACAAAATTCATGCAAACGTAAATAGAAAATGAAACTAGGTGCTTTGCATTTCAATTTTTTCAGCTTTTCTAGCCGCCTTGCAGAGTTTTGAAGTTAAACAAAAAGTCTTTATGTTGCCCCAGACAAGACAACAGATTCGACATTAACACTTTCGCTTTCGCTCAAGTGTCAAATTTAAAAATGCAGCCAGGGGGGTGTGAATATGATATCAGGGATGTAGCGTCGTGCCAGAATTGTTTTATCTATAAAAGTGGAAAGCTTTTGCTGTTGCAAATTATTCAACTGTGGATGTAACATGCCGCACATGTGAGGGGTACATGGGGGAAATGCAATAGAAACTTGTTCGTCTATAAGCGAGGTATTGCTTGGTGTGTAATTTTCCATAACATAATAATAGGCCCGACAATAACCCAGAAAGCTTAACATTTAGCAACTCTTTACGTAAAATGCGGGATACACAGAAGGACCGTTTAATTTGACAACACAAACCAGCGGTAGTTTAATCAAGGGAAGTGCCTTCGAAGATATTGCCCCTACTAAGACAATATCGAACCATTTTAGGCAATCCAAAGGGTGGGTTATCAGTTGAATGTTTTGTAATGTTATTATGTTTTGTTATGTTTTGACACTGATAAATCTTATGAGCTTACGAATTTGACAGAAGCTCAGCGTTATTTTTTCGTAGTACGAAATGAATCGATTAACACTCGAACAAAGTTGGGAAATATTGCAACAATGTGTACGCCTTAGTCGGAGAACATCAATGTCAACCTGTTTTATTATCGCTTCTCTGTTTTCGCGTTAGAGCAACTCCTTTTTTTTAAATGAGACGCATTTCTTCGAAAGCATAGAAAATACATTGCATTCTTTTCGTTGTACTACTTGGTATAGGATTTAGATTGTCGGCATCATTGCCACATTTTTCTTTCAAGACGACAATGAAAGACACCTTACAGTCAATAGAGAGAGCTGACGTGGCATGATTACCGACTTTTTGGGGCTACATCCAACAATAATTTTTTTAACGCTTACTTTGTCCGGTTGGTTTTGTGTTCGTAGAAAAGTTGTAGAACTCAAAAAGGTCTATTTGCCGCTCCCTGACACCAAGACGTACTACTTACCCGTCCGAACAATGTTGTGTGAAAGGTAATTATTATATGCAAACAATTTCCTCGACGATAAATATCTATAACCGTTCAGACAGTACATAATAGGACTACCGGTTGAAAATGTCGTTATTGCAGACAACTTCATATGTATTACTCTGAGGTGAATTTTGTCCATGACAGCTGTCACATCAGAAACTTCATGTCATTGTCTAATTATTTCAGTCTAGTTTATTGGTCAATAGTGAAACAAATGTCTACATTCGTGCCATCAAAACAACATTTGCGGGAAGTTTTAATATGCTTCTTTCATTTAAAGAAAAAAGCAACCGAAGCGCATCAATTGCTTACCGAAGCTTACCCGGGCTATACTATAGCCGTTAGAATGTGTCAGCGGTGATTTAAGCTGTTCAAAGATGGTGATTTCGACACCGAAGACAAAGAACGCCCCGGTCAGGTGAAAAAGTTTGAAGTTCATGAATTGGAGGCATTGCTCGATCAAGATCCATCACAAGCGCAAGAAGAACTTGCAAAATCATTTGGCGTCGCTCAGCAAACCATTTTCGATTGTTTGAAAGCAATGGGAATGATCCGAAAGGTAGGACATTGGGTGCCGTATGAATTGAAGCCACGAGACGTCGAACGCCGGTTTTGCATGTCCGAAATGCTGCTTGAACGCCACAAAAAGAAATCTTTTTTGCATCGAATCTTCACTGGTGATGAAAAATGGGAACATTACGATAATCCAAAACGTCGGGCAACGTATAGATACCCCGGACATGCCCAACATCGACGGCCGTTCAGAATATTCATGGCCTGAAGGTTATGTTGTGCATTTAGTGGGACCAGAAGAGGGTTGTGTATTATGAGCTGCTAAAACCGAATGAAACAAAGACAGGCGAGGTCTATCGACGACAATAGATGCGTTTGAGCCAAGCACTGAAGGAAAAACGGCCGGAAACGGTCGCAAGACACGATAAAGTTATTTTGCAACATGACAATGCTCGGCCACATGTTGCAAATGTCGTTAAAACTTACCTTGAAACGCTCAAATGGAATGTCCTACCCCACCCGCAGTATAGCTCAGACCTTGCGCCATCCGATTACTATCTCTTCCAATTCGATGATGTCAAAAAATGGATCGATTCGTGGATTGCGGCCAAACTTTATATCTATTTTACCTCAATAAAGCATTAATTTTTGAAAAAACGACATTTTCAACCGGTAGTCCTATCAAGAGGTTGTCACAAAAGGCTCTTTTATTAATATGGCCTATGTTAACCATGAAAGTTCATTTATGTGATAGAATTTTTGAAATCGGATGAGTAGTTTCGAAAATGACTATCTACATACAAACTTTAAAATTTTACCTCGAATAGAACACGTTCGATAATCATATAATCAGACATTATGGTCACGTTGCTAAGCGGAGCTGCGATGTGACGCCCTGGACTTTTCATTGCCAGCATTCAGAGACGATTCAGGACAGTTTTGATGGAATAGGATTTGAAACCATCGGGAAGTCAATATTACCTACTGTGAATACAGCCGATGCATTTATTTTAATGGAAAATCCATTGTCTTCCCTGAACGCAAACAATCCGTCAACTACATCTGCAGATTTTGGCCCATACTCATATAGGATCCAACTGGTATCAATTGAAACCAATTTTTTATTCCCTGTGCCATGAAAGTCATCTAAAGAGCGAACAAAAGAAGGACGGATAGATACCCTTAAAAATGACGCAGCTGCTGTGACCGAAATTTTGATTTAAAACTAAATGACGCGAGCTGTTGAGGCCAAGAATATCTACACCTCTAAAAAAAATGAAATGTATGTAGTCGTTTGAAATTAGTTGCACACGGTTTGATTTATTAACAATCACCAAAAAAAAGTAAAAAGCAAACATACCTATCCTTTAGGAATAAGTTAAGAGATAACTTTGACAAATGAGCAAACCATTGTCACCTTCGCGAAAAGGGAAATTTGAGTGCAACCAACCAACCAATTCATCTCCATTTAGCCAATACAGCAACAAAATTTACAATGAAAGGATTTTAACCCGCCCAGACTTTTGTATATGTATCTTTATACATACTTTTGGTAAATCTCGACAAACACAACAAAATGGACCAGACAGACAATTCCTGTTTCCTTGGGGGCAAAAAAAAATTAAGGATTCCAGTTTACTACTTACAAAGTATACCCAGCGGCCAGTCTTTTTCGCTTTAATTTTATATTCACTGTCTCGTACCCTACTTTTGGTGCAAAAACCAACAAAAACCCTTTTCAACGTTCCTCCTCATTCAGTTCAAGCATGTCATGCACATCCGCCATTTTCGATTTTGGCCTCAAAACAGAAACTCATCAGGTTAATGACCTAACAAACCACCATCGTCAAAATAAGGGTAACGAAATTGCACATGTCCAATTTCCAAACCCTGCTGTTAGTATATTTTGTTATTTTTGACAACACACACAAATAGACTCACGCATGCACGCACTCTGCTGCATTCGCCAATAATTAAACTCGATTGAATATCTTTTTCCGACAGCTTGTATGGCGTGCAGCGGGTTTACAGTCTCAAATGACCAAAAGGAAGGGCCCACGAGGGCAGAAGTGCACTGAAAAACGCATTCGGGCGGTGTGTATCTTATTGCATACCTATCGATTTAACAAAATGCAAAGCAAACATGTACAGTGCGGCCGTTTTTTTTTTTTTTTTTTTGTGTATCTGCTCGCAGACAGCAACCACTGAGAGCGCAAAGGAAATGCCAAAGGAATGCGTATGCCATGGTAGGGATACAGCATGACATGCCTCTTCTCCTTTTTGCATACGCATCTGTTTAGAAGACTAAACAGACAGATGAGTGTTTACTGCAAACACTGGTGGCTTTTGCAAGAGGTGGGTAACAGATGTAAGGCGCTGGTGATCTTCGACGCGCCTAGGAGTTTCACGATGTGCGTGGTCGTTAAACGGGTGGGTATGGAGCTTTTCCCCCACGAAAACAGTAGGAAAATTATGAGCTTACTTATGTCAATATGTCGATATGACACAGCGGAAGGATTAAGTAACACTAATCCGGTATACAGGCGTTCACATGACACAAATGCCTGATGTTTGTGTCAAACTGAAAGGAGATAAATTATGATTGACACCATTTAGTCAGTCCTTACAAGATTGCTCAAATAAGCCTAATTTGTAATAGAGTCAATGCAATTTTAAAACTCTAAAATCAAAGTGTTGTAAAAACGAAAGCAGATGAAACTTACCACGACAGTGATACCTTAAATAAGAAACAGAATACCAATTCTAGGAAGTCAGGCCCATGCTACAAGATTTGTGCGTGAGGCGGGACTATTGAAGAAAGCGCAGAAAATGTTGGTCTTCAAATCAATGAGGATAAAACACAAAACACAACAAATCGTTCGGCAAAAAAAAACCAGCTGGAACAGAACATAATAATAGTAAGCCTTAAAATGCAGGTTGTAGCCTGGTTGACACCATCTCGGAGAACGGATTCAAGCTAGTCAGTTTTTGCCATCGTAGTAGCTAGTACGCGGTTTGCACACCTCAACATCCACGACCATTGCGATCGACGTAAAGCACTCTTCCAGCATCATGGATGTCTGAACTGTCCGAGGGGCCAAAATTGACGCGGAACACTTTTCCTTGTAGCCAATGTATTGCTGAGGATATCCTGACCAAAGATGAAGAAAGGAAATGCTGTGAGTAAGTACAACGTCGGACAGCAAATGCTTCTGCGATCGAGTTAAAATTAACCTTTTGAGCAGCCCCATGCTGCCTGCATCAAGAATTGAATACCAGTGGCAAACAGACGTCCCGGGTTTCATGAGACCACCAAAACGAAACCCCGAACCGAAGCTTGCAAAGCTCAAAATGGAAACATCGTAGTAGAATCGTAGTCAATGCTAAGGACTTAGAAGAAACACTTCTGCAGTCTGTATAACGGTGACGATGAATCAAATTCCGCTGCCCAGCAGGCTGAACTATTCAGTGAAGACGACGCAGACCAACAATACTGTCCACCCGACCTAGACGAAGTAAAGAGAGAAGCTTAAGTCTCATGAAGCTGCTTGAACGGACGGCCTAGCTTCCAAGCTTTTCAAAACCGCAGGCATTGACTCGGTTAGGAGTATGTACCAACTTATCTACAACAAATGGTTGGATGAAAGCATGCCCTGGGAATGGAACCTCAGTTTTGTTTGCCCGATCCTGAAGAAAGAGGATCTTCTTAACTGCGCCAATTATAGAGGTATCAGTATTCTCAACGTTGCTTACTTCTTAACTGCGCCAATTATAGAGGTTTCAGTATTCTCAACGTTGCTTAAACTTTTCTGCCGTATTATGTGAACGTCTGAAAACGTTCGGCAACAACGCGATAGATCCACACAAATGTGGCTTTAGACCAGGAAAGTCCACCATGCACCAAACATTCACATTACGGCAGATCTTGGAAAGGAAACCCAGGAGCTTCAAATCGACACCCACGCCGATTCCAAGGCCGCCCATGGCAGCATCTACTTCAAGTTTTGGCATCAGGTCATGTAGGGCAAATGGACACTGTGGAAAAGGACTTCATCCAAGTTGGCATCAAAAACTGGAAACAACTAGCCAGTGACCGGGCTGACTGAAGAATTTTGTTGGTTGAGTCCCTGGTCCGCCCTGGACTGTAGCGCCGGGAAGTAAGTAAGTGGAGTTTTATCTTTCTCTTCACTAATATCAACTCCAAAAACGACAACTGGAATTCAGACGAAAGCTAATTCTGAGCAATTGATGCTTCTTTGTTAATATGTCCAAACAACTCAGATCAAAACTAATAACTCGAAGGAAAAAACTCATGTTTGACAAAAACTGAACAGTTTTTTACAAAGGCAGACGAATTTGGGACCGTAAGGAAAACGGAAGAACAGATTTTAAGAAACTTCGCAAAAGTCCTGTCTGCTAATGTCGAATGAGGGAGATGGTTCAACTGAAAATCAGCATAATGAAATACCATCTTTTTACATAAACAGCCAGCACACCAGAGGTAGACTTTAATCGTCTTAAACTGTTCAGCAAACTGGGGTTCAATAATTGCAGACCCCCAGTACATCTGCGTCTATTCACCGTTACATAAATTTAAAAACAAAATACTACCAGCAAACTAAATATTTTAATCTACCCGTTAAATCAAATTGCATTGGACACATGCTTCGCGAGGTTGGTTCACATTAAGGGCGGCTCGTTAGCAAGTCCACTTCATTCATCAAATGCCGTTTCCGCCTTGTTAGTATTTTTGTTTTTTATCTCCATACAAAGATCGAAGACAGAAAAACCAAAAAAAAAAAAAATTGAACATACGACGTTTCAAAATAAGACTGCCAAATTTTGTTATTTATCTTTCGACAATTGCCATTTACTTCCGATTTTTTTTTTTTGCTTCTTTGTGCAACAAATAGTCTTTCGAGCGTAAAGTTAAATGTAAGAAACAACCTGGGGACCCAAATTGAAAACGAAATGTGAAAAACTTATCACCCTTGAACGATCTAGAGGGCATTTTGTTATTCTTTGCAAACTATGAAAGTATTTACTTACCAACCCCGACACAATTCCAGACGACCATTCTACACAAACATTTAATTCAGCATTTCATTAAAAAGAAATTTTCAAAAAAAAAAAACAATATTCCAGAAGAAAACCCCCTAAATAAAGAAATAAACTTGAAATTGAATTAACCGTAAAAATACTGATGTATCTGAGAAAATTTGCATTTTAAATAGGACAGTCGCACTCTTCATCTGGGGGGTAGAGATATACGAAAAATGTTGCTTTTGCCATGAATTTCGTCCAACGTGCAAGCGGTCATCGCGGCCTTTTCCAAACTAAGGAAAGAGCTCAAGAGGTTAGCTGTTGCAAAAAGAAAGGGGTGAATATTCAAGTAGGCTGCTTTGCTACCGTTGATGATAAATTCAAATATATGCACATAGATACACGTCTCGTCGTCTGAAGATACAAGTACAAGCAGCAACGCTGTTATTCTGGTTGTCCTTATTTAAGGCCAACGGGGAGCTTGCACGTCTGTGACGCAAACTATTAGCCCATCGTCAGAGGCCAATTTTTCTATACTTTTTCCACTTGGAACATATGATGTCTGTTGGAATGAATTTTCAGTCTGCTATAGTTTTTGAAGAACGCGCGAACATAAATAGTGATTTTTTTATTTTAAGTTCAAGGATAAAAAAATTTTTAATTTTAATCCAAATAAAGACGAGACATAACCATAACTGATTCTTAAATACATTAATTGGACTTTCGACAGCTGGAATTAAATGATGGGAAGAGCTTTCGTCGCTGTGCTGAGTCATGGTTAACGTGTTGACTTCGGAATTCTTTGGCAGGCGTGAGAGTGCATCCGCAACAACATTACTTTTCCCTGGCTTGTATCGTAATTCATAATTATACTCTTCGAGAATCGCTTTCCAGCGTTTCATCTTGGAGTTGTTGTTCTTGCTGCTCA
Organism: Orthonevra nobilis; assembly: GCA_963555765.1. Classification (NCBI taxonomy): domain Eukaryota; kingdom Metazoa; phylum Arthropoda; class Insecta; order Diptera; family Syrphidae; genus Orthonevra; species Orthonevra nobilis. The sequence continues at coordinate 23,718,699 of OY743225.1, read as the reverse complement.
GGGCGTGTGTTAAGGGTTGGTGGTCTGTGTAAATCTTTACATGCGCAGTGCCGTACAAATAATACCTTAGAGAGTTAAGTGCCCATACGATCGCGAGCAGTTCTTTTTCATTGGCAGCATAGTGCTCTTCGGTTCTGCTCAACGATCTTGAAATGAACATTATGGGTTTGTCCTCTTGTGATAGCACCGCACCTATTGCAAAGTTAGATGCATCGGTGGTTAATTCAAAGCTTTTGTGAAAATCGGGATAAGCTAAGACAAGGTCTTTAGAAGAAAGGGAATTTTTTAATTTATAGAAAGCTTCGATAGCATCGGGTGTCAAAGAAATTTGAATTTTGCCTGATTTCGTTTTTGAAATACGTCCTTCCTCTCCTCTAAGGAGTGATGTTAGTGGTTTGGCCAATTTGGCATAATCCTTTATGAATCGTCTATAGTATCCGGAAAGGCCTAGGAACGATCTTAGTTCCTTAATGGTTGTTGGAATAGGGAAGTTCACTATTGACATTACTTTTTAAGGGTTGGTTGTTATTCCTGATGAAGATACAACAAAGCCCAAAAATTCTACTTCTTGCTGGAAGAATTTGCATTTGTCCAGCTGTACCTTCATATTAGCTTGGCTTAGCGTTTGAAAAATTTGCTCTACGTGCTTTATATGGTCGCGTTCATCTTTACTGAATATAATTATGTCATCGATATAGACATAACACGTTCTACCAATATAAAGGCGGAGTATATCGTCGAGTGTACGTTGGAAAATCGACGGTGCATTTTTAAGGCCGAATGGGAGTCGAGTGAACTCATATTTCCCATTACAAACTGAAAATGCAGTTTTTTCCCTATCGGATTTCTTTAACGGAATCTGATGGAAACCGCTTTTCAAGTCAAGGACTGTGAAATATTTGCTTTTCCCTAATTGCGACAGTACCTCGTTTATTTCCGGAATCGGGTATTTGTCAGCAATTGTCACCAAGTTGAGCTTTCGATAATCGATAACTATCCTGTATTGTTTGTTCCCGTTAGAGTCCGATTTTTTTGGAACAATCCATACAGGGGAGTTATAGGGTGATCTAGAAGGCTGTATTATACCATCGTCTAATAATTTTTTCATTTGTCTTTCCACTTCGTCTCTCAGAGATGAAGGATATGGATAACACTTAGAGTAGACAGGAGTGTCTGTATTGGTCCCTATTTCAGCAATTACTTTCGTAGTGTATGTTAATTTTTCATTGGGTTCTGAGAATAAAGAAGGGAATTTACTGGCTATGCCGTTAATAGCACGTTTCTGCGAAGCCGACATACTCGTATGATCTAGTTTTATGTTCAAAGAGTTTACCGATGGTGATTCGAGCTGTTTAATTTTGATTCTGAAATTATTAAGAATAGTCATGTAGCTATTTTTTACGTGTATTACTGCGGAAAGTTGCTTGAGACTATCATGTCCTAAAATGCCGTGGAATGTTTTGAGACTTGGAAGAAGGAAGAACTTTAATTTTATATTTATTTGACCGAAAAGGTTAAGGAACGTGTGCTGCGTAATTTGTATGTCTCCTGCAATAGATTTGGCTTTAAAAGTTTGTTTATTCTGGAAAGGATGTTTTATCAGGTCAGTTTGAATATAGTTCTTACTAGAACCTGTGTCTATTAAGAAGTTTAAAATTTGTCCACTCTTCGTTTTGCACTGAAAGTAGGGCAACGAAGAGTCCATTAGCCTAAAAAATTAATGTCGCTGAATTCTTCAACTTCCTGGGAATCTACTTGATCTTGTTCATATTCTTGATCTTGCTGGGCTTGGTCAAGCATATAATCTCTTAAATCTGGGTAGTGCATTGCTTCCTTTACGTCCGTTTGTTGATAAAAGGCATATGCATCGTTAGGGGATATTTCTCCCGTCGGTTGTGCTAGAAAACTTGGAGGTTCCACCTTAGTATGGAAATTTCGCTGGGTTTTATTAGGGATAGGAGCTTGCATTGAAGCTGTTGGAGGACGTTTACCAGCATATCTGAATGGCGTTGGCCTATTCTGATAATTAACAGCACTAGACCTAATGGTTGAAGTCTCCATAGGTTCGGGCCTTGGTTGTGGTTTAGGTGCAAGGGGCCGAGGGGGTGGTGTAGAATTGGGATGAAAGTAGTTATTAGGATTGCTTCTAACAGCTTGCTGTTGGAAGTAAGGATTGTTCTGCGTTTGAGGCATGTAAGCTATCTGTGGAAAGAATCGTTCCCTTTGTGGTGGGTTATTCATAACACGACGCTGTGGCTGAGATATTTGGTTAAAGTTACCTCTGTAAGTTTTTTGGTTAAGATTATATCTTTGAGGGTTTTGATGCTGGTTAGCAAAATCGGTGCGAAACCTTTGATTTTCCAGTTTCAAACATAGGTTTAAAGCTTGGGGTAAGTCACTTGGTTCGCGCATGCCCAATAACCGTGGCAGGTCGCCATTAAGACCGCGTACGAACGTGTCTAGAGCCTTGTTTCTATACGTTCTTGTTAACAATGCTAGCGATTCAGGTCCGGTATCCATGACAGAAATTGTATTAAGGATAAGCGAAAGGTTATTGTTTATTGCTTGATAGAACTCATTTACAGTTCTATTCCCTTGTACCAACGAGTTCATCTGGTACTCGAGAGTTCCAAGATCTCGTTGATCGGCGTAGTGCATTGAAAGGCACTTTGAGATAGCCTTCCAATCTAGAGGCGTATTATACGACTCTAGAGCGGTATCGGCATTCCCGACTATTTTGTTGCGTACAACATTTATGATTCCAAAATACCTGGGAGTTCCTTTGAATGGTTCGTAAATTTTCAAAACTCGGTCCACGCTCTTTTTCCATGAGCTGAACTCCGAAGGGTTACCCGAAAAGTCGCGGAGTGACCTTACAACATCTGGAATTTTGTCCAGTTCTGTGATGTTATCACTGTACTCGGGGCTTATTATTTGATCTTGACATGAGAGATCTGGGCTTGGGTGCAATATTGAATTGATTATAGAAGGGACTTCACGTTGTAGAACATCACTGACAATGGAAGAAATAAGGGTAATGAGTTCAGGGGAGGCGTTGACTGGACGAGGAGCTACTTGAGGTTGGGGATTATCATTTTGGTCTGGGTTAAGGACGGGTGGTCTGATTAGGTTGCTTGGATTTGACATTTTTTTTTTTTTTTTTACTTTTTCTATTATATCACTGGTAATTTAAAATTTACTTGTATTAAATTGTCGTCACAGTTTTTATTCAAATTTGTTTAATTAATAAAGTATTGATATGTTTTTAATATCTAGTATTATCTTTTCATTAATATGTTTCTAATATGAGCCGTTTATTTTGAAAGTGGCTTAAGTCACTTTTGAGTGCAAATTTTTTAAAAATGAAAAGATACCGTTCAATTGTATTTAGTGTTGCCATTAACTCGATTTTTTTGAAAAAGTGACTTATGCCACTTTCAAAATAAACGGCTCATATGTTTCTTTTCTTTCTACTATAAATGTATATTTTGACTTAAAATTATGTTCGCAGTTTCTTATCTTGATTAGATAGATTAATCATTTATTCACAGTTTCTCAATACGAATTATTTTCTTTCAATTGTTTCTAAATACATTTAAAAATATGCTTACAAAATTATAATCCTTAAGTACATCCTTGTACACTGGTTATACTGGAGCGGCTGGCAGTGTTTCCTGTCTCCCTTTTGTCTAGTTTCAGCTACTCGGGGGCCTAATTTTTCCAGCAGAGTCTGTTGGTCAGTTTCTTTAACTTATGAGTCACTGAGGTAGGTATTTTATATTCTTCCCGCACTAGAAAATTTTCTACTCGCGAAGGTTATTTTTATTTAATATTTCCGTACACTCAAACTCGCGAAATTTAAAGAAAATTACAATTAAAATTATTACACGATTTGTTCACCTCTTTTTCAATTAAATGATATTTTTGAGGACCGCGTTCACGATTGCTCGGGCGCCAGTTAGACTTTTATTATTGTTTTTGAAATAAAAAAAATATTTTTTTTTCTGGAGGATGAACCTCTTTATTTGGTTGACCAACTTAGACTAAAAATCATAACAATTATTTGTGTAATCGAAAAGTCGACATGTGGGAATGGAATTTGGGATTTGCGATAAGGGCTGTGGGAAGTTGTGGAGTTGGATCAGGTGCAGACGCTACGTCGGCAACTTGAGCTGTGTGACTGCAGGTGCATTGTGGGAACAGAGATGTGTCAGCATATTTTGCCAGTTGTTGTTTGGCGCGTGCATTTCATCCGGTGTTTGTGGGAATGAACTTTGTTGGTGTTAACTTATAACAGTATTGTGCGGACAAAAATATCCTTTAAACCCTAAAAATTCAGAAGAACAAACGGTATGATCTCAGTAAAAAATTCTGCTGACCAATTGCATTAACTTATCAGCAACATATCAGTGCGCTGGAAAGGCTTAAGAGTTGCACATGACGCGAAGCAGGAAAAAAATAACACTCTAAAGAGAATGGAGACTCTAGTCTTTCAAGGACTCACTGCTAGTTTTTGGCATCCTAACAATTAAGTTGGCGTGGGCACCATTGATTAAACGCGTGGCTTTTCATTTAGTCACATAATAAGTTGTGTTCGAATCCTACAATAAATTTTAAAATTTTATCCAGATGCTGAATCGGTTCGATTTGCCATTGACGCTATTACTGGATTGGTCGACTAGTGATAGTAGTCTGAATAACTGGGTGGCCATCTGTGGTATTAACTTTTTCGATTTGTCATACTAAAATTCCAAGTTCGCGTTGTTCAATAATTTTTTCTTGAGATTATGTCAGTTACTCTGCTATAATTACACTGACTGCAATCTTCCGAAATGCAAAAATAACAATTACTGTTACATCAACTAGTACAGACGAATAAAATACCGCGAACTGAGCGAATGAAAATAAGTCAATAGCAAACTCTTCGCGCATATTCGCCCCACTTATGGAGCAATCGAGAGCAAAAAAAATTGGATGTGGTCATCGATTTTTGTGGTAATTTGCAAAACTGAAATTCAACAGCCGAGTTGTAAGCGACTTTATACAATCGGCGACAATAAACCAAATTAATGCTGATGTGCCAGAGGCTTCTATTTTTTATTTTCATTGCTGATCTTATGTCTGACACATTTACTTCAATTCCTTCTTTTATTCCTATACGTTTCCAGAGAAACGCAACTTACAGAAAAACGAAATTTGAATTGGAATGTTTGCGTATGCGGCACTCAATAAACTCTTACTCTAAAACGCAAAAGAGTTAATTGTTCTACAATCCATGAATCGTCCTTGCATTGCAGGAAACGAAAAACGTTCCGCCCGCGGTATGTATGCACCTTAATGACAACCTTCGTTGGAATAACCACATTTTCGACGTCGCTAAGAATGCAAATAATACTCAATGCCAGCCAGTCTTGCTAATATTGGAGTGTAACTTTCACCTCCTGAAAGGTGCACCAAAGAGAACCTTGTGCCCACCTACTTGATAGGGCATGCGTTAAAACTAAAACAAGGTGACGTAAATACAGTGGTCTTCATTTTTATTGGAAAATCGTTGCAAAATCTATGATCGTTCAAAATTTGTCTATAAATAATAGATTAACCTCCCCCCCATCACTCAAAAAACCGCACATTTATTTTCCACAGAGAACAACATTGAACTGACTTTTATTCTAAAAGGTGAAACAAACTTTCTCGAAGGAATTTCCGTCGGCGTTACAGTCATCACCTGTTTAAAGCCAGAGTGTACCACTATCTCTCCCTTAGAGTTTAAGCGGAATCATAAACCTTGTTCCAATGCTCAATAAATTAAAGTGGCAAATACACTTACAACGCACTGCGTTCAACCACGCAATTTACAAACAAAAGTAAATAAATATTTATAGTCTTTCTTAATCAAAACACTTCGAGTCCCAACAGACACCAACAAATTAAAAAACGTGTCTCATCAAGCTTGTTATGATGATTTTTTTTATAATAAAAATGTTTTTTAAAAAAATACCAGAATATTTTCTAATTAATTTTACAAAGATTTGCATGCTTTAAAAAAGTTACTTAAACATATTTATTTCTTTACGAGCTCCATGTATCCAGTACTTTCCAATTCAGCTAAGCATTAAGCTTTAGTTCTAAATACTTAGCTTCGTTCACTTACCGTATTTCCGCCGAATTGATAATTTTTTATTCAAAGATTTTTGAATCTTTTTAGTTGCTCACTTGACTGTTTTACACAAACAAGTTCGGAATCTCAGTACATCAGCTGAGTAAAGGAAATACTATAAAAGTACATATGTGTGAACTTCCCTCTTTATTTTGAGCTTAAAAATGTCCATTGATGAGGCGGCATAATTTCAGCTTAATTTTGAGTTTGTGCGATAGGCTTGTGCCAATCGTTGTCTTTGGTAAATATCCTTCAAAATTTTGTTTTTTGAACTATGAGTGTGTTTTATGATAGCATTTTTCCTTTGAAATACATACAGGAGGTCAGGAAAGACAATTTCCATAATTCGTTTAGGAAGTAGCTAATAAACTTATAGATCCTTATTAGCACATTTTGAAAATGCCTTTGGATTTTCTGTTAATCAGTTTTTTCCTGAAAGATTACAAAGCCTTTCCTTAATTTTCTAAACATTTAGTCAGGAGATTTCTTACTGTCTCTCTCATTTTTTCAAACGACTTTTATAAAATTAACCTGATAATTTGTTTGTTATTATTGGTTTTGAATTGTTCTGGCAAATGATTCATGAAAGTACTCTGACAATATTTAATTTCTTTGAGAAAACTAGAGTTTTCCTTCTTCTCTAAATATAAAAAAAAAAAATCGAAAACAACTTAAATGAATTTGAATGCCAGTGTTGATACCACAGACGAGCTTTTATTTTTATTTCTTCTTTTATTAACATTTCATTTTCCGTGAAGGGAGCACATTTCCTCCTAGTTCATAAATACAGAACCCATCGCACATGAAGAAAGAAGAATTTTATTTATGCGTCGCAGACACCGCAATGACCTAAGCACTCTATTAATGAGTTCCTTTTATGCGTTCCTCGTGAATAGAATTGTTATCCTCTTCGAATGCAAAAGAATCCAACATTCGAAAAGCACTTTGTAGGTAAATTACTTTTGCGGTTTTGCCTCGTCGAAAGACTCGTTGGTGGTTATAACTTCCCTCGTCGAATCCTTACAGAACACAAATTACAAAATAATAATTTACCCTAATTGTGTGCGGTGGTGTGGCCATCGATATTGATATGGATTCTCTTTTCTCACTTCTTATATAAGAATAGCGTTCCTGATTTTTGCCATTGGAAAGGCATCTGTCCATACGACACTCGCTTCAAAAACCTTTTTTTAGTTCCTGATTTAAAATAATTTTTAATGTTATTTATTCTCTAGTTAAGTGTTGTTTACAAAATTTATAAATAAATATTTATAAATCGTACACAAATACCACCCCTCCATCATCAGTCTTCTCCACCGAAGAGCATTATCCATTTGGTCGGGGTCCATGCGGACATCCCTTAGATACGATGTTATAATTGTAAAGTAATGTAATTCAAGATTATTGTGTAAACAAGATAAAAACGTTGAAGAATGGTGTAGCAGTGATTGTAGATCACCTAACAAACACCACGTTCACATATCTATAGGCAATGTTCCTTTTTTGTCGCTTGTGGATTCAATTAACAATCAACTTGGAAGGAAATGGCTCTGGGGTCTGTCTCTTTTTCAGATAAATTTGTAAGTGCGAGCGTTGATTAAGTTTTCGTATATAATGAATAGAGCCTTAACCTTGTAGTAAGGGCACATAAGCCGATATAACTTGACGGAATTCAAAGAAAACACATACAAATCCTTTGGGAAAACCTTATTGGCAGAAGGAAAGTATTAACGTTGTTATTTAGCTCATTTCCTAATTCAATTCACAAGAACGAGAAGAAAAATAGACCAGCTTAACAAAATAAACCAGCTTTCGAATGCGTAGGAAACATGTCATTGGAACTCTAATTGGATTTCAACTAGCTCGTAATTTCCAAGGTCATGTCATCAACTTGTCCGTCACGTTGTCCTTTAATTTTAAGTAAAGGTAAATGAGAGCGTCTTGAAATATTTTACACCATATGCAATTTTTTTAATTTAAGGTTCTATTGGACAATTTTGCACCACTTTTGGACGATAAATTTCAATTTCTTAAAAGGAAAAACTGAACCAATATTGACACTTTGTTTTCCGTCTCCTCTTTTTCTCGGGAACGCATGGAGGTATCAAACTGAAATTAAAATCAAATACTTATGACCGCGGCCTCTCGAAGCTGTAAGAAATCAAGCTTCTAAGTCGACACATTAAAAATTATTTTCGAGATTCGATTTCCGTAATAGATTTCTTATATATATATATTTTTTTATATAAGTTTGTACGGAATCTGTAATGGGCGAGTTCGACTACCTTGTTCGTTTTTTTTTTAATCTAAATTACAGAATGTAGCCCACAATGTATCACTGTATCTCAAGATTGCGGAATTTTCGTGAGAATTTCACAGCCGCCCAACGTTAACGACGTGGCACGCAATAAGCTGCATCTCTGCATCGCATTTAAGTGAATAGATGCCCTTCCAAGCAGCCCACCTGTTTGAATCGCGCACTCCTGAACTACAACGACGCAGTGGACTATTTGTCGAGTTCATCATGAGTGATCGGGCCAATTCCCGCCTGAACGTTTGAAGGATTCACCAAGATCCCTCGAGCACCAAAAATCACCAGAGTCGAAAGATAGATAGATAATAACTCCACAAACAACAACTGGTCTGGTGGAGATCCGATGAAGACTCATCGCCAGAATGAGTGCTAGTTCCGTTGTTTCATTTGTCCACATAACTTGGATCATAACATCTACCGCGAGGGACAAAAAACAAGCTATACGAAAAACTGAATTTGCCAGTTCTCCTCTATGAAGCCGGACGTGAAACAAAAAAAATAGCAAATGACCGAACCGTCGGTTCAAAGATCATGAATCGCGGATGCAAGCAGCGTTCCCGGGACCGTAAACGATGGAAAGAAGCTTAAACCAAGGTTGAACTCTTAGCACTTAAAGCAAAACCGGCTTAAAAAAAGGACATTTTTTAATCAGGCGACACAAAAAGAAAATGGGGCAAATGTGTTAAAGGAAACAGACGTTTCGAATCGAGTTTGTTGTGGTACATTTGGACTAGTCGGACCGATTAAGTAAGAATCGGCACTGCGAAATATCAAAGCTTAGAAAAATATTCTTCCTTCGATTGCAAAGAAAGCATTGTCCCGCAAACAAAAGCCTTACGGATGAATAGCGCTTTCATGGAAACGTTCTGGTTCAAGGATTAGCTCTACTTTTTTTGTTTTTGAGATTTAACTTAGCATCTGCCAATGTTTTTCAAGATATTTTTTGCAGTGTTCCAAATATTTTATTTTTTCAATTTTGTTTGGAATTTGAGGTCCACCACAGCCTGAAGCGTCCTCAAAGTCAATGAGTAACTAATACAGAACTTGTATAGGGTAAATTCGAATTTATTTTCGGCATGAATATTAAATGCGCGACCTTCATTTTTCAGCCTCATTACAGAATTGCCACATAATTACGCTGCACATGTTAAACAAGCTATGCCCTGCAGATTACAATCAATACTTCCAGCTCTTTCAGCTCAGCTTTGATCCAATTATAGAATGTTCCCTCGATATTGCACTGGCAATCGGTAAATGCATACAGAGTGACTTTCAAGTTCAAATTGTTGTTGTTCTCTGTGCTCACTGAAAGGTAAATATTGGTATGTTATGGTCATTGAATTAAATGGGTAAATAGAAAACAAAAAATAACACAAGCTCTCGTGTGTCCACGCTTTCGCGTCGATCCGGTGTTCTATAATTAACCACACGATTGGAAACGTGAATGAGTTCTCTAATGAGGACGTTGCTTTAGTGTGCGAAGCATTCTAGAAGATATTTTACAAACGCTAAGTTGCTGTTCTACACTGATTGGGATTGTGAATACATTGAAATAGGGAGGGTTCTGTGTGAATTCTAAAATTCTTGCAAGCTGTTCAAATTTGCATTTGAACAAGCTGCCTTGTAATGGAATGTAAAAAGGAGAGGACAGTTTGTATGTCTGAATCTAAAGTTAAGATCATTTGCGCGTCCATTTTTGAACTATGCTTCCAGTGAGGTTGAACAAAATTCAGACTTTTAAGGAGAAGCGACTGACAGGAGACTACAATTTCCTCTGCCCAAGACCCAACAGTTCTGTTCTTTAAGGTTTATGAATCTTTTTTTTTTTATTCAACACGCTTTAATGGGGTTATGAAAACCCTTATTATGCTTGCAAATAACGGCGGTGCAAAAGGATCACGGAAAAGATAGACAAGTACTGATGCACGCTTCCTCGTGAGGAAGTTGTCGCGGTTAAAAAGGAGGATTGCAGTTGGCTAATACGCTTAAACACCGTTTATGAAAAACAAAAAAAAAAAACGGCCAAGTGCGAGGCGGACTCGAGCAACGAAGTTTCCCTACAAACTTGTAGGCAAAAAAGTAGTTCGTCCATCACGGAAATCGGGTCTCGAAGTGTTTACCCACTTTTCCTTGTATGTAGTACCCATTATATCTAACATAATTTACTTATTCTAGATTTCAAATACGATTACTTTTTGGCGTAAAATTGAGTTGTGATTTAAAAAATAATCTTTTTTGTATGTAATAGGACTACCGGTTGAAAATGTCGTTTTTTTTTAAAAAAAATCAATGCTTTATTGAGGTAAAATAGATATAAATTCAATATTCAAAGTATTGCCCATCGCTAGCCACACATTTTTCCCATTTTTCTGGCAATTCATGGATACCCGTGCTGAGAAATTCGACCGCTTTGGCCGCAATCCACGATTCGATCCATTTTTTGACATCATAGAAATGACTGACCAGCACGGTCAGCCAGACCATGTTGCATCGATCGGAAGAGATAGTAATCGGATGGCGCAAGGTCTGGACTATATGGCGGGTGGGGTAGGACATCCCATTTCAGTGTTTCAAGGTAAGTTCTGACGACATTTGCAACATATGGCCGAGCATTGTCATGTTGCAAAATAACTTTATCATGTCTTGCGACCGTTTTCGGCCGTTTTTCCTTTAGTGCTCGGCTCAAACGCATCAATTGTCGTCGGTAGACCTCGCCTGTGATTGTTTCATTCGGTTTTAGCAGCTCATAATACACAACACCCTTCTGGGCACACCAAATGCACAGCATAACCTTCAGGCCATGAATATTCTGAACGGCCGTCGATGTTGAGGCATGTCCGGGGTATCCATACGTTGCCCGACGTTTTGGATTATCGTAATGTACCCATTTTTCATCACCAGTGACGATTCGATGCAAGAAAAACTTCTTTTTGTGGCGTTCAAGCAGCGATATCTCGTGGCTTCAATTCATACGGCACCCAATGTCCTACCTTTCGGATCATTCCCATTGCTTTCAAACGATCGGAAATGGTTTGCTGAGCGACGCGAAGTGATTTTGCAAGTTCATCTTGCGTTTGTGACGGATCTTGATCGAGCAATGCCTCCAATTCATGGTCTTCAAACTTTTTCACCTGGCCGGGGCGTTCTTTGTCTTCGGTGTCAAAATCACCATCTTCGAACCGCTTAAACCACCGCTGACACATTCTAACGTCTATAGTATACGTTAGAATGTGTCAGCGCTTCGGTTGCTTTTTTCTTTAAATGAAAGAAGCATATTAAAACTTCCAGCAAATGTTGTTTTGATGGCACGAATGTAGACATTTTACAGCTTTACAAAAACTTGTGTGTTTTCACTAATGACCAATAACATAGACTGAAATAATTAGACAATGACATGAAGTTTTCTGATGTGATGTCATGGTCAAAATTCACCTCAGAGTTATAGATATGAAGTTGTCTGCAATACGACATTTTCAACCGGTAGTCCTATTACATCAGTACAAATTTCAGGTTTTTCGATTTTTCCCATTACAGTAAGTAATTGCCTCTTCAGAAATTTAATGATTGTGGGTTAACGGCAAGTACTCCATAGGTTTTGATTCCCTTAGCGCATATCAAAATATGCGGGAAACACAACCATATGTTGCAGGTTTAAGAGAACTCAGTCATAATAATTTGGTATTAATTTCAGCTTGGTACCTCCACGCGTTCCTGAGAAAAGGGACAGAGGGACTACGAAGTTATCCAATAATGGTTCTGTTCTTCCTTTTCAGAAACGGAACTTTAAGAACGCATAAAAATAAGGAAAGGCAGAAGACATTTCATCGATGGTAGAGCCAGTCGATTTGTAATACGGAAATACAACACGGAATACAGTGCACATCAGTATTTATTTGTTCTTTGGCCCGAAAGGTAGTTTCTCATCCATTGAAGAAGAGAAAACAAAATATTATTGACAGATTTGCTTTGTCCCACCAGCTAACAGCTCGCGAGGATTATGTTTAAAAATTAAAAGTGCATAGCCTTTACAATAAATTTAAATTAATAATCTTATTTTGTGTTTCATTGACCAATTCTCGCTACTTTCTTGACAAATGTAGTAGTATCTCTGGCGCATTAAAAATACCATGCCGATTCAAGGACATTTTCTGGAGGAGCAGAAATCTCTTCAAATACAAATTAACAGTTTTTGTATTTATCACTGAAGAGTCTGTATTCTTAGCAGGAGCATGATGCTTCACAATTCTGTCATTAAACTCTGCTGTAGCTAATAACTTCTTTCGTCATACCATACCCCGACGAAGGATTGATGTACGTTAAAAAAAGGGTCGATCGAATTAGTGGACGGATTTTCTCATTTCTCAAGCGTCCGCTGACGCCATGAAGCCGTGTCCAACCAACAAGAAGCAGGATACCCGAGAACGCTTTAGCTCAGGTTCAGGATCGATGGCCTAAGAAGTAGTACGTTTGATTATTAAGAACTAGAGACATAATTTATCGGTAAAAATATGTACGCAAAATAAAATCAGCAACGATTGAGAATCAGGCCACTGTTACACAAATTTCTTTTGAGCGGTGCAAGTTGTTCAAGGAATTTATATTGTTTCTCAGCAGCAGTTCATCAAGGTATTGAAACCTTGAGACACCGTCCGAACATTACTCCACCGCCTATGGTAATGACACACCCATTCAGGCTTAGGCAGTCGCTGGCCCGAAAAACACTCCAAACAGTCTTACACCACTTAGTTGGGCACGAGCAAGGCTGAATCGAATTGTGACGTGTGGGCATACAGCAAAACATAAAACAATTCAATTACAATTAAAATTAAAGTGCGCCGCACTTAATGAGTTATTTTGTTATGGAAAACCCACCATGCTCCCAAGATGGCTTTACTTTTAACGTCATTAATCTCGCTTAGCCTTGGATTCGCTATTACCCTGATCCTTGCGTCTCAGAGACAAAACATCGCGCCGAGAACGAGTAGCTAAATAAGCAAAAACGCGTATTCCGTTCAATTGCGCATCTATCCGATGTCCCGTGCGTAGGTAAACACTCCTCGGAAGTCTGTGTACAGAAGCGCGTTAATGAAAACAAATGCTAGCCTTACGGAGGCGTACCATGCCCCCAGCATCCCTCAAGTAATTTTTGAAATTTTTCATTCTCATTTTTTTCTTCCAGACTTCAATTGTTTTTTATTTGCCATGCGTTTTCTAGCCGCTTCAATGCTGATTCGCATTATCCGCAATCCGCAATTCGCATCTACATATCTAAATATATTTAGATGCGCACTCTTGAAGTGTGAAACAATTTATGAGTACGTTACCCCCATAGAGAATGACATAAAATTATATGCGAAATGAAGGGGGCAAAATAAACACTTAGAAGCCACCAACGTGGCCTAGTTCTGTCTCGTCTGAAACTGAGGCTTAATTTATTATTTAAATTTAATTCGCCTGAGCTACTGTAATAAGTGCGCAGCAAGTATTTTTTATTCTTATTCAACTCATTTGGATCTAAGAAACTAAGCTTTGAAAAGAGGTTCGATTTTCTTCTTTTCTTTTTTTTTATTGAGCATGGGAGAAAAATTTAACGAAAAACAAAACAGAAAAAAAAACATTAAAGGTTGTCGTGTCGGTTTTTTGTCATAAGGTGTAGGTAATGATCTTGCACATATAAGTTGGACAAATTGACGCTAATGAATGTAGTAGACTGTAGACAGAAGACCATGTGACGAGAGTTCAGATGTCATTTCAATGGGAACAAAATTATGCAACCAATTGAGATTGTCGAGGTCGAGTTTGTTTTAAGTAAATAATATAGTTTGCTTCTTCGCGTCTGTTTAAATTAAAGTCTGATGGTGTCCAAAACTTATAAAAACTTATTGATACTGTCTGACGATAGAGAAATGTTTAAGTTAGCACGATAGTTTAATGTATGATAGAAGATTTTTTCAATACCATTGAAACAGGGTTTTAGATGGTTTCCATGGCAATAATAGGTCGAGGAATTAAAATAAGCTTCATAATTTATATAACTTCAGTTAACTGAGGGTTACATGGTTTTCGTTAATTTTAACGATGGAAGAAGCTAATTCGTGCATATATATCAGGTGGCTCAACGGTGTTACAACTTTAGCAACTGGCGGCTACTTGAAGGGAAAGAGAAGCAGAATACTTATGTCGAAAAACCATCTTATTTCGGCTCAAATTTAACGACCGTCCTTCGCCAACTGGTCAATCACTAAGGCGCTCGCTTCGAAGAGACCGGACCGACACGAAACGGAAGGGCCACCGGAACACCTCGTAGTGTTCACGAGGATATTTCCGCTGTAGCTAAGGATGTTGTGGAAGAGCCGTCAACGTCAAACAGATGACTTGTGATGCATTTCCTTGTGAAGTAAGAGAGCTGAAGAAGGTGCCTTACAAAGTGCAGACGGTCCAGTAGCTATTGCCTGCAGACCGTCAACCATGTCTTAGCTACACCAAGTTCTTCTGAACCTCTATGACTCATGAGTGACAAGGACCGTTTCCCTTCCCCTGAGAATCCACGGATCATTCACGTAGAATCATTCCATCCAGCCAAAGTCACTGAACTATGCGCCATTAACGCCGAAGACGCCCCAATAACCAATTTTTGAATTCGGACCGGAGGTTATGTGGTGCAAGGACGGTGCAACATCACACACAGAGAGCTCTCGCGGATATTTTGAAACATGCGTTTCCTGATCGCTTTATGTCTCTCATTTTGGCGTTTTGTCTTTCTTTGTTTTTGTTTTATTTTTTTGTGAAGTGGAGGATTTTGCAAGGCAAATGAATTTGCAAGATCTTTCCGAGTTTCTTTTTTTCCCAAAACTGTATTCCCAGATACTAGTTTGTTTGGTCATTTCAAATTCAGAAGAGCCGAGTGGCGGACCATAAGCAAGACAACAGCATAGATTTTCAGGGAACTTTGCAAGCGGTGGAATGATGTGGACCCAGCTCGAACACATTCTCATTAAAAAGCAAGTAAACGTTTCAACAAACACCTGCAACCCCCGAATAATGATTGTGATCATTTTGGCACTAAGGCCGCTAAGGTAACTTTCGAATAAGAGATCAAATGTACAAGTGTAGTTTTGAAGGCTGACAAGAAAGTATAGACTTCCTGTAGTAAGTTCTTCCCGGTTAAATATATTCCTTTGGCTTGAGGCATAGCTCTAGTAGATAATCTAGTAGATTGTCTAGCTTAAGCTTTAGAAAATAAAAACGCAATCAGGTTTTATGAGACATGTGCATGGTTTATGCTGCCAATTCGGGGGCAACCAATTTGAAAGAAAAGGCTTTCGTAGCGATATCAACAAAGCTAAAAAGATTTCAGGTCATACCTCTGGTGCTGCCATCTGTGTTTCGCATGAATCGCAAGCCAATGAGCCGTGTTGTCTGAAACCTTATAACATAAGGAAGCTTATTGAGTTTATAACCGACCCTGTCAAAGCAGCAGCATTCGCCATTGTCAAACAAAAATAAAAATTCGTAATCGTAAGCAATCGAAAACAATTATGCGCCACAGAAAAACAAATAATTGTGATTTATAATGTTTTCAACAACAGCAAGACTTTGTAAACAATTTTGAAATTCATTTAGAAGCTAGAAAACTCTTTATAAAACATTTATTGTTTTAATTTTTTGACAAAGAGCTATGACAAATAGCAGCACTCTAGATAACAAAAAAAGTCATTAATCAGCTAAATATCCATTTGTAGGACCCTCGCAGCAATTGTAGAACAATAAAATTCATTTCCCAAGCCATTCTGTATATTTATCCATTGTTATTATTTGTTTATTTTATTGGCCGGCGATTTTTTTTTTGCAAATACCATTTTGTGAAGTAATTTACTTTTGAATTTATGGCGCTATAATTTGTTTTTGTTTTTATTAGATGACAAATGTGGACTAGATGCTAGTTAGCTAGCTGGCAGCCCTAACTGAATGACACTTTCAGCTGTCACTCAACATTTAGAGCGTGCAATTCTTCGCAAAACGCAAGCACTTCAAAAATCAATAAAAACTATAGATTTTATTAATTTGTTATGAAGACAATATCGAAAATATGTATTGTTAATTAACTTGAAATATTACGTACGGTGACGCGATTGCTGTAGACAAGAAGGCAGCATGCGTAGTTTTTGTGAATTGTGTAAGAAAGCTGGTTTGACAGATGTGATTCCCTAACTGCCGCCGAAAGGATTTATTGCTTGTTTTGATTAATTTTATGTGTCATTTTGCGAGATTCGAAACGGGGTGAAATGTCAAGTGTGCAAGATGTGCGAATTTGACAAATAAAACGTAAAGAATTACTGTCAAAGTGGATATTTTTAACGATGCCGATTGTAATTTGTTTTTATTTTATGGAAGCAATAAAATGTTGTATTATGAGATATTATGGGAAATGCAGAATTGTCAACAGAATCAAATGTCAGTGATGAGTGGATATAAAAAGTATGTGACAAGTGTATGACAACGAGTGACACCTTGGGAAAGTCGTAAAGTTTTCGTTTTGTTAAGTATTCGAGAGAATTTACGTCGTTCTAATGATGAAGTACTTGGTAAAGTGGCTGACTTCATTTGGTATCGTAAAATGCAAATTGGCTTGGTTTATAATAGCAGCTAGGCCGAAAAGTAGAGAACGTTTAGAATTTAACCTTTTTTTTATTTTTGTTCAAGTTGGACTGCACAAGTTGTTTTAATTATTTTTTATTGCTACAAAACGAAGCGAAGCGTGTATGATAAATACAGAATGAAAAATGTCTTGTTTTACATCGGATTGCCTCGAAAGCATTTCATTCGACAAGTCACTGACTTTTTGAATTATTGCAGAAATGAATTGGAATATATTCTGGGTCTTATTTCTTGGGCTGAGTTCAGTCCTCGAAACAAGACTAAAACATTTTAGGGCATTTTAAGTCTACATACAAATTTGAAATAATCATTTACATTTTATAAATTGAACATGGTTTGAAATAACTTTGGGCATACCGCAAACTATAGAGGATGTCCACAGTACCAATATATAAAGAAAGTAAATCTGGCCCGACAGAAGAAGGTCGAAATAAGTAGTTCACCCGTCCGGTTTCAAACTCCAGCCGTCAGTCCTCACTTAACCTATTCCCAAATAGCTTCAGGTCGAGGTACGATGGTACAGCAACAACCTAAGGTTGCTCCACAGGCACAAGTGCCGAATGCACCACAAGCTGATGTCATGACTGTCTTGCTTGCTATCCAAGCACAGATGAGTCATATGCAGCATCAATTACAAGAACAGGCGGCACGGGTGAATCATATTTACGCTCTTCTTCCGAACTTAGCGCCCGTTCAGCCGTAATGAGTACGCTGGATATGAGACCAATAAAGATCATTGCAGTTAATGTTAACTCATTGGTAAGTATCGCGAAACGAGCCGCACTTTTCAATTTTCTTAAAGACCACGCCCCTGATGTTCTTCTGGCAAGCGAAACTAAGCTAAACCAAAGGCATAAACTGAGGCACAGTAATTACAATATTTTAAGGAGAGACCGTCCCAATTCACAAGGAGGCGGTGTTGCTATATTCATAAGAAAAGATTTACGTTATAAAGCAGTGTACAGTGGTGAATTGCGGAGATTCCGAGAATTGGAAGCAAGCGTAGTGTACATTCCTCTTCGTAGTGGGAAGATGATATACTTGGCTGCACTATATGCTGCTGAAGCTACTCATTCTTCATCTTTTATATCAGAGCTCGAGACACTTTTTCGTTGTCTACGGCTGGAGTCAGAAGAAAACTATTTTGTTTTGGCCGGAGACTTAAATGCCAAACACAGAAATTGGGGAAATAACTCACCTAATACCAGAGGGAACTCACTTCTCAATTGGTGGGTTGAACACAATGTCGAGTATAAAGTTGATCTTAAAGCTACAGATAGTCCTTCATACCCTAGCAGTGGCTCTTATCTAGATCTCATGCTGTTCGACATTAGACTACAACTGGCTAGTACGGACCGACGAACTATTAACTGCCTACGGACTGTTGTATATGAAAGTGACCATTGCGGACTTTGCGCCGATGTGACGATTCCTAATGAAGTTGCGGAGTTAGACGAGTTCATCCAAACGTACTCCTACGATTACAGTAAGATGCACTGGACACGTTTCTCCAGAGTTATGACAAGAGCCCTCTCCTCCAGCTCACTTAATCCACCCTCAAATAGGAACCTGTCAAATGAGGAGATTGACAATTTTCTAGAACAAATGGACGCGACCATTAAACGAACTATGGATATTACGATACCAAAGTACCCACAGACTGATAACGCTTATATGTACCGCAACCCAACTACCGACGCACTGCACAAGCAAAAGAGTAGACTTCTCTCACGACTAAAACTTTTGTACAGACGGTTTACCAATATTCAAGATACGGAGATTAAGACACTGAAGTCTTTGTTAAAAAATATTCAAAAACTTATCAAGGAAAATTACAGAAAATCTGTTAATTTGTTTTGGAACAACAAAATTCGCGCGATTAAGTCCAACAACCCGAGTATGTTCCCTCAAATTAATAAAATATTCCGAAGAAATAATCATAACGAACTTCCGAATCTTAAAATCCCACGGACGACAGACAACGAACGTATACTTTTGACAGCAGGCGTAGATCCGATAAACGCCGCTGATAATGAAAACTTTTTCGTGATTGAAGATCCACAGGAAAAGGTTGAGGTTATAGGAGCGACCTTTCAGGAAGTCCATAAAGCAAATGCTTGCACTGGCCCGAACCGTGACTTGGAAAATCGTATCCTTTTCCACAATTTCTACCTACGAAATTATATCCAACAATGGCGATCAGAGAACCGAGGTTTCACCGAGTTCAATGACGATAATCTGGCATATAATGCCGTCGCTGTTGATAGGGAGAATCCTCCGTTCATTTCCAAGATAGATCTTCAAACGATCTTCGAATCACTGAAAAAGAAAAAGTCTACAGGAAATAATGGGATACCCAATATTGTGCTTCGACATCTTCCCCTGGAAGCTATAAACGTTTTCACTATACTGTTTAACAATGCGTTGAATAATGCATATTATCCGGCGCTATGGAAAACAGCAATAGTACAGCCCATTCCCAAATCCGGCAAAGATAACTCCAATCCGGCAAATCTGCGGTCAATAAGTCTCCTTCCGACAATCAGTAAGGTATTCGAAAAAGTAGTCAATAGAGCCCTGACTAAGTGGGTAGAGGACAAAAATATAATCTCTGATAATCAATTCGGTTTCAGAGCGGGGCATGATTGCATACATGCCGCGTCTAAACTGGTATCAGATGTACAATGGAATAAATCTAAAAAACAGTGCACGGGTGCTTGTCTGGTTGACTTGGAAAAGGCCTTCGATACCGTATGGTTAGAAGCGCTCTTTTACAAGTTAGACAGGCTTGGAGTAGGCAAACCACTACTGTACATGCTTTATAACATGCTTACCAATAGAAAGTTTGTTGTGAAAAATGGCAATGTAACTTCTTTTGGTATTTTCGAATTATTAAGAGGTCTACAACAAGGTGCGGTTAATTCACCGATACTCTTCAGCATTTTCACGACTGATCTTTTAGTGTCTCTTTCCCATGTCATAGCGTACGCAGACGACTTGATTGCGTACAGATCGGGACCGAAGATTGAAGATATCAGATTGAACTTGCAGTGTGACTTTGATAAGATTAAGCGTTATTGTGATGACTGGAAGTTGAAGATCAACTTCCAAAAATCGGAGACTATTCTTTTCAGGACTCCATTGTGTAGGGCTTCTTGGGATACTAGGAAGAATTGGAGAAAATTCTTAATCGTTGGACAACACGGGCAACCATTGGAGAACAGAAGTTTAGTCAGGTACCTAGGGATCTGGCTAGACCAATATCTATATTTTAACAAACATATCGATGTAGCTCTAGCCAGAGCCAAAGCGACTTTTGCCAGGACAAAGAGACTGTTTTATAGCAGCCAACTCGATGCCAGGGTGAAAGTCATCTGCTACATGGCTCTTGTCAGACCAATGCTTACTTATGGCTGTCCAGTGTGGTTCAACGTGACAGCAAGTTCGATGGAAAAGATTCGGGTTTTTGAAAGACAATGTCTAAGGGCTTGTCTTCGTTTATATAGAACTCCAGAGTCCCAATACAAAAAATTCTATCGCAATGAGGTCCTTTACAATGGAGCAAACCTGGTAAGGGTGGATAATTTCATAATAAAACTTATCCGAAGGCACATTGCAAGAGCAATGTTTTCGATCAACAACCTTATCTCTGGGGCTTTTTACCCCAACTTGTTGTACCACGAGAGTGTGCGCCTTAACGGTTTTATCCCTCCAGAGGCATTTCTCTACCTCGACTCTAAAGGTTTGATCCAGAGTAGTCTGGCGGTGCCGCTAATCTACCACGTCGCCCGTTCCAGTGTAGACAGGCGACTCACATACGATCGAGACATCGCACAAAATTCCGAAGAGTCTCTCCGTTTCAGCAGGGCGGTATCAACCCGCGATAAGGCAGATTCGCAAAAGCAGCACCATCAATTTTGGTGGCTCCTAGAAAATGGGTGGAGATCTCTGTCATAAATATCCTTCAAAGCCAGGTCTCCTTACGGGGAAAAGTTGGCCTCTTTTTGTTTAGAAAAGCCTTGCCGACTTACATAGATTTAGTTTTTCTTAAGTTTAAGTAGGATTAGGGTATATATATAATAGTTTTATATGTATACGTAGGTTTAAGTTAAATTTAAGTTTATATTTATAAGTTATTTTAAGATAGATTTAAGCTTTATATCTTAAAAAAAAACGTACTTTTACTAAGTTTTTGCCAACATTTTCTTAGTTTATAATTGTTATCTTTAAAACATATATTAAATAATAACTTTTAGTCGAAAGACATAAAATAAGTACTAGGTTTAGCTTAGAGCGTCTGCACAGGACCAGTAAGCTAGTTAAGTTAAGTAAAATTAAGGTACATATATAAGCTAGTTTAAGCGTTTTTATCTAGTGTCTAAGTAGTACTTTGAAATAAATAAAAATGCATTTAAAAAAAAAAAAAAAAAAAAAAACATGGTTTGAAAATGTATGACCCTTAGTCGATGTTTTTGAAAGGCCTTCTTGGTCGGAAGTGAAAACACTCTATCATACAAGTAAAGCGTGCATAAGTTACTGTCTACGTCAATCGCATCTAATACTATGCTCGTGCTTTCCGGAAAATCAAGGACGCATAAAGAACGATTTTCGATCGAAATTCAGAATAAGCTCCTTTCGGTTTCGAAGTCACCACATGACATGACGGTAACTGATAAGTGGTTCCAATAAGACGGTGCAACTCCGTTTTGTTCAGCAAAACGAGACATTAGGGTCGCCCAATAGCGAATTGCACTAGGCGGCAAGACCGCTAGATTTGGCCCCCCGAAGCTTTATTTATTTTAGTTTAAAAACTTGACAATTGAAGAGAATAAGCCAGAGTCTGGAGTTCTAAGAAAAAAAATACGACAATAGTACAAAAAGATATCTCCGAGTTTTGAATGATTGAAAATGTCGTAAATAGCGCCGAAATGGTAATCAACAATGGCTGCGCCCACTTAAGCAATATCCAAGATCCAATGAATGTTTTCCGTCCACCCTTTATAAGCCAAGCTGTACAAATATCCTTCTTACAAACTAGATTTGTGCTACACTTCGATGAATGTTGTAACACAGAATAGTATTAATCCATTTGCCTGGAGAAAATAAGGATCATGTTCTCCTTAATAGATTCCGAATTCAAATTTGTTTCCTTTCAAGCGCAGGCACATGCTATGGCTTCGTTTATTCTTGGAAAATTACAAATGAAAACTCTCACAGTCCTTTGGATACTTGTTTTTGAATAGGCAGACTGCTGGATCTGGAAAATAACAGAGAAATTTGATTGAAGTTGTGAAGTTGCATAGCAACGGAAGCATCATTTTCTTAGATAAATGTCTCAGGACATATGAAGCTCAACCCTTTTTTTCGTGGACCATTGTTAAATAATTTGTTACATTCGTGGAATAAATAAATCACACTGGGGACACAAATTCCAACAATTTCTATGGATGAATCAAAAAACATATTACAATATTTGTGACTGGAACAAGAAGGTTTTCTTTGAAATTAATTTAAAATAGCATCTGACAGATAAGTGGTTTAGTTTTTTTTAGAGATATGAACAATAAACCTGAATATTGCAAGGTTTACTACTTCTTTGTGATTTATAGTCATGAAAGTGTATAGCCGTGACAATTTATTGGTACCTCAGTTAAAGAGTTTCGCGTTTTAATTGATATTTTCTACGTACGATCTAAAGTGTATTTATAAATAAAAATACTGCAAGTGAGTGAATGCGAATTTTTCGATTAAAATTATCCGACCACATTCGGACTCCACCCATAGAGCAATCGAAACCAAAATATAACTTAGTTTCGAAACACTTCAGAATCTTTTAACACTACTCCTAATCCTACCGTTTGCTCTTTCCAAATGCATTATAAGGTTAGTCAAAAAAGTTTTGATTAGTAGAGCTCTACTTAAGACAACAAACGTTTACATGTATCACAACTCAGGTGGCTAGAACATGTAGAGAGAATGTACACATTTTGAACCAGTAAGCCAAGACTCGAGCCTAATGAAAGGCTGGTAGTTTGAAGTTTACTCACAAGTTACAATTTTTTTCCCTTCTCTTCAACTAACTCAAAAAGACAACCATCTGCGTCATATAATTCAAGTTTATCCTTGATGATAGAGGGGTTAATATCAAATCTTTTTTTTCGCAAGTAATTTCGAAATTTGAATCGTTTTGACTCCTTTTTCGCATAAGGTACTATGAAGGCAACAAAAAAAAATAGATGAAAAAATAACCCTTTTAAAATTTAAGTAACACACGCTTTGAATTGTTATTCTCTTCGCGACATATAATCACATATAAAATAAAATAGCAAAAAAAAAAAAAGCTCATACGTAAAAAGATTTACATATCTATGAGGCGCATCATCAGTTCCACGATGTCATGTTATCGTAGGGTTTAACGAACAAAATAAAATTGTATTGAGGAATAAAAAATAAAGGGAAGAAGAGGGGCGAAAATGGAAAAAAACAACCTCACCATTCTCCTGGTTGAATTTAAAGTAGCAAATGTTAATTCTTTACACGTGTAAGAATCTCATCAGGACAGAATCAGAATTATGCTTCCTTCAGTTTATTATGTGACGGGAGAGCTATGTTTTCCGCCGAAACTTAGATTCCAGATTGTACAGTTAATGTTTAACAATCGATGGATACATCGGCCTATGGAAGAGGGAAAACCCTGAAAGTGGACAAAACACTTGGCCACCGAAATGCCATTGGGTGAGTGTAATCCTTTTGGATTGACCATTAAAAGGTTTTTCCTGTTTCTTCCATTTGTCGTCGTTGACACATGAAAAGGAATAATTTTGTAATTTTTGCCATTTCACTGCCAGATTGGGGTTGGCTTCGTCCATAAACATTGTAGGCTTTTAGGTTTACATCTTATAAGACGCTGCAAGAAATACGTGGAGGAAGAAAAATCAATTCATGGTCGTAGGCTATGAGCAGATCGTGGTTATGGCGAATTCATTTCCATTTAGATGCTGTTTTTCGAAGTAAACTCAAGGATAAAATTCACGTACTCGATTGGGGAAGAAGGATCTTTATTTTACTTTTATTTTGTGGGGGGATGCTTCGCAGTAGCATATTAAGATGTTTTCGTTTTTGTGTTTCCCTTTTAAGTACGGATATTGACACAACACATAAGCTACAAAGTGAGGGTGGCCGAAGTTCTACGTGGCCAGGTTTAAGACATTGAATGTAATTTTGTTTACTTCCTTACTCTTTGACTAAACGATTGATATGTTATTTGGGGTTGTTGTTCTTTTTTTCTCATGTTTAATCTAATATTTTGATTGTGACTACATTTCTCAAGAATGGATATGCGAAGCATGTTCAGATACTCGTGATTATCGGCAGAATGAGACAAATGCTTTATTTTATTTCTGTAAAACTTGTCGATAAATTCTTGCATGGGTTATTTGATAGCTAATTTAAGTTGGGATACTTTCCACGCGCTTGGAAACTGCAAAAATAATGACCGCACTGAAACCAAAAAGCGCCCTTACTCAACTTGTAAGTGCTTCG
The DNA here is from genome assembly GCA_963555765.1 of Orthonevra nobilis. Classification (NCBI taxonomy): domain Eukaryota; kingdom Metazoa; phylum Arthropoda; class Insecta; order Diptera; family Syrphidae; genus Orthonevra; species Orthonevra nobilis. Next base: position 23,694,028 of record OY743225.1, on the reverse strand, counting down.
AAAGAACTATGTAAAGAGCAGAATTTCGGCTTAAGAAAAATTCTTAAAAAAAATCTACAACTTATTTTAACATTATATAAAAAAACATTTAAATGGAAAAATAGATTGGATACGTTTATTTGTGTTGGAGTATTTATATGTTTAAAATTGGATGAATTTGCAATTTTTTTATGCCAAAAGGTAAAGAGTTTTGAAATTTAACTAGAGTAGACAACTTCAGCATATGTTTTGAGAGGTAAAACAAAAGTTATCACACGCTTTCGTCATGTTTCCAGTGGGGTATAGTCAGCACTAAACCAAAATATACGAAGACACCCATATAAACTACAAATGAGCACGTTGATATGATTATAGTTGGAAAGCCTTCGTAAGCTAGTTACAGATTGTACAGCTGAAAATGTTAATAACTTGCGTTTTAGTCGGGTTTAGTTATAATAGTAATTTTCCCTCGTTTTGGATAAGAGCCAAGCGATCACTTATCGGCTTGTAATCGTTGGCCGGTTTCCCCAATGAATCCGCATCCTTAGTTGAGCAACCTATGCATAAGCTGTACTACATGTCACACTCTTTCCTTATCATTGCGGAATGTTGTCAGCAGTATCACTGATCCAAGCAGCCACCAAAATCATCATAACATACTTTGAAAAACGGATTCGCAGACACCATATTTTTAGCAAAACTCAGACGGAAAGGAAAGGTACGGTTCAATCTAAATTCATACTGTTCAATTTGCTAAAGAATTATGCCACTTTGTTTTCCCTGTGCCCGAAAGCATCACCAGAATAAAACATTTTTCGCAAATCCAGCCGATTTATGATTAAAACATGCGTGCTAGGCGCCAAACCTTGATTTGAAATTCAAGGCAAGCTCTAAAGGGGAGCAAATTAAGTGCGTCAGGCGCGTCTGTGAACTAAAATATAACCTTGGATAAGTAACACTTCTGGCGCTTCTCTTGAGTAATCCAAAAATGATTGAACAACTTTGTCAAATATGCGTAAAATTCGAGCAGCAAACTAAACAGCTCCGCCAAGGATCCCTATGATTAAACTAGCAATAAATGAACTCAACTATCACCAGCGTCTGGTCTCTTCGCAAAGAGAGCTGAAAATAAAGCCAGACTTCTCATTAGCAAAATAAAAATTAGAATACCAAATTAAATGGTTTCATTTCAACTATATGCATTAGAAAACCAAATTTCGGTCTGCGCGTATATTATTATGTCCGCATTTATTTTTATCGTTTTTGTTTTTTGTTCACCTTTTTTTTTGACTGTCTTTGGAATGTTTGTTTTTTTTCCTCCTAATATTTATTCTTCAAAGTAGACTTTTAAATCTTTTCATCACAAAACTAAAAAAAAAGTAAAATAAATTCCTAAATAGACTTAATTAAATGACTATAATTTTAATGCGTTCATGGCCCTCTTCTGTGCTGTTTGGACTCACTTGTGGATGAATAGAATCTGGAACTTGCGTGGTGGTTTAATTGAAGCAAATATGTCGTTATTGTCGGCTGAGAGGCTGACTGTTTCCAATGTGTTCACGACTTAAATGACTGATGTGCTGATGCTCTATGATGGATGATGTGGCCTCCACTTAAGGGTTCCCATGAAAACAATAACGCGAACATAACATAATAATTTTTGACCTCGATACAGTGATTTAAATTGAATTTGATTTTATTTTCCTGCATTTGCTTTGGTTTTTAATTGGGAAAAATTATAAAATGAAAAAAATAAGAACTTCACAAATGCGTATCGGAAATATGACAACATTTCTAGTAAAGTGAAAAGAGAAAGTAAAACTGGCATGTTTTCAACATATTCATTTTTAAAAAAAATATACTACTTGTTTAGTTGGAATCCTCGAATAAGTCTTGAACTTTTATCTTGCTTACGAATCCATTCACCAAGTCTGACGAAGTGTGTGGCCGTGCTAACTGTATCGACTTGTGTTATGGTCGTTAAGAACAGCCTGCTGGCGCAATCTTCATATAATGACGAATGAAATAATGTGAATTGTATGATCGTAAATAAGTAGGTAATAAAATACCCGCCTCTATTCGACTTTTAGCCAAATGCGTCTGGGTTTTAATTGGGAAAAATTATAAAATGCAAAAAAATAAGAACTGCACAAATGCGTTTCGGGAAAATGACAACATTTCTAGTAAAGTAAAAAGAGAAAGTAAAACTGGCATGTTTTCAACATATTCATTTTTAAAAAATATACTTCTACTTTTTTAGTTGGAATCCTCGATTAAGTCTTGAACTTTTATCTTGCTTTCGAATCCAGTCACCAAGTCTGACGAAGTGTGTGGCCGTGCAAACTATATCGACTTGTGTTATGGTCGTTTAGAGCAGCCTGCTGGCGCAATCTTCATATAATGACGTATGAAATAATCTGAATCAAATGATCGTAAAGAATTAGATAATAAATTACCCGCTACTATTCGGCTTCTTGCCAAAATGTGTCTGGGTTTTAGAATAATACACAGTCTTTCATGGGAATAATTTATGGTGTTAATCATAGAGTATTACCCATCTTAACGCGAACAAGATGGTATTCGATATCGCTCGGGGGTTCTTTTTCCATTAAGACGAGAGTTTTAGCTGTCCATAAGGGATCGGGCCCTCTCACTGTCCTACATCCCTCCAGGGCCAGCTTATGGGTTTGCAAGTGGAATAAAGACCGAGGTCGATCTTATAGGGCGAGTTGCCTGGTCTGTGTGATCCACGTGTTCCGAGGTCTCTATCTCAAATCATGATATTTCGACACTGACAGCATAATGCGTTTAACAGAAGTTAAGAGTATATTCGCGGGACAAACACGTGTAAATATTGCAAACTTACTTCCAAATTGGATGCTGTACTTCCAGAACAGTGCACATTACGAAAACAAAAATTGGTCTCAATACAGCACAGACTAAAACTGGCGTGAGCAAGTCCTAAGACCGATTACCTCAACATACGTCACACTAGCCTGAGGAGAATGTTTCATAAAAATAAAGGATTGTTCGCATGCAAATTACAATTGACTCCTGAAATGACATCCCGCGTTGTAATTGGTAGTCCCAATTGATGATATTTGTTTTTCCAATAAACCAAATTATCTTTATAGAAGGATTTTTTCATAAATCCTTTTGAGACGCTTATGCAGTTTTAGTAAAATCTAAAAAATTTTTTTCTATCAAAAATGGCTGGAATTTATTTTGCAAGAAGAAAATACACATACGTATCAATAAAAATATTAGTAGAATAAATGGCAAAAGAAGTAGTTAATGTATTTTCAATTTGATTATTATGAATTTTTTCTCCATACAAATAAATGAATACGTCTCATTTTATAAGTTATTCATTTTGACAGCAAATTATGCCCCCTACTGTGGAGACACAGGACAACACTAAGGCCGGCCGTTCGCAATGACACAAGCAGTCGACAACGAGACAAAAAGAAAACACTTTATCCAATTCGAAAGACATGCTCTCCTAATTACCCACCTGAAGAATATTATTATTTCCCCTCTTATTGTTTTGACTTTTGCAATGAGCTAAAATGAGTAGGCTTAAGAAACACATGGACTGCAAATTGATGGGAATAACAGATGGGGTTTGGTTTTTCATTTTTATATACATAGTTGCGTTTCTTCCTTTTATAAGTAAAACTTAAAACTTTATTAGGTGATGGAAGGCTAATTGCACATAATTATTTAGAATAAATATGTGATTATTCCTGAATGGGAATCTGGCAGATGAAGTATTAGGACTCTCTTTCTGCGAATGTTTAGCTTACTGAGACACTCTTCACTGCAAACACTTTTATTGCAACACTGCAGTACCTAAATCTAGACTTCGTGCAGTACACCGCCATAACCGCCTACAACTTTGCCGTTGGTACGGTCTGTTGTTTGATGCGATCTGATTTAAAGAAGAGATGATTTTTGTCCAATTATATGAAAGAAATGAGAAAATGCTGAATTCTTCAATATCACTACTTAACTGTCAATCGAGTACCAAACCAGGACGCCCAACAAGAACTTTATAAGAACGATGTTCTCGAAAGGTGTGTTCAAAAAAAATTGGAAAACCTTAAAATATTTGGAAAAGGACTAATAAAATTGTTTTCAGATAGCTCTTAAGACGACTCCAAATATTTCAATATATTCCAAGGTTGTTTTCCGAGAATACAGCCATCGCAATAATTGATATTTCCAAAAGCTTGTTTTGAAATTTTAAACTCGAACATCACGTCTCGAAGACTTTTCACGGACCCAGAGTTAGCCGGTGAAATCACGCTAATGAAAAAAGATTTTATAAAGAAGCTTAACAAAATGTATGCATCGGATTAAATGAAGTTCGAAACCGGTTGATTCCTTTTAAAAGTTTCACAAGCTGAAAACCAAAAACGTTTAAAAAAATCTTTACGAAGAAAAAACCTTTACTTTGATAAAATGATTAGCCTTTGCAAGAAAAATATTACTAAAGCTGCAAATATTCTGGTCAAAATTTGAGTTAAAATACCAGAAAGTGCACTTGGTGCAAACCATTCGAAGGTGTAAGCCAAAATGCATACGAAACGGGTCGAGCTTACGTTAAAATTATAACGGAAAACCTTACATGTTGGTTTTGAAAGATATGTATAGTATATCCAACAGGATAACGAGCAAAGTAGCTTGGCACCTCAGTCTCCAGATCTTAATCCAAAAGAACCCCTTTGGTCCATTTTGGACGAGAGATTTCAATTTTATGAGCAACATTATCATCTTTTTGGGAAAATGTCCAAAATGAATGGGAAAAAATTCCATGCAGCATGTTAAAAATCTGTATGTCTAAAGCGTCTTGCGTCAGTAATGAGTAACAAAATTCTCAGAAGAGTTATTTCGCGTTTTGGTGATGTGAACAGACAGGCCACCAAGATACATAGTAATATTTTTCACCATTGGATTTCTTTTTAGATGTATAAACAAAAGATCTTGTTTATGCACACAATCCCCCACTTCTTGACGCTTTGAAAATGAGTTTTTATCAAGTAGTGCACGAGTCGAAATGTGTCGAAATCGAGTCCTGCCTTCCACTCACAATAGCATGATCCCAAAAAAATATTGAAATTAAAAATTGATTGATTGATTCTATTTAAATTTGCTTTCGGATACACTAAATGGATGACCCAGTAGCTATGATTTCTTCATATTGCAATCTATGGTGATAGCGATATTCCAAAGAATGATGGCTCACCTTTATTTAGCAAACGCCAACAATTATGGTTATTACAAAACGAAACTTAATGAAGCCATTAAAGCTGTAAATACGATTTCAATTGGTCATTTACGTAACCAAATCTTGCACAGGCAATGTCTGGACAGCTCCAACACCTAAATTTAATTGCAAGTTGATGTCGGCAAACATTCAAAATGGGATTATAAATTACTAGTGGCTATCTACCTATCATGGCTCGAAGAAACCATAAACCAAAGAAACCATTGAAAATATGTGTTAGATAAAATTCATATCTCTTCTTCAACTGGTCCTTAACATAAGATTCTTTTGATCCAAAAACTTGTTCGAAAACTAGATATGCGACGGCATTATTTTGTGCAAAAAAATATAAATAAAAAAACGCCAAATAGCTTCGCCCCCTTTTGAATTATTTGCTGTTGCTTTTCGATGTGCTGTACGGCGGCTTATACTGACAATGAATAAGAAAACGAGAAAGAGGTAGAATCGAATGCGAACAGGGAAAAAAAACAACAACAAAAACGAAAAGAATGCCTAAACCAGGCTCATTTGAAATTCAAGCTTTTTCTATTGAAGAGCAACAGAGAAGGAAATCTTTGGCATATTCCATTTTATTTTTTTTTTGTAATTTGATTTTTTTTATTTTCCTATCCTAAATTTTGAATGACGAGTGTTGCCAAGAAGTAGGAATGTTGCTATATACACTGTTTGTGCTAAGGCTCCTCAAATTCAATTTAAAAATTAATGATAACTAGGTTTGACAAACAGATAACTTTTAGCCTTTAAGCTAAAAGGTCATCGAACTTTGAAGAATGTTCTCTTCTTCGTCTTGACAGCTTGTACAGAAGAATAGTTTGGCGGCAATTGGGCCAATTGGGCAACTCTTTTTTTTTTACTCAATACCAGAAGTTTTAAGTTCTTGCTTTCCTCTTTTGTTGCCAATAGGCACCGAGAAGTAAGATATATTTGGGCCGTTTAGAGTTTAAGACACTTACTAGTCAACCAGCTCTGATTGGTCGAGAGTGAATTGGTGAATTTGACTGCAAAACAAGAACTTCCTGATGGGAAGTTAACTAGTTAACGTTGGGTCAGGCCGTGGCCTGGATATGCAGTCAAGAATTATTTGACTGAATTAACAGTGAATCAACTGAACGCCAATTCGTCGTTAAATTATTTTGGACAGGGTAATTGGAAATTGACAACGAAAAAGGGCATGAAATTCTAAGAATTTTGCAAAATTCATGTTCGGCTCCGAAAATCAATTAAAACAATGTTAAAAGTAAATTTTTTGTGTTACCAACTTTAGTCTTTTTGTCTTTAAGAATTCATGTCACTTCGTAGCTTATTCGTAGTTGGCGAAGTTCTTAGTTTTGTAGTGTTCATAGTTTCTGAAACGTCACTTCCATACATTTGTGAATTACGAAATTTCTTCTTTCAAACGAAAGTAAAAAGCTTCTTAATTCTGTACTTGCATTGTGACAGCTGTCAGAAACAACTTGGTTTGTGCAGGTTAATAACACCTTTGTCTACCAAAGCGTGACATGCATCCTCCAATTAACTCCCGCTTATTTTATGAGCTTTACAAACAAATTAAAAGTAAAAGTTGAAAGTAAAATGAAATGAATTAGGTGACATAAGGAAAGGTCAGTTTCTCGTTCAGAATTTTTGGTTCTGACTTAAATCTTAGTCCCTCAAATTTTGAACGTGACATTTTCCAAAGAGATCGCTGCTCTATTTATGTAAAATCGATACTTTTATGAATATGCTTTGATCCATGTGTTGGTTTTCGATTCATAAATAAATACTTAATTGTCCTTTCGTTGCCCTCGTTATTTCTATGGCACCCATATAATGATGACCGGATGGTTCGGTTTTACTTCGTTTTCCTATCCGTGGTGGCGATGTTTTTTGAAAGTAGTCATTGCTAATTTTAAAATGACATGAAAGACACTTTTATCACTAAAGTTTGGTACTACATTGGGTCGTAGTCTAAGCTTTTAGCAAGGGGTTTTTTGCACATCTAAATAACGCGGAGGGTATTATTATCAATTTATTGCACTTTCTTTTCCCATATAAGCTTCCAAAATGGTACGAAGCCCAGTTATTTGGCTTCATGGGAAAGTTTCAGTTCGATTTCTTTAAGATTTGTGAGATTTGGAATATCGAAGACTTCAATTTTTCTTTCCAACTTGAAGATCTATGTTTTCGTGAATGGCATTTAATACCCTTATTTCTGGGCAGAGGGTAAGATGTTATAACGTAGGTTCTTTTTTGTTGACGTTAATTTGTCTGCAAATAGATTGCCTTCAACAGGGGGGGCAACCGTCGTAGAGAAAAATAGGTCAGAGAAAAAAAAACTGAAGTACATTGACAGTTCCTTAGACCCGTGTTTTTTGCATATGATGACAAAATTATATGCAGATGACAACACTGTGCAGGACTGTTAAATAAACTTGTTAGCTACACTTTCCAAGAATCGGGCCTTTCTAAATTCTTATGTCAAAAACATCAAAAAGATACCATACGGCTTTTGGAAACAGACCGGGAATCATCGGGTGCAAATTTCTAAGTATTCTCATCTCCAGCTTCATGAGAGGTGATCCAATGCCTGAACCGGGGAGAGAAAATTTTCTTCTTCCTTTCTGAAAAGGTGTATACCATTTAAGGGTGCCGGCGAAACGGGATCTCGATACGAGTAATTTGTACTGAGATTAGTTGTCTCTTGTGAAAGGAAACATAGACTCTAAATCATGTTCTTGTTGGAATGTTTTTGAGGGGGGAAAAGGAATCGTATCAGTTCGAAATCATTGAGTACTCGGACCTGAATTCTAAAGCAAAAAGATCGATCAACAAGGATCTACAAATTTTCCATTACAATAACAAAGAAGTTAGAAAAACTCCACTTCTACGGTATAGAAGAGATCTAAGAAACCCGTTAAAAATGAATTTTCAATATAATTTTGGATAGGAAATTACCGGCATTCGGCGAACTTCAGTGACGAAGAGATCAGAAAGAAGAAAACTCACGGTAGTCGGACGGGCAGTAAGAAATTGTATCAAGTTTTTTACAAAATTATACTTTTCATATATTTTGTTATTCAAATTAACTATGTAAATTTAAATTTCAAATTCTGCTTCTTATATTTACAGAAATAACATAAAAGAGGTTTTTTCACTTGTTAAACGGAAGTTTTTTTTTAAGTAGTTTTTCCTTCAAATCGAATTAATCTTTACCAAATAATTTTGGCTTTTCTTAACATTTTTAATTAAAAAAATGCTTTATATAGCGTCTTTTAAAAGCTTCAAATTTTGTCAAAACGAACCTAAATTATGCCACTATATTTAATATTCGTATACTACATTGCTTACCTGTTAAACTGTTGGCTATTAATGCATTTTGCAAAATTACTAAAGTATATCCAATTAGTTGCAACACTAATCCATTATGTCGGAACCAAAACATCGCCATAAAATATATGCAAAATTTCTTCTTTTCTACACATTTGTTTGCATTTCAAAAACTTTACCGCGATTGATTAAACATTTTTTTTCTGTAAGTTTTTTTCTTTCTTCTTTCTTATTTCTCTCCGATATGCTTGCCACAAAATGAAGAAAACATTAAAAACTAACATTAAACAGCATTCTTGTATTTAAGATTTTTATTTATTTATGTTAGGCTTGCATAAAATTTGACACTGATTTTGACATTTGAACATTTTGGTTTTACAGCAAAACACACATTTGCGCACAAAACACGCACACAACGAATTGGATGTAGGGAGAGAGCGAACTACACGCACACGACACAACGGAAACACCGCGAGGAGTAAAAATGACAAATTCAACAATCAAAGCTCAGAAAAAAAATAGAAAATCAACAACACAACAAGACGATGATGATTTGTGGGCGAAAGGAGGGGGAGTGACAAATACAATTAGTTTTGTTGTTTTGTTTATATGTTTTCTTTGTTTTAATTTCATTTCGGGCCATCATCAGCAGGAAACTCCATGCAGCAGCCTTTTGCTTTTACTGCTGTGCACAAAAAAAATATTAAATAAACAACAAGGGCAACAAAACAAAAAAAAGGAATCAATACACTGGTGGTGAAAAGAAACAAACCGGCGGCGGATATGAAAGTAACAAATAAACAAATTTAGGCTCCGACGAGGACCGTGGAACTGCTGCGATCGGAACGAATTCACAAAAAGGAGATTTAGAAAATTAATAAAGCAAAAGACAGACGAATTTGTGGTGGAACTTTTTTTCTCTTTATTTGTGTTTCCTTTTTATTGGATAAAGAGGAATTGTTGTTGTTGTCTTCTAGTTACTTGTTTTTTTTTTTTTCTCTTTTCCTTTCAAATATTTCGGCGTTTTTGGTATGTATTCATACTTCTTTTTATTCACTGGTACGCACACTCAAAATTCCGACGTATGTATTTGCTTCGATTTCGTTTGGTTGGTGGTTATTGTTGTTGTTTTTTTTTCGCACCCGGATCGCGGACATCGCGTTTCCTTTTGCACAGCCGTTCTTGCTTTTACTTCCTTATTTTGTTGAACCTCCAATTCAATACACACTTTCTAACGCCGCACTAAATTCATTGCGCATTGTCTTTCTACGCATTTTTATGATTTTTTGCACACTGTCAACGTACTTCTTTTTGGCTCCCCTTTTCAAATGTATTCGATTTTTTTTCCTTTTGCAAAATAAAAAATTATGTCACTTCATTGTATTGAGCTTTGGTTTGGAATTGTTTTCTTTTCATTTAACTTTGAGACGAATCCAAAAGACAAGTTGACGATGAAAAGCAAGAGTCAGGGAAAGCCGTCAAGGGTTAGCAATTAATTGATTAAAATTAAAGAACATTGCAATTTTGAAACAAGGACCGGCGACCCTAACGCAAGGTACGCCATTCACAAACTAAAGTTTGGTGAGAGCGGCGCGTCGCAAACTCGCCATTCGCAAATCCGATATGCGAGAGCAAGAGAACTACTGGCTCAACAAAGAGCGAACAAAAGAAAAATGGCAAAGCTTTCGTCATCACGGAAGACTGGACAACAACAAATAACATTGAAGCTTGCAGTTTGGCAAATGGCAACGTAGAAGCACGCAATATAAACAATAAACAAATGCGGGAAGCAAAATAGAAGAAAGACAGAACAGTAGAAGAGTGCAAATTCCAGGAGTTAAACTGTGGCGTAAAAGCCGGTCGGAAAGAAGATAAGTGTGAACGTGAAGTATGAAATTTCTTCCTTTCTTTGCCGGGCGAAGGCAAAATATGAAGTTCGTAATTTCTAACGTTATTGCGTGTTCCGCTTTGTAGATTCCATTTATAGCGCGACGTTGTTGTATATGTTCACAGGGATGATTGCAAGTTTGCCGGCCGGTAAGGTGGTTGAATTCGCTGAAAAGCTCTCAATTAAAGGGTTCAGATTATTTGAGAGCCTTGTTATTTAATTGAATGGATTTAGCTCAAATTCCAGCAAGCCTGTATTTAACAGTTTATTTAAGTACATTAAGAACGATGAGGGTGCCTTGAAAAATTTTCAGTTATACTTTTTTCAAATCAGAATACAAAAGAATTATGTAGCAGCGTGCATTCAATTTCTATCGTTTTTGAATTTAATGATGTTTAAAACACACTTGCATACTTAATAAATTTCTGTAGATATTACAACTTGCACGTTTCATGGATCATGGTAACCTGACAATGCTTTGCGTACTTGACTTCTGCAAAGCCTTTGGAAAGGTGATTCATAATCTTCTCTACGCATAGAGCATCTTATTGAAAGTAACTTGGCCAATATGTTCCGAGCTTGATTTTTGAAAGTACTTTTCTCAAAAATTTTTATCAATTTCTCCAATTTCCAATTATATCATTGAAATGAAAAAATAATAAATTAAAAGAATTGAAGTGGAAAACAGCAACGTTTGATTACTTGAATAGGGAATTTCTTTTAAAATAATTGCAAAAAGAGTAAACGTTCAACTTCACCTTATTAACGAACTGTTCTTCTAGTGAAAAAAAGAAGAAATGTTCAGTCCGCTAACAATGCCGTGCATACCAAAACTTCTGTCAAATGGCGACGCGCATATAATAATAAATATAGACTGCAGAATACCTCAATAAAGATGCCAGCGATCAAATGCAAGCCTTCAAAAGCACCATGTTAAAGAGACCATGAAACACGGACACAGGAAGCTTGAAGGTGTGGGGTTGTTTCAGGTGGCGGAATTTTGGTCCTTTATTGCCTTTATTGAAAACTGAAGGGATCATGAAATAGCAACAATACCTCGATATTCTGCTGACCAATTTACCAGAATTTGTTTACATGTGCGCGTACTCCATTGACGAAATAATTTTCGAAAAAACGGGAACCCTTAACACGCAGCGAAAATCGTTTAAAACTGGCTTAGGGAGCAGTAAAGTTTTAAATCTCAGAGCCGAGATTTAAATCGTATCGAGAATTTGTGGGCAATAGTTAAAAGCAGTCTGCCGCAAAATAAAAATCCACCAAAAAACTTAATGAGCTCTGTGTAGGACTACAACATTAGTGGGAAAAAATCCCTAATAAACATATCGAGAAATTAGTAGAAAGTATGCCTACACGAATTAGAAGTGCTATCAAAAACAAATGCCTATGGTTAAAGTACTCTAAATTAAAAGAAAAGTGTTACCAGATTTTGTTTTTTTAAAACAGCAATGAACCTTCGTTTGCAAATATTCTTAATCTCTTATACGCGAATGTACATATCGAGGCGATCGGATTTGATTGAGGATCTTATATGTAGAACATGTACAATGAAAATTTATCGGCATCCCTTCAATGGACTTGCACTCAACACTGATAAAACCTAGTAAAAATTTCTGATCCACGGACATTTCGTCGTTCAAATCTTTTTCTAAGTATTGAGGCTAAATTGTGAGATAAAATTTGAACGACGATGTATCAAATACAATTGAATGGAATTGACATCGTTTGATCATTTGAAAAACATGCACAATTGCGTGTAGCCTGTTTACGTGTCGAGAAACCTGTTGATTTGTTTGTATTTTCACATAAAAAAAATAAAAATATAAATAACATTAAGCGCATTTAAAAGAAATAAAGAAATGTCTAGCAAAGCGGACGGGGTAACGCTAGTTAATTATAAAAGTAAGAAGAACAAGTAAGAACAAACAAAAAATATAAGTTATAAACAGAATAAATTATTCAAAATCAAGTAAATGTTTCGAAATGGTTGGCGACCTGATTAGGAACGTTATGAAAAAGGTTTGCTTTCTTACGGAATTGTTATGTCCTGGGTCAAAATTTCTTAGGAAACCCTGAACTTGCGAACACGACCTTATGTAACCCGGGCATAGATACAATTAGATCGCCGAATTTTTTTATTGGGTTTTATGTTAACCCAAACCGCCCTAGCGACCTCAAATAATTCGTTCAAATTTCCAACTTAATGCTTGCCGATTTCGGTTTAAAATTAATACCATAGGTTTTCTATTGGATTTAAATGGTAGACTAAATGATGGTCAGTCTAAAACATCAACGGAATTCTTTTCGAACCACTGGTTTGTTAACCTCGCCGTGTGCTTTGGTCCATTATCAAACAAGTAACGAGCATTTCTTCATAGGGTAACATGACATTTACTAATATTTGCCGGTACCTTGGAATGACATACAACCCAAAAGTATCATTCTTCAAAATCCGTGCTTCAAGGTAACCGTAGTGTATTTCGTTTGTTTCATCGCTACAAAATATTTTTTTCCATTCAAAAATCGTGCATGTGCAAATGCAAGGAGCATTTCTTCGCAAAGGCTTACCTAGCCTAGGGGAAAGCAATGTTTTTTTTTTCTTGCCGCTGTTCCAAAAAGTTGGCTTTTATTCAATCGTTCCCAAGCTGACAGGGCCATCGGGTCCTCAGCCTCATAAGTCTTTCGCAATCTTTTGCCTTTGATGTTTCTCACTGTAGCTTATTGTATTGAAGAACATTGTTTTTGCGCAATTCACTCCTTTTCCGATTTCTGAGAACGAAAACTTAGCAATATTTCTCATCTTTACAGTGGCCTTACGAAATTTGTAACGTGTAGCTCTTATTTTTGCCCAGTTGTGCATGATCAAGTTCTAAATACTTGAAAACCCTAAACCAATATCCAGTCAAAGCTCTCCAAATCTTTATACTTTGCTGAGCCCTCCACAATATGTGTAAATCTTCTAATCATTTCATTTTAATTGCAATAAGTTGAAAAGAATGAAGTTCCCTGTTCTCAACTATAAATCACAAGTTTCGTTATACATTTTGATAGTTGAAAACTTAAAAGTATGAATTGAATTGAATTTTATTGAGACTTTTCTTCTTTCAGTGACAAGGAGGATAGTCTCCTTCTCTTGCCTTTATTTACACGTCAATTACTTACATTATTTAAAAAATGTTCAGAGAAAATAGCGAGTATCTTCAAGCGAAGGATTTTTCGAAATGCAGTACATCAATTTCCGTGCTTGAAAAACGAATTCACTGTTGCCATTTGGAGAACACCAAAAATTTCAGTTTCAAACAAATTATCCACATTTCGTTCGGAATGCTGAACACATAATTTCACTTTTGGTGATTGAATTCACAAAAAGTGGAATACAGAAAAGGGTAACGCTTCCCTTTGATTCCCACATGTTTCCAGCATTGTCAAAGGAATAATTTTGTAGACAAAATTTTTTGGCCGCGGTTGGATGTAGTTGAAATGGTGAAATGCTACCAACGCCTTTATCGTTTTAGACAAATAAACAATTTTTTATTCATTTAAATTTACATTCACATAAATATATGTATTTATTTTTGAAAATATTTATGCACTTGCTACAAGGTACATTAATTCTACTCGCTAGAATTCTGAGTTGCCGTTTAAAATTGCATTTAACTTGGGCAAAATCGTCTTTGTAAAAATATTGTTTTTTAGTGGTGGGATTGTCCCTAATCAGATTCAGAATCATGTGATGATCTTGACTGCTTCTTTGATTTCTTACTTCGTTTCTTTTTCTTGTCCTTTGATGGTGTCCGCTTTTCGTCCTTTTCCTTCTTTTCATCAGGTTTTGGGGTACCTGAAGATGACGATTTTTTAGTCTTCTCATTATCTTGCAACTGAAGTAAAGTTTCTCTCTTTAATTTTTCTAAATCTTGAAGCTCCCGGGCATTCCTTTCCTTTTCTTTTTCCTCGTCTTCGATACGTTGCTTTTCGGCACGACGTTCTTCCTCTTTGGCGATTTCTTTGCGCATGTGATCTTTGAACAATTGCAACGCTTCGGCTCGCTTAAGCATTTTCTCTTTAGCCAGTTTTTCTTCATCAACGTTTTCAGTATTGCTAGGTGAACGTGGTGGCGGTGAGGCTTTCTTTGGAGATTTTGATTTAGAACGCTTGGCTTCTTGGCGTTCTCGAGATGAATTTGATCGTTTTGGTTTGCTAGGCGAACGAGATTTTGACGATTTACGATCATGACTATTATCACTTCGACTGCTGCGCCTTCTACGTGGACTACGAGTTCGAGATCTGTTTGGACGGCGGCGTCTATCGGGTGACCGACGATCGGTAGATGATCGGCGTTCATTGGGCGACCGGCGATCTGCAGATGATCGGCGATCATTTGGTGATCGGCGTCGAATTGGCGATCTTCGGTTACGGAAACGATCGAATGATCGCGATCTTTGCCTACGCCGATCCATAAAACCGCCGCCGCCACCATTTCCTCCGCCGCCGAATCCACCACGACGTCCGAAATTTCGGCGACGAGGCGATCTAAAGTCAGGGCGACGAGTAGCGAATCGATTACGCCTGTCGCGATCTCTAGAGCTTGATCGGCGACGGCGATCCCTTAGATCGGGTGAACGAGCGCGAGATGAAGCCCGGCGGTCTCTTTTGTCCGAGTCATCTTTCTTATATCTCGAATCTCCATTGGTTGATTTTTCTCTTGATGGTGATCTTTTTGGAACTGGCGCCCGCGGCGAATCTTTATCTTCGTTTTCGCTTCCAGGTTGGTCTTCATAATCTAAAGCGTTCAAATCAACCTGTTTTTTTCGGTCCTTTTCGATAGACTTTTCCTTTACCAGTTCTGCATTTGCCTTACGAGCGTTTTCTTCTACGCGTTTTTCTTTTTCAGAATCATTTCGTTTTTTCACCACTGTCGGCTTATCGTAGGTTGTCGAATGGTCCAGTTCGTAAAATGATTTCTTTGTATCCTTTGCAAGTTCTTCGTGGCGTTTCTTCCTTTCCGCTTCACGTCTCTTAATCTCCTCGTCACGCAACTGTTTTTCTTCTTCCATTTTCTCCAAATCAGATAATTTTATTGTCCTCTTCTGTGCCTGTTTCCAGTGTGGAGGAGTTACGCTGCGAGAACGACTGCGAGATCTGGATGGAGTTCGGTAGCGCTGTTACAAAATTTAAAATATGAATATTCAATATTGATTTCTATTTTCTTCTTAATTTTTCTCTAGACTTACAAAAACTCCGCGTCCTTTAACGACACGCCCGCTACGTGATGTTGGTACCCTTTTCTTAGACCACCCAAATGCATTACGGTTACCATCACGTCTGTTCTGATTGCCTTCGTCTCGAAAGCGATCTCTGCGACCATCTTCCCGCGATGGACTCTCACGGCCATGTTCACGCTTTGATCCTCCGCGCATAAGGAATTTATTAGATACCTTGAAGTCCAAAATAATTATAATGTCTTAGCTAGTTTTTTTGAGTTTTAGAAACTTACTTCTGGTATCTCGTCTGGGTCAATTTTCGTGACAGTAACTAATGGATGTAACTCTCCGTCTTCCAGATCGTCACTTGTGTTCTTAGGTTGCTTGGCATCGGCAGTGTGCTCATCTTCTGCAGAGCTATGGTAAAAAAAGGAAATTATTTGTTAATATTTTATAATAATTCAAGCAATATGAAGAAAGACATACTCTTCTTCTTTAGAGCGTTTCGCGTCCTTTTTCTTCTTCTTTTCTTTGCGTTTTTTCTTTCCAACTTCGGAATTGTCAGAGGAACCCTCTTCATCGGATGATGCAACACGCTTCTTTTTCTTCTTATCCTTTTTAACTGAAATAAACAAAAAAAAATATATATATATATTCTCTGGAAGTTTGAAACTTTATTCAACTTTTTTTAATCTTTATGCAAACTCCCTGTATAGATAACACAAATTTATAGCAAATTATGTAATGTCGTTTCAGAACGACACTGCAACGTCTAGGGTACCAAAACATAAACAGAGCTAGACGAAATACATATCGTCCTGAACCGACAACGCAAATAAGCATTATGAATGTTCAGGCAGGCGAATGTAAAATGGCGACTCTTTTTTGTTATACTGGGTGGCGAAATTAAGAAAAAGGATAATTTTCTTTCTTCAAATTTGTTTATAAAATCGCTTAAGACTGAATCTACATCCAAGTTCGAAAGCATTATATAAATCAAGCCCAAATCATATGTGAATACGAAAAATGAAAGAACTACGATAGCAGTATAAAAGTTGTCATGCGCAAGTTTTGAAACTCTGATCATAATACTACTGTATCTGCTGAATGATTGGCATAGTTAAGTGATAAGAATTTTATTCGAGTGAAATTGTCATCTTGCCTTCAGGAAACAATCTCGTTTCGTTTCTTGAGAACCCTAAACTTTGGTGTACCCTATTTGGAAAATTTATTTTTTTTTATCTTGGGAACCTTACCCTAAATTGACATTGTCCAAACATAAATTATTAAATTACTCAAACCATGTTTTGTGAAAAGAAAAACAAAGACAGATACCAGCATATAAAATTGGCAACTGATCAGAAACTTAATGCATCAAAAAAGTTAATGCCAAGCATTAATTAAATTAGTCAATTCAAAAATTACAATATTCCTCAACGTGTAAGCAAAAATGGCTGAAATCGTTTCCAAATCTTAGGCATTAATATTGATACATTTTTAAAAAAAGTTTGCAGCATTGGATAAAAGAAGCAGAAATATGCACAAAAAAGCGTTAAGAAACACGAAAAATAAATGCATTCAACATAAAGTTGCAACTAGCCCAAATCAAAAATTAATGTGGGGCAATATAAATACGTTTGTACTAAATAATGTTGACACGCAAATTAAATTAATTAATAAGTTCAACGAATATTTTATAAAAAGCGTAGAGCAAATAGCTGATTCATTAGAAAACATCCAATATTCAAATAACATCATTGGTTTAGTTTGCATTGATAGCATTGCAATTAATGACGATTTTAAAATCAATTAGCCACAAAAGAGAACCGTTCTTCTTATCCGTAAGGAACCGTGTTGATCAATTTGAAGTGCATATTGACGAAGAACTTTATTTTGTCATATGTCATAATGGTGTATTTTCACAAAGCTGGAAGAAAACTTTCGTAAAGCTCATTCATATCTGGAACGACGAAAGCCGATAGATTCGACGTGTTAATATGCTGTTATTGTTAGGAAAAGTACTGGAAAAGAAGCTCTACACCAAAAATGCATAGTTTTAGGAAACAATTTTATTGTTCTGGATGTTGGAGATTTCGAGATGCCTGATAGATGCTAGGCAAAAAATCATTGCAACTTTCATTGACTTGCAGCGAATCAGTAGGTAGAAAAATATTGATGAAAAACTTATACCAATATGGAGTGCGAGAAATAGAATGTAAGTGGTTTAATTCATATCTGAACAATAGGTCCCCAGTGTACAATATTTAATGATTCTTATTCAGACGAATTGGAAGTCAAAATAGGTGTACCTCAGGGTACGATTTTGGGTACGCTGTTATTTGTACTGTAGTTAACGATATGGGTAAGATTGCTGTACACTCAAATCTTCGTTTGTGTGTACAAAATTAAAACCGATCTGGAATCCTTGCAATAGACTAAGTGTATGACCATAGGGGGCACATTAAATGAGGATTTATAAGTGGACAATATAAAAATCGAAATAGCTACTGAGGTAAAATATCTTAGCAAAATAAATGACGGTGAACTGAAGTTTAAAGAACAAATCAACTAGTTGTGTAAAAAGGTGGACGGCTGGCAGGGTTATTAGAAGAGTAAAGGATAAACTCACAATTATGAATGCAATTAGAGTGTATACTATCCTTATATATAATCGCATTTTGAGTACTTCTCAAGAGTTCTTCTTCAATGTTCTTGTGAGAATTTCAACAAGCTACAAAATCTTCAAACCAAAACGATACGTTATTTGCTAAAAAAGAAATTCTTTTCACAGTGACTTTATAAATGCTTAATACAGGATAAATATAATATATTATTTTTCATCTTCAAACTGTCCCACAATTTAACGGAGAATAAAATTCTCGTTGGAGACATTCAACCATATCATCTCCGAAATAATGCTCACTTCAGGTCAGTACAGGACTTTGTACAAGAGTCTTAACATTTACAACATGCTGCATATTGCTAAACTGACTTCATAGCTTTACAGGTATGCTAAATAAGCAAATTTTTAATTTAAATTTATATAAAAGAAAAATCAAACTCTCACAGCTAGAAAATGTGTGTGTGTACAACACGAAAGTGGAACGCTCTACCACGCTCGGTATTTCTCATAACAATCTGCAGAAATTCAAAAACAATGTGCATTAGTAATTATCCCTATTTCCTCCTTATTCCTTTCCACTCGCGTTATGTACTAACATTTTAAGGGTAGTCATAACCCCTTGTACGCGCGTGTTCGTTAAAAAAAAAAAGATTCGTTTTCCTTGCAACTTATTTAAAACACACTTAAAAACAATCAGGATCTTGTTGTTTGTTGTCATGAATGACTGAAAATTATGGAAGAGCTTAAGACAAGAGGACTTATATAAATAGATCCATATGTGGCAAAAAAGTTCAAAATCAAAAATCTAAATTACTTTTTCCAATGGGTCTGCGTAAATTTAAAACGAAAGTAGTCTTGGTAGAAAAATAAATTTATAATCGAGTTCTTGTATTACCCTTAACTTGTCTTATCAGCTCGCCACAGTTAGAAATGATAGCATCTTGCAGAGGACGTGAGTTCCTATCCACTGGCAATTGTTCCAACTGTCGTACTAAATCTTGTCCAGTAACAACGTGTCCAAAAATAACATGAATACTGCAACAAAACAAAAGAGATATTGTAATTCAATTAAATCGATTGCAAAATGTACACGTTGAACTTACTTGTCTAGATGTGGAGCAGGCTGTGTAGTACTATAATGAGAAACAAAAAGAACAAAGAATAATTTTTGCAATTTGTTTTGTTCGTGGTTTAAATTTTGAAGATGTGTTTTTTTTTATTGGATTTTGCTGGATGAATAATATGCTATTTGTTTGTAGAAATAGGTTTTCAATTGTTTCGGTATCCTATCTCATATTTTAAGTGTAACTCATATCGCGATCAACTCACAAACAAAATGCGAGGATAAAAAGTTTGTCTTCTCCAAATATATCTCATCTTGTGCCAATGATACGCACACACATTTTCCGCAGTAGCAGCTGAACGATTGAGCACATCCTCGATCCTGTTTCTGAAGAGAAGAATCTCACTGAGGAAGAATATGTGCGCACACAATCGAGAGGCGTACGCGGGCAATATGAAGAAGTGGCTTTACTCAGCACTGCTGCTAATTTTCTTTAGCTAAACAACAATATTGAAAATTGATATTGTTTAAAAATATGATTAAATGCATTTTCAGGTGAGTTATTGTTTAAAAAAAATAAGAAGAGAAAAATATTTATTTGTATGTTTTAAGTATATTGTGACATCGCCTGAAATGAAATAATTTACATTTAATCTTACCGCATGCACTCGGTGACTACTTACATAAAAAATTGAGAGCCATTTGTGTTTTTGCCACGATTCGCCATTGAGAGAAGGAAAGGGCGATCATGCTTGATGTCGAAACTTTCATCTGAAAATAAATCAAAGAAATCCAATTTAAAATACATCAATTGAATTTTAGGAAGAATTAAGGGCAAAAAAGATAAACCGACCAAGTGCGAGTCGGGCTACGTTCCATACAAACTTGTAGATATTACCGCATAGGTTTCGATTCCCCTGTTATTATCATGTCATAAGTATGTGAATTTAATTTCACCTCTATTCGTTCCTGAGAAAAAGGGTGGTGACCAACAGACAGACAACAAAGTGATCCTATAATGGTTCCGCTTTCGAGCAACAAAGCCTTAAAAAGATTAATTTTCCTACACCTACTTAGCCCCAGAACGCTATCGCTATTTCAAAACCATGTTCGTTGGACCCATTATGACTCCCAGAGCCCCTTGGGGGCTCATTTTTTCGTTTTTTAAAGTTTAAAGGCTAAGAGAAAAACAAGTAAAAGCGAAAAACGTAATTTACGATAACTTAATAACTTTTCAGGGAGGAAGGGGTGATACTAAGTTCCATTGTTTCAGTAGAAACGGTTATTACTAGTTAGGATTTTATTCAAATTGGAAAAATAATCATCTCTACTGGAAAGGAAAAAGTATATATTCATCAGAATAAATCTTACATTCATTATAAATTTTTTTTTTTTTTTGTGATTACTTGAATCAATCTTGCTGCCCAGAGCACAGGGATGATTGACCGCGATCATCCCTGTGCTCTGGGCAAACGTACACATTAGACCGAGAGCGGTCGATGGTTCTTGGACAAGGAACAATTCCCTGCCTATCTGCTCCTGGTGTGGATTGCTCCTTCATCCAATATTTCTTGAAAACAAAAAATGGTTTGTCTCGGTACATTTGGTAACTCTTTCTTCTGTTGAGGGGTCGATTTTGGCCATCAAAATTATATATTGCTGAAGTGTAAAGGTATTATTGGTCATCTTTTTGTTTTTCAACTTTTGTCATGTTGTAAAACATGATCACTCCTGTTTTTTTCGAATTTTGATCTATTTCCTGCAATCGATGCAGAATACGGATAAGAATTTTGGCAATGAAGGGAACTACACTTTTGTTCGGTTTTCGGAATTGTTAACTTTCTACTTCATCAGCATGTTTGAAAGAAGGTGGAAATTCAGGTTCATTTTTCTTCAGTGTCCCAACCATCTGACCTCCTGACCTAATAGGATGTAACTTTTTCTAACTTAACAACAAATGGAATTGCATTTACCATAAAAATTTTTTTCAAAAGGCGTCACAAATTTCTCGTATGGGTCTTATTTATCGCTGGCACGAGGAACTGATCCGATGTTTTTATCGTCAAAACTAAGAAATGGCCCATGGATCAAGAAGAGTGGTCATAATGGTTTTTTGGAGACCAGAAAAATACAATAAGCTAATGAAAGCCTTCAATTCAATGAGGTCGCAATGTTTATATAAAGTTTATTTGTTGAACATCGGTATTCGACTTGTTCATTTGTGTCTGAAGCTAGAAACTATCACCATTTAGCCGCGAGATTTAAACCGCTCTGAAATGTTTTTTCACCCAGCGATACCGTTCTAGGATTAAGTGGTAGCGACAACTTCATAAATAGCTTCTTGTATATTTTTATGCGTTATTTATTTTTATCAAATTCTTCAGTTAAGAAAAAATTGCACGATAAAGCTGACATTGAGCGATGGTCGCGCCAAATCATGAAAATACTAGAGTAATGATTATAGGTTATATCGAGTTTGTACAACTTCTATATATATATCTACCAAAGACATACACAGCGACTTGATGGTAAAATAAGGGGACTCTGCTCTTCTAGCAGTTTTAGCTGGAAAGAACATCTACTGAAAATGAACACCGCGAAGGACGTGTTTTTTCTGATGGACATTTGGAAAAGGAAGCCACTATTTAAGGGTCTTACTACGCAGACAAAATAAGACGATTACGTGTGGCTATTAAGGAAAAAGACTTGGTACACTGCAAGCCGGAGTGGTGTTTCATCAATATATAACACCGGTTAACAAGGCTGCAGTTCAAGAAACCGGATTCGAGTTGCTGGATCACCTGCCCAATATTCAAGCAAGATCTAGCTCCCAGGGACTTCTAGCTCTTTCCTCGGCTCAAGGAACACCTCCGGGACAAGAAGCTTGAAGATGATAGCGAAGTGATGGCCGCTGCTGAGACGTTTTGTGAAGTTCAAGACAAAGAAATTTTTTCTAAGGGTATCATGGGTTTTCAAAAAAAGATGAACTAAATGTATTAACTTGTTACGGGACTATGCTATATTTTTTTTATTAAGTTAAACCACCTTGGATTATATTCATTATCTATTACTTTTGTATCAACCTTCGTTTCTATCTCCGAGAACACAATTTTTATGTGATTATTATTAATTTATTATTATTAATTACCGGGATGAACATCAATTTTTTTCCCGAACAGTCTTCCAATCTTAACGAGGTAATGAACTGCTTTACCTTCGTTGGTGATCATATGTGAAATTGGAATATAGCTTAAAAAGTGAAAAGATAAGATTGACTGGTGAGATTTGTTTCTGAGTCCCAAGACCGACTCGAAGCATACCATCACCGAATTCTGTAAAGGGCAGAAATATTCCAGGTGCTCGTGTTCAAAGTAATCTGACAGTTAAAGAATCCATTTGGGTACAATTTATAAAAACAGTTTGCACTTCCAATACAACGTATTTTTAGCTTAAATATATTAGTCTAAATTCGACTACTTTATATGGAATAACATTTCACAGAGCCTCATAATCAACTCATTAATTATAAATAATGAAAAGTTAAAATGCTTATTATAATAAGCTAACTATCCTTAACTTCAAAGTAAGTTCAGAGTATTCG
Organism: Orthonevra nobilis; assembly: GCA_963555765.1. Classification (NCBI taxonomy): domain Eukaryota; kingdom Metazoa; phylum Arthropoda; class Insecta; order Diptera; family Syrphidae; genus Orthonevra; species Orthonevra nobilis. Next base: position 23,671,059 of record OY743225.1, on the reverse strand, counting down.
TTGGGAACCATTCACCGAACTGTTCCAGTTATGTTATAACTATAATTATTTATAAATTAATTTTGCAACGTTCGAATATTTGTTCGCGGAGGGCAAATTGAGGAGAAATAATTTATGAGTTGTATCAAGATGTGAATGCCGTCAGCCACATCGAGCGAATGGACGAATAGGCTCCAGAAAAGAGGATCTTCGATTCACAACCCTCACGTTCGAGACGACAAGGAAGACCGAACCTCTGGTTAAATGATCAAGCGATCGCAGATGCCAGAGCGCTTGTTCTAGATAACTGGAACAACATGCCTTCGATCGACAAGAATGGATGGTTGCCATGTCTCAGGCAGAGACTTCACGGGTTGGGAGGCCGTAAAGTAAACAAAGTAGGAAAACGTGTTGAAAATTGTATTGAGAAAAAAGTTTCAAATATGCGGTAGAACGTTTAATAAAAGGGCACTGATTCGAGCATAAATCAGATGCCTTATATGATTTTTGATGGAGCACTTAACAGTTTGTCCATCTTCACTTTCTAAAATTGTGATTCATGAATGGCTTTTAACCTTTAAAATCACACAGCAGTGATTGGTCATTCATTAGGCAAATCAATAAACAAAATTTATTGATGGCATAACTCGCTCGATTGTGTTCATTTAAGTCCGCAATTTCGTGACGGGTAACCTTCTGGTGCTAAAATGCAAATTCGTTAATTTCGTAGACAGTTGGTACGATTCCTTGGTTTGATGCTATCAAAATCAGCAGCTTAATGTTTTGAGATGAACTGGATTACTTCCAAATGGAATGCAATTCACAGACGAGGCTTAATTTATTCATTACAATTTTATTTATATTCAAATAAGTTTTTTTCTTTGGTTTAAATGTCAAGCCCACCTTCATTTGTGATCTCGTTTTTTAATGCTTCAATCAAGACGCTTTTTTACGAATAGAGCAAAGATATCTTATTATCGCTTATCGCGAATAAAATATGGTTTAAATGGATTGGAAATTTTTTGATCAGGTGAAAAGTAAGAAAATTTGCGTCTTCGTTTTGAATGTGAAACAGATTTCCTACCTGTATGTGTCGAAAATGAAAAAGACTACAAACGCAAGGCTGTAAAGATAAGAACTTTCATCCGTTTTAAAGAATTATCGAAGCTCTAAAACTTTTAATGCCTACTGTTGGAAAGAGTTTATCTCGCGAATATATTCATAAGTTATCAATTTGAATAGTAAAACTGGTTATGAAATTAACTAATTCAAACATTTATTGTGCAGGTCAATGATTCCGGTGCAAGTTTGCCGTTTGCCGGCAACACAGTAATGACAAATTAAAACAAATAAGAGTGCTCTCAAATTTCTGAATTTTTTCTCTACAATAATTCAAAAGAGTATATTTTCTATCGATTTATTACAAACACAATTATCTTAGGAACGCACCTTCAAAAGTTCCGCCGTATATTGACTCGCCGCCAGTTCCATTGCATGCGGAAAAATCACCAGCCTGTACCATGAAATCCTTCACAACACGATGGAATATAACATTTTTATAGTGTAATGGTTTTCCTGTCACAATACCAAGTCCTTTTTCACCCGTGCAGAGGGCACGAAAATTTTCCACAGTTTTTGGTGCCACTTCCGTGAACAATTCAAAGACTATTCGTCCCGCAGGAAGACCACCTAGATTAACGTCGAAGAAACAACGCACCCGTGGCGGCGGTTCTTCCTGGTTAGCATTAACAGTCATTTCAATACTTTAAATGAATGTGCACAGAAAAATTAAAAAAAATTGCTTTTACTACGTAGGTTCGTTGTGTGTAAGCCAACTTTTTCAAAGATCCCGGACATTTGCAAATATGGTATGTGGATGGTATTCCACTGACAGCGAAAGAGTGTGTGGATTTTATGGCGCTTGCTTGATAGTAAAAGGTTTGTTCGATTCCTAAACAATTGTTAACAATTGTCAAATGTTTAAATCTAATTTTGAATAAGAATTATAATGTTTCGTGCATCAAATTATTTTTATATATTGAAAATGATTTCATTAGTTCAATCAAATACTTGTATGAAATAATAAATTTGCAAACTGGGCGGCAAGTTCGCGATTGACTCCGAATGTTATTAAATTGTTTTTGTCGTTGTTAACTTGTTAGATCAGGCTCAAGGCTAAGAAAGATCAGGATTTATCATCATCAAGCGAAATATAAGAATAAAGTGGTTTTGGAAAATGGGTCAAGTTTTTGTGGTTTATATTTTTTGTATTTATATAATATATATCCATCGAATAACAACATCGGCCGGCCAAATGTCTGATAAGATTGATTTAATTCTGAGGAAAATTTGATGTTGACATCAATCATCAATTTAGAGTAGTATCGACGACTGGGCGGGAAAACTGTGCAGTCTTATGAAAAATTACAATAGAGAGAAAGAAATTATAATTTTCTGGTCTTTCGTCCAGCGGTATAGTATAAGAAATAAAATTTGAATAAGACGTTTGAATAACCGGGAAGGTCAAAAACTAAATCTGAATAAAACTGGAGTGCAATTGGTGCATAAAGTACTGTCTACTTGAATTTAACAACATTCCAATCTATCCGAGAATATGATATATAAATTTTGTAGAAAATGCTAAATTTGAATTACTAATGCCTATCTGTCAACCAAAATGAATTGTCAGGTATGGACTGAGCTTATTTTTCTCCTCCTGGTTCCAACTTTAAGCGCCGTGAACTCGGAAATTGTTTGAGGGTGATTGATGCGGAATATTAAGTCAGAATTAATTTGTAAACACAATATTTTTGACCTGTTATTTATTGCCCACTCCGGATGGCCTTAGAAGAATTATCATATTTATCTAGCCATGTTTCCAATCACATGCAAGATGTCTTGCTTTGAGCTGGGCCACGGACACTTAAGTGAATTTAGTATTAAATTTTGGTATTTTGAAAAGTTTTTTTTGTTAACACAAATAAAGACAAATTTTTTAAAAATTAAATTTGTTTTGTATTCAATCCTTGAATTTATATATGTCTTGTAAACTAAGCGAGTGAAGCTTGCAATTGGAACTTTAGTAAGATATTTTTAAGATAATAAGACTTCAAGCTGAAATAACTTCACCCGAAAAAACAAGTTTAAATTAAAGTTTGTCAGTCCAAAATTGTTTATTCATTTGATTTCATAATTGGTGTCCTGGACTGTCTGTCACTTGTGATGTGCTATTCTACTCCCTGATGTTGTGTGCCTTCTTTTTTAACAGCACATACTCTGTTTTCCCTCCACCCAACTTTAGTCCCATTTTTGATGCTTTACGCATCGTTGACTGCTCGTCATCCAACTTTAGTTCCATTTTTGACGATTTGTTTTTAATACTTCCAATTATTTGTATCTGTATTTGTTACCGGCCTTAACGGATGGAGAGTTATAAGGGTCCTCTTTCCTTGGTTTCATCTGACATCACACTTAAGAAATAAATGATTGCACTCGATAGATATCCAGATGAACAAGAAAGAGATGTTAAGTGTGTGTTCCAGTTATTGCGGGCTTTCCAACCTGGATGTTGACAAAGAGTTAAAAGCGATCACTATAGCATTCTCTTTAGCTTTTGTGATAGTAGTTGTTGCAATAAAGAGGGATCCTAGAATTTGATAAAATGTGTAAAGATTTCATTCAATAGTCACACTTTCTCACAACACCTAAAAATTGATTTGTTTACGAACCCCTTCAGCTACTTTCAAATGTTATACTTTGGCTGTTACTCTTTGGGTATTGTCGGCTATCAAGAATGTAAAATGGTTCTTTCTACCCGCCAGCTTTAAATATAAGTGACCACGGTGTATTAGTCTACAAAATTGATACTTCCTCATACCTGGCATCGAATGAAGGTCTGCTACAACGTTGAGGTGTTTATCCGTGTACGATTGTATGTTAAAAAGTTTGTATTGGTGGTCATTATATCGACTTGCACAAATACCATTTCTAATTTTCTAAGGCGGCACTATTTTAAGTCTATTTGGAGAACTTAAGTCAAGCATTTAACAAAAGCTTTAAGGTCATTACAATTTTCGATATTATCTTCGAAAATTGTATTTTTATTTGAACAATAAGTAAATTAAAATTTGGTTTGAAATTTAATTCGTTGATTTGCTCGGCGTATGGTTCCAGGTAAAAATCGCTAGTCGTTTAGCAGTGCGTTGCACAAATCAGCTACGAGAAAATTGTACTGATATGATAGCTCTTCGCAAGGAAATCTGTCAAACATATCTGTCATGACTGGTTGTGCTGGTAAATATAACGTCAATCGCAACATATGTGGTCCAGACATATTTCTCTGAGCGCAGCTTAGCAACGTACTCTTGGAAGAAGGCCGTTGATCATCCTCCGAGTAAACTTTTCATGGCAAAAATTTCAAAGTTGATAATAAAATGGAAAATGTTGAAATTAAGTACATTGGTCCCTCATAAGCCCTCATTGCGCAACCAATCTGTAAAGGTTCTCTATTAAAAATATATGAGGAGACACATTGTACAAATTTCTAACGACTTTACAAAAAAACATACATCCTGTTCCTGACCGGAAATAATCTTTTTCGAACTCCCACCACAACAATCGAACATATCTGAATTCGAATGAAGCAGTCAACTTTGAAGAAACTCGAATTCCTTTTCGAAATTATCTTTATTCGGCGTCGAAACCACATGTCTGCTCGTCACAACGAGATATTCAAATTTTCCATTGAAAAATGGTCAAAAGTTTTGTGAAACCAATCAAAAGTGCTTAATTACATTCGTCCACATCTGAGAAAGTTGAAATTTTCACATTTAAATTTTGTAAAGCATACGAAATTGACGTTCAAAAAAATTTCAATTTCGTAAAGTTCTCGTGTATCGCTCGATAGTAGTGCGGTAACCAGTTGACGTTTCTCCCCCGTCTCATCGTTCAGTGCTTACTACTACTATGGTCTGACAGGAACCATCAGAACTGTGTGTTGTGAACATAAAGTGAGACGACCCTATATGCCGCTTCTGTGTGTTGTGCTTACGAGTGATCAGTTTATTTTTCTTTGATTTTTTACGAAAAGCATTTGAAAATACTAATTTTTCAATTGGGATTTCTCAAATGCGTTTTTGTTGATTTGATGGAAATTCAAAACAAAAAATTTCTTTGCTTATTAAATTTTTAATTTGCCGATAACTTTGACATTTCTCTATTCACTCAGTAGCCAGCAGATAGAAAAGAACATAATCGAACTCGAAAAGTGTTGTATAGCCGTTTCATAGTCGAACTTTGACGAACACAGTTGTGTTGCGCGTGTATGTGTTTACGGGTGATTTTGACAATTGAACGGTGTGACAGATAACTAACCTTTAATTTTTTTTTGTACGAGAGTGCGTGAGAACAGCAAAGACGTGAAGAAAAGGAGAAAAATCCGCAGCTGAAAAATAAAATTTTCGAGTGCCCTTAATCCGGACAGGAGTTATTGCAGTATGTCACGATATCCATATTTATTATACTATTTAAAAGTTGTGCAAGTATATTCACAAGGTTTGAGACAACCTCTAGCGTTGTAGCGGTCGAGATTTGGTGCTGCCTAAAGATCCTTAGGTACGCACTACGAGTACGAGTATTCTGTACGATGATTTTCTTGTCGGGTAACTTTCCCATTATACAGGGGGTGTAGGGTGATGCAAAGGTGTTTTTTGACTGCGAAAAAAAAATTAAGGGAAAAATGGAAGTGGGCAGTGATTTTTTTCTAGTCTCGTGTGTTTTGCCGGCGATATGAGTGTACTGTACACATTTGCGACTTATCCAATATGTACTTGCTTCCGTCTATACGTAACAATTGGTTCGGTGATGAATTTGCATTTGATTTGTGGGTTTTGTCAAATAAGAAAGCTGAAAAAATTAATTGCAAAAAAGTTTTAGCTTTTTGTGGGTGTAATTGTTTTGTCTATTCAGTCACGTCACAGCCGCAGCTGCTGGCTTCTAATCAGATGAATTTATTATTTCGTGGGTTTTTTTTTCGAACTGATAAATGACGAATCAGAATTGAATGGGTTAAGTAAGGAACAAGAAAGATGCATAATGAACAGTCAAATTCAAGTTACGACCTTTTGGTTCGCAGCAGTCGGATACGAGTCTACTTTCTGTTTTTCAAGATTCGTAGCTGAGCTCTAGATCGTATATTTAGTAAAAATTTCGATTTGGCAGTGTAGACTGAACGTCTATGGTCTGTGACACCATCATTTCCGTAACGTTCGATTTGATCGTGCTCAATGTTCTCGATGACAAAACTGTCATGTAAGGCACATTTGTTCCAAAATTTCAATTTCTTAAGTTTTAAATGTTCCAGAGCATCTTGCACATCTCTGACATCTTCATAGATGAACTCACTAAATTAAAATCATATGCATTGTTTCTATAGCCGTTTTTAATTTTTGTTAAGCCAACACAGCATAAATAAAAGCGCTGAGTAGAAATCAGTTAGTCAAGTCCATTTGCCAAGTACACTTATCTGAAGTGAAGATATTGAGTATAACTACAGGGCATCTTGTGCACTTTTGCTTGCATCTTTAAAACATATTCACTTTTTCTCAATTTCTCAGGCCCCGTAGAATATTGTTGCTTAGTAAGACAAATCAGCTGTGAAAATATACTTAAATTAAACGTGGACTCCGCTTTATAAATGACATCATGCACACGTGTGTTATAACTTTTTAGCGAATGCACACGTGCAGATAAAATCAAGACTTATGCAGCAATTTTTATTTTTCATTGCAGGACTTCTTCTGTCTGTCTTTCTCCAGAATTTCATCAGAGAGTAAAAGGTAACCAGAAAATGGCAACCTAAACACGAGAGAGCATCAAGATGCCATTACTGCACTGAGTTGCAAAGAAACAAAATTACAATAATAGCCCCGAACTTTCAAGGAAAGACATTTATAACGTGTCTCATTGGATAAATAATAAGCTCTTTCTTATATAATTTGATATTTTTATTTATCGATTCGCTTTGATTGTAAAATACCATCAAACAAGATAGATTTGTTTTTGCTCTGCAAGGAGGAAACTCAAACTCAAAAGTTTGAATTGTATTTTGTATCGACGGAGAACTAAGTACTGAGATGTCAACTAAAGAAGAAACATCTTCAGCTGCAGCAGATGTTGCAGTAGTAAATGTTTCACCAACTGCTTCGACAACGTCATATGCCAATGTATTACAAAATTTAGACGCAAAAGCTGCAATTTCACCAACTACTGTCGCAGTCGCGGCAGCTATTGGACCAACATCATCACCGAACGACCAGAACACTGACAATAAGGAGAACCAACCCAATCTGAAGACTCTTAAATCGTGGAGCGAAGAGTGTTCAGAAGTTTTTGAGGACTCATCTCCTACTAGTTCGGCTAACATAAGCGGCGAGAAACGTTCGGCTAATCCTGACAATACGGAAAATTCCTCTGAAGTTGACGACAATGCTGATTTTGTACCGGTAATTTCGCATAGTCGTAAAGATCGTAAAATTCGTCGTAAGGAGAAACAACGCGATCGTCCATGGGCTGGCAATTCTTCAAACAATAATAATAACGGAGGCAAAGTGTCCAATAAGGAGAGTGGGTCTTCAGTGGCAGGAAACTCAAAGGGTGGCTCTGGAGTCGCCTCATCTGCTGCTGGCAAACCAGATGATGAACGTAAAAAGTACCAACGACGCCCACGAGATCGCCGACCACCACCAAACAAGGTAGACAAATCTGGTAATAATCCGGGATCGATGTCTGGTACATCGAAAGAACCAAAGGAAATACTAAAGGAGCGCAAGGATTCATCGCCCAGTGGCGCTAGTGCTAATGAAAACAATAGTGGCAACGAATCGAAGCAGGATGAACATTCACAACAGCCTAAGAAGTTTGTTGCAGCGCCTCCGCCAAAAGTCAACGCTTGGAAGGTGAGTTTTGATACGTTTTATTTAATTATAATTTCACAAAAATGTTTTTATTGCTATATTATTATCCGTCGATGATTAAGTCATTTGATTCTGCTCTCGGGCAGAGTTCTATTTAAAGTTTAACTTGTGTAATTGTGACATTGTGGACGTAACGCCTAAAGCTATAGAGATTTTAAATATGCAAAAGCAGCAAACAGATTTATACATTAGGGATTTCTTAGATTACTGCATTGAATGATTGTTTAATTAAGAAAACGCGCTTTTCTCATAAAATATAATTTAATTTTTAATCTATAAATAGAACGATTCCGGCGACTGATTCCGATTGTCATTATTTTGTTATATCCTCCAAATTTATGCCTCAACATTTCTGTCAGATAATTCATTCACTATGGTTGTAAAGTGCGTCCATGCACTGAAACAGATTCATCGGCACAACATTCTCTGTCTTAAACAACTGCAAAAAGCATCACGCACCGGATAAGCATATTTTTTTTCATAAAACTGCCACAAGAACATGGTTTATTGCAACATAAAATGTCGTTCATATCACTGCAATAACAATTGCATGCTTTTTGTTTTATGGATTTTGATGGTAAATGATCCGCTACAATTCTTAGAACAGATCAGTTGAACTCCACTCAATCCACGATAGAGTGCTTCGAATATCATCGCACATGTTTTTTTGTTTTGCAAATTCTATTTTTTTATTCTACGTCATACATTTGTTGTACTAATATTTAAACCATAAGGTCACATTAACTTGTTATATGCTTTTCCTGATGCAAATATCACCAATGTAATAAGCTTCCATTTGAAGCTTTAGTCAGGCTTCAATCTCCAACTTGTAAATACCACGACCTTCTGGTCTAGTCCATTTTTTTGCGAACGACGAGCATGGTTCAGCGCTGATGAAAAGCGCTTACTGCTTACCGCTCTCTAACGTACAATACCCCGTTTACCTCAAATCAAATCTTGTAACATTCCTTAACTTTACAGCACCTAAGATAGTAGGATAAACAAGACCTTAAATATTTTTTTTTCTTAATCATCATTATGTGTGAGTTCGAAAAATGAAAATGCCCTATTTTTGATTGGAAGGAAGTTACAAAGTAAATCATAAAAAAATGTCGTCTACACGTTCTTTTTACCTAAAGTGCCTGTCAACTTATACTGATAAAGTGCTTTGTTGTTTCAAAGTTATGCTCCAAGTGCAAAATATTCATTCGATTGTTATCGCCCGTAATTTGACTGTAGGCATGCCACAAGTGCATACCAGGCTTGCATGGAATTTCATAATCAAATACAAACCATACTCGATTTTTAAATGAAATATCGATAACGCATCGTATTGATACCTCAGACTGGTTTGCGTCAGCATTTTTCCAGCCAAAACATATGTATTTACAACGCTACAAAAAATAAACTACAGCCTGTATTTACAACGCTACAAAAAATAAACTACAGCCTTGACCTAGAACTGTCCAGTTCTTTCTTATTATTTGTTTTTTTTTTTGAAGCTTTTATTAATTTTCATCATTTAGATGTTGGCACATGATTTCCGATCGATTATTTGCTAAATTAATATATATTTTCTACAAAAATAAGTTATAACCTATTTACACTTGCCACGGCCAGATAACTACCGTCAATGAGGCAGAAAACAATTTAATTTTTGACTGAAGAGCACATTATATTGACTGTTGTTCGTCTAAGATTATGGTAATGATTTAAAGATATTGAAATGTTTATTGCAAGATATTGAATAAAGAGCTACACGTGTGCAAACAATGTGAATAAAACAAATGTGAAATTGAGATAAATCAAAGAAGTAAACACTTGGCGAACGTTAAAAGCAGCGCTTTCGGTAGCAGATTACATCACCCGGAATTGCAGTTTTTTCTTAGCTTCCGGACATGCAACGGATAGAGGTCATCGTTTATCTTAATTATTTCAATTTTAACTGCTGAATAAATCAGTTGGTTAATTGACTGCCCTTCAATGGGATTTATTCACATATTGCACGTTCGAATTCTAGAGTAAATCTTGAACTGTTGGCTGGTTTTCGACAATTGCTACCAATTTTGAAAGCATTTTCCCAGTATTCTGTGATCGTTTGTTAATGCTCCTGTCCTCTGTATCAACTACAGTGACATAGACGCTTAAAGATTCCGTTAACTTTTTAATGAGAGGACATCCTCATCGTCTTTGGTGTGTGCTTGGACGATCGTAATCTTATTTTCGAATTCTTCTCAACATGTGCGATTAAAGCAAGGACCTGTACAATAAAATGCTCAAGGAACTTGTGGCATATGTTTAAAAAACCGATACATCTGTGCCTTTCAGTCTCCTCGTCTTCGGTGTGTGCTTGGAAGAACACAATTACCAGTCACAAGTGGGTTGTGCAGTTGTTGAATCAGAAGATGCAAAAATGGGATTCAAGGTCAATGAACGAAAATCAAACCCAAGTATTCTAGCGGTACAGTTATATGTGTCCAATAAGAAGGTTGTCTATGCGGGTACAACGACTCAGGTTGCTTGGACAAATTGAGTGTACAGACATCAAAGTTTCGTTGCAATGAGTTTGGATCCACATTAGATTGATAACGCGATAAAAAAAGACTTCGCACCTTCAGTGGAGCACGCAAGAAGAATTGGAGTGACCTCCGCCATCTAGGTTTATGCAATGAAGAGGCTTGCTGGTTGAGTTGCACTCTAACCCAAACTGTAGACTTAAAGTCTGACTATTGTTTGAACCAGTTAAATAAAGTGCATTTGCACTTATAAACAGAGGAATATTATTTTTTATGAGTAGTTCAGATTAAGGTTGTTGGGAAACGTACGAAAAAAAGCGACGCCTTATAATATGTAATGATCTATAAATAATGTGAGGCAAATCATTTTGTTTCGTTTTCCTCCTCAGAAATTGAAAAAGGTTTAGTTTTGTTCTTAAAATATCGTGTTGATTATAATTGGCACCAATCGACTTGTTGCTATGCTCCAAAAGTGTCTCTTATTTGCAAAAAATTGTTTCGTTTCACGGCAGATTAATATTAATATCCAAGAACGTAATAAAAGCTCGAACTCTGAAAAAAAAAACCCTTCAAACTTAGATTCCGAACCGAACTCGTGTCTGTTTCATTAGTTTTAAATTATTACTGCAATTTTAATATACTACGAATTTACCAAGCGACGTTTACAGCTTGAGAATAAAAGTTCACTCGTGTTGTTTTAGTCTCGTGTTTGTGCCGCTATGAGCGTTTACTAGACTGCTACTTTCTGATGTTGTCTTTAAGTCTTACTTATATGAATGATCATTGTAAACATTTATAATAGGGTAAGTCAAAAGAAAAAAAATTAAAAATTTATTTATTATCTGTAAATTAATAATCTTGTAAGAAATCGTAATAGTAACATTTTTTAAAGTAAATTAAAAGGTGATTTTGGAGTAGTTTAGCATTATAAAATTAACTAGCCTGAAGAAAATCTGTACAATTATCTTAGATGATGATTTTTCTTTCGTTTATTCAAGGAAAACCTTTTTCGCCCTCATTGTAACGTTTGAAGTTTAATTGAAATTATGTAGAGTGCCTTTTGAGGAGAAACCGATCTACATTTATGTTTAATGCAACTTGGAGTAGGCGTATAATTCAGATAGTGGAAGATTTTTGACATTTTCTTTTTCACACAAACTCGAGCATTGTTTTGATTCGGTATGAACTTTCATATCGCAAATGGCCGACATGCCTGACAAATTAATCGGCATATCCAAAATTGGACAAATCAGCACCGCCAATGACTATTTCTGTCTACATTTAAAAAAGTAAGAAACATTAACTGCTTAATTTCATTGCCGATTGTATATGTATTTCCACAACTGATTTATAGTCAGCTTATGAATTATTTTGAAACACGAATGACTGGCACTATAGTTTTCGTAGCAAATGTTCCACTAGTGATCTACTGGCGTATGTCAGCCGCTCAGACGTGGTACTGTTAAGTACGAAGATTCTTACTTCATAATGTTTTCTGTGTTTCCCTCGTTCTATAATCTGAAGCAATTAAAGAACAATTTTTCTTTGCTCAAGATGTCACCGACATTTCTTGGCTTCTTCGTTCCAGACCTCACTGAAATATCTACTTCATAATTTAAATTTTAAACTTTTTAACATTTTCCTTTGGCCATGCGAAAATTATGGTTATCTGAACAGTTTTATTTAAATAAGAAAACACCACAGTTAAAGCAAAAGAAAAGAAAGAAAGAAATTTCATAAAATGTTTGGTCAAAATTTATTATACAGCTTTTTAGTTGGTTTTATTTGCATTTAGTCGACTTGTTTTATTATATAACTCATGTTTAATATAAAACACGTTAAAGCGAACGAATCCAGATGTTCTCTCATTTCAACATTTGTTTCCTCTCAGAACAACAGAAAAAGTACGTCATTGGATGACACAATAAATAAATATATGTCACCACTTAAGTACTCGTACATTTTTTCATTCAAGCATTTTGAGACAATCGACATGAAAACACGCAAAGATTATCGAAATACGAATTACATGACCCAATGAAATAGAAAACAAATAAAACCACATTGTCATCATAATGTTTTGATTGCTGAAAGATCGAAAGATGATCCCAATGGAGTAGAGCCTGCTTGCATGCAACAACACCTTTTTTAAGAAACAAGTTCTTTCTCGACGACAACATTTTAAAGCCAATACGACTGGGTAAGTTTGTGTATAGAAAATTGTAGATAGATCGCACAATTAAAAATAACATCCAAGTTGATTGCCCTTTGCGAGAGCCTCAGGTGAAAAACACGCTCTTTTGTAAACAAAGCCAACAGCGATTACATGAGCGATGCTCGTGCATCATTGGTGCAGATGATTTGACTGAATTTCACACCCACAGCAACGAAAATATCTTGTTGCATAATAGCGAAAGAGTTTCATACGAAAGCATAGAAGAAAACATATAAAAAGAAACAAGTTAAGAATTATGTAACCATATTTTAGATGCAAGAAGTATTACAATTTTGAAGAAAAAATAATAACAAACCATCAAAACTGAATGTAAATACTTGTTTTGCTCAAAATTTGACATCATATTTTTTGTATATTCCCGAAAGCAATAGTTTCGCTTCAATATTTTTCGTTTGCGTGTGAGGACTGAAAGAGTAAAAACAAAAGCCTAAAAATAAATGTCAAGGTCATCGTTTTTATTGGTCCCCAATGGGGGGACAGCAACAGCCGGAGCCGGCATAAAAGAACCGCGAAAGAGAAGGCACAACACGAAAAAACAACTTTTCGAAAAATAAAATTAAAGTGATATATTCAGCAAGTATTTTGACGCTGTTAAAAGATTGTCCAATATTGTGCTTTACCCTATGGAGTAGAGAAGAAAGGAATCAATTGCGGACCCTTGATTGTTCGGATTTGTGCAGCTAAGAAAGGAATGACAATTAGACGACGCAATCACTGTCACGTAGCCCTGATTAAGAATGTTATACAATTCGTAGAATAAAACTTGAATGTGCCAGTCGAGTTTAAGACAACTTTATAACTTTTCTTTAAAACGATAATGATGGGATATATAATGAAGAGTGGTTAATGGTGCTTTGAACACGATTTTTGAGCTTTTTGGCCGAATAGTCAGCGATTAGTCATTATGTGCTTAAAGCTTTATTGTTACTCCTTATATTAAGCAATTAAGAGAGATCTCGGTCGTAAGGTCCCTTCAGTGTAACATTTGTCTGCTAAATGTTATTTTTGAATCGAGCTCTTAATAATTCAATGGTTTCATTTGTTAATGGGTTCGGAGCAACATTCCTCTGGTAAATCATATTGCTTGCGTCCACATTTGTTTTCATAATAATCATGTCAATAAATGAAAGAATGTATTTCAAATCGTGATGCATCCAAAAATAGATTGAAAAAAAACCCTTTAGAGTAGCAACTTATTCAATTTCAATGCGAAGAAAAACCATCTTAACTCTCAAATTTCAAAAAAGCAAGACTCAAAGCCCTTATCTGCACTATAGATTCGCTTAAAAGAAATATTAATTAATAATTATAATAATAATAATAATAATAATAATAATAACTATAATAATAATAATAACAATATTAATAATAAGAATTAAAATTTTGACAAAGCCCATGTTTTTTTTTTTTTTTTAATAAATATGTTCAAATCGTGAACAATCATCACTCTCGAAGTCTAGAGTAAACTGCTTTCAAACAATATCAATATTAAAATAGAAAAAAGTAAAATGCAAATGCAAACGTTAAATCGTTTAAACGTCATAATAATGTTTAACTGACCAATAAAGTCATGTCGATTCGAAGTAACTAAAACTCTTCTAGTCTAAAGTTTTTTGTTTAAACATTGAAAGAGTTGGCACTCGTTTTTTTGCTTCCAGATCACCCTATAAAAGCTTAAAAAACACGATAAAAAACAACATACAAGTTTCCATTTGCTGCAAACGCACCCTAACCGTTTATACCGTGCAAAACTGGTTAAATGACAAGCGAAATTATAAACGTTCATTCCTAGTTAAACTAAGTTGATAATAATTTCATTAAGATTGCCGGTTCGTGAAGCACGAAATTGATTTAACCTGTCCGTTTAGAAAAAAAAATTAAGAGTACAGGAGGCACCTAACAACAAGAAAATATATTTAATACTTCTACCAATACGTTCTCTTTGTGGGCAGTTGTAGCGTGGCGCACCTTTGCAGAAAGAATCGCGCAGCTAATAATATATTTCCAACTTTAACGCGTTCCTAATGTTTATCGATGTTCGTGCGCGTGGCGGTAGAATATACGTGGAACTAAGTGTGGAAGATTGAAAAACGTCCACAAGACGTGTTATCAAAATATAACTGTGGTCTATCTTTCGTCATTATCTGAATGAAAATGAAGCTAAAAGTAATTAAGTTTTGTTTTTATTCTCTTTTTCTGTATTTCATCACTTATTCTTTTTCTTATTGTGTCATTTAGCCATTTAGTGCGTGTTATCTAACAAACTGTTCAAATAGTGGATGAAATTCCCTTCTTCCAACAGTGCTTGCTATCAGAAATTTGGAATCGTTTTTTTTTTTTTTTTAATTCTATGTGGTCGGTATGGTATGTGGCCTATTCTTGATTGTGGTTTCGAGATCACGGTTAAAAGTCAATGTCACAATTGGAACGCGGGGGGCATTCCCTTTGGTTAGATTATTCTAGTTCAAAGTGCAATGCCAGTGACACAAATTTGATTGATTATGTTTTCGAATAACGATTGTGTATAGAAACAATATTTTTAATTTATATGTTTATGCTGCTGAGTCATTTCGATCTGTAATTGTACCTTTCGGTTCAAACATCAATTCGACCTTTGAATGCTGATTTTCTTTAATTTTTGATAGCAAATAAACAAATAATTGAAACATTATTAAAAATAGAGGTTTCATAAGGTTTGGAATGACTTATTCCCTTGGGAATCGTTTTGTGACTATTGATGATACTAACATTCAATCGAACTATATGAAAACTTATTAATTTTTGGCGTAATAATTTTGTATTGGATTTATATCGGGCTGCGTGTAAGGTTCCTTCCGGCTGTTTAAACCTTGTGCCGATTGGAGTTGCCATAGCTCTTAAGAAAGCGACTTAATCACTT
Organism: Orthonevra nobilis; assembly: GCA_963555765.1. NCBI lineage: Eukaryota > Metazoa > Arthropoda > Insecta > Diptera > Syrphidae > Orthonevra > Orthonevra nobilis. The sequence goes on along the minus strand of OY743225.1, from coordinate 23,655,456 downwards.
TCAAGCATAAATCACTTTCAAGAAAAAAATAAACAAAATAATCTAGACGATCTCTGTTGCACGACCACAACAAAATGTATCGCATCATAATTTCCTGACATTTTCATCGAGAACGGCACAAATATTGATTTCGAATGTCTAGTTTTACTCCAGTCCTACAACTTGGTCAAGACTCTTTTTTTTGCGCCATTCTGTGTGCGAGTTCTGCATCAGAATGATCATGCATTTCCAATCCGTAATCTGTACTCCGTAATCTACGATTGCTTTATTGAAGAACGAACGTCGCATGTCAGATTTTATATGTTCCCAAGACTATTGTGATCATTTGGCGGATTTTGAACTTGCATAGCTGTTATGGACCAGTAGTAAGCTTTATTCGAAAAAATAAATCAATTTTAGTGTAATAATATTTTATTAACTATTCTTTGGGTGAAGCTCTTATAAGTCCACATTTATATACCCTTTGCTGGAAAAAGACAAAGTTTTCATAAAAACGGGTAGTAAAAAAATAGTCTAATTTCACGCTAAAAAGGTAAAAAACAAAGAAATTTAAAGCTTAAACATTTAAAACGAATTAAAAATTAATTTTGATGTTGTCGAGTGCTAAATAGCATCGGCTGGAACTGTCTGAAATATTTTGAATTGCAAATCTCCTTAAGAGATGCGACAATAAATAAATAAATAAACGTTTCTAGACAAACCTTCGCTCTGGATTCGAAACAAACAATTTCTTTTAAGTTTGAAATCTTTACAACGATTCGAGACAGCGGAAAATTCTTCTGTTTTATTTTCATATTCTTATTTGAATCATGAGTCGGTAAATCTGTTATTATTTCAGCCAAATAACTGTTTTTTATAGTTAATAAATCTGATTTGTCTGCATTCCTGAGTTAGTGCTAAAAACGGGTTAGTTTGATCAACGGTTGTCCCCTTTGTTGTCTGTTTTCTTAATAAAAACATTTGATTCGAATTTTAATGAGTAAAATATAACAAAAGATGCATATAAAAAAGTGATGGAACACAATTGAACCGGATACTGACCTATTGCCTCAGCACTCATTTAAAGTTGAGATGAGATTTTTATTGATATTTTTTTTTAGCTATAACTTGATGTGTTTTCCTTATTAATTGTCTGAACCGGCAACTTCAGTAAAAATGTCTTAATTAATATTATGTTTAACGAAATCGAATGCGCGTTTTATATTTCAATTACGATATTGGTATACTATATACTTTCAAATGTATGTAATATCCTGTCGCAAACGCAGATATTGAACTTTGTGTCTGGCTTAAATGAGCGGTTTGAAAAGATATTTTGGAACAACTTTCTTCTGTTTCAAGTTATATTAAGAGAAATTAAAATGCAAGCGCATGGCATGAACAAATTTTATTGCTTTAATGAAAGCAACTGTTGTTGAAAGGTAAAGATTCAAATTTAATATTTATGCTGATTTTTGTTTTAAAAGGCTTTAAGAGGATAGTCAAACAATGAAAAAAATTGACCGATCGTTGATTGCCCCTTATTTTTTAGAGTTCTTTTTTTTCAATAGTTGTTGTCCGTTTGTCTGTCACAACCCTTATTCTCAGGAAAAAAAATAAAAATTAGTACCGAAGAATTATGACTGTAACTTGTTATCCGATACTGTCAAAAGATGTATCTCTTTATGCCGTTTATTTTGATACTACCCTCTAAGGAATCGAAACCTATGGTTTTCTCCCCGTTCACGTAGAATCATGACATTCCACAAGAAGCAACGTCTTATAGCACAAGTCAAGGAAACACAATCCGAGAACTGTAAATTTGTACTAAGATCACAAAATTTAAAAATCACAACTCAATTTAAGGCAAAGGAAAATGTGTTGTTTGCGCATATTTTGATACTTCCAAATGAATCGAAACCTTAAGGGGTCCGCATACAAACAAAAGCGGAAAAACTCTTAGAGACTCGATTTCCGTGATGGACATATTATTTATATACAATAGAATTCGCTCATAACGTCGTTATAATCTGAAGTCGCTATTTTATAATTTAATTCACTCACATTCAATTTTATATTTTAGTTTCCGAGAATAAATCATTGTTTGTCTATAATAGAGGCAATTAAGATTAGTTCTGTTAAAAGCTGCTTCTCAAGTAGAAAGGCTTTCATTGTTTTTTTTACCAAACTCATAAAAATAGTCAAAAGTCTGCAATACTTGATTTCTTTTTGCTGCATCCAAGGTGAAGGGGAAAGCAGCTCTTCATCATATGCTTAACTTTCTACTTTTTCGTGCGAACAATTTACTTCCTGTACAATGTCATCTTCAGTTTCCAACATTGTCGTTAACTTGAATGTATTGCTCCCATTCTTCAACTGGAAGCTACTACTCCGTTTATGATTCTACCCGCTAGTTCGTTTCAGGGGATTCTGATTTTTCAATCACATAAAGTTATTTTTTTATGTTATCCGTAATGTACAAGCGACCAAAATTGTTATTCTTTATTTCGACAACAGCATTCCACCTTAGCCGAGAGGACTTATCCGGAGCAAGCTTATGGAATAGTGCTGTTTCATCAGCGTCAAAAATCTTCTCATCTTGATAGCCTTGTTGGAGATTAGGTCACACTTTCTGGATCAAATCATCACATAGCACTGTGTTGATCCAAGGTCAACTGTAACTGTAACTTTTTCAATAACAATGTTTTGAAACTTTCCAAATGTTTTTCAAACTTGTCAGGTTGCCCCATAAAACGTTTCATCAATATCAGTGTTGGTTGACTGCCTTATTTTTTATTTTTAGTTTTTTTTGCGATTTTTCCATATTGTTGATGCGCTGCACTGTGAAACAATAAACTCCTTTGCGATTGCACTATTTTTTTCACCGAACTCCAACCGGAAGATAATTCATTCGTTTTCCAGAACTCATTGCTTGACTGCATTGCAAAATAAAAACAGTCAATTAATAACCCAATGCAAGTATACATAAAACCTCCTTATGGTCAAATAAACTGCCAATATATTTAACAGAAGCTCTAATGTAGAACGATCGTCGGCGGTACAACAAACCGTTTGTCTGTTCCTTTGTAAAAGTTCAATAATGAACAAGGAACATTCTGATACACGTATGTATGTATCTTTTTTCATTTTTTCTCATTCCGTCGTTATAACCGATGACAACGATTGAATTTTATTTCAAAATTCGTCGTTATGTCCGACGTGTCATTTTATACGACGATGTTATATCCGAAGAATGTTATATAGGAGAAAGTGGTCGTTATAAGCGACTTCCACTGTACCTACATGTTAGTACGGAACCTTCGTTGAGCATTTGGCATGGTTTTTTTTTAACTTAGATGGAACGTGTTGATCGAGTTCATGGTGCAGTTGCTTCAGCTAGGTATCTCCGACTTCACCCACAAAAAGCTATATTATTTAGACAGTGTGGATTTAAGACTATGTTACTATTAGAGTGTCGGTGGAGATGTTCATGGCAGTACTGAAAGCATTCCGTGGGCCACCTGCGCGTAAAACATCACTACTACTACTTCTTGTTTTTATTTATTGAGACTTGTTGTTTTAAAATTCAAACAAATATATTTCACGTGTTTGAACATAACAAATAGCTTCGAGAGCTTTACTTAAAAAAATTATATGAAAGTATAAAAAACAAAATTGCAAAATTGCAGTTTCTCTCCACAAAATTCTAAACCCTTCCAAAAATACGATATTTAAGCTTAAACTTGCTCAATAACGAAATAGTGCAAGACATAAAAGACCAACTGAGGAAACTGAGGCTAAGGAAAATAAGATCCCCGTCGGACTGGACTCTTAAAAAAATGTTAATTTCTAGAAGTAAACTACTAGCATTTACACCTTTCAGATGATCTTCAGCACATGGAAAAATAAAACCAGCCTAAAGACAGATCAATAAATAAAGATGAATAATCTAATGCTTTCTGAGAACATTTATGTTGTTCTTTTTAATTAAAATATAAACACGGCATTTTTCTAACTTTGGACAATATCGCAATTCCGTCAATATCTCATTAAACGTATTGAACAGAACCTCAACACTGAACGTAGTTCAACAACAAATATTGTTACGAATGTCCTCTCCACACGAAAAATACAGCTGGAAACTCGTCTTTAAAGGCGGATCTAAATCTGAGTTCGGTACAGTGTTTGCTGAAGAGAATGCAGGAATCATGTTCAAGGGGTTATTGCAACTTTTGCCTCAATTTTTTGAATACAGACATCACTCTTTTACTGTAGATGTATTGCCAACAAGAGTTTACTGTTCAATGAAACACTTTTTCTGCAAATTTTGTGAAAGAAAATGTTATTTTAATTTGCGTCAATACTTAAAGTCACTAAGACATAAATATTTCCATTTGTTTCCCCTTTTTGTTTTAATGCAATGATTTTTTAACTTGTCTATTTCAGATCTCTAAGCAGCCGTCATCCAGTCCAAAAACAACTTCATCTCCTCTTGATAAACGTGTGCTACAGCCAAAGCCTCAACCTGTTGCTCAACAAAAGCCTGCGGCCATAGGTAATTGTTGGATTGAATTGAAGCTTTTAAATAAACTAACTAACTTTATCTTTGATTTTAGTTGTACCCAAAGTTGAGACAGTAGCACACGTTGTCGTTAAAGACAAGAAGAAAATAAATCAAAAGGTAAGGCTCTTTTCAATTGTACATGGATCTTGTATATAGCACATTTTTATTTACACTTAGGCTAGTGATTTTACAAACGTTGGCGATTGGCCAATGCTTATAGGCGGCAAACCGAGTGCCGCTGGAAATGAACCAAAACGCTCGGCACCGAAAAATCGTACTCAAGATTTTTCTATAACGAAACAAACAGAACGGCCTGCTGTTCCAAGCTCTTCCGCAGTTACAACCAAGGAAAATAAAGTGGTTACGGAAGGAAAGATCACACCAAGCACTAGCACGAGCATCAAAGTGGCCGCTCCAGCCACTGAAGTTCTGGAAGAGACGTCGACACCTGTAACGGTTACATCTAACAGCGCTGTAAAGCAACCTCAAAGTAATGTGAACAATCAACAAGCGACGTCTGGCACAAGTGGGAGCGGATCATCTGGAGCTAATGTTAACGGTGGCATTAACAAAAAGATACCCAAACACAAATGGCGCCCGCTACAAATCGACATGAGCAAGACAACACGCTCAAAACCAATTCGCAGTAGAAGGCCACCACCACGTGCAAGCGAAGGTGAACAACGTGATAGTGAGAGTACTTATGATCGTACGACCCGGCCACGTCGATTTCGAGCAACGAGCTACCGTGGTCGTCCACGCGGAGGATACACAAGACAAGGACCTGGCAGGACAGGTAATCGAATGCCACGTCATTTTATTGCAAATGGAGAATATGCTTCTTATTTATCTACCGAAACAGAGCGTCCGTTTGTGCTTATGGGTACACACTACTATAGCGCTGTACCTGCCGCCGCATACATTGAAATGGACGTTGAGACTGTAAAGAAAGCTATTCGCAAACAAGTGTGAGTTTTAAATTTGCCTTTCATAGATATTTTTCAGATTGTAAACGCTATTAAGTTTCTGTGACATATTTTCAAACTATTCATGCTTTATTTATTAACAAATGTTTTGTTTGCTATTGTGGTTTTTGTGTTCAAGCTTCAGATAAGAACAAGAAATTCTAACATATAACAAGTCTATTGGTGCAAAGTTATCCCTGAATAGCTGCAGTTGTATTCACTGTTAGAGCTGGTTCAGCCAAGCTCTTTTTTTAGCTCACGAGTTAAACATTGAACATTATAGGTGTGGTAAATTGGTTAAAAGACATCCAAGGTGCTAGTTTGCCAAAATTTAAATCATTCAAGTTATAATTCTTCTTCTTATATGGCAAACGATTCTGGAAAGATCAGAGCCTGAGACAGGGCTGCCCTCCAGCACGCTGGTTCCAATTGTTTAGACCATGCTTTCTAGTGTCCGCGACAGCTTGATCCTTGAACTGGAGGTTCAGCCTTCCCGTTCTTCTAAAACCTTGTGGCTTTGAATCGCAGACTTTCTTGGTTGAAGCGTTAATGTCCATTCTTTCGATGCCAAACCAGTGTAGTCGACGAATTTTGCCTGTGAACTATATCTACACCTTTGTCCAGCTCGTACAGTTCGCCGTTATGCCTTCTGTTTGATAGCAATATTGAACCAAATTTAGCTAGAGATATTATTTTGTGTGAATGAAAAACGTATCAACGTTCTTAACGTCGACAAAGCGTTGAAGACCTTACAATTTCTGATTTACAAGAATAGACGTTCCTCATTGCCTTTTTTGAAATTTTTTGTTACTCCTCAGTGTTAAGGAATTGCACTAAACATCGTGGTGTCCTCCATTCTCTCATACTTTTTGTAATAACATTAATATTTTATCATTTGTTTTTTTCATATTCAGCGTTTTGTTTTGCCTTCATTTACAATTCAATCACAAATATTTCAGCGAAATAGCGTGATATTTGATACACAACAACACATACACACATCTTCAAATCATGCAAATCGTGTTGCATCTCCTATTAAAATTTCAATTTAATTCAATCATTTCTTTTTTCCCCATAGTGAATATTACTTCAGCGAAACAAATTTAACTGGTGATTTCTTCCTGCGTCGTAAAATGGACAAAGAAGGTTACATCCCCATCGCATTGATTGCGTCCTTCCACCGGACTCTAGCACTAACAACTGACGTATCCCTAGTAATTGCAGCTATAAAGGAATCTGATAAATTGGAAATGCTAGACAATTACAAAGTTCGCACAAATGTTAATCCAACAGCATGGCCAATTCACGACTTACTAGAGAACTCTTTTGGAGAAAGCGGTCTTTCCTCCACAAATGGTGCCGCAATCGGCATCAGTAACGCCACAACTCCTTTGACTACGTCTGCCAATACAATGACCACCGCTTCTGTTACAACTGAACCAAACCTCATCAATTCCGATGCTAACGCTGTACCGATTTTAACATCCGAAATGGCTACTAAACCGCTTACCAGTATCCCACCACCGCCAGTGCCTAGAAACTCACAACAATCACTCATGCAGTTCGAGGAGCAAATGAAGAACGATGAAAGCAATAGAAAAAACACTACAACACAAGAAACTAATTACAAAAAACAAGTTCCTGCTTCAAGAAGCCCCCCTTCTAATGCAATAAGCGCTCTTACACAGAAGGTTGAGCGCCAATTAAATATCGAACCGTGCAAAAATGAAGTTTTAGATAAAAGTAAATCAACGCCCGGCGCAAATCTTGCTGATCATTTGAAAGGCCTTGCCGAATGTGTAAAAACATCAGCTGATCCGATTACTCTTCTTGCTACCGCACCAAAAGCAAATGCCACCTCCTCTGCTAGCCCATCGCCAACGAAAAATTCTTCAAGCAAATTACCAGCAGCATCGACTCCCAAATCTGAGGCTAAAAAACAGAACTCTGAAAAGACAAGCAACTCTCAGGATGATGATAACCTGACGACGGCAAACGCTGACGACGAAGATGGTGTACCGAGTCTATGGAAAGAGGTAAAGAGACGCTCAAAAAATGCATTAACTAAAGAACATACTAAACAAACAACGACGACCTTTTCACAATCAGGAGCAGCGGCAGCATTGCCAATAACCAAACCTCCAATTGAAAAAGAAGAATTAGATTTCCAATTCGACGAAGAGCTTGACGCGATCCCCACCAGTGGTCGTGTAAATAATTTCACTGAGAATTTCTCCGACGATGAATCTGATTATGAGTTTGCCGATCGCGACATCAATAAATTGTTGATTGTGGCACAAGTACAACGTCCCCTCAAGCACGAGGGCTACGATCGTACCGCGGACTTTACATCACGCACGAAAATAACCCAAGACCTTGAAAACGTTATCAACGACGGCCTGGCTAACTATGAGGAGGATTTGTGGACGGTCACTAATAAGTCCTCTGATTATCGCACTGTGAACGTGATCTCACAAGAGGACTTTGAGAAAATGGCTGGCAAAACAATGGTAAAAAAAACACATCAACAAATCCCTCCTCCGCCACCGCCACCGACCTATATCGATGACTTGGACGCTACACTAGACAATACACTCACACAACATGACTCCACACTAAATTCCACGTTGAAATCTAGACGCGCGAGATTCTATGCAGCACCAAATACCCACTCGATTGATCCGCGTACACCGCGCAAACGCAAAACCCGCCACTCATCGAATCCTCCGGTGGAGGCTCACGTTGGCTGGGTTATGGACTTTGTTGAACATCGTCCGCGTACCTCGTCTATGGGAAGCTCAGCTGGCACCAGCCCCACCGCGTCTAGCTACGGTTCTTCGGTACCTCAGAGTTTGCCTGTTTTCCAACATCCGTCGCACATGCTCTTGAAGGAAAACAATTTTACTCAGCAGGCTTATCACAAATATCACAGTAGATGTTTGAAGGAAAGGCGTCGCTTAGGCTATGGCCAATCGCAAGAGATGAACACACTTTACAGATTCTGGTCGTTCTTTTTAAGGGAGAATTTCAACAAGACTATGTACAACGAGTTCAGGCAATTGGCTTGTGAGGATGCTTCAAATGGATTCCGATATGGTTTGGAATGTTTATTCCGATTTTTTTCGTATGGCTTGGAAAAAAAATTCCGTCCGAATGTCTACGATGATTTTCAGGAAGAGACAATTGCTGATTATGAAAAAGGTAATTAATTAAATAAATTTATGTTGCCTTCTTTTAAAATCTTATCAATTAGCTTTTGTGTGTTTTGTATGTGAGAAAGATTAGCGATGTGGCAAATCACATTTTCATAAGGATCTCATTTTTGTTGTTGCAATTGTCATCTGTTTCAACGAAGATCGTCGATAGTCTTTGATTTTTTTCATCCAATTCGATGAAGATGACATTTTTTTTCACAGCTTTCTGTCTTTAAGCCTGATATTGATCTAGAAGGTTCGATATATTGTCAGTTCAGTCTCATCTCAATCTTTTGCACTCGTTCTAGCGGATGAAGCATTAACAAAATTCTCGTTTTGCACTTATATCTTACGAAGTACTTAGCATTTTGTGCACGAGAGAAAATCCTTGCTTCTTAATGTAATTTTGGTGCTACGATTCTTGTTCTGGTGTTCTGGAATGAGTATCAATTTCTTTTCGATAATGTTCGATAACTCGCTTCAGAAAATTCTGACCATGAACTACTCTAGCGGGATACCATTTTTATTGAAGAGTGTTGCTCGGAATGTGGTCGGTATTTTGAATAAGCGATTGAATTTAATCTTGGTGCATTAAATTCTTGCTTGTTTAATAAAGCGAAATTTGTGAAACAATTCCAACGATCCATCGTACAGATTTGTACGCAAAAATTAGATGTTCAATTAAACACTCTGCTGATTATTAATTTATACCAGAAACTGCAAGTTTTATGTTGAAGACTGTTTTTAATTGATTCATAAATGATTCAAGTAGCTTAAAATGCATTTAAGAATGCCAAAATTCGAAATTGCTTATCATTCGTTTTGTTTCGATACGAAAACAAATAACTGAAAATATTACGTAAACAACCTCGAAAAGACTCATTTCATCATACATACAGGTCGCTTGACATATTTTTGACTTGTCTTTCTCACTTAATAACTTTATTAGAAACACCGTCGTTGCTCAAGCAACAGTGAGTCTAAGTTTCTGTCTGCCACAGAGGACGAGTTTGGAATGAATATGGAATCAATTAAGAACTCACGTGATAATGCTTGAGTCTTTATGAGTTTTCACTCAGTTCCAAATAGCGAAATATCTGCTTCGTATTTTATTTAGAGAACTTGTTCAATGGGATTGGATATAACATGCAATTTTTTTTAAGAAACCCTTGTGGTGGGAATATTTTTAAAGTCCCCTTTGGTTATTTGTATGATAAACGGGTGGCCTTTCTTTTTTTAAACTTTTCTTATAAGGACTTTCTATGCAAGTCACAAAAAAATTCAAAGGAACCGAAGCAAAAAACAAAGCTACAATACTTTTTTTTCTGACAAATAAAGAAACTCTAGAGAACTTAGTGAATATCGGAGGCTCAAGGAAACTATTGAAAGAAGTGGCATATATTAAGAATGAACTATTAGCACTACTGAAAAAGCTGCGAATTGTTATCCGTTAAGTCTTCCAAATTGCCGTTTCATTTAATTAAAACATACTAAGGCATCTCAAACATCAATTACATAATGTCGTCTATGTTAGCTCTAATTTTTTTATTTGTTTATTTTCACAATTTTTTGTTTAATTCATGCAACGACGTACAATAAAGTTCATCAAGACTCATTGTGAAGAATTTTTTTATTAAATAAACAAATATATTTTCTTAGCAGTGAATTGTTTCAAGAAAACCTTCACCGACTGGACTGTCTATGACAAAAATAAACTTATGAATGTGGTAGAGTACATTTTTAAATATTGCTTACATAAAAAGTACGATCGTAGGACTATATATATATATATATATAAATATATATATATGTTGCGAATAAATAACAACATTTTCTAATATTATTTCTTTAAAATGTTCCCACTATTTCAGGACAATTATATGGCCTGGAAAAGTTTTGGGCATTCCTTAAATACTACAAAAATGGCGAAAATCTCGAGGTGCAACCAAAACTTGCTGAATACCTAGAAAAGTTCAAAACTATTGAGGATTTCCGGGTTGTTGCATCTGAAATCGATGAAATGCTTCAAGGTGTCGGCCGATTAAATAGTCGTATGGCATTACAACGTCATCGCAGCATCTCTGAAAGTGAAGGTGTAACAGTTGCAGGAAAACATCCAAATACAACGATTTCAAATCGTAGTGACTATGTTGGTCATCAATTGCTGGCACAACAGCAAGTGCAACAGCAACAACAGCATCATCAGCAGCAACAGCAACAGCAGCAACAACAGCACAACAACTATAATAACCGTCGAAGAACTGGTTCATTTGGCAGCGGTCGCGTACGCAGTGGTTCGTTGGGGAACAAACCTCAAGTGGCCAATCGTAATTATCACTATGGATCACCGAATGAGTCAACTCTTCGTCGAAGTGGCGGCAGCGTTGGCAGTAACTCAGGCATTGGACCGTCGTCAAGCAATCGATATAGAAACTTTTCCTCGAACCATAATCAAAAATGGAAACAAGTACAAAGAAGTGGTGGAGCCGGGCAAGCAGGTGGAGGAGTCAATCTCCAAGTAGGACCAACTATCTCATCAGAATCAAAACAGCCTAATACTAACGATCCACAACAACAACAAAGACAACATCAACAGTCTACAGCAAAAAAATCAGAGAACAAACTATCAGCGTCGTCGGAGAAATAAACAAATAAAGCTTAAAAGTCGATTATTAATTTAAAATATATTTTTTATACTATTTGAAACATATATAATTCACATTTCACACAATTACTGAAAGAATAGTAGTAAAATTTGGGTGCCAAGACACAAAGGATTTTGAAAAATATTGCAAAAAGGAATCCTATACTTTTTTTCTCTTCCATGAAAATAGTGAAATCGATTTTGGATAAACGAAAAATGAAACGAAGTAAATAAGAAAAGAATAAAAATCGAGTCAAAAATAACCTTATATTGTTTGTTAAAATAATAATAAAAAAAAAGAAGTTTGATTACAAAACAAACAAACCCCTATTTAGTTATTAAGCATTTAAGCAACGGAAGCGTATATAAATAGATTATTGTTTTTTTTTTTCTATCGTTACTACTACAATCATTGTATTAACTAACACTGCTACAAATATATTCGTTGTATATTCTTGTTTTTTTCTCTTTCCACCACACGATTTTGTTGTTGATTTTTTTTACTTTTTTTTGCTTTGCATTTTCTTTATTTAGTCATTCTCTTTGAAGGTAACTATAACATGGAAATGATTACCTTTACATTTTTTTTTTTACTAATTGTTACTTTGTTTCCTTCTCTCAGCTTTTTTTGTCCCTCTCAAATTAACACATCTTTCTCGATATTTTTTTTTTTTTTTCAAATATATTTTCTTTTATTATTACCCTGAAGATTTAAAGTTTTGATGTTCAAAATATCAAAAAAAAAAAACAAAAAAAAATAATAAATTAAATAAAAAAAACGCAAAAAAAACAATACGAAAGCAATGAAAATTCATACAAAAATATATAAATATCTGCATATAAATGAATATTTAAATATAATTATTAAATAATGAAAACCTATTAAAAAAAAGTCATGTTGATCTTTTATTTTTTGTCTTCTCTTCGTAAAGGAACAAATATTATTACACACAAAGGAAACAAATCATTACAATTAACTTTAATACGCTATATAATGTATATATATATATAAATATATATATATATATATCTATATTTATATATTATACATAGTTTATTTTAAAACATTAAACAAATCTAATTGAGTTGAACGAGCTCCTTTTTGTAAATAATTTTTATTTTCTTTGTAGATTATACATAAAAATAAACCAAGTAAAAACAAAAACCTTAGTTAAAAAAAAAATTAACATAAAGCAAAAAAAAAAAAATAAAAAAAATATGTAAATTTAATTATTACCACTTATCATAAATGAATGAAGGGATGATTTTTATTGAGTACTTTTATTATGTAATTATGATTTCTATTCGATAAGTTACTTAAAAAGTGATAGAGAAAAAAAAAATAACAAAAAAAAAAAAATGTTAAAATTTATATAGAAAAAAGAGAAAAAAATTAATAAAAAAAGTTTAAAAAACTGAATTCTGAAGTGATGAACTTTTGATGGAATTTCACTTTTCAGTTCCAGGACTTTCTTGTTTTTATGTGATCTCGCCAGTGGCAGAAGAAGTATTGCATTTTCCCCAAGTACATATGTTCGATATACTCGACTCAAGTCTATATACTGTAACTTATTTGACCGAGCAGTAGATTATTTTCGACAAGATATACTACTGTGTCCAAAAAGTAAGGTGACATATGAATTTAAACTGCGCGCATCGAAGGATTTGGAAATTTTTCTTTCTTTTTAGGTTGGTAGTACTGTCAGTGACATCTATGTGAAATTTTATGTCAAAATATATTCATAGTGTTTGAGATACGCGTCGTTTTGTGAGCTGCTAAAAGTGAGTTTTTCGTTTTTTGCGATGTCGAAATTTATTGATCAAAGAATTTGCATTACATTTTTTTTTGCGGAATCAATTTTCTGCTGCGGATACGTTGAGGATGGTGCGGAAAGCTTTTGATGATGAGGCTATGTCTAAAAAAAATGTTTACAAGTGGTATAGTGATTTCCAAGCCGGCCGTGAACGTGTCGAAGACGAAGAGCGTTCTGGGCGACTATCAACCTCAACCGATTAAGCTCACGTCCAACAAATCAAAGATTTGGTGTTGAAGAACCATCGATTAACGATTAGAGACCTTGCTGATGAAGTTGGCTTATCGAAAGGCTCAGTCAATACCATTTTGAAGGATGCTTTGGGCCTCAAGCGCGTCAAATCTCGACTGGTACCGAAAACATTGAATTTTTTGGAAAAAAGGCGTCGCGTTGAAGTGTGTGAAACAATGCTTTCCGACTACCAGGATGTCATGAAACGCATTATAACTGGCGATTAGACTTGGATCTATGCTTACGACCCCGAAACAACCGATCAATCGAGCGAATATCGTGCCAAAGGAGAGCCGAGACCAAAAAAACCGCGCCAAAGTCGCTCAAAAATTAAGGTCATGTTGACTGTTTTCTTCGATTATCGTGGTGTTGTGCTTTATGAATTCCTTCCATCTGGCGAAACAGTCAACAAGGAATATTATTTGAACGTTATGCGTCGTTTGCGTAACGCTATCCGCCTTAAAAGGCCGGAATTGTGGAAAGGCAATTCTTGGTTTTTACACCACGACAATGCACCATCCCATACCGCACTCGTAATTCGTGATCATTTCGCCAAAAACTCAACCCATATCGTTCCGCAACCACCGTATTCACCTGATCTGGCGCCGTGCGACTTCTCGCTGTTCAACAAGCTCAAAAGACCGCTCCGGGGACACCGTTTTGATACGATAGAGGAGATTCAAGCCGTAGCGAAGACGGAACTCAAGGCCATCCCGGAAAGTGACTACAACCTGTGTTTCAAAGATTGGAAAATCCGTTGGCATAAGTGCATTGCATCGGGAGGGGATTACTTTGATGGGGATGAAATTGATTTGGAAAAATAAATAAAGAATTTTCAATCACCTTATTTTTTCGACACAGTAGCACACTTGTCTCGCACAATTCAAATTGTTGAATAGAAAAGAAAATTCTTTATTGTATGGAAATAAAGATATGTTGAGTATTGGGAATTTCGACAGAAGCGGCGAAGAAGAGGCTGATTCTTTTAAATAGGAAAACGCTACAAATTAAGTCAAATCTCTTTTTGATTTGCCAGTCCCAAAGTCAGTTATACTCCTAAAAATAAATAGTTAAAACAAAAACACATGCAAAGAAATTGTTTCATAAATACGCAACTCAATTTTATACCTAACAGAAGACAGTGAGTTTCATGGAGCTAATTACTTAACAACTTTTTAAAGTATGCAATCATTAAGTCCATCAAACACAATGTTAAAGCTCGAATTCCAAAAAGAAAATGAAAAAAAAAAATATTTTGCAACTTGTGGATTTGGAATTGTTTTAGTACGAATTGAATGTTGTATGTTTAGTTTTCTTGAAAACCAAACCAAGTATACGTGTTCCGCCTTCGGCGCAGCAGTTTTCTCCATGCGAAAAAGTTAGTTAAAATGTCAATTTTTAGAAACAAATTTTTTAAGTAAAAATTTTATGTGATTTTGATGTGTGTTTGAGTTATGATTGTCCCAGCATTTCAACAAATCACTTAAAACAAGGTGTTGAAAAATAAAAAAAGTGTAAACATTGAATGACGTTGGGTGTGTTGATAACGCATTTAAGGCACGCAGGGATATTCAATGTTAAGCTATATTTTTCCTTGTTTTTTAGATATTTATCTAATCTTTAGAGCAGTTTCTTGAATACATTGACAACCATAACTTTATCTTTTAATTTTTATGAAAATACTATTAAATTCAATACCTTTAGTTGCGATAGCAAATTACGTACACGAATGTGAAACGCGTTACGGTGGGTATAGTTTCACAGTCCGCATCATACAATCTTTTACAATCTACTATTTTTAAGCTTCTTAGTTTCCCATCTCAAATTTCTTATTCTTATTTGAAAAACAAGTAAACCAATGTCGAGCTTTTACTTCGTATCGCCTTCTCGTACGCATTTATAGGCGATGCCATGAGAAATCAAAAATAAAGAGATTTAGTGTTGGATACTCGGAAGACGCGGAGACGCGGAACCCTTCGTATGAGAGTCAATGCTCACTTTGCTACTTTTTTTATCAATCCTTGCCCAAAAATCAGTACGATCTTCAAATGTAGACGCTTCTTTAGGCTATAAGTGGAATTATAAGTATTTCGGCTGTTATGGCCTGTCATGGTTTGGCTGTCCGTGGCCTGTTTAGGGTCCTTATATCATATTTGCAGGTCCAAAGATCGTTTTTCTATTTTGTTTTTTTGTTGGTGCTCAACTGTGATTGAATTTTAAAATATCATGCGGCCATACGAAATACTCAAAGCTCATAATGATAGTTTTCGAAAAGTAAATATCATCCCCTGGAAATCAAAATCCACTATCAAGTTTTTGTTTAACGCTTTTATGGAAGCCTTTGCTTGAAAGGAACTGGCTTACATCTAATTTATAAGGAATTATTACAGATCCGAAAGATTCCACTTTTTTTACATCTTGGTGGTGTCTTATTTAAATAAGCTCTAAACAATGCAACGCCTTAATAGCAGATATTGAATTGTCTTTATATAAATAAGTAGACATTCTATCGCTGTGTCATCAGCAAACGTAGTAATCTAAGCTTCTGGCGGCATCGGAATTCGCTAGTATAAAGAAGGTACAAAATGGGCCCAAGTACACTGCCTTCAGGTACTTAAGCATATTTATGTAGGGGCGGGCAGTGGAACATATCTTTATCACAATCGAGCATTATTTATATGCTGTAACTTTTTTAATCTTTATTTTTAAGGGAAACTTTGTCCTTGAAATTTTCAAAAAATCAATTTTTTTTTATTACGGATTCTTAATCTACATTTTAGTAGAAATAAATCTGTCAAAGCGTTTCCCGGATTTCGAACGTTTATGATACTTGAACGCGTTTGAAATTGACACCGTCAGCGCGCTTTGACCATTCACGGGACAAAGCAACGAAAGAGCGCGCGGACAGACAGGTGACCGAAGCAGCAATAACGGCATGAATTGAGAAGCAGGAGATGTTAGCGGCTCAACATGAGAAGCTAGAAAAAGAGAAGGGATGTCTCTAGGGATCAGGCATTGCCGATAAGCGCAAATTATAAACACATTTGTGTAAACTCATTACAAAACTTTAAACGCCTTATTCTCGAAAACAAGTTTTTAAAAATGGCTGACACTCTCCTGACCGCTGTTACTAACAAATCGACCTGAAATTTTGAGAGCATACTCAGAACATATGTGTTCACGGAATGACGGATCGTTTTTTTTCGATAGATAGATTTTTGCATTTATTATTTATCTTTTTATGCGAAAAAAATAAAACGATTTTTCTTAAATGCCGCCATTACCCGAAATTTGTACTAAACAAAAAACCCATCACTCATTCCATGACCAAAGAGTCACAGATTAATAATATGCTTTGAATTTGTGTTTCAGATCAACAAAGGGGGGGGGGGGGCAGTGATGTCAGCCGTTTACCTCCGGCGATTTGAGGACCTGTTTTCGCGGAGCTGCAACGACCGCCATTTTGGTTTTTGGTTCTACCAAAAAATTGATTTTAACGTTCTGTATATTATATACAAAGGCAAAATAACGTGGCAACGAATATGAAATTTGTCAGACTTAGACATTGTGGTGCCCCTTGGTAAGCCACGAAACTTCCAATTATTCAAATTAATGAAACACAGAGTTGCACGTATCTGCACGAGTAGACACACGTGCATAAATTCTTACAATAAACTATTTCACAAATTCTGATAAAATTTTCGAATAAAACTGCAGGAGGAGGTTCCTTTTAATAAAGCGCATTAAACAGTTCTCGAAGGCTATACATATAATAATTATCAAGCTCAAATCTTACACCAATAATAATTTATTTTCAATATCCTTAGGTTAAGAAATAGATTAAAATTACACGAGCTCACGTGTTCGTTTTAAGTGTCCTGCAAGGCATCGAACTATGTTGCGTTAACTAGAGCCACCCGTTAGAGGGACGAGAAAGGGAGAAAAAGATCACACAAAGCATCGAAAGGATAAATCCAGTCCATGGTGCTGTCCTCCGCAGAGTCATAAAATGCGGGTTTATTAATTTCAAAGCCCTAAACTAACCAAGGCAATCGAAAACCACTCGCTCGTTCGTATCCTTGATACCTTGATCCGGTGTTTATGCAGTGAACGCGTACGTGTGACATTAAGGACATGCATTAAGCATGTAGCGATTCGAACATAAACGTGAAGTTATTAGTGGATGATGGGAAATTAATGTCCTTCGGGCTATGCATGCACAGCAGTATTCCAAATCTTGGAGTAGAGTGTGAGTCCTTATTTACTAAACAATTCGTCGATTTTCAGAGGGAGATTGGGGATGTTAATTTTTAAGACAACACTGCAGGCGTCATTTATTAGAACAGCAATGATTTCCAATTAATACAACTGCAAGAATGTCGAGACAACCAGGGTTATTTAATATTAATTTATTAATTGAAAATGAGCTTGTTTCTATTTGTATCATAGCAGAAACAGAAATTTATTGTGTATACGTTGGACATTATTAACATTAAATGACTAGCTTAAGGGCATGTTTCGTACGAGATGAAATTGCTGGCAATCAACGAATTACTAATTGCGGTTTCGAGGCATTTAATACACGTATATTTGGCTTCAAGGTAAAAATAACTCACTTCGAGTAGTGAGACTTTTGAATGAATTAAGGAAAAAATAAATACAGGTACATAGTCCCACTATCATAAAAGCATCATAAAGTTACCATTTCGAAGTTCTTGGAATAGATCTTATTTTTCGATTCTCCAACACATTTGTATGTATAGGTTGGGGAAAATTTCGAATTGGATTGTTCGTGGTTTTTGTGGTTAATGTGAGGTTTAAGGCAGCTCAAAATGGTGGAATCCGGCGTCCAATCGCCAAAATCGGAGATCAAAGGGCCAATGGTCATTTTACCCATTTAGCAAAAATTATGGCATGTTCACATTAGGGCATTAAACTTCCCCGACACTGTTTTGTCGATTAGTTAGTTTTGAGATTTGTTGGCTTGTGTTATGACAACCAGATGTTCTGAGTTACAAAATTGGAGTCAAGTAAATGGCTACATAATATGGAGTCGTGAAAAATGTCTTGTTATATTTTCCGAGAGCATTCCAGGATCCACGGTCATCCTAAGATCTGCCAACAAACAGATCTGGAGAAAACAGTTTCGAAACCTAAATGAAATAATTAACTCTAATAGGACCTACTAAAGTCAATGTTAATGATAAAAATAAATTATTGATTTTTTACACTCAATACGTTGCAATATGAGGACTGATCCGTTTTTCGATTTCCCAGAAATCTATACTTATTGAGCAAGTCAAGTATTCCATTAAGGGAGCGGTTTGGAAATGGAAGCTCAACAAATTTTGCTTTAATATTCTTTTCAGATGAGAGGTATTTTTAATTCGGCGACAACGTGTAGCATTGCGTATTTGGTGATGTAGCTTGGCCGCCAAGGAGCCTCACTCAAGAACAATATTGTTCAGGATGCCCTGCTGCCAAGCCAGCCGTGGCAGTCCTTTGAATACAGTAACACTCTATATTTAATCGGAACTCTTTTTAATAAAGCAATAATCATCGAAAAATGGCGAAGTGTTTTTTTTTAGCTTGAGTGGATAGATGTGGCTACAATGTTCCACGTACAACGATTCGGAAGGCTAGAACTTGTAGAGCGGATGGACATCAACGTTTACGAATCTTTTCCACAGGGGCAACATTTTAAACCTCACCATTAAGACCTTATCTTCGATGATGCTCAGACGTGAAAAACCACCCCTCTAGGCCTCATCATACATTATTTTTTTTAAGCGTCGGCTTCTGAGCTTGACGTCCCGGGTTCAAGTTCAAGAAGGAACATCTGGTAATTTTAATGATTTTTCATTACCTCTCGCGAGTTTTTGACAATCCTTCGAAGAGAAAAACTGTCAAAATAGATCTTATGCCGTCAGTTTGTTATAAATGGTTCAATCCCCGCCATTTGTGCGTATATTTGTAAGCAAACACAAATTCTGAAGCTAGGAATGGCTCCTAAAAAGAGCTGTTGCGACAAGTTATTTCGACTTTATCTCCTTTGTTAATTTTCTCCATTGATCCATTCCTCATATGTTCTGTATAAGGTGGCCCAAAATGTTTAACTCGATCACAAGGTGCTATAAATTTTCAAATGTCGTCAACTGTGAGCTTTGTTTTAATATGTCTGAAATAAAGAGTTAGAATAAACGTCGACAGGGCACAAAACTATGTTGCTCCTCAATGAACCAGGCTAGTCTTTTATGGAATAAGTCGTCTGTGAGTGAATGTTTTTTTGGCTGTACTGTGCATGTTGGTTTTGATGGAACTCGTCTGTCAAAACAACACATTTCAATGTCAAAAATAGGAATTTCCAAAACTGTCACCCCAAAAGAATAATAGAATAAGGAATTCGACCAACATTTATCGATCCTCTCTGTTTGAACAAGAGTTTTGTTTGAAAACCCAGCCTTTTCCATTTTCTATTGAAGTCTTCTAATGTATGGAGCCTCTTTTTTCACCCCAAACTACACAAAGTATTATTCTATCAAATTCAAAATATTCAAATAGAGCTTTAAGCACTCGAGGGTTTCATCTAAAATGATGGCATTTAACAAAATAAATAAAGGAAAATATTACAATTCGGATGGAATCTATGTGGATATCCTTGAAGCGTTACTTCCACAAGGAAATGAACTCATATTCCTAACTGCATGGGGGCGTCCCTTTAATATCATCTTACCGTCATTCTGTTCAACATTTATGTGCAATTGGAAGGGGAGAATTGCGCAAATCGTTTTTAAGATCTTGATTTGACCTCATATGTGATCCTCGTCCTTTCTCCCCTCACATCCCATGCAGGCAATCAAGAATTTATCGTATGACATAAAAAAAAACAGTATGAAGAAAACAAGGAAAAACCAACAAAAAATAAAATGTAGAAAAAAAAATGAGGATTCAAAGGAGGGAAATATCCCCTGTTTTCATTTCGAATGCGCTCAATGTTGCACTTGCACAAGGGCACGGCACCCTTTTTGGTTATGGCGGTTGCTGCGCCATCATTTAGGAAGTGAGTGTCAGTAAATTTTTATGTAAAGTGCAGCACGAACACCACCAGCAGCAGAAGCATCACCAATGGCAAAAAGAAAGAAGAATCCTCAATGGGGGCGGTGGAATATCAAGTGATTTCCAGTGGCCATAAATATTGGTAAGTTTTTCACACGATTTCCATACATGTTGAATATTTTCTCGCTGTTTACTCCGTACCATGCGGCATCGATAGCGGTGGCTCGGGACAGAGTCCTAGCTATAATGACTACCCCTTAAGAAGCTGGGTAGAGGCAGCGGCGATGCGGCCTTGGCGTGGGTGAATGCTGTGCACGTCAACCCACGGAATGATAAAATAAATTGAGGAAATTAAATTGCATTTTTAAGTGGCATTTGCACTTTGTAGTTAACTCTGCGATGGGTCATTCCGAATGATTGATTGAAACACTTCAGTTCGATGATACTCCAGATGATGATGAATTTATTCAAGTGGCGGCAGTACGATCGGATCGTCGCTTAAATTGCTTGTTCTCTTTTTTTGTAACACGTGTAAACAAATTTAAATTTAAAGCAATGAATTTATGAAAAGAAATTGAGCTTGTTCGAAAAATACCGCTATAAGTAGCTTCCGCCTCGATTTATAACACTAGTTATAACAGCGTCAAACATTTATCGTGTTCTTTAAAAAAGACACAAGGATTATTTGTTGTCTTTGTTTAATGTGCTGTATATAATATAATGAACCAGAAATAAAATGTATTAGATGTCCTAAAATTTTAGGAGATTTTAGGATTCATAAACCTGTAATGACTTATGATAAAAGGCCTCGTCTCGAACATGCTCAATCTATTGTCAAACAGAAATTATGAGTTTCAAAAACTTGAGGAGACAACTAAAAATAATAAAGGCTTTGTGATATATCGGTACTTGAAAGGTGGCCAAACCTTTTTCACCCTGACAGATGGTGCCATAACTTTGGCAATGGCGGCAACTGTCACTTTTGTTTCGAAATTTGTGAAGTAAGGTTTTTTTTTCAGTTGCTTGAAAATATGAAAATAAATCAAAGTAAAAAAGACAACTTCTTTCGTTTAACTTGAAACAGAAAAAAAGGTAGACATAGATGCTTTCGAAAAATTTGGGATTCTCAAGGCGAATAAAAGAGGCTAAATTTTGCGGAAACTATGAAAAAAAACACAAGTAGGACGCACAGCCGAGGAAACAATTTCTTTCTAAAACAATAAATGGGAAAACTGCATATGTTTGCTGGAACGTTCATTACTAAAGATGAAAAATACTGCCTTCAATTTTCCGATAGGACATTGCAGAACTTTTACAGCAACCATTGAACTCTTGTCTACTATATCTTGTTTACGATCTTTCAATGTAAGAAAAGGATGACCCAATAAGAAGGAGCGATAATATCTTCAAATATGTATCCAAAGTGTGGCGATCTGGGTATTGAAGAGCCTTAAGGGTGGCCCATCTTTTCAACTGATGTTGCTTTTTTGAAATGTGCTAAACTTCCGATTTTTAATGGACTTTTACTTAATGAAAACAAATATCTCGGCTGGGTAGGCAAGAGTTCATTCATCCTGTAACTTAATTTTTCAACACAATGTCGGCTTTAATTTCACGAATGTCGACTTAAATTCTTCTTGATTTCCTGAATCGTCTCTGAATTGTTCACATCGTATCGAAGTTGTAGCACCCCACAAAATACCAATCGCATCCGATCGCAACTTTTTGGGTTGGAAATACTGAGTGCTCCACATTCATGTTGTTTGGCTAAAAAACGAGTAACTCTAGAGAGTGGTTCCACTTTTCTGTGATATGACATCAAATCACCAGTGGACCTTTGGCACGAAAAACAAGTTGCCGGTAATTAAGAAGTTTTCGTTGTTCAAGGCATTTCATAAGCTGACGATTTATCAGCGTTTTCATGATCTTGGCAAAAGGGCGCGCAAGTACCGTGGGTCGATAGTTGATTGGAAAGTTCTGTTTTCCACGGGACTAAGACTTTATGATACGAGATCGCAATGAGCCGTGCATAGTTTGCTTCCTATTTAGTTCCATGAATTTGAGTGTGAGACCATTTGCTAGTTTACCATAATCAGGACGATCCCCTTGGTCCAAACTTCTCAGCACTACTTATGCTGATCCTCATAGCATGTTTCCTAGTTGTAAGTAGTTATTGAAAATTTTCGCAATAAAAAACTGCACCAAGAAGTCGTTAAGAAACGACTTTCGCAATAAAAAACTGCACCAAGAAGTCGTTAAGAAACGACTTCTTGGTGCAGTTTTTTATTGCGAAAATTTTCAATAACTACTTACAACTAGGAAACATGCTATGAGGATCAGCATAAGTAGTGCTGAGAAGTTTGGACCAAGGGGATCGTCCTGATTATGGTAAACTAGCAAATGGTCTCACACTCAAATTCATGGAACTAAATAGGAAGCAAACTATGCACGGCTCATTGCGATCTCTTTCTTTCGCATGGATTTGCAAAAAGCCCTTGCTGACTCTGCTAAAGTGAAATGTTTCCAAAATTGCATGGAAGTAACATTTTCCTGTCGTTTTTGACATATAGCAAAAAATTTAGAGATTTCAGGAATCCACAAAGACAAATCACAGGCTCACATAAAACCTTCATCCTTCAGTAGAGTGGCCTTCACATTTAATAACGCATTCCACAACTCAAAACTGTTCAACACATAGGTTCATCTCTGATTCCCTTTGCCGTTTTTTACGGCTTTGGAGAACATATCACATTTCTCCGAAGCACAAACTAAGGCCTTCAAGGCAATGCAAATGAATTGGTTTAATTATGAGTAATGAAGAGTAGGGGCAAAAATTGAAGCAGGTACAAAAAGTATTACTGGCTTAAACAAATCCCTAGTAAGTGTCTCGTATAAAATTCCAGCTGCAGCAAAGTTCAATCTACACACTCAGGTAGATACATGGAATTCGTAAGCACATGCAGTTTCTTTGCTTTGCTTCCACCATCCATTAGTTGAATAACTTAACAAATTATTTGCCAAGCAAGACTCGGAATGGTACCCAAGTGCGAGCTGCTTTATTGTAAAAATGGGACTCCATCTCAACTTAATGAATCACACAAAGCGAAAAACTCTTTAATTATGAAATACCTTTGGCTCACCATCACCAGACAGATACTGTTGTTCAATGAGCCCAATAGAAAGTCACCTCACCTTACAGAGACAGGCAACTGCGAAAGCAACAAATGAAAACCAACCCAAGACCGACAGGACTAACACTCCAGCAGAATGGAACGAACAGCAAAAAAAAAAAAACACGCCAACGAAAAATAATCGCACATCCTTTCACATGTCTAACACTTGACACTATTAAAATTTATTGCCTCAATTTGGCCAGGATAATGAAAACTTTCAAAACAACACCAAGACATTGTGGAGAAGAAGAAACAGATAGTAGCAGCAGGCAGGATAGAGAAGAAGAAGGACCTTGTTGCTCGTTTATTTTACCTATGGCAATATTCTTTTTTTTTTCATTTTCTTCTCTCGTATCCGCCAGCAACAAACGGGATTATCCTTTGGTCGGGGCAGGGGACTTGGTATCAGTTGAGTAAAACAGAAAAGAGCCAACCAACCAACCAACCAAGAACACACCTCGTCATTCATCCTGTATTAACATAAATATTTTAATAAATTCAATAAATAACTAAGAAGCAAGCCAAGACAGTCAAAGGACGATGCCAAAGAAGGATACACGACGAAAATTGTTCAACAAGAAACATTCCGCAACCCGCGTACTCCTACACCTGTTCGTACGTACGTTCGTATGCATATTGCATCAATTTGCCGAACCAATCCGCAGATAATCCAAACAGGTACAGTTGCTGCAAAAGTTTTCGACCCTTTTTTTTATTTCTTTTCTGATTTCTAAGGAGTTTTAGAAATTCATTTTGACTGTTTAGAGAGTCATGCAAAAACGTCAAGAGTTTTGTTGTTTTTAATCAAGTACCCATTGCTTAATATCTGGACTTTGGTCTTAATAATATTTTTGACGAAGTTTATTCCTGCAAAAGACGAGCCAAAAATTCTCCACTCGGATGCTGGGCATTAGACATGGTGCGTGAATATTATTTTAATGATTGAAATGTGCGCTAAATAGGCGGGACATAAGTGGTCTCTTTCGAAAGGCGTGGCTCTAAAGTTATGTTTCCTTCTAGGTTCGTCACATATTGTATGATTTTGCCTTACGAAATCGCTTCAATGTAGCCCCATTTAGCGCTGACCAGTCCTCGAGAATTGGCTTTGCAATCACCTATAGTCAAATTGTTGTCCCATGTTTATATCAAAGGCTGATCTCCAAGGCATATTCGAATCACTGAAGAAGAAAAAATCAATGGGAATCGACGGAACATCGAACATTGTGCTTCAACATCTTCCATCAGAAGCGATAAATATTTACACCATCCTCTTTAACAATGCGCTGAATAATGCATATTGTCCAACACATTGGAAGACGGCGGTTGTGCAACCCATCATTAAACGGGGCAAGGATATCTCCAATCCGGAAAATCTCCGGTCCATAAGTCTTCTCCCGAACATCAGTAAAGTTTTTGAGAAAGTGGTACATAGAGCCCTGCTTAATTATGTTGAGGACAAAAATATTATTCCGGATAACCAATTTGGTTTCAAGGCGGGGCATGATTGCATACATGCCGCGTCTAAACTAGTATCTGATATCCAATGGAACAAAAGTAAGAAACAATGCACTGGTGCCTGCCTGGTCGACCTGGAAAAGGCTTTCGATACCGTATGGTTAGAAGGACTCTTTTACAAGTTGAGTAGCCTTGGCATTAGCAAATAACTGTTGTACATGCTTGTAAATATGCTAGTCAATAGACAGTTCATTGTGAAAAATGGCAATGTAACTTCTAATGGGTTATTTAAATTAATAAATGGTCTGCAACAGGGCGCTATCATTTCGCGGATCCTCTTCAATATATTCACCAGTGACCTTGTAAGATCCCTTCCCCATGTCATAGCGTACGCAGACGACTTAATTGCGTACAGATCAGGTCCGAAGATCGAAGGCATTAGAAATCTCTTGCAGCGTGACTTCGATGAGATCCAGCGATTTTGCGACGACTGGAAATTAAAGATTAACTTTCGGAAATGCGAAACTATATTGTTTAGATCGCCGTTGTCTGGGGCCTCTAGGGATACCATCAAGAATTGGCGAAAGCTCTCAATTATGGGACCGCACGGGCAGCCATTGACGAGTCGAAGTGGGCTTTCTACCCAAATGACCTGTATCACGAAAGTGTGCGCCTTAACGGCTTTGTCCCCCCAGAGGCCTTCCTCTAACTAGACTCGATAGGTCTGATCCAGAATAGATTAGCGGTTCCGCTAATCTTCCACATTGCCCGAAGAGCTGAGGATAAGCGACTCAGCTACGAACGAGACGTCGCCAACAGTTGCGCGGAGTGTCTTCGGTTCAGTAGGGCGGTTTCAGACCGCGATAGGATAGAAGTAGTACGGCAGCACCGACAATTCTGGTGGATGACAGAGCGCAGGGAAGGAACTCTTTCGTCGCATCCTGGAATCGACGAGTAGCCCACAAGGGCAGAGTTGGCCGCCGTCTCTATGTTACATAAGTTTGTTTTTTGTTGTCGTAAGAGTAGTGGCTGACTCAATTAGGTTAAGGACCTTTAGTTAAGTATAGTATAGTATAGTGTATGTGCAAAAAGGGGACATCCACATATACATATATTTTGTATATGTTGATATATGTGCACATGTATTGCATGTACCCAGCATGACAATACAGGTGTGTGTGTTTCTGCCTGTCTTGCATATATACTTTAAGCTAGAAATAAGTTATTTTAGGCAGATTTAAGTTATTATAGGTTATTTTAAGTTAATAATAATAGTTTTATATAAAAAAACACATTTTTACTAAGTTTTTAAAACTTAATTTTCTTAGTCTATAGTTAGCATTGTTAAGGAACCAAAGAGTATGTAAGTTTAAGTCGAAAGACATAGTCTTATAAGTAAGTTTAGCTTAGAGCGCCTGTAATTGGCCAGTAAGATAGATATAAAAACCATGCTATTTAAGCTAGTTTTAAGCTATTTTCCCTAGCAATTAAGTAATTCACATGTAATAGAGTTAATAAAAATTGCACTAAAAAAAAAAAAAGTCAAATTCTTGTGTAAGATTTCCTCATCTGTGATTTTTGGTCACGGTTTTATGTAGCAAGTGAGGTCGCGGTAGATGTAAATTAAGAACCGTACTTGAATAAATTGAAGGACTTAAGGGATATCTCAATAAGAGACGATTCGGCCCTTGCGATTTTTTCTCGTGCGGTTTTTGAAAATCCCGCTTTAAACTCGGCGGTCCAAGGACTCCTTATGATCTGAAGGGGAAGTACATGTAGAAATTGACAATGTACCTCCTCCTACGCTGATAATGATACATTCTCGATATGATTTCGAAAATTATTTAAAAAAAAAATTGCCAAGTGAAACTTCAAAAAAAGTAGTAAAAGGCTTTTCGAATTAATAGGACATATAAGGACAACTTGATGTCTATACTATATAATATATGTTCCAGCCGTTGTGAGTTGGGCCTACGACAACGGGATGGGATATCATAAAGAGATGTAACGCTGAAGATCTTAAGAAACTCCCTCATGGAAATATGTCTTTAAAAAGTAGCATTCGCTCTTGACCCAGAATCGCAATCTGTTGACATGTTGGAGGTTCGGATTGGACCGAATTATGTATCTCTCGTAAATAACAAATACAAAACCGGCCCAAGAACCTTTCCTTGGGCTACTCCGGAAGCTATCTCTTTTGTACAATGATATCCTTAACGTATTTACTATAAGTCGTTATTCATGATTTAAAAATGTTAAATCAAACCTTTTATTTGAAAGTTGTCACATTCCCCAATATCTTCCGACAAATTTCTTACTTACAATTTCCTTTTACGTAGTTTCATTTAATTCTATTAGACCCATTATTCATGCATGGAGGTGGATATCTGTGATCGATAAGAGAAATGGTT
The DNA here is from genome assembly GCA_963555765.1 of Orthonevra nobilis. Classification (NCBI taxonomy): domain Eukaryota; kingdom Metazoa; phylum Arthropoda; class Insecta; order Diptera; family Syrphidae; genus Orthonevra; species Orthonevra nobilis. The sequence goes on along the minus strand of OY743225.1, from coordinate 23,627,970 downwards.
AATGGATTTCGCAGTAACATAAGACTGCCACCTTTTACGTTCGACTTGGCCACACGGTCTTCGATGAAGAAGAGGGCTTCACGAATATTTTTGCAGTTATCGGCTTGTCGAATGGCATGGTTCTTGTCCTAAATGACAATTGACTTCGAATCCAAGCCACCAGCTTGAAGAAGAATGGGAAGACTGAACTTCCGGTTCAGGGATCAAGCAATTGCGTATGCTAGAAAGCTTGGTCGGTTTAACTAGAAACAGCTCAGGACCGTGAATAATGTATGGCAGCTCTGTCTCATTTGACTACGAATACAACTGTGACTCGTAGCCCAAGTAAAAAAATTTCGTACAATTTTAAAAAATTGGCTTAGTAAAAAAATAAGTGAATGTACCTGATGGCGGTTATCCCACGTCACGTACCGTCGTTAAAGTTAAAACCAGTCTTATTAATGCCAGCTTATCAGTAGAGATCAAACGAAAAATAGATATTGATAAATAAATAAATATACTTCGAGAACGCTGCTTCCTCTTAACTGGATAGCAGTTGTTGCTTCACTCAATGTTATTGAAACATTATGGTGTACGAATTTTTGCTCTTCGAACTAGAAACACATCTTTGCACAGCTCTTAGGGTTTGCAGTTTTACCTTTTTCGCCATGAAAAGTTGTTACACAGGATAATTTCCCTATGTCAAAGAGTTCAGCCTTTGTAGCATTTGATGCCGAAGTCTTTAGGTTTTCTTTGACTAAACCGACTTCTTTTAAGTGGGTGGGAAAAATAGATACTTCATCGACTGGAGTTGGAAGTACAGCTTCAATACATCTATAATTCTCCAAGAATTGGTTACAAGATTTCTGTTGCCTACCTGAGGAGTCTCCTCTCTGTGTCTCTTTTTTACTTTTAAGCAAGTCTTCTGGCTCTTCTTTTCTCATCAAAGATTCTTCGATGTCCTGGTGGCACAAATTTATGTGCGTTGAAATATCTACTAGCGATGCTAGTGATACCTGAATCATTGTACCCGGTTTGTATGTTTATATTCATATTCCTGTATAGTGCTTTTAACTCTTTGTTAGACCTTTAAGTTGAAATGTGCAGTCATCTACTCGTACCTATAAATGTGTTCGCATACTTTTGATCTCCACTGTCAGCATGTTGATTTGGGCAAAACATCGGCAATCAAATAGTTTCTATATGTACTACATATATGTACATGTTCACATACACGAATATTTCCGAAGCTTAAAATTTTCATGGAGATTGTTTTTTGAAACAGGAAAAAGATTGTTTGACGGGAAGGCAATGTTCCTATAGTTTCTTATAACAAGGAAATTCCAACTAAAGTGTTCAACTGGGTTGCATAGTGTAGCTCATATGCTTTTTTTAAGCGCAGGATGTTTCTCCAACTAGCGAGCAAGGATTAAGTCATAGGTCAATTTTTGAACAGACTTTCTTTACGTCTTGACTGGTTAAGACTTAAATATAAATCTTGAAAAAAGTGCAAAGCTTTTTGAAATTTCTGAAATTTTTCTCACACAAATATTTGTCCTTTAAGGAGTCAAGAAAAGAAAAATAAAAGTATGAAGAACTTCTAAGCGTATTAGGTGGAAATTGATTGAACAGGTAATTGCATGTGATATGGGTAACAAATAAGGATACCTCTGGCATGAGCATACTACCTTAGAGCGAACATCGTCGTCGTTGTCGTCTTTATCGTGGTTGGTTCTTCCCCCACAACGCCACCAAGGACAAGATATTAAAATGAATGCGCACATTGTTGCTCCTTAAGTTGGATAAATGTTACCTACATGCTAGAAGGTAGTAAGATGTCGAGGAAATTGAACTTGTTGTTGCATAAATATAGTGTACCGAACTGGGGGCATTAAAATAAGGATATGAGATATGAGTGTATGAGGAATTAGAAACAATAGAGCTTAAATGCAAAAAGCGAAATCTTGAACAAAAAGTGCATATGAAATAATGCAATTTTGAACAGTGAGCGGCAGGTGGACTTTTAAAGTTCTTCGAAGTTTTGCAAAGTGTCTTTCTGGAGAGTATTATCAAAAACCATGTTTCAAAACCAATGAATTTCAGTTATCAAGAACTTGAAGAAACTGATGGGTTAACTGGTAATATTCAAAAAAATATCTGATGCCAAATATAATGTCATAGCGTACGCAGACGACTTGATTGCGTATAGATCGGGACCGAAGATTGAAGATATCAGATTGAACTTGCAGTGTGACTTTGATAAGATAAAGCGTTATTGTGATGACTGGAAGTTGAAGATCAACTTCCAAAAATCGGAGACTATTCTTTTCAGGACTCCATTGTGTAGGGCTTCTTGGGATACTAGGAAGAATTGGAGAAAATTCTTAATCGTTGGACAACACGGGCAACCATTGGAGAACAGAAGTTTAGTCAGGTACCTAGGGATCTGGCTAGACCAATATCTATATTTTAACAAACATATCGATGTAGCTCTAGCCAGAGCCAAAGCGACTTTTGCCAGGACAAAGAGACTGTTTTATAGCAGCCAACTCGATGCCAGGGTGAAAGTCATCTGCTACATGGCTCTTGTCAGACCAATGCTTACTTATGGCTGTCCAGTGTGGTTCAACGTGACAGCAAGTTCAATGGAAAAGATTCGGGTTTTTGAAAGACAATGTCTCAGGGCTTGTCTTCGTTTATATAGAACTCCAGAGTCCCAATACAAAAAATTCTATCGCAATGAGGTCCTTTACAATGGAGCAAACCTGGTAAGGGTGGATAATTTCATAATAAAACTTATCCGAAGGCACATTGCAAGAGCAATGATTTCGATCAACAACCTGATCTCTGGGGCTTTTTACCCCAACTTGTTGTACCACGAGAGTGTGCGCCTTAACGGTTTTATCCCTCCAGAGGCATTTCTCTACCTCGACTCTAAAGGTTTGATCCAGAGTAGTCTGGCGGTGCCGCTAATCTACCACGTCGCCCGTTCCAGTGTAGACAGGCGACTCACCTACTATCGAGACATCGCACAAAATTCCGAAGAGTCTCTCCGTTTCAGCAGGGCGGTATCAACCCGCGATAAGGCAGATTCGCAAAAGCAGCACCATCAATTTTGGTGGCTCCTAGAAAATGGGTAGAGATCTCTGTCATAAATATCCTTCAGAGCCAGGTCTCCTTACGGGGAAAAGTTGGCCTCTTTTTTGTTTAGAAAAGCCTTGCCGACTTACATAGATTTAGTTTTTCTTAAGTTTAAGTAGGATTAGGGTATATATATAATAGGTTTGTATATATACGTAGGCTTAAGTTAATTTTAAGTTTATATTTATAAGTTATTTTAAGATAGATTTAAGCTTTATATCTTAAAAAAAAACGTACTTTCACTAAGTTTTTGCCAAAGTTTTCTTAGTTTATAATTGTTATCTTTAAGACATATATTAAATAATAACTTTTAGTCGAAAGACATAAAATAAGTACTAGGTTTAGCTTAGAGCGTCTGCACAGGACCAGTAAGCTAGTTAAGTTAAGTAAAATTAAGGTACATATATAAGCTAGTTTAAGCGTTTTTGTCTAGTATCTAAGTAGTACTTTGAAATAAATAAAAATGCATTTAAAAAAAAAAAAAAAAAAAAAATTATATTTAAAAAAAGCTGTGATTTTATTTGTGTTGTTTTTTTTTTTTTGTTTAAAGTATATTTTTTTCTTTCCCGTCCTGTTGCTTTATCTTTAAATCCCCACCTGTAAAGAAGCTGTTTAGTCTTTAAGTTAAAGTACTGCTGGATTCTAGATATAGTGTTGAAATTTACGCATCTTTTGGTACTCTACAAAAAGTTTAAAGAAAAGGCTTTTAATTATTAAGGCCCGCAGTTTTGTACATCGATTAAGATTATAAGAACTCGATAAATACGAGAAAATGAACTAAGCAAATTATATTCAGCCCTAAAAATTAGACGAGGCTCTTTAGTTGTCCGACTACCTAAAAAACGCTACGATTTTGCAGCACCTGGGTCCTTAATTTAATTTGAATGCAGTCGGTGGATTTGTTAGTATGGATGTCCTTAAAATTACTTAGACTACATTGGGTCCATTGTGTCCATAGTCGAGATGTTTCTAGGGAAGAAAACTAAATTGACGGCTTACCGTTGAGCCATCTAGAAAAAAGTTTGAATCTCGAAAGGAGTCTGTGGTCAGCATTACCCAGGACCAGGTCCAGCCCATTAAGAAAACAACTACCAAGGTTGTAGCTAGTGCGGGACATTTGCAAATCAGATGATTTACAAATTCTATTTCTTCGACGTCTCTGAATGCAGTTATATAAAATTGAATTATTTTACCTTATCCTCCAAACTTCCATAAAAAATTCTATGTTCTTAATACTTGAGGGATTGAAAAAAGGGCTCAATTCATTTTATTGACCTGCTTGAGGGTCTGAGTTGATCAGATTACTGGATACATGCATTATTTTCAGACGAAAAAATTGATGAATACCATTCCGAGTACTATTCGAAAGAAAAAGAGGATAAAATGGTAAGACAAGGACTGTACTAAATTTAAACAACTATCATCCTTTTTTCCTTGATAAATTGACACGTGTGTGCTCACTGGAGATGCGCTTTCCCATTTGAATTGGCCCCCGCAAATTCAAAACGATTTCTATAAAAGCTGCGCCAATAAATATGAAGATGAGACTATCCGGCTTTCTTAACCAGTATAGTTAAACCAAATTAGACCTTAAGTTTTTCGAATGGAAATGAGATCCATACTTATCAAACCGCACGGTAATAATTTTGTTTATCATCAAATGGGAAGTTTATCAAGTGGGCAGGACAAATGTACATTTTATTGCTGGAGTGCGCGATAGAATCTTGCCTCTAGTGTTTCCCTATTAAAACTAAAAAATATTATGTAAATGTAAAGCCTTCAATCCTTTGCCCCAAGTTGTCAAACGGACAAATGACAGTTGCAAATTTTGAGAAAGATTCGTTCTGATTAAGTTTCATTTTTTTGCGTTGAAAGCAACAAAAAATGAGAGCAAACTCGCCACTTTGAAGACTAGACTCAAGTTGCTCAATTGCTTTGACATTTATCCGAGCCATCTGACATCTACAAAAGCACTACGCCATTCTGTGTCAGCACATCCTTTCCCTTGTCCAACCTATATATATCTCGCTATTCCTAGAAGTTACGAGTTTTCCATTGAAAACTCTAGAAAACCATCAGCTAGTTTCATGGTTAACCACGACGTATACGCAACCACGAGTCCAATTTGCTAGCCACTTTCACAGTCGCGCGATTTTGGTTTTTTTTTGTATGTATTTTGTTTCTATTTCAACATTGCATTTTGTCCTGTATCCGCCTGCCGCTGTCATCGTTTCGGTTGGTGCTTTTTGAACGATGTCGCTCATGGACAGCAGACGAGCCATGGTGCTGGTGACGGTGGTGGTGGTGGTGGTGATGTCATCGTCGTCGACAACATGGCTGTATGAATCGGTGCTGTAACATTTCTCTCTACAATGTGTACATACAAGAGGCTCATTTAGAGCAAGGACTCCACAAGTCGACTAAGTCTATGAATGATTTTGACCAGCAAATTCAATAGAACATCATGCTAATCGTGGCCACTCCTCGTCTGCAACCTTGCTTTCCCACTTTGACTGCTGTTCATTTCGACTTCATATGCATCCGGCATAAAGTAGCTCCGCATATGGTTGGACTCCTGCTTGTCCAGGATGAGGTGATGCACACCATCACACCAAGCAAATGAGCAAAGTAGAAAATTCAAAGCCGCATGTTATGGTATAATAATAACAATGAGGACACGCAAAGAGGATAATGACGACGACGACGGACGATGGCAACGTACATAAAGTGAGGTTGATGTTACCTCAAAGGAACGTCAGTTATCCAAATCCGGTAGCCGGCAATTGTTTGCTTTAACTGTTTTATGTTGCACTGACGTGATTCTGATTAAAGAGCAAATGATGTGGCGGCCTACGGCAGGGAGGACCTCGGAATCAATGGGTCCTGTGGCCGTTTCAATTTGCTTTATGGTTTAGTTTGGCCAAAATTAATGCATGAGCAATAATCGAAGTCATAAGAGTAATTGATATGGAAATGATGGCCGATTCTGGAGAAGCGATTTGATTTTACCAAAGGAAGGTATTTACTCTTTATTGAGTCGCCGTCGCATTGATTGCGTTTGCCTTGATGAGTGCGAATGCTTGCGCTCAATTATTGCAAATGGAATGCAAAGGATTTTATTGTTATGGTAAATTGTAGTTGATTTGATTGCTCCAGGCATATAAGGATTATTGTTTGATTAAGAGATATGAAGCTGATAAGATTGCTTTTATGAGCAGCCATTATTTGAATTGATGGACTTGCGAAAATGTATGTTATGACAATCATGAATCAAATTGAGGAGTGTTGCTTATGATGGAAATGATAATTGAAACTCTAAGTGAACAGTTCATCTGCAAGCGTCAATATAAACTGAGGTTCAGCAACATAAATGCACTTTGATTCTGCTGGTAATATTGTGATTTGTCTATTCATCATTTTGTGGGGAGTAGGTAACAGGTAGGTTTAGAACAACAAACTTGAGAAACTATTTACTTATGTACATGTTTTTATTATAAGTTTCATTAAGATATACTCGCTGTCATTGTTGATCGTTTGTAAGTTAGACCAAGCTTTCTCACGCGATTACTTGATCTTTTACCTATCATCGATTTTCGTCAACGGACATATATATTCATGCCCGTAGCTGAGCCTGAAGTCCCGTGCTCAAATTCGGGAAGGAACATCTGACATTTTCGGCATAGTTCCAACTCTCGCGAGTGATTGAAAATCTTCGGGTCGTTTGGAAACGATATAAAAATATAACGCGCACACACAAATGGTGAAACTATTTCCTGGCTCCCGAAAATGCTGTCGCTCCAAAAATGTTTTTTTTATAAATCTATTTTTAAAAGGTCCAATAAAGGTGCTGGTGTCAACGGATTTAATATGTAACCCTTCAAGTGAGATATAAAATTTGGTCGGGCGTAATCATGGTCGATTGCACGATTATTCCTACCAAACTTTATGGGCAAATAAATTGCCTTGTCAACAAACTGACAAGGAATGCCTTAGTAAAGTTTTTGAAAGAGCCTTAAAGACATACTGTTGGAATACATTGATGTGAATTTCACATATTCGCATGAACAAATATGAGAGGAATTATATTCACAATGAACAATTTTGAAGTGGATATAAAGACTTTGACCGCATATTAAAAAAAATCGAGTGTTAAAAAAATCAACTGAGACATTGAAAAGGCGTTTGACTCTACATTGGACAATGGAATTTTTCACAGGATGATTAACTTGGTATTTCCAAAAGTTTTTTTGTCAAGCAGAAGCTTCAAAGTGATTTTGGTGTCTCAGTGTCAATGCGTTAGTATGGTGGACTTCCTCAAGGTTCAGTTAAAATCCTTTTCAGTTCAATGTCGACGCGTCGACTTTCCAAATATTCCAAAATGTGATTTACGCTGATGAAACAGTTTTTTTTTTCTTCCTAGTGCCAAATTTGCAAAATTGAACGCTGGAATAATACAAGCTATCTTTTTTAGCAGGAAAAGAAAGCATTTTTAAGAGGTCGAAAGAAACTGTGATGACAGCGTCAAATATCTCGGAATCAATCTCAAAAAGAAGCTTAGTTTAAAGTACCATGTAGCCAAAATTATTCAACGGAGTAATATTGCTACCAAGATGCTCTACCTTATAATTATTAGGAGTTCTTACTTATTAAGGTATATTAAATAAAATAATATTATATAAAGTTATCTTCAAATCGATTCTAAGCGTGGGGAATGGAGATATTGTGAAATTTGCCATATTTTAAGGCTGCAGATCAACCAGAGCAAACTTTTAAAAATGATGTTTAATTTGCCGAGATTTCTTTCTAATCTGACAAACGAACATTGAATTGATCTCCGACCGTATTTTCAAGCTTAAAGAAAAATGTTTGAGGAAATGTGCGTATTTCGATAGCCCTCTGATAAATAATATACTTTAGTGTCTTGATCCTGTATTATAACTGGGATCATATTTAAGAGCTTGTAAGCTGTCTAAATATTTATTTATATTTATATTTGAAGTGTGTCCATATACTAACCTGTTTTTCTATTTTTGTATCAAGTAATAATATGTTTATTTATTTTCTCTTTATTTAATTTGTCAAACATAATCATTGTTGATTTAATCTATTATTTGTTTGGTCTCATATATTTATTATTTATTTATATATTTCTTAAACCCGTTAATTAAGTATATATTTATTTTCTTAATTACATATATTAAAAACTAAATAAAAAAATTCTAATGCTTTTTCCACTATACTTGCATCTTTGTTAAAAAATGTATTTCAGTTAATAAGTTATGATTATCTTATATACACTTAATACCAAAAGGTTGCGTGTGATAGCCTTTATATTTTAATGTTCTTGCACTATGGATTTCCAATTTTTGACAGATGAAAGCGGCTATATTATTGAAGTTTCATCTGTCAAAAAGTCTACTATTTATTTAGTCTGTTTTGCCAAATCAGTATGGACAGATATAGTGCTCAACAACACGGTGCAAATAGTTCTGTTCCCGTTTAACGTTCGCTATAAACGTCCTTCTGAGAGGAATATTCGCAGTTTGATGAATATATTTGAGTCCACTAGTTCAGTAAACGGTCAACCAATACACGGATGACGAAACGCAAGATCTGCCGAAATCTGTGTGTAGGAGTATTCGAGGTAGTCGATTTTGCGTCGCTCCCAAAAACTCGGCCTTTCGCAGGCCACATCTTGGTGAATTTTGTGTCGTGATTTGGGACTGCACCCGAACAAAATTCAACTGACCCTGACTAAATTTTAAGATAGGAAGCACTTAATGAAAGACCCTTTAGATACGTATTGTATAGAGCCATTTATGAATTTAAATGAACTTGTCAAGTGGTTGCGCCGAATGATGATGAAAAACACACGTTTCTTCAGTAAATCCGGGCATGACCTCACCAAAACCCTTTAAGTCAAAAAAAGGTCTAAGACAGGGCGACGTGCTGTTCTGCGATTTATTTCTTTAAACAATTTTGCACAGCTTTGAAAATTATATCAGGAAGCATTTGCCCATACCCTGAATACCCGATTTCTGGCGATTGCCATGAACCTTACCAGGATAACAAATAGTATGTTGTCAATTTCTACCCGTCCATTGGCCTTTAGATCTTGTATGGGATTAAAAAAAAAGTCGTGGAAAAAAGTCTTCGAGACTTGAAATCGCGTTCGGAGAGTGAGAGAGAGGGATTGCCAGATTAAAGCTCTCACTGATTCACAGTTCTCTGGTGATAAGTAAGCCTGTTCCACAGCATGACGATGACTGATCTGGAACAAAACATGCTTTAAGAGAGAAGTCTATCGAATGAGGCACCATTTTGTATGCATGTATGTAAAAGTCTTTAGTTTGTTTTCTCAAAGCATCAAAATTAAAGAAGCTTCTAAGCCGCTAACAAACGTTTACGTTTAATAAGTCAGACATCTTTCCGGAAGTCATCCAATCAATTCGATGTAATGACTGAAGGACCGACATGTCAGGCATCACCAATCTAGATTTTTTAAAAAGCATTCAAGACTTATATCATGTAATGCATCCTTGAAACGTGTCGTCTACTTGGGACCAATTTGACTTATTCTAATCTAACCGCATGAATTTGTAATTTCGCTTAAATCACTCATATATAAGGACTCGTGTTACCTTCGGGCACAACGCGAGCAAAACCACTTCCAACATATCGAAAACAACCAGCGCACCAACTCGGTTTCCTAGTTACGCGTATTATACGGTATACGGTAGTGGTTGAAAAATTATATTCGGGTTTCCTGGAGTTAAGCTGTTTTTTTCTGCAATAATTAATAAGAGGGTCTGTTTGATTACAAAATAGCTTCCAGAATGCTTGCGGGCTTATTTTGACTGACTGAACAAACAAAAGATATTTGGAAAATTGTTTGTATGAATGTTGTACAAATGAATAGCATCCGCTCTCAGTTCATTCCCCCACCCGCTGTATATTTATTCATGGCTACCTAAGAGATTGAAATAAAATGCTTCCGGTGAGCCAACAATTCTATTTTGAGATTCTTTTGAATTGAATATTCTCTATATTCTGTGCGATGTTGAATTTCAACAATCCAAACCCTGATTCGACCCATCATCGTACGTTCCTCTGCGATGTGCTGTCAACAGTTTGGTCCAAACGGCTTTTATCTAAATTTCCATGTTTAACCTTTGGCACTTTGGAAATATGTATGCATGAGCATTTATGGGATATTCGTTGCGAATAACGTATGCATCCTCGAACTGCAGGTCCTCTTTTTATAACAATGTTGGTGTCTCCCGAATCACGAAGCCAAAAACTCGCCGTCTGAAAAACGCCCGCCCGCCCATTGTGGTCCGCAGCAGAGACACAAATATGAAAAGTTAATGAAAATTTCTAATTTATTAATTAATTTTGGGAGATGAAACTCAAATGCATTCTCGACGTTAGCGGCACAGCATGCAGCTGCGGAAGTCTAGTTCGGGGTTTTTTTTTTTATGTGGCTGCTGGCAACGACCAAAGACCCCGAACAGGGGGGCTAAACAGTTTTGTGGCTAAGCGCTTCGCTCATAAATACATGGCACCCCTTGGTCGGGTATAAAGCTATCGCCCCAACCGAAAACAAGGACACTTAAGTGGATAGCGAAATATTCGTATATTTGGAACACCGACGAGCATATTAGCGGATGTCGCTAGATATTTTCCAATTAATTACATATTAGGATATTTTTTTTGGTTATTTGATGTCGTATTTTTGGAAAGTGGAGATCCTGGATTGTGTTGGCTTATGGCTTCGTTATAATGAATTTTGTGTTTATGGTTGCAGGTGCTTAAGTACGTGCAAAATAGTTTTAGCTGTGTCCTGTTTCTGGCATGTAACTTTTGACTTTTTGTAAGTCATCCTTTGAAACGGTTTTGGTTGGGCTTGGTATGGATATGATAAGTTAAAATAATCCCTAGGGATCAGTTTTAATGCATGTTTATGTATTAATGCTAAATAGCTTACATAGGATCATCTTATTTTTTAAAAATGAAATTGCAATTATTTTTTTTCCACCGAGAAAAAATGGCTCTACAAAAACAAAAAAACTTGGTTTGGTTGGATAGAAACATTTTGAAATTCGTTCCACAAGATGCAAATTGTATATTTTTCTTGTTGAAATTCCAGCTTTTACATTGCATACTTTTAGAAGCTGTTAAGTTGCTCCATGAAACTATTTGTCTCTGTAAGGCGCTAAGTTGAGTTGTGATTTCATGAAACAGTTTTTTTGTATGGTAGCCCCTATTTATTTTCAACTATATAATTTCTATTATTTGTTGTTTTTGCAGCAATAGCAGTACACCTTCTGTGAAAATTGTAAGTGCCTATAATGACTTAAGAGATACCGCTCTGTGACAGACGGACGGCGGACTGACAGCGGAGACTTAGTAACAGGTGTCGTTTGGATCCTTTGGTAATGGAACACTTAAAATCAACGAAAGTACATACTTCAATATAAAATAGCTTTTTCGAAGCCAAGATTCCATCCTTTCCTTGGATACTATCTGTCTTATAAGCGAATGATAAAAAAAATAGGCAAAATTTAATTTAATTTAATTTTTTTTTATTGGAAAAATTGTTCGATTTAGCAAATTGAAAAGTAGATGTGATGGCGTAGGGAAACCCCAAAAAATATATTTCTGTGAAAAAAGTACTAAGAGTCTGTTTAGACGATTACTTTTGAGTGCCCCATGACGATAGTTTGTGGGTGAGAAGAGTGAGGTGTATGGTAATCGGGATGGGCAGTCATGTTCCACACTCGAAATGTTCCGTTTATATTTCATTTTGTCATTATATTTCCATCGTGAAACAAACAGCGTCTAAGGTTTTTGGGATTTGACTAACTATAAATAAGAGGATTGAATATTGGAACAAAATGCAAAATTTGGTTAAAATTCATTTGAAGAGAGAAGAACAATTTTCCCCACGTTTTCACTTTAAAGGTTAATTTCTCAAAAATCTTTAACTTAAACAACTTGAGTCTAAATAATTAGATTGGTTCACGATGAAGCTTAAATATATACCCGTATGTGCTTTCGTTGATTATTGATAAATTTTTTCTACTTTAAATCGTTTTTTCAGAAAACTGCCAAACGTGCTGAGATAAACCCCCTATTCCAAAAGATTTTGTTGTTGTCTTTACCTAACCTACTCGCTCAAGCTTTTTGTCGCAACTTATGCAGATCACTCTGCATATATCTGCGCTGAGAGGCGGACAAATCAGCAGCAGTAACACCCAATCAAAGTAGAATTATGGCTAATGTTCACGCTGCCTGATCTGAACTATCGAGACCATCATGTCTCACAGAGCCGAAGTGTGGCCGTCGCTTTGAGTTTTAGAAAGAAAAGGTGCTCTTCGTGTTGTTTCAGTCTCTGATCCTGCCAATTTTACTTCGATAGACTTACTAGTCATGAAAAGGCCTTTCGTCAACCTAGAAAAACAGAGGCTACGAAAACGAGAATCGTCTATTATCGACCATGATGGGCCGAGGTGAACTATTACATCATCATTCCTCACAGAGCCTATCTTAAAAAACTGGGAAATGTTGTGAATACTTCGTGCTCGATTGATGGTTCCGGCCTAGATAATACATGTCGTACCTTTTTCGACTGAAACTGACCTCTCAACAAGATGCCTTAAAACAGAAACTAGGAAGCATTACTCCTGACACGATTCTATGGAGAATGCTTCGAGGTCAGAAAGAATGGTCAAGAGTGTCGACCTTCGTTGAATCCGAAAAAAGGGAAAACAGAGACGGAGCGTTGTTGAGTCGTTTATTCATCTATCCTCGGTCCTTATGAGTTAATTATTAGTGACACCCTGCTGTGCAATTTTTGGCAAGCCAACTAGACGTAATATCATGCAGTGTTGACAAGCTGGTCACACCACAACAGAAAGGATTGGTGAGTTTAATTAGTCCTGACACTTCTGTACGAGTACGGACTTCCGAATCTGTCTCTAGGTGGAGATTTATTAATATTATTACTATTCATACAATTATCATTGCAATTACCAATTTCTTATCTCGATTTTATATAAGTAACCAAATATTGTTACGAATTAAGTCTCCTGCGGTCTTTGTCCACACTTAAATTGAGACGGAATTCATGTCCTTTATACGAGGCCGATAAAGCACAGTTCTGGACGCCCATAACGTTCATCCCCTGAGAGAATAGTTCGGAAATTGTTAGGTTGCCTTGGGTTGGAACTTGAATAAAACGATTACGATTCTATCGAACGTTTCCCGTAATTTCATTGCCTGCCATATTTTATAGTGGTTCTATTTAAACGGTGTTCGTGTTTCAAACTGATAAGAGGCCAATAATGATTTTATTTTTGTTAGTGTAACTTACTGGCAGACAGGAGTTTACTATTTATCAGCTAAGCACTAGCGTGTGTATTTTGAGGTCTGCTGTATCCTTATCTGATTTTTATTACGAACAAGGGTTCGCAATATGGAAATGTCCACGATTTCATTAGAGCCGCGCCGTCAGGCTCCCGAGTATGGTAATAAAGGTCCAACAGGTGCTCACCGAAGTCGAGGGCAGAATAGTATTGTTTTCGGCTTTCGAAATGTGTATGTAGGTTGATTGGTCGATTTTATTGTGGTAAGGTTGAAGTGGGTAACCGGCCTTGGAGCATGAATATCATAATCATAATTTGGAACAGCAGCAATGACTCTGGAAATGCTGAATAAAACATTTTGAGCACTCGAATTATAACCATTTTCGAGCGGTGCAGTCGGGCGAAAATATTAAAATGAACACTGGTGGCTGCCAAAGTTTTAGCCACAGGATCTAAATTATCGCTGTTATCAGCAATTTTTTAAAAGTAAGTGGTCTGCAATATTTTTGGCTTAATGAGTTTTAAAATAGAGGTATTAACTTGTGGCTTTTGAAGTGAATCTTATTCGTCCTTATATATATTCGCTAAATCAAAATAACCACTCTCTCATTAGCATAGGTCTCTGAGTCTGTCCATGGTCTTTAAGGTGAAGGAGGATAGACTGATAAGCCTATAAGATTTGTGTAGCTCCGGAAATCTGTTTCCAGGTTTTGGTATAAATACAATATTAACCTGTCTGTCTGCAGAAATCAGTCTGGGACTGATTCAAAATCGAATAATGCAGTATTATCTGGCATACAGTGCTTATAAAACTCAACAGGAATACAATCTCTACCTAATATTCTCCATACTTTATAATGCTGCCAATAGCAGCATTATTTTCTAAATAGAAATAGTTTAGAAAAGCAAAAGATTTTGACTGGTGCTTTGATCTCTCCCCATAAAAAAATGTCGAACCATTATAAAAATTCGAAGGTGCTGACTTTGAAGTTTGAGCCTATAGACTCCGTTAAAAATGTCATTAAAACCTCCCGCTCCTGCAATGATACTGAGGGGCTACCTGAAGAGAGGAATTTACTCGGATGCTAATTGCTTGCATTCATAAAAAAGCTGCAATTAAATTGGATTTTTAAAAAATGCGGGATTTTTAAAAAAGCGCCGAGAATTTATTTAGCTCGAGCACGGAAAAAAACATTCCAAAGCAATCATCAATCGAGTCGAAATGGGAAAATGCATTGTTATTTATGAATTTCCTCAACTTTACAATTTATTTGCGGATTGTGTGAATTGCGTTGTGTTCATTTATGCACTGGTTCCCAAATGTCCTTGCCATTTGGGAATGATGCCAGCTTTCACGCAATTAATCCAGTTGGATATGGGGTCTTTTCCACTGGGATTTTGAGTTGAAATAAATAGCCGGGGCTTTTTGCTCCTCTTTGTTTTTTTTTTAAACATGAATTCGCATCAGTGCGTTCAACGCAATAATATTACTTTTCAATAATTATTGACAATAATTTATTAACGAACAGTCGGAATGTTGCTGATGCAGTAGACAATAAGCCCGTGATAGAAGATGTGCCAACGCCATCATTACTGGTGCATCGAAGCATGTCGACAAGCGACACACGATACAATATACGCTGCGGGGTTACGAAAAGCTTGGTTATATTTGATTCACACGAAATTTAAATCCTCTTTAAAATAAATACACACTCAATTTGTTGTATTAATGTAGAGGCACATGTCAGTGAACAGTCGGTCATGCAAAAAGGGGTTGAATATTACGGGGAGCCTAAGCAGCAAACACTTAGAGAACTAAAGATGAGCGAATGTCGAGCTATCAAAAGGTACAGAGGGTAGATCCTAAGTTCGATCACGAGGACCTGGTTTCCGTCCATATGCATGTCAGATGTCAGCCATAAATTCTTCAAAGGGGCTTATACCCGATAACATAGTTAAGCGTCGAAAGCACACCGATTAAAATTGTCCGGAGGCAACTTTTGACTTAACCTGACATGCGAGATTTTTTTTCCGATTCTTTTGTTTGTTGCCCTTCCAGGTGCGTGATATTTAATAGGAACATTACACAAGAAAGCCTCAGGCTGTATGTGTCCACTTGACAATACGTTTTTAAACTACCCTGGGTTAGGGTTTAACAAACCCGATATGAATTCGTTCTCAATAACATCCGCTGAGTGCGCAAAATGATTCCTTCCTTGCCCAGGATTAAATTGTATATCATGGACACACTGGAAGCATCCAAAAGCCTCTTGTTGCTGACGCAATGCCGAAAGCCCGAATAGGCGCTTCTGTACATTCTCAAACAGGCTCTAAGACATTTTCGATCGAAGGCTCGATATTTTTCAATGTAAGATGGGCTTCTGTTCCACCATACTGCTGGTCAAATTTGGGTGCCCAAGCTTTATTTCAGTGTTGGTTTATAGGTTCATTGTAATAAAGGACTTTACTCAAATGGACAACAATATTCTTCACAATAGTCTTTGATTCAATGCGAAGATCATCAGCATTTTTTATTACATTCGATAGATGCGCCTTAAATCTGAATTACCTCGTTCTACTGGGGTGCCGGAGAGTATGGTTTCATATTAAGAGCTGTTTATGTTGAGCTTCCAATCTCGAAAGAAAGCCTTGAGTTTGTACAACTTTAGTTGTAGGTCAATCTGTATTTCCCTAATTTTGTGTGTTTAGTATGAAATCATCAGCGAATGCCATTGAATACTTCAGCATTGTAAATGTTCAAAAGTAATGGCGCCGATACTGTGCCTTGTTCGAGGCCGTCCGTGACTTCGAACTTGAGAGATCTTTCTTTTTCTTAACTATTGGAAATGCCTTCGATATTCTCCAACAGCTTGGGAAGTAAAAATTGCTAAGCAAGTTATTAAAATATTTGGAATACCATCCAAACCAGGTGACATGTTTTTGTTCAGTTTTCTTCAAATGTCAGTTAGTTTGTCAAGTGTATAGAAGTAGTTTTATGATTCTCAGACAAATCGAGAAGAGTAGCCACATTACGGTTTTGGTTATCGCACCGAAATTGTTTTTCAGCAACCTCAATACATTTTTGGCTCTGTAGTTGGCTTTTGTGGACTGATTCAAAACCAATTAAATTGATTTAGTCTTTTCCGCCATCAACTGTTACATGAGGTGAAGGTAAACGACCATAGACAAAGGCGTGTGTTCGCTGAATGGGCTCTGGAGCAATTGGACATGGTCCCTTATTTTCATCGAAAAATCATCTTCAGCGATGACGCCCATTTCAGGATGAATGGGTAGAAATTGAAGAATTTTGGACAATTCTAGTCCACATGAGCGTTTGGTAAGTGATACCATGTTGTTGGTGTCGATTACGATATCAGCACGAGCGATTCGAGGCCATGGTCATCTCATGTGGACGTGATATGAACGGGGTTTATGAATGGGGTTTCCTGAAGTCGCAGATCTATGCGAATAAGCCACAAAACAGAGCGGATAACATAATATTTCATACAAAATGGCATCAATATGCCTTGAAACGAATAAAAAATGTCGATGATTTTCACACACACTTTGTTACTACTGCTATTTGCTACTTTATACTGTAGTACTACTGTGTCCAAAAAATAAGGTGACATATGAATTTAAACTGCGCGCGTCGAAGGATTTGGAATTTTTTCTTTCTTTTTAGGTTGGTAGTACTGTCAGTGACATCTATGTGAAATTTCATGTCAAAATATATTCATAGTGTTTGAGATACGCGACGTTTTGTGAGCTGCTAAAAGTGAGTTTTTCGTTTTTTGCGATGTCGAAATTTATTGATCAAAGAATTTGCATTACATTTTTTTTTGCGGAATCAATTTTCTGCTGCGGATACGTTGAGGATGGTGCGGAAAGCCTTTGATGATGAGGCTATGTCTAAAAAAAATGTTTACAAGTGGTATAGTGATTTCCAAGCCGGCCGTGAACGTGTCGAAGACGAAGAGCGTTCTGGGCAACTATCAACCTCAATCGATTAAGCTCACGTCCAACAAATCAAAGATTTGGTGTTAAAAAACCATCCATTAACGATTAGAGACCTTGCTGATGAAGTTGGCTTATCGAAATATTCAGTCAATACCATTTTGAAGGATGCTTTGGGCCTCAAGCGCGTCAAATCTCGACTGGTACCCAAAACATTGACTTTTTGGAAAAAAGGCGTCGCGTTGAAGTGTGTGAAACAATGCTTTCCGATTACCAGGATGTCATGAAACGCATTATAACTGGCGATGAGACTTGCATCTATGCTTACGACCCCGAAACAACCGACCAATCGAGCGAATATCGTGCCAAAGAAGAGCCGAGACCAAAAAAAAAGCGCCAAAGTCGCTCAAAAATTAAGGTCATGTTGACTGTTTTCTTCGATTATCGTGGTGTTGTGCTTTATGAATTCCTTCCAACTGGCGAAACAGTCAACAAGGAATATTATTTGAACGTTATGCGTCGTTTGCGTAACGCTTTCCGCCTTAAAAGGCCGGAATTGTGGAAAGACAATTCTTGGTTTTTACACCACGATAATGCACCATCCCATACCGCACTCGTAATTCGTGATCATTTCGCCAAAAACTCAACCCATATCGCTCCGCAACCACCGTATTCACCTGATCTGGCGCCTTGCGACTTCTGGCTGTTCAACAAGCTCAAAAGACCGCTCCGGGGACACCGTTTTGATATGATAGAGGAGATTCAAGCCTACTGTGTACTATATATATACTGCTTACAATTTTATATCATCGGTTTCTTTCTGAGGTTCCGTTCCTCAAAAGGAAAAGCGGAACCATTATAGGATCAATTTGTTATCCGTCTGTCTGTCACCACCCTTTTTCTCAGGAACGTGTGGTGATATCAAGTTGATATTAATACCAAATACTTATGAATGGAGTCCCTAAAATATGTACAAAAAAAACCAAGCTTCTTCTACGCAGACAGAAGATACGGCTGTTTTTGACGCAAATTTTGAAAATTCGCAAGGGGAATCAATACCTATGAGGTACTTCCTTCTGACCTAGAATCATGAAATTTAGCAGGAAGTGCAAGTTAAGCAAAAAAAATCCGTGACACGCAAATTTGTACCCACATCAACATAATAATTTTTTTTTTGATCGCACCGCAATTATACGCCAAGAAGAAAACTATGTGAAAATTAAATTTAGAGAATGTGTAGTGAAAGTTTTTCTAGTCGCAAGGGAATCAAAACCTAAATGATACTTCATGCAAACAAAAGCAGGGAAACTCTCGATTCACGTGATGAACATTTTTCATACCTCCAAGTTTGTACGAAACCTTCATTGCCTTGTTCTTTTTTGTTTGTACAATGAATTCAATTTAAAATTTCTTCATATTGATCCATATTTATAAGATCAAAATCTTGTAGTATCTTGAACTAGTTTTTATTTATTATTTTTTTTTATTGTGGCAAAAATTTAAGATTATTTTTTATATATTGATAGAGATATGGTTTCGTATTTTCTTACAACTGAAATGTTAGCCTATTTTAACTTAATTTTTGTCACAGATTTATAATGAGCCAGGAGTGGAGGTGGATTTCAGATTTTTGAAAGACCATTCAAGTTTTAAAGAACAGATAACAAATAACAAATATTATATAATCATTAATAAGTAATAAGTAATAAAGTAAAAAAATTATATTTATAAGAAATATTAAATTGAAAATTGAATTGACACATCTTCACTGAATATTTCTACAATCTTCAAATGGGATTTTAACATTAAAGTGATACCAAGTACATGAGAAACAAATTTAATAATATGTAGCAAGGTAATAGACCATAAGAATGGATAGTTGGTTATAAAATTTCACCACTCACTCATTACTAGTCAATATAACATCCATCAAATACTGTGAACTATTTCACTAAAAGTTAACTTCCTTCTGCCGAATCTCTCTGTTTTGTTTCTAAAATCTGAAAAAGCCTTAGACTTACTTTTTTCTTTTCCCTACTTGCATTTAACTTTAATCACACACTGTAATTGCGAGCCGTCATATATCACTGAATATAAATAATAAATTCACTTTTGGCGAAATAAAAAGCCCAAATTTATGGCCAAATAAAATATGTAACATAAATCTTTAATCCTGTGCGTGAGTAACATGGAACGCGTATACACAGATGGCCCACACCATTAACCAATGACAAAGCCCATCAGTTTCATCGCCAGATCATCATCCCTTAACCGAACCATATCGATCCGGTTGGTGTGGTACACCCGAATAACCCATCCTCCCTGCGTCCCAATCAAGTCTCCTCTGTGCAATCGCAGATTAAAACGAACGAGGACCACTTTATCAGAAGGATACAATTTTTTTTGCCTTTGCTTTTTTTTTTTTTGTTTTTCTCGTGTGTTTTATTTATTATTTCTCGACGTACAACTTTAGTGGACTGCCCTGCACCACCCGATTGTTCAGGTAGACACTCTGAGTGGGAAGCCGTGCAGCAGTACCTTCCTTTCAGTGGGTCGAGGTGGAATTATTTCGTTTTAAGCCAGCACAAATCAAAGGTCAACAAAAGGAAAAATAAGGTGGAAGCTGAAAAAGCAAAAAAAATTAAACACAAACTGGACCGGAGATGCTGGGATTATCGAATGAGGGCAAATGCGTTTACATAACCCGATCACTATCCGGATGCCAAGGCAGCCCTATTGTCGCGGATGCTGAAATTTATGGGATAACTTAATTGCAAATACCAATTAATCCTTTCAAGTGAGTATCGAAAGTTTTATGGTGGCACAGCTTGGTGGAGTGACGCTATCGTCGTGAACTTGTTTATGGCTACTTTGGTCGTGGTGCATTATATTTTTTGGAGTTTTTTGTTGATGTAATTTTTTGCGGCTGACCGAAGCGGAGGACATATTGGGACGCAATATTTTCACTGAATGCATTAAATTTAATTGGAGGCAGCGTTGTACATTTTTGGCGACATATATGCGGTTTACCCGCAAGATTACCCTTGTTGACTTGCAGGTTAATTGTGACGAAAATTAAGAAGGAATCTCAAAGGATTGCGAATTAAAGTGCATGTGGTAAAATCACTGGCCACCTTTCAATGCATGTTATATCGGGGTGGTTCAGATTATGAGTTATAAAGATAGGGTGAGAGGCGTGCGTCTGCATGTCACATGTGGAACTTGCTGGTGCTTTGTTACTACATTTCAAAAACCAAATCAGTGATTTCTTGTCGATTCCATTGGTTGTTCTGGGTGAGTCCGAGCTGGCAGAATTAACACATCACATCATCAGCTAATTGATATTTTTCAATGTAATTGATCTCTAGGATTGAACTCACATTATTTGCCAAAAATATTAATATAACAATTTTATACTTTTAAATATTCATATTATTACTTCAGCAAGCCGGTAAACGTAAGCGTCCAAAACAAGGCAAGATCTTTAAATCACTTTTTTTCTTTAGCGAAGCCTCTAAACAGATCTAAGTGATCCCGCTGACATCAATAAGTCAGATGACACATGAATAGAATTTGTAAAATTACTAAAAGAGACTCACATGCCGGGCCAGCAAAGGGGATTTGGAGATGATTAGGGACCTTAAAATTTGCAGGGCATGATGGAGTTTGGAATTTGCCAGCAATCTTTTGCAAACCCTTCAATCAAATGAAAGAATATTGGAGAAAATTATTATACCGTAGAGTAAATTTTGTGAAAACGAAGCACACGAGAAAAAGGATTCATTCATAAGAGAATGATATTATATTTTTAATCGTCATACTGATAACTAAATTTTTCCGATCGTGGTTAAATTATTCAACCATTTTTTTCGAATCAGACAGAAACTTTGAGTGATCTTCTCGAAACTGCATCTATAAAAAAAAGAACAAGATTCCCAGCTGCACAACCTTATCGCAAAAGCATGATAAGCATCCTCTCAAATGAGGCCACATCATCTTGACTCCAAACTTTAAAACAAAACTCATGTAACAATTGCATGAACTATACCTAAGTTATCTGCGAGAGAGATTATAATAAGGAATTAATACTTTTAACTGATCTTCAGGGAAAGATGGAATTTGAATCCTTCGGATTACCAGACCCTTAAAGTATCTATCGTACGGAAGAATATGTTATTTAAAAGCTAGCATTTTCCTCAGTCATCTGCCACACCACGAGGCGATCAAGTTATATCACACCTAATAAAACCTAACTCTGTGTCGAAATTTCGAAAAGACTTAACAAGGTATGCATGGCGTCAATCATAGAATGGAAACAAAGTATAAAATGACAAAACAAGGAAGCTTTTAGATGCTTTAAGATCGTTTAAACTTCCAGTCTCTACGAAGCAGAATTAAGACAAGCAAGGATGGCAGAGGTTTTCGTTCAAAAACTATTTGGTCAACGTGTGATAGGCACTCACTCCTCTTAAGCCTAATCTAATCGATTGCTAATTTTAATAATTAATCGTTATAATTAAATTCGAAATGTGTACAGTTCGTATCGCACCCAAACGACTTTTTTTATGAAATGAATCGTTTCGCTTTTCGTCTTATTTGCATAAATCCAAATAAAAATAAAGTAGTCGGAAAGCTATTCGTTTATCCATATTGGGGACCATTACAGTATATTTCACAAGGAATACCAAAGAATATCAAATAAGCTCTCGAAAATAACGTTTCCAGTCTGTTGAAATCCTTTTTAATACGTTCATTGGGACATTGGGACCTGGAAGAGCAACTAAAACATCTTTTTGATGCGGTTCTACCATGAGCTATCAAACGATTCCATGTCTGTTTTGAAACTTGTTTGTTACCAAGGTATTAAACTCCTGGAGTGGCTTTAGAGTTTTATCTTGCGGCTTCTTGGATCAGATGTGTTTCTATCTGCAATATACATACACAGAGTTATCTATCAGTGGCGAGTAGCGTTTCGAGAGCTGATAATGTGAATGGAATATAGTTTCCGATAAATAAAAAATTAAAAATATTTGCTTTTACCCTGTGCAACTGCAAATAGTTCAAACTAAAGAGATTTGAAATGTATAGGCTCAATAATTTAGAGAATGTAGACTAGTGAATTTAGAGAATGTAGACTAGTGAATGTTTTTTCTGATCAGACTTTCCTTCGAGGGGTATTCTGGCAATCCGTTTGATTGATCAGAAACCAAAGAAAATCCAAACAGACTGACTCTGGCTAAGAGCCATGAGAAGACCTTAACATCTTAAAAACAGACGCTTACTTTGAATAATCCGGTGTACCTTTAATCATCGTCTGTGTTATTTTCTTTTGCTTTCCGTGTTATTTTCTTTTTCGTTGCGGTCTTTTTGCTGTAAATTGATGAATTAAGATTGGCGAATGAGTGGTTCCAACACTGGTAGGCAAGATCGGCCCATTTGACAGCTCCATATTACTATATTTGGCGGAGCACTATCGCCTTAAGTCCTCACCAAAAGGATTGAAAACGCGGTGTAAAAGCGTTTAATCATTTTATGCTTGCAATTTGGTGATTGTTTGTTCTTTAAAGATGAAAATCGAAAAACATTATTATAGTAGTAGTAGTATAGTAATTATAATACATTAATACATTTTGTGTAGTTAAGCCAGCATTCGCTAAAAACGCACTCACTCGACTGTTTTCTTGTTACAAAATTGATTGTCGTAAAGTGTACGAGATAGGATACACATAACCTATGTTTATACTGAAGTTCAATTGTAAATATTGATGAAAGAATGTATGAAATCGGATGAGTAGTTTCAAACTTACAAATTTTACCTCTTTAAAATATTACTATAGATAGAAAACTTTATTGGTTGTAAGAATATAATTCAGAACTGTCCATTGAGAATAAAATCCCAATATATATTCTAGAACTAAAACTAATTTGGACTTATGGTATCCAGTTATTGGGTTGTACAAAGAAAACGATTGTTCAAATTCTATAAAAATTTTAAAATAACGTCCTTCGGGGAGTATTGAATGCCCCATGTTATGAACATTAAAAATAAATTTGCAGATTGACCTCGCAATAGAAGTTTCTGAATTAGTGGGCGTCTAAAATGTACGAAAAAATATTCGTTTGTAGGTTATCTTGTTTGAAAACTGTGAAAACCCGTTTTCAAACCAAAATACCTTCAATAAAAATAAATGTGTCGATCTCTGGATGGATTGGTCATGATCAAGGAGGTATTTTTAGTGCGACTGTCTTATCCTTTTGCGACTTTCGAAATTTTCACATTCATTAACAAGAAAAAAAAAAAACGACTTCAAGTCTAACGTTCTATTTTACCTTTTCTTATCAAATAGGAATGACTTTTCTCAATTATAATGCATCTTGAAAAGCGAATTATTTTGTGAACCCAAATCCATTGAAACTTTTTTAAGCTTAAACCTTTAACGTTAGTCTTAGGACATAAAATGATTTAAGGATCCGGCACTCATCCAAAGTGCAGAGTTTTGAAATTGAAGGCGCTAAAAAAGATCCAATAAACGTTTAACCCCATTTAAATGTCTAAATTTTTACGGCCCATAAATTTAACGCATTTACGAATAACTACAATGATTTTTGACATAAATAGAAATGTCGAATTAGTTGAATCTTAACGACATTTACGGGTTAATAAATTGTTACACGTGCATGGAAACTATTCGATTTATGGTGTGTCAAAGCTGAAAGTGGTAATAAATTTGCAATTTGATTCTATTTTTTACGACACAAATTATTGTGGATCCGACGAGCCTTGTAGATTGGGTTAATATGAAATGTGTGAATAAAAAACCAAAAACTGGAACCATAAGACGGAATATTAATGTTTTCTGCACGTTTAAAGGCATTTGATCCCCGATTAAATTGAATGCTAAAATGCTTTTGAGTTATATAAGCTTGAAGCCACCAACAACATATCCCGTATGTGTGTTAGGTAAGTTAACGATAGGTTGGGCAGGGTTATGAGGTAAGTCATTCTGGATACCTGAATGAAATTTTTACGAAGAAACCTTAATTCAAAGCAATTTGTTCAAAGCATCCGCTTCTGTTGCAAAATTGTATGTTAGAACGAGTCCAGAATGGAATGCAATATTTTCTTCAAGTGTGTTAAGCACAGTCGCAGATCGGAGCAAGCAAGGTTCCACAGTGCCGACAGGAGAAGGTGATACGACCACGAACTCTTCGAGTTGTACAATGATTCAGTTTTGGTCCGGAAAACAAAAATTCTTTGACTACAATGGCTCAGTCACATTGAGCAAATGGATCACAATGCACCTGTAAAGAGTGTCTTCGAATCCCAGCCATCAGGTTACCGAAAAAGTAAAACGAATCTTCGGTTCAAAAACCAAGCAATTGCAGTTGCCAAGAAAATTGGACTAGCCAACTGGTGTCCTAGTCGTCAAGGATGGAAAACACATCTAGCATAGGCTAATATCCTTCAATGATCGACGACGAGATAAGTAAGTGATCACAAAGTAGTGATAGGATGAAGGACTGAGCCAACAGCCAGGGTTTCAAGTAGAGTCCTCCTCGAAGTTTTTAGATGATCTTTGATACGCATCAGTTTTAATTCGCAAACAAAAAACATTGTCATTTTGTCATCCCATCAATTACTTCCACGTCATGTATGATGGTACTAGTCGTGTGTCTAAACTTTCGTAGCTAAAGCTCAAGATATCTTTTTGAGTCATTCACTCCCAATCTGCTTCTATTAGCTATTGTGACGTTCCCTGCTGAGTGGACTCAATTTGGTTGCTTGTCGGTGGTGGAAAATTATGTGAAATCAAAATAAGTGAATAATCCGCATTTATTATCCTGGACTAGGTTCACAGCCAGATTACTCCTATTTAGTGGTTGCTTTAAGTTTGTGAGTTTTTTACCACCACTATGGTACCTACATTGCCAATTCAATCTGCGGGAGAGTTGGATTCAAGGGCAAAGATGCATTTTTATTGAGAACGATGTTAAACTTTCGATATATTCATATGATGGTGTATCTCCGGGTTCTATATTAACACCAATTCTTATTTTACTCAATATAAAAGATAATTTCAAGTTGATGAGCATTATTTTTAGTTTAGCTGTTTTGCTTGTTTTGTAGAAATGTTGGCCACTTAATCATTCATTCAATAGCTTTATGGATTTTCAGGAAACCCTGTATATTCAGCACTTGACCAGTTTAATTGACAAATAATCCTCAACGAACACCATTGCTACTCAACTGTCCCTTATGACATATTCGATTGGTACTTGACTGCATGCAAAAAGCATCTCCAAGGAATTGAATTTCTTTTGAGGAAAACAAATAACTTAGCACACTTGAACGGTACATTTGTCGCCATCATGCTTCACACATCAAGAACGTCTATTATCATAAAAATATCCTTTGTTCTGGCTATTCGATTCCAACGAAGAAAGATCAATTTTCCAAGAATTCCGACATCAATTTTTCAATTTTCACTCCAAATGCACACGAAGGACTTGTCTCTGTCAAAAAAAAAAACAACACACCAACACATCCCAAAAGGCTGATATGAAATACTGTTCGACCCCAGTATCCACAGATACTCATATGCAAAGGCTGACGAAGTCATCACATACTTGACATTCTAAAACAGAAGAAATGAAATTTCCAATTCTATGGAGAGGAAATTCGAATGTGTGAGTGCCACCAGAAGCAGCAAAACGAACCGAATTTTTCGCGTTAACACCGAAAAATGAAATGCAAATACATTGACTACAGACAAATAGTATCGCGTGTCAATTTACCACACATGTCTACGTTTCCGGAGCTATCCTCTCGATATACGAATGTATGCGTATTGTATAACAAGGAAGAAGGTCCTTCGCTACAGGAGCTCTGTGGAGCAGGAAGGAATATTCATTCGAAAGCTTGTCCCAAAAGTGTTGTAATCGAAGTCTGTGGGGGATCCTAGAGAGAGCATACGAGACTTGAGATGCAAAAACAAAAAAAAAACAGCAAACTGTCTAAGGATATCTCTAAAATGTTAACCTCATGACTTATCTAAAAATTCTATATGTACCTATGTACATTCGTAGCTGATGGAACAGGCACTAGTGCAAGGGTTAGGGGCACTTTGAGCCTGTCATGGTTACCGAAGGATGCACAAGATGTACAATAAGTATCAGAAAAAATGTGTGGTACACGACGTTTGTTCTACTCGTATGCATAAGATACTCTTCCCTTTTGTTCGCGTGACATTTCGAATTTATTTTTAATGCAATTGCTTTTATGTTTTCTTGCATATGACATCGGGAAAGTGCCCACGGACGAAAAATTAAATTTATTCACCTGGAGTTAATCAATATTTACAATGGAACAAATATAGCAACAAATAACTCTTCAAATGGTGTTCAGACAAATTTAGTATGTTATCAATGTGGAAAACAATAATCCGGATTAAAATGCCAATCGCTTTTAGGGTTCCGTAACCAAAGGGCGCCAACTATTACTAAGGCTGTACTGTCTGACCGTCCTTTCGTCCGTTCGTCCGTTTGTGCGTTCATCTGATACAAGGCTTAATCTCCTGAACTGTAATAGGTAGACACTTGTAATTTTGTTCTACTGTGGGCGCAATATTCTTTTTTTAAATTCAATTCATTTCATTTCTTTCAATTCAAAGTTCATTACATGCTAGAAATTATCTGCAAAGCCTTTAAGACCTGTCTGCAGACGATTGTTTACAGTTTATATATAATTTAATTTAAATGTTGAGCTTTCAATGATTGTTCGTATTGCGATACGTTCTCAATGTGTCCAGATCAATCGTCGTCTTCTGTCGTGCATCTTGATCTTCAACTTTGTTTTAGAGATGTGAGGAAGGATGTGCATAACTTTGGTTTATCGTATGTTGATTACTAATCCATGGTAATGACACCATGTTAATATTACTTTAAAATCTATTTGCAATAGTCTTGCTGCCTCCTAAACATCCCTGTGATTTAGTT
This sequence comes from Orthonevra nobilis, assembly GCA_963555765.1. NCBI lineage: Eukaryota > Metazoa > Arthropoda > Insecta > Diptera > Syrphidae > Orthonevra > Orthonevra nobilis. Next base: position 23,600,530 of record OY743225.1, on the reverse strand, counting down.
CAACAGCCGTGTCGTCCGCTAAGCGCAGCCTGTACCATATTTAAAAATTGATAGCAGGTCATTTACGTTTATAATAAAGAGCAGTGGATCTAATATCGACCCTTGTGGGACACCACCGTACGAATTGGATAATCTTACTTTGAAGATTCTGTTGCTTAGTTAGCTTTCAAATAACGCTAAGATTCCTCTTTTACCAATTAGTTAAGGTGCTTTCTTAAAGTCTATAAATAAAACAGTGGAGCTGTTGTTTTTATCTAGGCTTTTGTTTAGGTTGTGGATGAAGTCTCCAAGCAATCAGATAGTTCTCTTATTTTTGCGGAAGCCAAATGAATGTTTCCCAATATTTTGAAACTTTCCAAGTATTCGGATAGTCTTTGTGCAAGTACTTGTTCGAGAATTTTGTCCACCGAAGATAAAATAGCAATAGGTCTGTAATTCAGTGTTTCGTTTTTCCGCCCACTTTTAATGATTGGGAGGACAATAGACTTGTTCAGTGGTATGAGAATCGACGCTTGTTTTATTCTCATGTTGATGAACTTTAAGTTGAAGCACTTTAATATTGACTTCGGTGGCATACATGTAGATTGATAAAATTTTTGCCCTAAAGTTTCCACGTTTGACACCTAGGTAGATACACGATTCCATTTTTTATATATGTATGCATCCTGCGATTCCGCTTCCAATTGTGTTGCTTCGGTTTGCAATATTCACTTTTATATCCTTCTTTTCCATACAGGCGATTTTCATCATTATTTATATTAATTTGACGACGTAAAATAAGAATAATATTCGACAAGAAATCATCAACATAATACATATATAATAAGAAAGATAAAGGTGGCGTAATTAAGAGGGTCTCAAATTTTTGCGATTGCACAAGCAGTGGTGATATTTAAGGCATTGGTAATTCTTTTTTCAATCATACTTAAACGCTTTTAAGGGTTCCGTACCTCGAAAGAAAAAAACCGAACGAAAAATTTATACGATCACTTTGCTGTCCGTCCGTCTGTTTGTCTGTCAATACCCTATTTCCCAGGAAAGCGTAGAGGTATCAAGCTGTAATTAACGTCAACGCAATCAAAAGATACAGCCGTTTATACCGCAAATTTTCGATATTCGCAAGGGAATCAAAACATACAGGGTACTGTAGGTTTACGCCGCTAAAAAGTAAAGTATAGACTGTATGACTTATAAAGAAAACCGGCAAGCTTTGATGATAGCGAGTCAAAGATATCAGGTCCACTATGGCCTTTAGCGCAATCGAATTAAGGAAAAATGAGGTTGTGTGGCGCAATTGGTTAAAAGCCTGTCTCATCATTGGGTCAATTAAGGGTTCAATGTTCAATTCTAAGAGTAAGTCTTGAACATATGCAATCTGATCAATTTACCATTTACCGCTCATCAATGGGTCGACCAGCGATAGTAGTCTGACTAAGAAGGTAGCTGTGCTGCCAACGAAAACAACTAGGGTTTCTTCTCAAAACTACTCATCCATGTTCATAATATATTTATATTAATCTGGACCCTTATGCTTTTTTTCGCTTACTTTATGAAGACAGAAGTCATTATGGAAGTTTTTGAACTATGTTTTCCTTCTACGGAAACGGCTCTGTATGCAGTGATTTTGAGTAGACGTTGTGGCCCTTCAAAAATGAAAGCTGAATTTTCAGTGCCACAGAAACGTACATTTTGATTGTTGATTCAGTGCCACAGAAACGTACATTTTGATTGTTGAGCCTGGTTGTTCAAGCTGAATTTCGACCAAAAATCGTCCACTGCTTCGCTGAAGTTCAGAAGATTGAACCTATTGATAGACTACCTGCACTTTGTAAGCTAACATCTTCATCGCTTTCACTTATCTGCGCCGCATAGACGAATATGTTTTGTGGCACATTGTCATCTGGTCGGCTTTGATGGCCCATCCGCAACAACTTTAGTCTTTGGAGCAAGCGTTACGAGGTTTTTCATATTGCATATTCTGAGTTATTGGTTATGGCAGCGATTCATACGTTGAGCCGAAATCATTGACGATTTTTTTTGTATTGAATAAGTGTCGGGTCCTCCGCGATCTCAAGGAGTATAGCATCACATTGCAAAATTTGTTTTAAACAAAAGAAAGAAAAAACAAGGAAAAAAACTGACAGACGTCATTCACAAAAATTAAAGCACCATTTGACAGTGTGATGAATTTAGGGCTACCTTGTGCCGATGTATCGAACTGTCCACCGTTTGCTTAATCGTCTAGTCCAGTTTTTGTAATCGTAGTTAGTAATGGCTGCCACAAGGCGCACTAAGGCTAGTGTTGTGACCCAAGTTGATACCACGAGGGATGCATGGATCACCTATCTGCCAATCAGACTGTCCCGTGAAGTTAGATACGAGGTTGCTTAAGGGGCTGCGACTCAAGTTAAGAAGCTTCCTGGTACTTAGATTTGTCTGGTTATGTTGCATTTAAAAATCCATCCGGCATATGATATGTGCCTGGTTCATCTGTTATGCACTTTCCATGGATGCCTCTGATTCCTGGCAACCAGATAGTGTGAACGATGGTATAGTTTACTCTCTCGTTAAGCGGTACCCGGCATTCTTTTTCAAGCTAGAGTGCAGAGTTTGTGCTGGTGAAAATGAATATTTCTTTTGCAGAAATGTTATTACACAGCAGTCACCATGTCGCCTGGTAAATCGCCATGATTTCGGCTTTAAATACACTGCAGTGATCTGGAATTCGGAAAGAGAGTTCTAGGTTAAGACTACTCGAAAAGATATCACTTCAGTTTTGACCCATTCACAGTCCTCATGGTCTGGGGTACAGATTTCAAAGTTGGAAGTGAAATTTGTCTTAGACGTTATATAGACCATAGCCCTAGGGGAAAGGAAATCCTCTCCGAAGATTCCGCAGTAACCAAAAAGCATTGAGTCTCACCGACGGAGTTTTATTTATTGCATGACTAGAATGTCAGAGCGAAGCCAGTGCAGGATACTGATACTGGCCTTAGTCGAAGTTGAACGAAGAGCTCCAGCGATCAGAAGAGCAGCCATTCTTTTAACCCTGTCGATTTGTTTCTGGTTGGTCCTTAATTTTACAATGTGCCACCAGACAACCACTCCGTATATTAAAACGTTTTTATCCCCCATTTCTGTCGCACGGTTTTTCTTTCTGTACCTAAAATATAAAGTATTCTATTCAAACACCACCAATTAAATAAAAAACTAAACCAAGCACACCTAGTTTCAATTACAATTATTCTTTGTAGTTATTACCTGATCCTTCTGCTCACTTAAGCAGTCATAATCCATTGAGATCAAGTTCTTATATATGTATGTATAAAAAACCGCTCGAATTCCAAGCGATCCTTGGCACTTTAACAAGTTATTTCCGACACTTTATCCTAAATAAACCATTTCTACGCCTATACTCGCATTCATCCGAACAACTTTCAACTACTACGACTCAAACTGGACTTTAACAGGCAAACTTTATGTGCCCTCAAGAAAACCGATTTTCTACCACAATTGAGGTTTTAGCCTTTCTTTGGACTGACCTTTGATAAGTTTACTAAATTTTCCATTATCCAGAATACATTCCACTGATACACTTGCTCCATCTGCGTAATTTTCTGCCAAAAACCAAATTCGTTCACCTTCTCCCCAAACAACAGCATATGGTAATGGCAACCAGCGCTAGGGATACACTCGTCCTTATCCCAGCTCCCTCGTTTCCACACATAAACACTCTGTGGGGATATTTAAATTTCATTTCATGTTCAAACTCAAAAAGTACCATTGGCAAAAGTATTTATCATTGTGGCATTGGAAGACGATCTCTCATCTCATCTTTAGACCCGCCCTCCCTACCTTGCAGGCTCCGCAAAGCCTCGACTGAATATACTAGAAAGAATTCAAAGTTGGAATACCTTTTTCGAATTTACAAAGTTCTTTCGAAAGTTTATATCCACAAAACGCTTGAATTGAGTTTGGGAAACAAAACCACCAGCAAGCCAACCTTACTACCACTACCAGCAGCAGTAATGGCATCAAACCAAGGAGCTACCGATGCCGCCTTCACCGACAAGACGGCAGCGACTACGACGAAGAAGTCGACGATGCCGAGGAACAACAAAGAAAATTATCTAAATGTAACTTTCCATTATGCAAATTCTTACACTGGTACGACTTCAAGGTTGAGAGCGTCCGCACAGACGTTATGGCTCTAAGGACAGAAGCGGGATGGGAGCCCAGAGATGTAACTATTTCATAAATTGGTTAAATTGAAAGTCTGCTCCTTTTCGCATATTATTCTTGAAATGGGTGTGTACCAGTGTTCGTATAGTTTACTTATGTGAGTGGCACGGGTTACTTACCTTTGTGTTGTTACGTACCTGTTCCAATTGGGCTTCCCATCATCTTCTTATGAAGTTTGTGGAACTCATCTTCTCGCACAAGTAGGTTATGTTGAACTTCGTAATGAGAGGGACTAGGACTTGATTTGTTCAACATTGACGAAATTCTTGTGCATCGTACGAAGATGGAAATGGAAATGAATCCTTAAATTTTTGTTTTATGGAAGCTAAAAAGGACCTTTTTGCAGGAGGTGACGAAAGGATGATGGAAATTTCTGAGGAAGTACTTCTTCATACGAAAGTAATTTGCAAGAGAATATACGAGATGTCGGGTGATGGGAATTTGAAGTGCGTAAAGCTTATATAAGGTTTTAAATGAACGCAGAGCATGCTTACTTATGTACACGTACAGGGTGAACTATCTGGATTTCTTTTTCAATATAATATAGAAACTCAGCATAAAATTTTGCGATATCAAGTGGATCGACTAAAACTTGAAAAACGCTACGAATGTTGGCGAAATTTCTTTCAAAGTGGATGCTGTGTTGCCAAAAAAGAAATTTCGGTCGAAACTAAGCACCTTACATTGCAGTGCCGACCAAACCTCAACCAACCAAAGATCTTAGAAATTGAACATTAGTGACACTAGCCTGCTAAAGATGTCGACATTGGTTCAGGGATTGAAGAAAAATCCGTTTTCGCTTCTTTGTTTGGGTTTAAGAACAACTCGAAATTGAAGACAATATCGCTTAACCTCTTCAGTCCCTACGTATCATATATGATACCTTCGTTTGTAATTTTTTTCTCAACACCATTGAAAGCAATGTCCACATAGCTGAAGGTATCACTTAATACATTGAAAATGTATAAGTTAATTTAATAAAAACACACGAACCATACGGTTTGCTTTCCGTTTATCAATTGACTTGTTTATTCATTCTATTCTTATTCTACCTTAAAGCTAACATAAATCGCTGGCACGAGTCATCGAGAGAAACATGAGACGCTTCCGCTGCTTTGGTCGGAGCGTCGTACTTTTGGCCGTTGAACTGACCTTAATCAATTTTTTATGCAAGCCAAAGCATTTCCGTTGGCTTTCGGCTTGCTATGTTAACTTATACACTGGGATGACAGTCTACAGACAGAAGCTTGTCAGAAAGACGTGTTGGTAAGTTTTTTTTGATTATTTTAGTACATCGTTTAGATTTTAGCTGTTTTATGATAGTTACTGCGTATTTAAACTATTTTGTATGAAGGACGCGATTATATTGTACGTTAAAACTATGTGCAGGGCCAGTTTATGTTTGGTATCATATGTGATACCTTTGGACTTAACCCCGTCGTTGGAATTACTCCAAATATGTTTTTGAATGCTGTTTTCATTTGTTTTCAGGACTTTCAAATCGTGAAATAATAACAGACATACTTACATGAAGACAACAGCGCCTCTTTCCCAACTGTACGAAAGCCATTCGATTATTTTTCGGATTACTTCGATTTCAATTTTTTTGAGGATTTAGCTGAGAAGTCTAACATTGCTTACATGGCCCGCTATGGCACACAACTGCAGGCTGCTCCGAAGTAAGTCAAACAGTTCTGGGGAGTAAGTATTCTACTATCATTACTGGGATTTCCACGTCTTAGAATGGCATGGGAGGCCCGTACAAGATATCCAATTGTAGCTGATACCATTACAAGAGACAGGTTTTAACATCTTCGGAACAATTTGCGAATTGTGGACAAAAACTCTGTATCAGACGAAACAAAAGCAAATGACCGTTTTTGGAAAGTAAGACCTTTGTGTGATAGGGTTCGTGCCAAATGCCTTCAATAGGAAGGGCCTGCAAATGTCTGCATTGACGAGCAAATTATACCATTTGAAGGCCATGTAGCAATGCGACTGTATATAAAAGGGAAACCTAATCCTGTTGGCCTAAAGAATTTTGTTATGACATCTACCAGTGGCTTGCCATTAGACTTCTTACTCTATGAAGGGAAAGGGAGACAAATTACGTCTATAAAGGTTCCTGTACCCGAGAAGCTAGATATTGGAGGCAAAGTTAGTAGTTTTGACTTTATCTGATTCCTTAGCAGAGAAAACTCATATTTATATGGGTCGATATTTTACCTCTGTAAACTTGTTTGAATTATTACTAACACAACGCAGAATGGTGCCTTTACCATCTGTAATTGCATGAAGAGACAACCATTTACCTGAGATGGCTCACGGTGAGCAAGCCAATCGATCTAAGTGTCGCGCTGAGGGATGCAATAAACTAATATTTGTAAAATGCAGCACCTGAAATGTATTTTTGTGTTTTACAAGTTCAAAAAATTGCTTCAAGAAATTTCATTCATGCTAAATGCTAAAATAAATTTTCATTATTTGATAGATCGGTATTGATTTTTACTTGCTTAAGGTGATACCAAACCAAAAGATGAAATATTTTTTTTTTTAATTTCCTTATGTTATTTTGGTCTCTAGTTAACAGAAAGTGACCAAAATTCTTAAATTAAAAGCTTTTTCTTAACTCAGGACTGAAGAGGTTAAAAGCTCCTTTTGAGATGAGTCGAAATTCGATAAAGGCGGCTACTTAAATAAGCCAAAACGCCATATTTGAGGCTATCAAAATTCACAAGTTGTCATAATGAAACTCACATATCCCGAAAGTGTTACAATTCTATTTCTAGTAAGACGACAATGAAAGAGAGCGCCAGCGAGGTATGATAACCGGAAATCTAGGATTTGGACTTTGCTGAGCTATCGTCCCGGCGGGATGATAGGGCAACGTGCTACCCTTAGGCAATACATTATAATAAAATATTTTGTCATTTTGGTGGGTGAATTTTTTGACGTTAAATTTTTTTCGTTATGGAGTGTCATTAAAGATCATTGAACAAAACTTGTCAAGCTGTTTGTGATACATTTGTTGAACATTTATTGAAAGATTGGGTTGGCAAACTGCAAAGACAGCCGAAGCTGAATGAATTAACATTTATAACACTATTATCAAACCCTTTTTTGAATACTGGTCAACAATATTATAGATGGGAAATAATGAAGAGGGCTTAAAATACTTTAATGAATTAATAGAATTAATAGTGATTTTCAAAAGTGAGCTCATCAATCATATTAGAAACCAAGAGTAAAAAATCACCATAGGAACAATGATTTAATGTATTTAAAGTATCAAATACTAACTAAACCGATTTATCTTTTTTTCACAGGATAATTAGCTTGCCAACACAGCCTAACTCTTGATAAATATAACTGGGTAGGTGCCTTTCGGCAAATTGACCGTGAAGAAACACAATTTTGTATGGTTCTCCATTTTAAATTGTTAAATCTGATATATATATATATATATATATATATATATATATATGTATATAATGGGATCAAACCAATCATGTTTGTTGGGAGACGAAACCGACTCAAGTGGGATGTCGGGTCGATAGTGGATCTTTATTCTGTAATTTAATCGACTGAGAAGCTGGGTAGTACATTTTTTTGCGACAAGATAGAAACATGTTTTTGATATTGAGAGCTCACAATTGAAATTTTTGAATAGTTTTGTTTGTTTGTTTTTATTTAAAAAAAAAATTATGAATAAACTATGATACAAATGTTTGGTAATATACTGCGACTAGTTATGCAACTATCGAGCACTTTGTTTTTCATAATAAATAAGGGTAAGTTAGTAAGTGGCTAACAATCTACTATTGTTTTGATAATTTAGGTTATTATGATTTTTAAATTTTTAAATGATAGTAACGGAAGCAAAGATATCCAAGGCGTTTGAGGTTAAATTCGCTCTGAGCGTCTCTTGTTCGCTCGTTGTTGTCGCTCTGTTACTATCTCGTTCATCCGAGTAATTGGCAAGGTCTGAGGATCTTGTTCGTTGCAGTCGTCTTGCGCCATATATATTGAGAAGACTTGTTGCTTCCTCGGTGACATGCTCCTGAAGTCTTTTCTTGTGTGCTTTGGCTGTGTAGTTGATCTTCTCAAGAACCCTTACCCTTAGTACCCTTAGTTCCCGATGGACGTCGCTGTTTTTGATGTACCATTGAGCATTCATGCGATATTGGTTTGGTAAGTACATCCTCAGAGTTGAGCGCCATAGTTCCAAACAGGTTTTAGGATCTCGTTGTAAATGGTTTTCCAATAGGGACTTGACAACTTTGAATTTATTTTGTGAACGCACCCTTTCACTAATCATCGGACTAAAACTCAACATTTTCATCATGGTAAAGTACACAAACGAGCAACGTCTGCAAATTATAAAAATTTTCTACCGAAACTCGGAGTCGGTGATCGGAACTTTCAGAGCGTTAATTCCAATTTCCGGTCATAATTCTCGCCCTAGTAGATAGGCAATAACAAGTTTAGTGCAAAAATTGAAGTCTATATATTAAGTAAGATAACCGTTCAGGTCCGTAACAAAAGATCCAAATCAATTCCACGGCTTTCTTAAGAATTGGGCATCGCTCAGACCACATTATGCCGTATTTTGCACACCCACATACAAGATCAAGCTGACTAAAGAATTGAAGCCGATGGACCATTTGAAGTGACGCACGTTCTTCGATTGGGCTCTGGAGAAGATGCGCCAAGATAATGGATTTCATCGCAAAATCATCGTCAGTATTGAAAATTGGCTACAACGAATCGAAAGCGAAATTCGTAAATGTTTTGATTGTACTTCAAGCCGATAATAAAGTTTTTCAAATATCTCAAATGGTTTGCATTTTATTTAAAAAAAAATTGTCAAGTTCTTATTGGAAAACGCTTTATAAAAGAATTTTATTTTCCACATGTTGAATAGTAAAGAAAATTGTTTATTGTTTGCAAAAAAAGTTAATTATTGAGAACTTTTACTACAGGAACAGCGAAGAGAAAGCTGATTCGCTGAATATCTTTTTGGTTTGTCAGCTCCAAAGTCAGTTTTTCTCCTAAAAATAAAAAGCAAAATCGAAACCAATTTTTAAATGTTTAAAGCAGGAAAAATCAGTGCCTCAGTGCCAATCTGCTTCATTTTTCTCTTAAGAAGGCTATACAAATTACTAATGTTATATCAATGAAGAAGAATTACAAATGCTGGAAGAATTTAATGAAGTTGAAGAGCGTTTTTCGAAATGTCCTAATAATAATATATAAAATTTCTTATGAATAAAAAAAATATAATTGCTTAAATAATGTTTTATTTCAATGTTTCTAAAGTAAAAAATAAAAAAAAATAATAAGCATCCATGGCAGCGAATATACAAACTTAAAATAAAAATCAGCCTTCAGCACTTCATTTTCTCTACATTGGAACTTTGCGCATCTAGTTTTCTTTATAATCATTAAATTATTGATTAAATGAATGATTTATTTTCTAAAGCACAACCAACAGCAGTTTTTCTGTTGTAACTTTCTCCAATTGGAGATAATGCCTTCAAGCCTCTTCTTATAGTCGTTCCTGGACCGAGTTCCCGGATTTTTGGTGTTCTTTTCAAACTTCCATTTCTTCCGACTGATTATCAACTCTCTCCAAAACTTCAGAGACTTTGTTTGAAAGTTGCTCCTGTATATGAATTTGTCTCTGAAGCAATTGTTGGAGCTTTGGCGCTTTCCTTGAACTGATTTGTATATTATCTGATGGTGTGACAATATTTTCATCTTTTGCGTTTAACTTTGCGTCTTTTTCTACTCCATCCTTGAAAACATAAGGCAAATTTGGATCATTTTCTGAAATGATTATTGAACTATTCTTATTATACGTATGATAAAACAAAAAAAAAATATTTTACCTTCATAATAAGAGGACAAATCGACATCCATTTAAGCTGTCGAACAACTTGGCAGATTTGTAATCAATAGCGTTCCAAAACTTTTGTTTCAGGAACTCCCACAGCGCAGTCTTTCATACAAACGAGCTCAATAATTTCCTCCTCCAAGGTAGGAAAGAAAGTTTTGCTTTTTTCCCCGCCACCTGTATCTCTTCTTTCCCCATTACTATGAGCCGGTTTTTTCCATAAAGCGGACTTATGATCTGACAAAATCTAAGTCAAAATAATCCGAATAAAATCCGGTTATTTAAGAATATATTTAATTTAAAAAATGTAAGCACCTTTTTCCACTCGGCTATCTCCTTAATTGGAGGCCCCAAACTATTGATTTGCGCTTGTAATTCTTCCCAAAAACCTTTGAGCAAATCTGGGTCTTTTTTGGTGAAGTTTTTGCCGAAGTCTGGATTTTTCTTCATGGCACTTCACACTGCCTCGAACTGTAACCTTGCCGTTTGTTTTCTTATATATAAGTAAACTATTTTTGTTCATTTAAAACCAAAGACTTACTTTCGGTTGCACTAACTCATCTTTCTTCCTGTAAATTCGCAACCCATTTAATACGGATTGAAAACGTCACAAAATGTGTGCAGTGCGGATAAATTGTGTTTTCCATAAAATCATTTTTTCTACACTTTCTCGATTGCGTTTTCAAGAAAAGGAAAACAAACGGATGCGAAATTATTTCCCACCGCAGCCAATCCGCCGTTTTCCAAAATCGGCATGAATAGCTATGAGCTTCTTTCAGGTTTTGATTAAATTCGCTTCTTTATAAAAGAAGAATACTTCCCAAAACTTATACAATAATGTTGTGACAGGGTGAAACAATTCCAATGAAATATACAAAAGATCTTGATTTTCGTTTGGCTTTTTGTCGATTTGTGAACTACAGTCGTTCTAGAAATATCTGGATATGTCAGATCTCATGAGTGTTTGGCCCGAATCAAATCAGTTTTTATAAATCGACTGCATGCCATTACCTACCCGCATTGTATTGTCATGGTTCCATATCAAAAATATGTCATTCATTGTGAACGTTAAAAACATGAATAATCCCACCGCCACACAAGCATAAGCCAAAGTAAAAGTTTCCTTTTAAAAGTGACCGACACCAAATACAGCATTTCCACCTGCCAATCGTGTTATTTTAATTCTTTTGACATCAAACTTTGTAATTACATTTGCTACGACAGAAAGTTTACCGTCCTCTGTTGATGGCTTGCTCACTTTCGAGGAAACGAACAAAAAAATATATAACAAGTTTCCCACACATTCAGCCCATGTGAAAGCTCAACTATTGTATATACTTGTCATTTAAGTCATAAATTAAAAATAAATATTCCGCCGGCTGTAGCCGAAGGCCTGTCCATCAGCTCGTTCCGTGTAAACTCTCAATTGATCTGAATGCGAGAGCTTCGTCCCCCTCCAACCCAATGGCTACATGGGCACGATTCAAGTGAAATCCTAGATTACACACACTGTGGCCGCGAAAAGTTTACTCAACCGAGCATTCCTTTTTTCCCTCTCCTGTATTCGAATGTAAATTGCGTACAGCTGGACGAAAGGCAGACAAACACAACTTTCATCTGACATCGGTACGAAGGGAATTGTAAACTAAAAAAAAAAAATGAGAAAAGGATTAAAACTCCTCGACGGACCGAGAAAATAAAACACATCTCGGACTTTGCTCGGTTTCAATATCTTTTCGATTCCCTCCCTTTTGACTCATCGCGCTGCCACTTGTTTTCGATTTCAGATACCGCCAGGACCAAGGACCACTCATCTGAATTCATCGTGCCCAACTGAAAGGGGCCAGTACTGTTTTCTGTTTTATTTTTTTTGCCAAAATTTGTAGAACGAGATCTCTGCGGCTGCTGGTGAGTTGCAACGTTGAGTGATATGAAAATCAAATTTTGGTCAGGCCAGAGCATGAAGAATCAATATAAGGTACCGACATACGCCTCCAGTTAAATGGAGCTGGATGAACGGTGGCGGCTCGCATCAACCGATCGACCGACGAACGTCGAGTTCGAGACATTGAATCATTTCAAGCGAAGTCAAACCCGGCTTGCCAGTAGTTCAACAAAAGATTGGGCAACGGGGGGAGAATTTGAATCACAAAACACCCGCCGCCGCCCGCCTCACAAACCGCAAGGACCATGATGACGCCCTCGACTTTCTATTTGGGAGGGCGGATTGCACATGGAAAAATGAACATCACGGCCAGAAATTAGAGGTACAGCCACAGTTGCAATTTGTAGAGAGAATTACACAAACATGGTAGAAGTGGTGGATTGATTTTAATTAGCATACGCTTCAATGCAGGATGGCTTTACCCCTTCGTCCGTTTTCTTCTGTTGCTCGGCACACACTCACGGTTGGTTTCTTGTTTGACGTTTCCCCCAAGGATAGAGGGATAGGTACACTCGTATCTTTATATATTCTAGATTGAATCGGTTTTCACTATGCTCGTGTGTGCGGTGGTTGCATTTGGCAGAGGGAAAACTTTGGCCAGGACCTCGATGGAAGAATACCAAACGCAATTGGTTTGTTAAGGATACAATTTTTGTTGGTCCTTGTTGGGTGTTTTTCTTTCTCTGTTGTTGTTGATTCTTTTTCTTTTTTGTTTTTTGTTCTGTTCGAAGGCTAGAAAAGTTTTCCAATTCAATGGGTATTGGGTGGGCACATGTACGATTTAAAAAGACCAATTTAAATGCAATTGTTCCGGTGTTTTTGGGGCAAACATTTACCTACCTTTGTAAAGTGGTGGACACGGGTGGAAATTCTTCTTTATGCAGAGTTGTATGAGCCACAGGAGAGAGGGTTTGTTTTTTTTTTGCATTTTTTTTTTGTTGTTATAAAATCATGAATTGATATTTTTTCCTTGGGAAAATTTCAAGCTTAAGGCGCTTTAATATAGAGTGCCGATACTTTCTTCCATTCTAGGCACGCCGTTGCCATTTGTCTAGAATTAGTGCTCTGGCATCCGCGATAGCTTGTTTGTAAAAATGTAAATGTAGTCATATTTGTCGTCTCAAGCCGAGGTGCTGTGATTCGATGATCGTCTTTGCAGGGTCATAATTGTCCGCTCGATTAAAGTGGTCGAGCCAACGGATGTACAGATTAAAGAAAGCTTTCTAATTCTAATCTGTTTTACATTGCTAATCATCCAGCAATTGACCCCATATACCCATTTGCATGCATTTCGTGTTCCGAGTAGAAGTTCTGAGCCTACTTGTTTCGCCTTACCGAGGTAGCGGTTTACTTTGCTAAGTCTTCGTTGATTCTCCAAAACGGTGGCATTCGTGGGGTTGATGCTTACTTTTAAATAGGTTAACTCTTAAATCAATTCCAATTCGCTGTTGCTAACAGTGACGATTTGTCGGAGGCTGTAAACGGATCCTTTGTTTACAACAATTTGGTGTTGCCCTCATTTATAGTACATCAAATAAAATTCCTTTTCCCTGTTCTTCAATTGGACTTTAAACAACTAAGACGGTACGCTGGGAAAGTCGACGTCAGTTTTGTATCACAGTAGCCTGACTGTCCCGCACAATATCAGAACAAGAATAAGTTTGGAAAAACCAAAGGCAGCGAATCTACTGCCGGGAATAATTCGGAGGTTGTTGGTCCAAACTGCACAGTAGCATCGTGTACTTTCAAGTGCTGTGCCAAACGTTGATTTGAACGATTAATACTTATGTTACTTGTTTAAACGGCAAGCGATCGTGGAAGAATCAGAGCATGAGACAGAGTTGCCTTCTACCCATGTCGGTACTGAGCATGAAGCTTCCAGTTAGTTACATCAAGCGTCCACGATTGCTCGTTCGTTGAACTGCGGGTGCGGGTTTTCAGGTCTTGAACCTGATGGCTTGGATTCGAAGATTTTCTTGGCTTGAGCTTAGTTGATTACTTCATCGATGTGGCCGAGAGAGTGTAGTCGACGAATTTTAGCCTTCCTGACTATATCCACATAATTGCACAGCTCGTAGAGTTCGCGGATGTGCCTCCTTCTCCATTCGCCATCCTCCGATGAAGGATAATTCTTTCTAAGGATCTCAATATTTGCTCATTTGCTTTGCTAATTGTCCAGCAGGACTGGTAAAATCAGTGTTTTGTAGGGCTGTATATTTATCCTTCGTGTTAGGAACTTGGAAACTAGTTGTTTTTACAAACTGATACGGTACTGAGCATGATGCACCAAGCGTCCACGATTTCTTGTTCCTTGGACTGCAGGTTCGGTCTTCACTTTCTTCTTGAACCTGATGGCTTGGATGGCAAATGGGAAAATCCGAAAAGCGTAAAATGGTAGTTACACAACAATTTTGTTTTTGACATCGCAAATGTTAGGTAGGCTATGAGAAGTTCGAAATTAGTAAAAAAGGTTGAACATTGGGCGGTGGCACGAATCCATTCGTATGCGTGTCCGACTCGTACCTGGCCACTTTTTTGTTTACTATATACGCCGTTTAGTTAGTGCGTCTCCAAGTGGCGATGGCCTATCCTTCCAAGTTTCAGTGCCCCCCAAATTAAGATATCATTGTAGTCATATCATTATTTTATTACCCTTAGAAAGCTATTGAGCTCTGGTTCAAGTTTTAAGTACGTTAAGTTTCCGTTATTGGCATTATTTGATCATACTTTTGGTGATCTCCATTCGTATTAATGATGAAACGTGTATTACTAACTCAGCCTGGTAGTATTGTAGAACTGCACAGATATTCTGTTCTTACTCTCATTTGAAAATAACCCATCCTCACTAACACTACTCTTATGCGATGGCACAGAAAATACTTCCCTGTTGAGATGAACAAAATTGTCAACCCCCGAAAAACCGATTTCCATGATAGACCACACCGTTGCTCTAACTCGTTCGGTGAACCTTACCTAATACACCATCGAATTCCCCAATCCCTTCACATCCTTTTGCATATTATTTTGTTTATTCCCTGGAAATCTTCAATCTTTGAATACTCCTGCAGCTCCGTCATTTCCATGCATTTTCCCAAAAACTTCCATGCAACTTCAAATCCCCACTCACATAAAAGACATCAAAAGATTCAAACCCCCCGTGCCAACTGAATAGAAATCGAGTTGAGTTCTTCACGTATCCCAAAAATGGCAATTTACCACACTTGTGTCACTCGGTGCTGGCACACAGTACCCGCACAGCAATTTCACAAAACAGACACAAGGAGTGCACTACCCCAGGGAGCAAAGCCGCAAAGGAGCTTAAGAGCTTAGAAGAACAAAACGCGCGACAGCACCACCAGGCCAGAGCAACAACTCAACCTTTCCTTCTGCCATTCATTCAACATATCTTACCACAACCAAACACACAAAAAAAATATCCAAAGGGAAATGGAAATAAAGTTCCAAAATCCAACGAGGAGGACACATGAAATACAAAAAAAAAAACATTGAAGAAGGAAAAACTATCGAATCTGTGAGAAGAGGAAACCGCATCCGCACCAAATTGCCGAAAATTGGTATTGTCGCAAGGCAGGGCGAAACTCGGAAAAACCACCGCGTGTAAATCTTCTCAAGTTTCCTTTGTTTTTAGTGCCACCAATGGCTCGTCCGTCATTATTGTAATTGCTTTCAGTTTTGCACTCGGCAAAAAGCACCAAACCGACCTTCGACCCCCTGTGAGTGCATACTTCGCTTTGAGCGCTATTAATTTCCAAACACACGCGAAATTTCCCAATTTAAATTGCACTAAGCCGTTATCCTTATCCACCTGCAATTATATCCCCCGGCGGAGTGGAGGAGCGGCACAGTGTCCCTCTCAAAAAGAACCGCATCCTGGCGCAACAAAACTGAAACAACGCGGCTGTGACCCTTGTTTGTACTCGAACTAGTATCTAGTCCTTTCCGCCACGATACCAACTGAAAATTTTACGCAGAAAACTATTACCGTTAAATGCATATGTGACCCATTGAGTTTTAGAGCTGTGCGAGGTCCTTTCCATTCCAGGTGTGTGATCTGCGCGAGAGAATAACAATCAGCTCTATGGCAGCGAACATCATGTGAATCGTGGTAATTTTTGAAAAACGCGATGCAAACTGGCGAAATGGCGTGGGGATCCTTGCACAGGACCCAGCAGCCATTTTTGGGAATGTCTCATTCACCTTTTGCTTATTCCCCCCGCTCACTAATTGCCATTCGAGACGTTAGTGGTGGCGGAGTGCATTTCACACTCAACTGCTGGGACACTGGGAGGCGGCGAGTGGCGGGCGATGCATGCTGCAAAGGCTATAAATTGTGTGCTCATTTAATATGGAGCCACAGTTAAGAGGGGGGTTTTTTGCAGGTTGCAGCATCAAAGGCTTCCATCTTTTCCTCTAATGGACATTCACGAATTTCAGAAATTCAAGGAATTCATAATGAGTTTTTAGCGAAATTATGAGCACACTTGAGTGAGTTTCGTTTTGCGTTGGTCCTTGGGTGTCGGCGGGTGCGGCGGTGGATTGGTCGGCTGCAGGTAAAGTTTGGTGCTAACTCCTTAATCTTCTCTTTATGTTGGAACACCTATTTGTGCATGTACTGCAAGAGCTCTTGTCGAAGTAAAGTAAATCAGTCCTTGGGTAATAATAATTTTGCACTTATTTAATATTTATAAAGTCTTCGAGTTGTTTGAGTGATTTACGACTAAGGATGGCGGTTTAGCCACCGAATGAGAGTCCTTAGTGAAACTTAATCGAATCGCCGATTTGAATTTTAATCAGGATTTGGAGTATGTACATTGCACATATATGATTTTTAAATACCTGACGTTTTCCGATTGATATTGAAACGTGTGTTATTTTATTGGGCCCTTGTTTTTTTGATTCTTTGTGTTTTGTGGGCAAATGCATTCCGATGGTTTACGAGAATTTTGTGTAATGCGATTCAACTGAGTGATAGCAAAGAGATGTTTTAACGAGGCATTATTTGTTATTATATATATTTTTTTTAAAGTGCAAATGATTAATGGACCGAAAGTACCCTTAAGGTGATTTTGCTCGCTTAACACGAGCAGAAGGAAAAGTGAAAGGGAGAAAAAGAAGTCACCAATGCACATTGCTGTAGGTTGCAGCCTAGACGAAAAATTTAACGAGGTAACGCGTTTCACATCCGCACTGTGTGGTCTATTAAAGAATCTCTATGTATCACAGTACATTAGAATGCAGGTTTAAGGGTAAACTGATAAGCATTCGATGAAGTGTGGGTGTTGCGAGTGAATTGGTGAATACAATTAGCTTTTTCCTTTGGCAAAAGTAGCGATAAAAAAACGATAAGCAGGAAACGATTTTTCTAAGATTTTGGTTTATCACGTTCGTTGATAAGTTCTATTGCACGTTTTTGGAAAAAATTAATTACACTATAGTTTTTTTTTTAAATTTAATTATTAAAAAGGTATTTCATGTATTTATGAATGGTATTTTAGTTATGATTATCCCAGGATTTCAAAAATTTACTCAAAACCAAGGGTTGACAAATAAAGAAAAACAAAAAGAAGTCAAGTGAGGTTTGATTCCCACATGAAGGGTTCCGCGTCTATACAATACTATATTTCCTTAATTTTGGATTTCTCACAGCATCACCCATAAATATGTGCGGTAAGCTTGTAGTTCCAATAACCAGAAGAACTTCCAATTTAAAAAGATCATAAGATTAAAGATGCAGAATTGGTTTAGAAACCTATGAATAAAAAAAAGTCAGAATAATGGATACACACATTTCTATAATAAGTCTGCAATCTTTCTAATTCATAATTGCTAATTTCCGTTCAATTGTAACTCTTTATTGGAGTTACAAGTAAACCGATATCGAACTCTGTCTGGCTTCCTCGTATACATGACAATATAGAAATATTATGAAAATTATAAAGAAATATTAAGTGCTGTATTTTGTAGGGAGGCGAGGAGCCATTTGTGTGAGGGTCAACCAGCACATGACCAGTTTTTTCGAAAGCAATATTACGAAGATTAAACATTTATATAAATTCAAATACAACTTGGGGTCGCTTTCCACTATGAACTATCCACGAAAAAAAAGCTCTTTTAAAAAGAAAATTATATTTTTTTTGCTTGGAGACTATTGCTTGGAAACTATTATTAATAAAATTCCCAAAAGACGTCTAAACGGAACGCATTTTCAAGGTATTATACACAGTTTTATTACAATTTCAAGCCATGATTTAAAAAAAAGAACAACAAAATTATTTGTAATTGCCTAGAAGTACCATATACAAAATAACATTTGCAAAAGTTTGTGACATGTAAGTCCAAAACTCAGCGTGTCTTGTAATTTCATACCTCGCCGTTCTTGCAAGCGTTCCATAAACAGCAAAATATAAATGGGGAGCAGCCTGCCCCCTGATTGTGGTCGCTATAGGATTCGAATATATGCAAAGTTTCCAATGTTTAAGGGGCTATTCTAGTGTAGAGGCATGAATTTCATGCAATTTTTGAAGTGTCATAAAAAAAAGGCAATTAATATTTTTATTATCTTTTTTTTATAAGTTATTTATTAACATAACAAGTTGAAAATTTCAATAATTAGCAGTTGATGAAGTTGAGGTTTCAAAAAATTGGCGCGTAACCATACCCACGATTTCAACCCTTCTAGCAATCTGAACCCAAAAAAAAAGATTATTAATAATAATATCGCAATGTCTGGAACTACGGACAAGTGGAAAGATTTTTTTTTCACAAGAAAAAAAAAACAACAATTTGTGTACCACTTTTTTGACTGTTTCAAATTAAAAAAAAAGTAATAGGAATTTGGAGATGGGGATAGTTTCAGACATAGACAAGTCCATAAGGAAGACTCTCTAAAAATTTCAGGTAAATCGATCCAGTGGAACCTAAGAAATCGTGGGTATTGTTTTGAAAAAGACAGTTTCGAGAAAAACGCGTTTAAATTTTCTCGTAAAGTTTTTCGCAGTCTAAGTCATGAAATGATATAGTAGACTTACATTTATTTAATCTGCCATTTCTGCTTCATACATCGGACCTTCCTTGACTTCGAAAAAACTATTTTCCGCATTTTTCTCTTCACATCGATCAGTTCTGGCCTCCTTTGATGCGGTGGGTGTTCAGCAAAGGAGCGGTCAATCCGGGCGTTGTTTCGAACCTTAAATATAAAAGATACAAGTCACCTTTGGTTCTTGTATTATAATATATACAAATGACAAAAGGTTTCTCTGAGAAATATGGATTTAGATAGACGGAGAATCCCTAATGTCTTTTGTTCGATTAGTTCCGGCCGATGCCGGGGATGCCGGGTCAGCAAAATACCGATATCTCCGAAAATAATTTCAATTTTGAAAAATCCTCTTATAGAATAGTCAAACTTTGAAAATATAGAAAAAAAAAATTATTTCTTTCAATTTCTAGACTAGTATATCGCCTTAAAAAAATTAAATTTTGATCAGTTAAGGGCTAAAGAAAATGCCACTTTGTGAAAGATCATATTTTGGGATATAATCTTATGTCATGGCACCGGCTGAACTACCAACCAAATCCACCACGCTCTGACGAACGCTAGATTCCCGTCAAACATTCGAACGTTCAGTGGGGCTTAAGAGGGCTCTGACACCTTTAGGCAGCAGCTAGATTTATAGTTCGTACGCCTTATACTAGAAAGCTTCAGCGGAACTCTTCATTTGATGGCTCTGCACACCAGGGTCTACTGAAAACATTTAAGCTAGGGACTCTTAAATGCTTTATGCAAATGGCAACAGTCGATGATGACAATGCCGTACTGTGACCACCCATCCCGGACAAGAAATGTCCAGCATTGTGAAGAGTGCGCTCAGACGAAGAAGGCGAAAGAAAAGGCGCATTAGAGTACATAGCTAGGCGAAAGGAATTAAAAAAAAGAGCTTTCGCTCCATGCTTGTCACCGATCTTCAGGCAATTATGTATAACAATGACGAAAATAGAGGTGATAGGGTAAGGACACAACTTTCTCCCTTTCAGTGAAGAAGAAGTTTGCGTGGCAAAAGATCCCTGCAAATAACACGATTGACAGTCTGCAAAGAGGATTTATTTCTGTCTGCAGGCAAGATTTATTTCAACTCAATCACTTGAATTTGCTGCAGAGAATTGTGTAATAGACAATTGTATGGCAAGTTCGACGTTTCAAATATCTTAACCCACAGTGCCGTGATTCTTGTTGGACACTACGGCGCATTTAAGAGACCCTTTTGTGTTGTAGTTATACAATTTAATATATTGTCGACCTGCAGAATAGTTTATTCGATTCAAGATCTGAATTATCATAAAGTTTCTAGTTGCATATATTTTCGAGTGGCTTTTAAACGACTTTAATGAACCGAAAACTGCATAAGCTTGGTACAAATTAACTTTAAATCGTTTTGCATGGAAAGTTCCTCTCTTAAGATTAAGTTTATTGTGTCTTATAATTTATATATTATTTCCCTTCTACTTCCAGCTTAGTAGTTCTTACTTAAGTCAGTACATTTGTGCATATTTCTGCTTCAGTGAACAATAGACTTCTCTAAGCCTTGTGCATTTTCCCATTCTGAATTCGCACTCTGAAACCAGGAACAAGGACCATTTGAATCGCTCCAATTGTATAACTAACCACAGCAATAAAGTTTAACTCAGTAAACGAACTCATTTCAACTACTCAAAGTTTAAGTGCGGTCTGATGATTGCCTTTGATATCCTTCCAAAATATTTCACAATTCCTTCCCCAAACTCCACCCACAATTAAATTACTCAATTTCAAGAAAATTTCCTTTAAGGATTTCGATACTGTTGCTGCTACTGGTGCTCCTGCCTCTGAGGATAAAGGAAACGCACAGTTGAACTAAAGAAGACCGGCGAACTAATTTCGATCATTCAATTTGCGATTGCTCCGCACACCAAAGGAATCTTTCGATAAGGAATCATCATCATCATCCAGCAATCTCTAGAGGCGAAAACCAAAAGAAAGTGTAAGACCCTCTTTCATTTGGCCATAAAGTAAATCAACCCTCCCTTCCTCCCTCGTATCCCTGTCGAACTGATATATGACGGCAGATCACGAAACACTTAATACGTGTGTGTAAGTAGATATCCGTTTGTGCGTTCTAATGGTAATCGAGTCGAATCAACAGTTTACCATTATGCGGCTCTTTCAGAACCTCCAACCGAAATACACTTTTATCATTCTTCCATTGTTGCCAGAAAGGATACATCGACTACTGTCGGAGGAGGCATTACTGGAAAGGGTCTTGTTCATGATGTTTACTTTCAACCTCCCTAAGGACGGCGGCGCAGGCAAAGTCGAAACAAATTGCCGCAAAGATGATAAATTTCGTGGCCATGTCAGTTCCACCTCCACGCGAGGGGGATGCGCTTCTCGTCCCGGTAATTGTTTTATGTCACCACTCATTGATATTACATCGAATTGCTGTGATATTAATGTAATGGTAGCGTACCGATACTTAGACATAACGCCAGGCATGATTGCTTTATTGAATTCCTTAGAAGAATGACTCATTAGATGATACGTTGGCTGATAGATGTTAGATATTTGTAAAGCGCTTCGGCAAGTGTCTGGATGAGTTATCTTTACTGCCACAGCATGGAATTTATAGCTGAGTCCTTGATTTGTGGTACATAATGGCAAATGATAAGTGCTTAAGCAATGTGCATAAATTATTGACTTTTGATGAATGGCTGGCGGTTAAAAGCGAATCATATGATTACAAAATTCTGCGCCATTTTTTATACAAACACTCAACTTAAATGATTTTTGAAAATGTAACTTTCGATGTGAAGGAATTAAAATTTTTGGCATACTTTATTTTATATCACCATGATGATCGATTTTGTAAATAGAGGCAACTGCCAATGAAGTTACTATTATTTTTGGCGAAACTTGAATTTCGTCGCAGATCCTCCTGACATACTGTGTCAGCTGGGACCTATAACACAGAACTGCAAGTGATTATTTCTTTAACACAACCAAAGTCACTGCACTTGTTTAAAGCGGAAATTTCCTCTTTACTTACCTACAAGTCTCGGCTATTTATGAATGTTAAGATAGTTGACAACGCTATCATGATTCTCACGATCTTTTGTGATAGGAGCAATTGTAAAATGTTGATTATCTTAACGAAAATCGGAGAACAAAACCATAACTCAAACACACTTCAAAATTATACGAAATCCTTTTTTAATAATTTATTTGCACAAAACGATAATTAATTTTTTCGCATTGAGAAAAATGCCGCCACAAAAGCAACACACGCACATGGACAGTAACCTAACACCACTATTTTCTGACATTCATTACAGGAATACCTAATGATAGTTTGAGAATGTGTGTGTGACGTGTGCGAGGTGCTAAGAAAATTCTAAAATTGAAGAAACATAAACTATTGCATACTGTAGGATGGTGCGGAACCCTTCGTGTGAGAGTCACACTCGCATTTGGCCAGTTTTTAATTATTTTTTGTATTAATGAGTTTGGCCATTCTGTGAAAATTGTTGTGTCTACCTATTACGGTTTAGAAGATACAGTCCTCTGACAGATGAACGGACGGACGAACGGAAGGATAGCGGAGGCTTAGTAATAGGGTTCCGCTGGCATGCCTAAGGTATGCACATGTATGTTTGTATAAGAGGCGTATTCTTTTCTGATTCTTAGTAGACATTGGCGCTACAATGTCATAATACAACATGTTGCATATAGTAGCATACTCAACAAACCGGCGTATTCGTTTATCAGCCCTGTTGTAATAAACTAAAGCAGCGTTTTCCAATCATGCTGTATAAGATGTCGTAAGTCATGTTTTTAATGGGTATGCGCTACGGCCAAGGATAATTTCGTTTGGAATGCACGGAAAACCGTAGGTCGGGGTTGCAATCCGACATACATTGCTTCATTGCATGAGATTCGATCAATATTTTTTGGCATGCTTCACAATCTTCAGAAATCCTTTATCAAAAAAGTTTCGAATGACAACGTGAATGTCCCCAGCAAGCAATAAACAACTGTATGATATTCTGATCCAGTTGTAGAGCTATCGAAATTAATTGTCATATGGTCAGTGATTTGCTTTTGTTTGTTGGGGATCTCAATCAATAATTTAGTCGTCCAACAGAATACTGTGCGATTGCCTTTGATCCGCGAAATTTTTCACAACACAAATGGTCTTTTATAAACCTGCGTTTATTTCGAAGTTCATCCACCGGTGAAATTTTTTTTTGGAATATAATTTTGACTACGACTGTCGGAATTCGAGCACATAATTTTAAATGCTAATAATGAAAATGAAGGGACATGTGTGGATGGATATTAATGATTTAGAAAAAATTTGGCAACTTGTCTCACTTGTACTTTATGGTGCGTTATTTTGTATGCTTCTGTTAATATATTGCATTTGATTTTTACTCATTATAATTTATTAACTACAAATAATAAATATATATAATAAATTTATACTGACTTGTAGTCTTGTCAAGTATTAAATCGCTTGTAAAAATTTCTCAAATTCACCAAACGCTGTTCTTATTTTTTGTTGTGTTCAGTTAAATAAATAGACAAATTTAAAAAAAGATAAATTCCTTTTGTAGAAGTAACTCATAATAATTGTAAAAGTAATTGTTATAATTGTAAAAGTTTTGTATTACAGTAATTTACTTGTATTATTGTGCTATAGGCTCATAGTCAAACGCTTAAGAAACGCTGAAAGAAATATTGGGTGAGCAGGATGGAGAACATATGCTATCAAACTGCATCATTACAGCCTCCATCGGAGAAGAAACAAAGAAAGGCAAAGTCCTAGAAGGGACACAACAAGGAAGAATAATATCACCTCTCTTATGGGTACTAGTGATGGACAAGCTCGTCAAAAAACTTGAAGGAACATGCGCCAAATGTATAGCATATGCAGACGACCTAGCAATACTACTTCGAGGAAAATACCTTAACATAATAGGGGAAATCATGCATGACATTCGCAACACCGTAATAACATGGGCGATTGAAAACGGACTTAATGTTTACCCTAGATGAACGGTTTTGGTCCTCTTCATAAAAAAGGCCAAAATTAGTGACTGCTAAACTTGAAATCAAAGACAGCGTGAAGTACTTAGGATTGATAATCCGGAGGAACGCACTACTAAACCCAAGAGGGCATATTAGATGTGCAGGGTGGCATTTGGGAGGTTCCGGAGACTGTGAAATGAAACCAACCCTTCTTTACGGCATTTTAGTATGGTGGAATGTGATTAATAAAAATATTTAATCGCAAGGGAAAAACAGGCGCTCAAAACTCCACGCTGACCGCTGCCATCGAAGCAATTCTAAACATAACACCAGTACCACAGGAAGTAAATAGACAAGTAGGACTCGCGGCACAGGAAAAATACAGGGCATAGGAAAATTGTAAACATTGTACGGGCAATGGCACCACTACTAGATCGCCAAAGCGACCTAGGTGAGAAAACTCAAAATACGGGAGAAGCAAATCTTCATCTGCTCCGATAGTACTGCAGCTATCAAAGCTATCACAAACCCTCTATCAGCGTCGACACTGGTAAGGAAGGGCAAACACAAACTTAAAAAACTAGCAACAGTGAACGACGTCAGTCTAACTTGGGTCACAGGATACGAAGGTGTAACGGGAAACGAAAAAGCGGACGAACTTGCTAGGAAAGGAGCAGGAAACAGCCACCAAAACCCTGTAAAGGAAATAGGCGTCCCGCTGACAACTATTAAAAGAGTAATAAATGAATGGGCAACCCAGGAATTCAGAAACCAGTGGGTCAACCTTATAACGTGAAGAACAGCAAAATCGATATTAGATAAACCGACTAACAAGGTTGCGAAACGAGCTCTGAACTCCAACAAACGGAATCTAAGGCTAATGGTGGGACTGGTAACAGGGTACATTAACTTTAACCTCCACAACATGCCACCGCTGTGAGGAGGAAGAGGAATATCTGGAGCACTTCGACTGCTACTACCCAGCAATAGCGAGACTACGACATAAAATACTGGGGTCAGCACTGATACCGGATTCTGCGCACCTCAAAGAAATTGGGATCGGTGACATCATAGATTTTACAAAACGAACAAAAAGATTTCCCGATCATTCAAATCAAGACACTCCATAGTAATCCCTACCACATTACCCCTCTCCCACTACAACTCTCCCACTTTAGCCAAAATCTTCTTCAAACAGGAAATAGGGGAACACAACGGGCCCAACTAGAGGTCTAAGCTTGGAGCTAACAAAGCTCACCCTAACCAATCAAACACCCAGGATGAAGTTTGCAAACGGTTCAGAGATCTGTATCATATTGAGTTACAGTACTCTTGAAATGTCCTGAAAGTGACAGTTTTTTTTTAGCCATTTTTTCCTTTTCCGTTATTAAGGATATTCCGTATACTTGAACCATACATGAATGCTCATTAGGAGGACTTCTCAGCTAGGCGGCATTGTACTCGCAAAATTGAGAAAGCACATAAAATGGATGACGCTTTACCTACATCATATATGTTCCTACGTAAAAAAGAAATACGAGTTTGTACTTTGTACGATTTTACATAGATTTCGAGTACATGGAATTAAAATTACTTTCTGTACATTGAAATTTGTCAAGCATTCCATTCTTCATGTCGATTGATTGGTTGATTGATGTTGCCATTGTTATTGTTGCCCAATTAAAGAAAGATGCACATTGTTTTGGTGTTTCCTATTTGAGAAGCACTTCTCTGTGTAAATATAAATGAACTAGCAGGTCGGCCTTTTGTCGGTTGGCGCAACACCCATTCCTCAGATATCAAGTAATTGTTGTAACACATGTTCTTTGCAGACTTTTCTTTGAAACCAATTATCAAGGATTGCAATAAAAAACAAAGGACTGAGTACGCTTCAATTGTGTGAAACAACTATGCATATTTTCTATCGACCTGCGCTGCGATTTCAGTTTTTTTTATTCCAAAAATATTCACTGATTGCGTTTTATCTATTCAGTAGTGTGCGCTATTCAGGACCATTTCCCCTTGGCCCTAATCTAAATCGCTGCAAATTGCTGCCCTCAAAGAAGGACCCAGAACCCCGATGTAAAACTTTTGCCATACGTCTCCTTTATCAACGATTATCCCCCTTCATTAAATTTAAATATGAAAGTCGAGAAACGCAAAGAAACTGTAATCCACCACGTATCCCGATCGTTGAACCTTCCCTACTTCCCACTTTTCTTTCAAATCAATGAAAAGCTTCTACGCGCCCCCAGTGCGAAAGAAAACACACGACCTTTTCACTTTTGAGAAGAACAAACTCTGACGGAACTAAAACTCGCCCTCACTGGCCATTGGTAAATGCGATTCGCCATGGTAGCTTGTGAGATTCTGGTCCGTTAGTACGTTCCCTTTGGCAAATTCATTGCTAAATTTGTAAAAGGAAAAAAAGTTGTACCAGTTTCTTTATGCACAAAGTTACATCATTCCGTTTGAAATCTGGAATTCATTTCACTTAAGGACACCAAAAGGATACGGAATTAAAATATTTTGAATTCATAGCGCTAAATCCAAAAGGAACCCCCCACAGCACTCATTCAACCAACTCATCCTTGGATATACGAAATCTAACGCCCTTTGTCGGGTGGTGTTCGAGTATGAGTACACCCATCAGCATCGAGGGTCTCATTTATGCACCAGAACATAAGAGAGAGTGAGATTCAAGCTTTTCAGATGCCGCCGCCATACAATCGAATGCGTTCACCCCGCCGCTGGGCAAAGTTCATCCCGCTAAGCATGACTTCGACAAGAAGTTCCTTATAAAGCGATAAGAAGACTACATGAGGCAGATGATTACCATTGTCAAAGAGGACGATCTACACAGGTGGTAACTCTGCGAGCTGGGATTCCTTGAGAAAGACTTCTGTTGCCCTAATCAACTTTATCGCCTCCCTAAATCCATCTGAATGCTGTAAGAGGGCACTTAACTTTTTGTCCGCGAATTTGTGCCCTCCCCCGCTTTTCGTTCGTTTATCCGGTAAAAGGCTTTAGCTCACTTTTCCATTTGGGAATTTCGCCCCAGAAGTAGAACTTGGATAAGCATCCATGCAACGAGTATCTCTAAGTGAATTTCGTGAGAACGTTTGGAAAACATATTATTACGGAGAGTTGGAGCAGCCAACTGGGAGAATTACCATGGGACGTCTTTGGGCGATGCGTCTTCTTTGGATGTTGCCAAAGTTGGATGCAAATATAAGCATCATCTCGAATGGAATGGATGGAATGTAATCATCTGCTGCCTCCGTTTTGTCGGAAGTTATGAATTTTTTTTTACTCAAGCTTACTGGGTGCCGACTTTGTATTGATGCCACGCAAATGACACGTGAGTCTCTTTGTGCATCCCAGGTACACACAACGGATATGACTTTTTGATGGCGCAGTTAATATAGGATGATTTTGTAAAAGAGGTCATACTTGAGATTGGCTTATTTTTGAATTGGCCTTTGTGAATTTTTAAAAATTATTCTGTTCTTGAAAGAAGCAGACTTCCAAGAATCTTACCTTATTTAATCGTGAGGGGAAATTCATCTGAGCCGATTTGATGAGAGAAAGGCTATAAAAGTATTCTGACTAGGGACATTGTCCTAATTGAAAATGCATTTCGCGAAACATAAAGAAGTCGTAAAAATATTCTGTTAAGGAATTTAACCTTACTCGATTGCGCAACGGTTGATGAAAAATTTACTGAGCAGGAACGAAGAAACGATTCCTCGCCGAAGGTCCAAGAAAAATATACAAGAACAGTAAAACATTGGAACGAGGCTGTCGTTCTTTAAAGTAAAACTTCCCTCCAATGAGAAATAAATAAATGCAATTTAATGAGCCTTTTTTTATGGAAATGCAAGTCGGTCGGCAAAGTAAATAATTTTTAATGGCTTCGGACTTACATTGCCAGTTTCCATTCAGTTGTTGCCTATGAAAAACCGTGGGTAAATGAGATCATTTGACTCCGGGTTTGCCTTTTTGTGGTTAAAGTGTTTTAATAAAAAGTTATTGTGATAAGTTTATTGTTTTCAGATCCAGAGTTAAACAAGAAAATTCCCGCAGCAATCGTCACAAAGTACAATTCTGGTCTGTCTGTTTCATTCATTCATGGAGGCAAACATTACTAAATCAATAAACAGAAAAGAAAAGTTGTTAAGATAACTCAAATTTTTGAAAATCCTGGAGGACAAAATATAATTCCAGATAATCAATTTGGTCAGAGAGCAGGTCATGTCAGGTTGATTCGGAGAAGGCTTTCGACACCGTTTGCTCTTTAACAAGTTTAGCAGACTTCCCATAATCGAAGCACTATTGGTCATGCTTTATAACAAAGCGACTTTTGCCATGACAAAGAGACTGTTTTGGAGCAGCTAATACGATGCCAAGGAAAAAGTCATTTGATACATGACTCTTGTCAGGTCAACGATTACTTATGACTATCCCGTGAGATTTAACATGACCGACAGTTCGATGTTCGGGCTTTTCTTCATTTATATACTATAGATCTCCAGAGTTCCAATATAATTTTTTTTCACAATGATGTCCTTTTCAATGACCAGAGTGGATCATTTTCTTGTTTAGCTTATCCGAAGAGACATTGTAAGGATAATTAGTTCGATCAACAACCTGATCTCCGGGGCCTTCTACCCCAATGATTTGAACCACTAGATTTAGCGCATAGGTGGCTGTGTCCCTCGTAGGCATTCATCTACTTCGATACAAAAGGTTTGGAACAGAAAAGAAAGGCTTTGCCGCTCATCTTCTATACCATTCAGGTGTGGATAGGCGACTCGAAGGCAATCGAGACATCATCCACAATTCCGGAGATCGCTTAAATTGTTTTCGCTTCAGCATAGCGGTGTCAACCCGCGATAGGGCAGATGCAGCACCAAACTCTGTCGTCGATACCCTTCAAAGTCAAGTCTATTTACGAGGCAAAGTCGGCCTCTTTTTCTTTTTTTAAAAGCCTTAATTTTAATCATATGTATTTTGATAGATTGTAAGCTTAATATATATTTATATGTAGACATAGTTTTGAGTATATTTAAGAAGACATTTTAAGTTTCAATGTCTTAATATAGAATAAGCTAGTTTAGACGTTTTTCTTTTGTATCTATCTTGTCTTTATAAGTTATTAAAAAATGCATTCAAATTTAAATAAAGAAAAGAATAAATTCTATACGAAATTTGCTTCGGACGACTTGAAAAGGAAAATGTAATACCAAAGATATATATATAAAATACCGGTATTTCGATGATTC
Organism: Orthonevra nobilis; assembly: GCA_963555765.1. NCBI lineage: Eukaryota > Metazoa > Arthropoda > Insecta > Diptera > Syrphidae > Orthonevra > Orthonevra nobilis. The sequence continues at coordinate 23,571,080 of OY743225.1, read as the reverse complement.
TCGAATTTAAAATTAAATAAATTTGCTGAATATTCCGTTGGCGAGAGAACAATTCGGAGAAGTTACGCTGATTTTGATGTGGGTGCATATTCTGTTATGAAAGTAGCTTAGATAGCCACGTTAATCAATTTGGATTTGTGATCCATGGATCACAAAAAAATTTAGGTTGGAGAATTCTTGGCAATGATTTGCCCATCATTATTATAACTCGATGATTGTAGTTTTCATGCTTATAGTGAATAGTTTATAGAAACCATATTTACGATTGGGTGTTTGGACATCAGCGTGTGAATAACCAATTTAGTCATTGCATAAGGTGGGTTCGTCAATAAATAACATTTTATATGGTGTCAAAAGCAGACAATTACGACCCAATCTGAGCAAGATACTGAGGTTGCTAGTAAACTTAAAGGTAAGACTGACTTCTTACTAGCCTACGATGCTAGTTTTTACTATAATTTGTTGTTGTTGACATTCTTTTTTGTTATATTTTACATTAATATAGATTTGGGTCTTACCTTACTACTGAGAAATGCAATTGTTAGATAAATTACAAGATTGAATTGAATTTATTAAAGGAAAAACTTTCAGAATAAAAAATAAAAAACAAATAAAAAGAAAGGTACCAGAACATATCATTATGTTCGTCTGAAAATACTCGACAAAAATTGTGGATGTGATTATGAATCCAGCTTGAAAAAAGTGGTCAGATACAGAAGAAACTGATAAATATTCGTAAAAAAAGGCAGATAAAAGAATAATCGAAATTTGTAGGCAATTTGCACGAAGCTCGGGTATCAGTGTGTAGTGCTGTGACATCAAGCTTTGCTGTCCAACAATATCTTTTTCGAAAAAAAAAATATTTAATATTACTTCTTCCTGCTTCCTTTCGAACTTCCAGTCAATGATGAACAATTATTAAGTAAGATACCACACATAAGTCCAATAGCGTCGAGGCCATTTTTGTTCAATTATTTACAAGCAGCGTGAAAAAAACTTATTAAAAATATATTATCTTTGTTTTTTTCTCCCCCCTTAATAAATAGTATATTTTTTTAATAACAATGCAAAAACTGAGTTTGATTACTGGTAAATTATCTTTGCAGTTTAATTAAAATTAACAAAAATAATAAATAAATTATGCAAAACCTAATTAAAGTCAATGCTGAGTTCACTTTGAGTTTAACCAGTTAACTAGCTCTGAACTTTAATAAATTAAAAACCAACTCATGAAGGAGTTTTTCCGTGTAGGATTAATTATGACTCCATCTATCATGATTTATCGACTAAAAAGTCCGAAAACTATCGCAATTTATCAGTTCTGCTCAAGCTGCTCAGTTGACAATTGTTTTTTGTTTGTTTTATAAAAGAAACAAAATGACATAGAAATAGAATCATAATAAATATAAAAGAGATCAATCTCTATTCTTGCTATTTCGGTTTTTATCTAAATAACAGCTGTATATTTAATCCAGAGTTAATTCATCAAATTTGTTGCACTAACCCGAAGTTAACTTAAAATTAAAATTAAATGAAAAACATGAAAATTGTAACTGAAACTTCAAATGCTAACAATTTTATTATAAGATTTCGTTTATTTGCCAACACTTTTCGCGAGTGATCTCGGAGGTTTTCTTCATCCTCTAAAATGACTAAAAATGACATAGGTGAATCTCCAAATGCGTGAAACTTTCTTGATCATAAGCTTGGGACCGCAAAGAAACTAGGCCTCATCTGCCTCCAGCGTTGCCGCACACGTTGCAAATACTTCGACATTCTTTACTATGTATATGTTAAAAAAATAGTATACAAAGTATTCTATAAACTTTATTTTGAACAATTCGTGACTGCCAACTTTATTTTGTGCTCCTCCTGTTTATGAAATTAAAAGTATCACATTCTTCCTAAGAACAGGTGTAGACAAAGATGCAGTTTTTATCCTTCGCTTTGTCCACATCGTACTTAATTGGAATTTGTCAAGGATATCACTGTCGACTCACATCGCATTTATCTTGAAAATTAGAAAGCACAAAGTGAACGAAAAAAAAACACTGCGTACAGGAGAATTATCGTTCAGTGCTACTATATGACTCGCTTATAAAGCAGGTTGAATTTCCTTCACATCTACTCGGGTTGACATTAACCAGAGGATAATTTCCTTGCTCTACATTAAGAAGGAAGCTTCAGTGCGCGTTTCATTCTCTTTTCTTTCTTTTCTTTTTTTGCTGTCGACCATTCAGTGTGCACCTTCTTGCCATTCTCGAGGTTTATGATGAATTTTTCACACAGGATTAACAGAACCGACGCGACGACCGCCTTATGGTTGGCTGGTTCCTTTTAAGTGGCAAATAATCCGGGGCACAAAAAGGGAAGTCACAATATCTGATCGGAAATGAACGCTGATGCTCTTTAAGACGGAAATTGGAGGGAATTCATCTGGATGCGATGGATGTTGGGTGTGCCTTGAAGAGTATATAGCGGAAAGAAGGAAATGCAAGGTGTTATAATCAAGGCTGATAGTTGTTTTGTGTGTTTCGGTGGCGTATGTGGAACATTTTTATTAAGAAATAATAATTACAAAGTAGATGAGCTTTCGTTATATTCTTTCATAAATAGAAAAGAATTTTAACGCAGAAATGCAAGAAATAAAGGTAAAATAATGCTGTAGGAATTGTGGTAGGAGAATGCCAGTAGTTTTTTGAGATTGGCTTAGTCAATTTCATAGCTCAAATTGTCTGGCCAAGTGCGCCGACTACATATTGTCTTTGGGCGGATGCCTTAAAGGTTTTTGCTCATATGTTCAGTTGTGAGAAAGGCTTTGGAGGCATAAGCGAGAAGATCTTACGCGATTAACCTTTTTTTTATGACAAACCGATTCGGACTGAATTAACAATCAAAGTTACACAGTAAGAAGACTAGACTATGTTGATTGTATTTTTTACACACTTACACACAGAAAAATTCGGCAATAGGTTATCGGGAACATGGAAATTCTGTGTGACAACGTCAGCTAAAAGCTCTTTGATAAATTCTTTTTCAACCGCATTGATTTCATTGTTGATAACATCATATTGACTCTGCAGGCCAAATCTTGCGATGTTTAAATCAATCAACAAAAAATTCATTTCAATTTTACATTTTCCGAATAAGAGAGTAAATTTAGAAAACGAAGGCAAACACAACACCCGAATGTTTGTGAAGTACACTTTGATTATGATGAAATTCTTCCAAGTCGTTCGTCGGTTCCGCATCTCGGCACTCAATTTAATCAACAAAAACATTAATCCTAGTCGACACCAACAGTACCACCTCCAATCATATAATCATCCGTCCATGCGTCAGTGCAGCATCCATGTTAAGAGAGCACACAGAGCAACCAAAATCATGGCTAATATTCCATAACCACCCTAGCCATGAAAGTCAAACATTGCTTCCGCTATACAGCCTGTGTCAAAAGTAATCAACCTCATAAGCACATGATAACTGCATGGAGTTTTGCAGACATGTGTCATTTTATAATTCCTTTACACGATATTTAATGACATTGATTTGCCTTTTTAAAAAAACAGAAAACTGATTTTTTCCCACCTTCTACTACAAAGTGGCTTCATTTAGAAACTCCAAAAACTTTTTTTCGTACTTACTTTAGAGATAAAATTTATTTAACCTATTTTTTAAATTCAAATGGCCTCCACGTTGAGTGGCGCATGTGCAACTTTTGACTTACTCGACTGGATTCCTTCGTTGCTGCGAAGGTAAGTAGCATGCAGATGCTGTTATTTAGTCTTATCAGAGTGTGTCCTTACCCTACTTAGCCTACTGGTTACACCTTGGTTTGTGCCGCCCTCTCAGATATTTCTGCTTCCGAGGTATTGGAATTGGAATCTTCCTTCCAACTTTCCTTCTTTGGATATCGGAGCCCTCAAGATTTTTTCTAATGTCATTTAAAGTGTGAGATATCAACCACAAACCATCAATTAAATCTTCAAGCCTGTCCACTATGTCCCACTGCAAGCCTCTCGATCTGTTTTTATTTCCCTCATTACTTTATCTAGAACCTTGTGGAATAACAACTATGACAGAATACACCGTACATACCGTCGACTGATGCTCCGAGCATTGCTCAACGATAATTCTTAGGGTGTTGCTCTCTCCTCAGTCTTGTGTCGATAACATCTTTTATTCATTTTAGTATCATTATGTTTCTTGAATCTTAGATAGTAAATCTATTTTGAAGCTCCGAACTGAATGCTTGGTTCGTCTTTGTCTTTCCAAGTTTATCTGAATCGAAAATTGTTTGTCTTTTCCCTAACTGGGTTTTCTTTGATGCTACTTTCAGCTTTATGTGTCGCTACCATAAGTGGACCCTCTTTTAGACTGAACATCCAATAGAAATCTTCTCCAAAAAATTGTTCCGTTGGGTGATGTCCAAGTTATTTAATGGCACTTTTAAAGCGGGAATAGAGTTCATTCTATCACTATTTCGCTGTTATCACAGTATATTACCAGCATATTGCCAATTCTGTTCATGGTGCCAAGACTATGTTATCTTCGATCTTTCTTAGAAAATGACCATCCCAAACTGGAGGGTTTAAGCGAGAACTGGCTCAAGTATTGATTAAATGGATTGCTTTAATTCATTCAGATTTCCTGGCATGATTTTGCTGACTTGCTTTGGGTTGTGTGTTTTCTATTGCAAGGCTTAGTTTCATGTGAAATCGCTCTATCTAGTTTAAAACACAAAGATTTGAAAGGATATTCAAGGCTTCGAGAGGAAAGCTCCCAAAAAAAAAAATACAAAACGGTGTGCAGTGATCGGTAGAATGTGACTTTTCTCTTCAAAAAACTATGGGCCGACTAAATAGACTGATTTTCATCAGTACACCATATTCCTACCCGAGCTATGTAAAGTTAAATCTAATAGATTATCTCCGAGTTCGTGCGACATAAAAATAGACTTGCTGTCGTTCTCGCTGAAGGTGTGTATGGCGGGTGATCTAAATTATCAAAGCCCTAACCTTAAGCAGGACAGCCAATGCAACATTGCATCACATCTTCTATTTTCTTTCAAGGCTACAATATTTCAATCCTAGAACAGTTGAATTCTAGAATTGAAGAATGGTATTCTCTTGCCATGATTTGTATGTAGTTTTCCTCTTTGTAAGACTGAATAGAGTCTTGTTTTGACAAAGGTTCTCCATGACAAACCCAAATTTCAAAAAAAATTATTTTAAAAAATTTCTTTTCCTGCGACAGATTTTTTCACACATAACTAGTCTCATACTTTTGATGAAGATCGTAAATGTTAATTTTGATGAACATGTTGCAGATATTTTACTGTACTTAGTCTTCTTTCACTACAACCAAGATAAGCCGATGGTCTACATGTGTTGGCAAAGTTGAGCTTAATTTTCCTTCTATTATTCATAATTTTTCGCCTCTGTGAATGGCAAAGCATGCTTGTGTGTATGCGAATGGATCTCTAGAGGCTCTGTTTCGTTCCTCTTGAGTGACGACTCTAAAGAGAAATAATTATGGCAATAGTGCGGTTGTATTCGCATGGCTTGATTATACCTCCGTACTCACATATGAGTACATGGTTCTGCCTCTGTATGTCTGGGTGGTGAGGGAAAGCTGTCAAAAGTCCCAGGCCGTTAATGCTATTATTGTAATAAATTCATTAGGAGCACACCAGAAGCAATGACTCCACGCATTCTACCGTGTGCTCAATGGAGTAAACAGCATATCCAGACGAACCACGGATGCAGTAGATCCGCAATTGAATTGAATCTGAATGGGCCACCACCGCCAGCATCCAGCTTGGCAGCATCATCATCATCATCGTCACAGCTACAAACGAGTCCGTCATGATGGCTTTGCAATTCTTTACGTACGAGTATTTCATTTGACTCGACTGTACCGAGCTTGCTAAAGGGGATTCATACTCGCTCGTAGATTCATCCATCGCCGCCGCAGCAACCAGAGTGATATTGTTTTAGTGTTCGTCTTCCTTTCCATTTGAATGCGCGAGTATGGAAAGTTCCGCCATTGAAGCCAAAGTCAAATATTTTCTGTGTCATTTTAAATGGCATTAGTAGTCGGTAGCCCGCTCACTTGTGAGACTACTTCCTGTGCCAGGCGAACCTTGGTCCTGGTTCATCCTTTCACTTTACCCCCAATCCATTGTGAGAAATGGGCATGGAATGCTTCATCTTGCATCATCATGATGAACGGGTGTAGGAGTTAACCCGAGGCTCGGGCTTTGAGCTTACACTTGCACCTCAGTAGTTTTTGGGCCATGGATGGGTGGCGGCGGTAGACGGAGAGAAATAATTCGCTGAAAGCCTGGCAGCTAACTCCTGTGTATTTGGGTGGCTTGAAAGTGTTTACGTTATGCTCTTTGTTGTCGAAATGAATAAATTATTGGTTTAGGAACACGATGACGAAAACTGTCGTTGGAATTATCATCGTTGAAGGAGTGTGTGTATGGTGACAGGGTGGGTATGAATTGTTATAAGTTCTGCAGATAGTACTACATGGGTAGTGAATTTTTCAATGGATTACATTTGAGGCTTCTGTGTAGCGTGAAACGGGATAACAACATGATGCTAAAGCCGGAAATGTATAGGTGTTTTTTTTGCTCAGTGAGAACACAGGGTCTTAGTCAGTCCTCTTATTGTGCATCAGGACGATGCTTTGTGTGGGAATATTTAGAGTAACTATGCTTGAATTGTTCCTTGCAATTCCGCAAAATCCATTTGTGAATAGTAAATTTAAGTTGCTTTTTGCTAACAGCTCATTGGGGGGATTATTCGATAAAATTGCACAAAAGAGGTTAGATTTAGTCATTCAGTATGCGGAAAAGGAACTTCGTCTCACAACACTTAAGGCTCATAAACAATTCTCGCTTTGAATGCAGATTAGCGGCGTATTTATGTACAGTAAAGCTCTAAAATCTCAATAGAAACATTCTTCCGTCTTTATGTTAGAGGAAGTAGCGTGTTCATTATAAGCTTAAAGGTTGTAAGTTAGTTTGATATCGAACCGGATATGATTTCGATTTGAATATTAAAGCTCACCGAGTCGAATGGATGAGTCGAAATAGGTTTGAAATTTTTGTCAATTGACTTCCGGGGAAGTTTTTAAAAATGCTAGTAATGAACTCGACCTTATAAGAGTTATTTGTATGTAAGAACGCATATCTGTTCGTCACCTTTTTCGGTCTCGCATGTTTAAAAAAAGAAGAGTCTTCAAATTAATGAGGATAAAAAATCCACACGTTTATTTTTTATCGGCAGCCATGACATAGAGGTAGTACAGGAATTTAATTAGTTATGTATTTTAAAGTGCATCTTTAAGGCGATCTTGCTATATGGATGACAAGCATGGGGGAACTGCGTTAAATCTGCTCAAAATGATGCTAGATCTTCTCTGGCACCATTCTTCCTCTGATTAGTATAAAAAGGGGAATATTAGGTTGATAACCCATAGAATCTAAGAGCTATCGAATACTTTTTTGATTCGCTGTATATTCGTCGACAATGTTTTAGTAAACTTAAAACCCTAAGCAAACTATCATATATTGTTTCTGATTATAAACTCTGATTTTATTTATATTAATAATTTATATTAATAATTTTTTTTTATATTATTTTTACATTATATATATTCACTTATTCTATTTATTGCAATATTTTTTTTACGTTTAATTTTTACTTATATATTAATCTATTCATCTATTTAGATACCAATCTTCTTATTACTTATCTATTTATATATGTATAATGATACAATATGTATATGGGCGATTCCGGCGAAAACCGCAAATGAGAGTCGCCTATGGCTTTGCTCTACCAGATTCTAAAAACCCCCTTCAAAATTATACCGTCTGATAAGTGACCATTCCAATGTTCATTGGCACCTTACACAAAGACTGGAACAGGAACTACTTTCTCAGAAACGTTCAAAATTCGACCAAAACTTTCCGATGTCGCCAATGCAAATTCTAGGATTTGCTGACCCTTCATTTGAATCTAGGGATTCCCATGTTATTTAGCAAAATAAGGTAGTCTTTTCGAATGATTTAACAACCATCTCCCTTTTCCTCCATAGCCACAGAATATTCCGTTTCTAAATCTTTTAATTTTGACTCCTAATTTATGACAAAATCGCCAACTATGCGATCAGTGTATGGGCAATGCTGTGATTTGCGATTCCTACCGCCATCTATGGAGTTTCTGAAATCATTCAACATTGTAGAATAGAAAAGATTTGAAAGCGCGTTCAAATCAAGCAAAATCGGAAAATGGAAAACCGGTAAACTGTTGAAAATTCAATTGCAAGTCTTACGCGTCCTTACCATCTTGATCGAATTCCCGAAGAATTTAAGCTTGCGAGAGTCTTTTGAGCACTCTTTTAGCCGCTTTTGAACGGATAAACGTGCAAAAAAGCAGAAAAGTTCCTGAAACGAAAATTATTGAAAAGGGGTACGTTATGAGGTGTTTTTTCCAGTCCGTCCTGCGTTTTCAGACTCCACCAATCTCAATATATCTTCACATGTTCATTTATTTTATTATTATAAAGATCTTTATCCCGGCGTCATTTGTTGATATTTTCAACAAAAATAGAAAAGAAAATATAATTTGCAAGCATCACATGTGACTGCTGTCACTTACTTAACCAAACGATTCTTTGGTTGGAGCTTGAAGCACCGATATCACATAGGGGGAACACTCCGCTGTAGCAGCGTACCGCGTATGCACATAGAAGTGAGTAAGCAATGCGTCCACGAAATCAGTGTCCAATCCATCCGAGTGAAAAAATAAAAAAGTCGTTTTTTTTACAGATACCATTTTTTTATGCTCTGCACCTTCTTAGGGAACTAGCTTTCAATGCCGAAAGCCAAAAAAAAATTTTGAAAGATATGTCCTGACCTTTTTTTACTTCAAAAATTTACCTTTCGAATTTGCACTTTTAACCGGAATCGCGCATAAAATATATTTAAATAGTTTTGTATTTTCTTATATATCTCTGTCTGTATTTGAATATTTATAATTTTGTAATTTTTTATAATAACATGACATTTTATATCCCTTTCTATTTTGTTTTCTATTTGTCTTTAAATGGAAGGTTTTCTTTTTTTTTCCTTTCGATATTCAATATTTCTTTAACATATTTTTCTTCTATATTGTCACTGATTTTCAGTATAAAAAAGTATGTATTTGTATCTTTGTATATCGGGACAATCAACATCATGTCGGAGATCCAACAAAGACTTATCACAGGCAATCATTGCTAACCTTGGAGTGATTATCAACTCAACGAATGACACATTACTTGAGAGTCAGCGAAGACTCAACCTAGGAAACTGCTACTACTTCGGTTCAAAGACTCAACCTAGTAAACTGCTACTACTTCGGTTCGACGAACAAATGGGTTCAAAGTTCCTTGCTCGGAAGGCGAAATATATGCTCTAAAAAAATTTTATCCTGCCAGTTCTGCTATAAAAAGCCCAGCGCTGAACGATAAGCAGGAGGGCAGAGCAGATTTTGAACACTTTCGACATTAAAATTCTTCGTAGAATATTTGGTCCCGTATGCGAGGAGGGCGAATGGAGGAGACCGCGAAATCTCTAGCTAAAATGCGACGACTACACTGGCTCGGCCACCAGCAAAGAGGGTCTTCGAATCAGAGCCCCGGTTTCTAGACAACAAGGAACCGAACCTACGTTTTAAGAGCGCTTGGTCTAAATAACTGGAAGGAGCATGCCCGCGAACGATAAGAGTGGACTCTTCCATGTCTCAGCCAGAGTGTCTTCACGAGTCGGGAGTCTGTTAAATAAGTAAGTAAATTTTTTTTTCAATAACTGACCCCGAAAATGTATGAGCAATACTTCTAATTTTATGATCCCTCGTTTTCCGATCATGACCTCACCGATAAAATGAGGAAAAAGATATTAATTGAAAAACTACACATTGAATCCAATTTTATTTGAATTCACTCACTTCAATTAATTAAAAGTGAATTCATTAATGACTCCAAGAAAAATATGAATTCACTGCTGACTTCAACTTAACTAACGTGAATTCAATTGATTTCCGGAAAATAAATAATATATAATATTGTTATTTAAGTTTTAGTAACAATGAAATGATAACAAAATTTCACGTGTGCACGCAGACAGATCCTAAAAATCACAAGCATCATGAATCAATTTCAAAACTCAAAAATATCTAATTTGAATAAAACCGCCACTGGGAGGTAGTCAGATGCATGGATTTGACTGACCTTCTCTGCCGATTGGCCTCCAAATTCCGATTGAAAAACATTTCTGAGCGTCATTAATTATCTACATTGCCTGTCAAGTGTCCAACGAACAAATGCATAAGGCCTATTCCATTGCCCCCGGCCTCGTTGTCATGGCGAAAACTGATCAGAAACCATACACCACAATACCGGAAAATATGTACATTATCTGTTTAAAGACTGATAATGACAATTTCCCACATTCTGTCCATTTAGCACGAGTGTACAACTATTTATTTATATTAAATTATTGAACCTCATGTCAACAGTAATTAATTTCACCGACTTAATGTGTTTCCTGCTGTGTGGGGGAAAGATTTTTTAAAAATTGATAATAATGCAAAAATTAAAATAAAAGGCCGTCCATTGCGTGCCTGTGCATGTTGGGGGGCTTGAGGTCCAGCAAACAGATCGCGAGAAAATTGGTAATAAAAATGCAAATCGTCCCGAAGTCCAAGTTAATTAATTTGGAAATTATCATAAAATGGACACAAGGATTCGTGCCACTGTATTATGCTCAGGCAGAGGACGCTCAGCGAAGCTACGTGCGAAAATGGACGCGATAAGTGTATAGTTGGCGACGGCGATAGGCAGTCGGCCCATGAGGGCTGTAAATTGTGGAAAACTTTCAAACAAAAATTTATTATTTTTCAATTTTTTGCATATTTTCTTTTTTTTTTTTAATTTCCTTTAAATAAATTGCAATTAAAGGATACATTGCGAGAGTTGCGCGAGGATTGTGCTTTGGTCTCATTATGACAGCGGAGGAGCTGAACGCATGCATTTGGGAGAAGGAAATGAAATTACTTTAATTGAATTGAGTTATTTCATCTGGTCTGGAGTGATATTTATGTATGGTTAATTAGTTTTTGGTTAACGCCTGTTCTTTTAGGATCAAGAACGGGAATGAAGTGATTTAGTTTGATAGTTCCTAGGGTTCACTGATTCGTTTCGAAACGCACTATCATGGGCGAAGTAATACCTGCACTTTATCATTAAGTCTAATTTATTGATGGTAAAACTTTGCTACTTTTTCTATTAAGGGGGTATTCTAGTCTAGAAATTTAAAAAAAAAGATTTTCAAAGTTTAACTATTCAAGAATTTATCAACAAGAGGATCTTTCAAAATTCAAATTATTTTCGGAGATATCGGTATTTTTACTGGAACCCAAGGTGACTTGTATCTTTTATATTAAGTGTTCACTTAGCTCCAGCTGCTAACAGTTGAATTCTAACCTTCAAACCATATAAAATAATAAAATAAAAATATTTTTAAATATTTTTTTTTAACAAAATGGTTAAAAAATTCTCAGCACAAAGGACTTCGCCTCCAGATCGTCAAACAAAAAGGCGATTTTACGGCACAGGAAGACACCAGAGTTATGAGTGCATCAAAGGAGGCCAGAATAGCTCGATATGAAGAGAGAAACGAGAAAATAATTTTTTCGAGGAAGGTCCGAAGTTTCGATGCATGAAGCAGGAATGGCAGATTGAAGAAATGTAAACCTTCAATATCATTTCATGACTCATACTCCGAAAAACAAAAGCGTTTTTCTCGAAACTATCTTTTTCAAAACAATACCCACGTTTTCTCAGGTTCTACTGGACCGATTTACCTGAATTTTTTAGAGATTCTTCTTTAAAGACTTATCTATGTCTGGAACTATTCCCCACTCCAATTTGTTAATCATATTTTTTAAATCAGCAACAGTCAAAAAAGTGGTACAAAAATTGTTTTTTTTCAGGCAGTCGCCATATTGTGAAAAAAAATCTTTCCAACTTTTCCGCAGTTCCAGACATTTCGACATTATTCTAGATTAATAATATTTTGTTTGTTTTCAGAGGGTTGAAATCGTGGGTATGGTTACGCGCCAATTTTTTGAGTCCCCCACTTCATCAACTGCTAATTTTTGAAATTTTCAACTTTTTATTTTTTGATTTTTTTTCTGTATTCTTGTTATGTTAATAAATAACTAGTCAAAACATGGATACTAAAAATATTAATTGCCCTCACTTCACACTTCACACTTCAAAAATTACATCAAATTCATGCCTCTAGACTAGAATGCCCCCTTAAGCTATCAATGGACAATTTCTTAGATTATTCCATTCACTTTTTTTCTCTATTGTCAATTCAAATGTCAAATTATGAATTTAAATTTATTCTCGATTAATTCAAGCCAAAATATAGTATAATTCTTTTAAAACATTCGAGTAACTTGTACATTGAATATTTTAATATATTTATAATATTTTATTTGTGACACATGCAGAGGAACTGTTTAATGGAAAGTGAAATTTAAAAATTTTCATCCATGTTGGCTCAATAGCACCATTTAAAATTTTGTTAGGTGAAATACGGCCATATCGACACCATAAACTTTGCATTGATCTCACCACAGAAAAAGATCCTCTGGTATACCTCACCGAAACGTGGAACAACTCTCTGCATTTCGTATGAAAGAGCAAGATTGTCTCCTTTTGAAAAACTACGTTTCAAACTGTTCAGTTCTCAGCGCATTGAATGATTTCAAGTCTTCAAACTATAAATGCCGATGTACGGTAGGGCTCTGTTTTCACCTCGACACCCTTTATTAATTTTTCTTGTCTGTCAAATCTAATCCAATTCACTTCTTTGCTGATGACAGCACACTCAGTTCTTCACAATCGCCCTCGTGTCCGTCATACTCAGCTATGGAAAAAGAACGGCGGAGTTTATTAAAAAAGGAGTCCCAGTATTAACACGATATTGCTGAGGGATCTTTAATCCAATTGGAATCTAATGCCTCAAAGTCCCAAATTTTTCTACAGTCCTAAGCTTAATAGCACTTGCGTTGTAGAAACCGAAAGTCTATTCAGTCTTGGGGTGTTTGTCAAAAGTGTAATAATCACATAACTAATGTTGCTTAAAAATCTGTGGAATCTTAGGAAATTGTGTAAAAAAATTAAACTTCCACGTCTGAATAGGCTCTCCACGTTTCATTGGAGCGATAAAAGTCTTGGAGTAAAAAATATTGCGCATTCATGTGACTGAGTTCAACATCGCTGTATTTCAGTTGTATTTCACCCCTTTGGTCGTTAAACCCACTGTCCATGCCACCAAGTACAGAGGTTTCTTCATAAGCCACGCCATAAGACTGCGGAACGCTCTCCCTCCCCAAACTTGTTGAGAATGCATTGTTGATTCGCCATAGGTGATTCTGCTTACTCATGTCGAAGTCGTCTACGAATCTTTCTTCATGAGCTATTCTACATCCCGGATCCATCATGGAAAGGACAATTAGATAGCGGTCTTCAATATATGGGCTACCTGTTATTATATTAATAACATGTTGGGGTGGGAATGGATTTTGCGTAGCATCTTTGAGGACAGAGCTCATAAATCCTTTTCTATGGGTGGCATATTTGCGTGTTGTATAGTAGTTCATTACTATGAGAAGACGGGTGCCCCGATTTTTTGTGCAAACTTGTCCAGTTCCGAAGTGCTTTTTGGTCGAAGATCATCTGCGAATAGCACTGTTGTTCTTTTCTCACGATTTCGGGGTTGGTCATGGGTACCTAGCTTTATGCCCTGCGGTACTCTTGCATGAGTTTCAAAGAGTGGTGAAAAAGATGTTCCTATACGAACGTAGAATTACAACTTGTAAGGAAACTGTTGATGTGTTTAACAGTAGTAAGGGGGGAAATTCAGTCTCTTTAGTTTGTACAACAAACCATTGATCCACACTGAATCGAACGCTTTTGCTATGTCAGGAAGGCAGGCGACTGTGATCTCTTTTTTATTACGGCCCAGCGTTGTATCTGTATGAAGTTTCAACAGCGGTTGAAATGTGGAGTGGGCTTGTTTGTTTGTTTATTGATTTTGTTGGATTAAACCAAACATTTTACAGACCCATTCGAATTTCCTTAGTATCAGAATTTCGAGAAGTTTGCTGAAGTTTGTAAGGAGTGAGATCGGGCTGAATTTTGAGGATGGGAAAGATTTCAGTTTTTTTCCATTTGCTAAGGAAGAAGCTGTTAGGCAATTATTCAACATAATTGTAAGGAATATGATAGCTGTGGCAGGTAGTTTTTTAATAATGAAGTTGAAAATTTAATTGGTTCCGAAGGATTTCTTGGGGAGCCCGCTACTCACTCATCTGGGGATGTCGGGAAGACTGAGGAATTTGTTTGCGAAAATTGGGCTATAGAAGGTATATAATCAAAGGCTAGAGACGAGACTTCCGCGTTAAGTTTGTGCAGAAATCGTGGTAGGTGGGTTGGAAGATTTGGACGGTAGCTATTTACAAAATGGTTTGCAAAGGCGTTAGTTTTTTCATCGTAAGATGATAAAAAGTGAGTACCATGTTGAAGTTGGTTCACAATTGGGGATCATTTGCCAACTAGTTATTGATTTTTTGAAACTATCAAGGCCTGGTTTGATTTTACTTCGTCTTTTCCTTAACTCAGTGCTCACAAAATCCTGAGTATTTTGCTTTATCAGGCAGTTAAAGCAGTTAATTTGTGATTGTACGGATTGGTACTCACTGTTGGATTATACGAAGCTTTTGCTTGAATTCATACATTTTAATTATATGGTCGCAAAATTTTTCACTTGCGTTGACTTTTTGAAGAAAGAAAGAAAATAAGGAGTATAGATTTATAGTTGTGTTTTTGAGTTGAGATGTTGAACTTTTTCGATTTTGTTAAAACATTCTTATGGTTGGTGCAATTTTACCTGTAAAACGAGAGTACGATGTGTGCCACTAAAATCGAAAAACTTTCATTTGATGCCTAGTTGTTACAACTTAGCTAAGTAATTATTTCTATGACTTTTAAACTCAAGCTTTTGTCAAATTTTGCACAAAACTACTTCACTATTAGTTTTTGTCAAACAGAATTTTTCACTCTTGAATACTTATTTCCAAATTTTGTTCTAAGAACCATCTGCATTTTCGAAAAGTGCTTCGAAGCGATTCGTTTGAAAGCGAATGTATAAAAAATCAGGATTTAAAGGTATTGCTTTTAAGAGGTTTTTTTTATGCAGACCTATTGTTGAAATGAGCGAATCTATGATTCCTCCTTTCTTTTGGACATTTTATGCGATAAAAACATCGCAAGGCAACTGCAATGTGCGATGCTATGAAAATCTTAACTTAAAGGAATATAAAGTGCTTCATACTGTAGGGTGGTGCGGAACCCTTCGTGAGTGAGTCAAACGCGTATTTTCCTTGCATATAATTGAAAAGTATTGCACAAATTTGAATGCAAAGTGCAAAGATTACTTGAGTGTTGAAACGGATTGGGGTTATTTTTTGGAAACTAACAAAACTTTGAACTTTTCAAAAATCAACTTTACACTTTTCAAATTTGCGTTTGGTGAAACAGAATTCGCAGAAAAGTTGAAATCTAAAAAGTAGTTGGTGAACAGAATACTTATTTTACGGAGTAGTTTGTCAATGAGTTAAGGCTTTGGGCCCTATGAATGCTTTTATGCAACCCTGTATATTCGCAGAAATTCTTTGGTTACAGTTCCGCAAACCCTTCGATTCACTTAGTTTAATAGACAGATAATGGCGTGTCCGAGACCGTGGGGAATGGAAAGCATCTGCAGCTTAATCTTAGATGTTTTACGGATCGATTCTCTGATAAGTGAACGAAAAATTGTAAGACTATTTCACATTGCTTACCTCTTAACATACAGTTCACTTTTAACGAAAATAAACAACAATTTGTTGATTTGCAAATGGCTTAGGCGAAAAGATCTTTCCGAACCCCTGAACTACAATACAATATGCAGAATACATCATCTGGCAAAAGTTTCATGATTAAGCTTTGACCGAGCTTCTTTTTGAGCAAATATTGATGAATCCTAGACTGTTTCAACAAAATGTTGCAGGAAAAGCAATCAGATGGCAATACGATCCGCTGAAAAATGAATTTGCATTGCAACTCAAAAATGCAGTGGTCCTTGACGAAAAAGAAATTCAATCAACAAATTTTCACTACAGAAAAAGAGTGGGATAACAGTGTATCCGTACGGTTACAAACTTCCAAACAATTTGCGGAAAGCACACAAAGCACATCTCATTGCAAACACACAAAGGCCAATACGAAAGCATCCACTAAATCCTGCGAAGACATCCCCATTTAAAGTTCGGATTAACAAACCGAGTTGCCTTTGGAAGGGTCTTGCGGCGCTTATGGCCAGTTTTTTTGTTTAATTCCAGGATATTTATTTAAACGGGATCCAAAAGAACAATATCAATGTCAATACATTGTTCCAATGCGACAGAGAAAATCCCTTTGTGAGATTGCGACGTCAGCATTGTTCACATACGAGCTCCAATGTGCATGCTTATCTCTTTGCAAGGAAAAAAAAAAAAACATATATATAAACATATCCCGGCCATAAAGAAGGATGCAACATGAAAATAAATACATTCCTTTAGCCATTCGTTTTAATTTGCAAAATGTGGCTAACGGGCGAGCTCCGATTGCGCTGAAAAAATAAATAAATGAATCCGATATTTTACGAGTACAGATGAGAGCCATTTCAATAGCATTTTACATTTTCGAGTTTTCCAGTTGAAATTCATTTTGAAACAAAGAGAAATGAATCTGAGCTATGCGGGCAAAGATTGCGTTTTCGAAAGCCCGATTTTTAACAAAGTCGATGAAAGGATGAGAAAACGACAAGCGTCAAAATTTGTTAAATCACGATTGTCCCTAAGAACTCATCATATGGTTATGGCAGATGAAAAAAGCTTGAGTTGCTGTTTTGTAAATATATTTCTTATGATAAAAATTAATTTTTGAGGCTTAAATGATGCTGGAACATATTGCCAAGTGTTCGATTACTTACGGTTGGTCCGAAAAAAGAAATTCTTGACTAATTTCAACGTTTCCAAATCCCTAGAGTTGCAATCGACATCACAACATTTTGACATTACAAATTCGACGTCTTAATTCTCATCATTGTAGAGTGCTCTGTGGAACCATTTGTCTTCCTGGCCGACAGCCCCGAATATTCAATGCTTTCGAAGGTCCCTAAAATCTGTCCTGCTGTCTTGCTCATCATGAAACACTCGGCGCTATATGGAATAACTGGCAGGACGAGCAATAGAGTTGATATAAGTCTGGTCCAGATTTTGTCCACAATAGTGTTCCATGGATCATCTTTTTGCCGACAGCATGCTTCTCTTTTTATCATTGGTATGAACGTTGTCAAATGCGGCCACGAAGTTTATGATTAGGTTGGAAATGGAGTTCGTTGGTGTTTTCCCGAATTTAACATACTGTGAAAATGTTTGTCTTTTGTTGATTTGTTGTGTCGGTAGTCACCGTGGTATTGCTCAATTTCTGTGTCGCACAAAATGCACTGGATAAGAACTTGTAAGCGACGTTAAGCGGCGTATGACTCGCTTAATGTTGATCAGGTTCTATGAGGATGCTTAAGTGCTGACAAGCAAATTGCTTACTATTTTTTCGTGAATTTTCTATCATAACCTCAATTTGAATAAATTTCTACAAGGTCATCTATCTTTACTCCACACTATTATTTTAAACTAGCGTTCGGCCTCTCTCACTTCGCTCAGTAATTTGTAAATCATTTCTATCATGAGTTCTACCAAAATTGTGTCTCTAACGCTTTTTGTGAGCGGCAAAAAATATGTCCCTCGATCACTCCTTGCTGCATACCTATTTTCTTGAACAAGAGAGAAGATCTTGCCATATGGAGCGTGCATTTTTACGCTCGACCAAAGATTTTAGAACTTAGACTAGAAGATCTTGACTAGAAGAACGAAAAGATGAATAAGGTGAAGAATGGAAGAGTGGTTTTAAACTCAGACGTACTGGAACAGTCTATTTTTATTAAATTTTTCAGTGCCTTTAGGTCGGAGTTAGAAAAGAATGCATTCTTTTGGAAGTGCATTTACTGAATTCAGTCAAAGAATTCAAACTTTTGTTTAGCGCAATTGAATTCAAATTAAACTGTAAATAAAGAAAATTTACTTCACAATTCTTTTGAATTGAAAAACTGGTACATAAAATTTTTTGCAAATACAGGATGGGCCAAAAGTCGCATTCCTTTGCAAATCTGCAACAACTTTTGAACGAAAAGAAAAAAAACTTATGAATGAAATAAATTTAAAATAAATGTTTATTTCATGGACACTTTTTTTATTATGTATGGAAAATTACATAGGTTTGGTGCCATTCATGGGCTCTTTTGATTGCACTTTCCATGACTTTTTGAAGTGAATCGCATTCAAAAAAGTCTAGAGCCCACAAATCGGGATTTGGGAATTTTTTCGCGCAATTAGTTCATTGTCTTACGAGCGGTGTAAGCGATAGCTCCACCTTGCTCAAACCACATGAGCTCAACATTGCTGTCTACTTGCATAAGTGGAAAAAAAGGTCAGATGAAAATGCCTCTTCGCTCATCCCAAAAATGTTCTTAAAAATTCCTGGTCATTTTTAGTGATGTAAAGGACAGTTCTGCAGTACTCCAAACGATTTTCTGGGCCCAACTGGATTTTGTAAGGGGCAGATCTTTCCTCAAAATACGACGAATCGTGCCACGCGATATGCCTCTCTGTGTTGAACGTCGCCGTGTCGCTGTTTTAGGATCGGCTGTAATACGTACTTAGGACCTTAGTGTTTTCAATTAGTGTTTTCAAGTCTATCGGTACTCCTCATATCGGCAACTTTCCCATTATGTTCACATTAGTGAACGAATAGTGGAAGTCGTTGTGGCATTACGCACTTTTTGAAATTGCATCGAAAAATCATAGTGGTCCATGTCAAATCTCGCAAGTCTTATGTCTGCAACAAAAAAATAATACCCTAAGAGACTAATTGAATATACTTAATTTAATTGAAAGTTGACACCAGCGAAGTTAATGCATATATGTGTCGTGGACGTTACAAGTGAATTCAGTTTAAGTCGGTGAATTCAACTTAAATTGTTTGAATTTTGGATTCGCGCATTTTGCAATAAATAAAATTAAAAATCTTGAGTGAGATAACATGTGAAACATTAAAAAATTTAGAAATATAAAACACCTCTCATATGTGGACTGCCACCCCGTCCCTCTATTCACTGTGCACAATAATTCAAAGGTTAACTATTTTATATCATATGTATTTGTATAACACCTGAATTCCTGAATTTATTAAACACTACCGAAAACTTTTTGCAAAATATAAAAAATTCCATTGGCTAGTCATGCTTAGGAATTCATCTCGACTACATTTGAGCTTACTTTATTTGCTCGCCTTGTCTTTATAAAAACACATATTTACATCATCGTCCCTCACTTTTCAAAAAAATTCTAATTGTTTCTATTGAATTCACTGAACTCAACTGATGCTTGGAATCGATTCAATTCCCTGTGGAGTTCAGCTTACAACAAGTGAATTCAGTATTGTTGCTCATAAGAATGAATTTGTCTTTATTAATGAATGGTTAAAATTGAATGCAAGTGTTTATGACATGAATGGTGATTTAGTTTTTTTTTTAAATCCATCGATGCTGTTGAAGTGCGATCCGTTGCTCAGACCTTTTGCAAACATTCCCCCGTCTAATTCCTCATATCGTAGCAAATTAACCCCTCCCAGTTCACATACCTGTCTGTGACCTGACATTAATATTTTTAAAACACTGATTTCAGTCTTCGTATTTTGACTCTCTCGGAAGGAAAAAAAAATTTAATTGAGCGCAAATAAGTCGAGGCCATTTCTTTTCTAAAAGACCACTTCTTAAGAAAATAACATTTTCGAAAGATGAAAATTCGCACCTATAGAAACTTAAATTCTCAGATTTTCTTAGGTTTGTGTAGGTTTAGAAAAATGTTACCACAAGATTTGCAACGCAACATTTTTAAATTTCAATGTTTGGCTTACCGACTGTATTTGAACTCTTAAGATAATCACGTTTTCCTTTTACGACATTTAACCCCTTTCGTAATAGTTACTTAAAAATTCAATTTGAGCCAACCTGTGTGGACAGTCGTGCTAACGACCTTCTCTTTCCCAAACGCGCTACACCCCATTGCCGTTATTCCATTAAACATTTCAATAAAGTCCCTTAAAATACAATCGCTTCCACCATCCATTTCGCTGATCGAACGGAGCTCACCACTCAAAGCGTCCCCTTTGTTGTTTTTGTTTTTGACAAAAATAACCCATACTCTCGTACGGTCGACAATCCCGAAGAATGCGACCATACGCTAGAAAAGGGAAGAAAATTAAATTCACTCCATTTGCCCCATTTCGTTGAGCGTTCCTCGTTGTTCGTTGTTCGAAGGCAAGACGAACAGAATTGCATGTCCTTCTAACCGCACTCGCTGACTTGGCCTTCAACAAAGATCCTCTTAGAATCCATTCACCAACATCCATTGCCACCAGAGATGGCCAAAGGAGAGTATGGTAGGTACAAGAAGAAGTACTAGAAGCAGCAGCTGGGTTTTAAGGTGCTGTCGCGCTCACTGTTGATTCGATTTGATTGTATGAAGCAACCCAACCCTCTGTAATGTTGTGGAATGTGCAAAGGACACGAGGACATAAGGACACAAAGGACAGTAAAAAGTGTCACGTCCTTCCAGTTACAGTGACAAATAAAATTGAGCTTTTTATTGACTCCTTTCAAATTGCATTTGCGGTGGTTCGGTCGCTCGCTTCGTACCTCTGTAGCTCGGTTGCCTGCCCAAATTGAGATATCTGTTTCGTTTTCGAAATAAAATAAAATATAAAACAAAAAAAAAATACATATATATATATATATCGGGACCACGAATCGTTTCTTATCCCAGCGGACACAGAGAACAATATCCACGTCGATGTCGACGTCGACGACGACTACGACGGGTATATGTCGTCCAGGACAACGTCAATACAATGCTCGTTACCGATTTTATTGTGAAATTGGATAAATCTGCGGCTTGGATCCACAACCGCACCGTGTCCACTGGAACACTAGCACGAGTACTCGGATTCGGACTCGAACAACACTGGACAATTTGTGGGGGCGAACGTAATTTGCCGGAGCTATGGCCATCGGACCTCGGTAATTGCAGGCGATTTTGCTATTTGAGGTTAGGATTTAATTGTGATCAGATTTTGTCGATTGGTTTTGTCAATTGCTGTGTTGAAGGTGATGGGCAAAAGATTGCTGCTGCATCACGAGTATGTGTGCCTTCATAGCACAATAAATGGTAACTTAAATCGAAGGTGAATTTCGGTTTGCCCAAGAGATTAAGGTTAATGTGAGCTTACACGCTTAAATGGTATTAAGTGATTTACTCTAATAAGGTGTTTTTTTTTCGTTTTGTTTCTATTTCGTAAGTTGCAGATGCAATCAGTTTGGGGTGTCGAGATTGATTTGATTCGAATGAAGTTAGTCTTTTACAATCAGGAAAGCTTTATTGCTATGATTGAAGGATCGTCGCTGCCAATAAATTGAAAGCGTTTTAAAATCAAGCTCTCGCAGTAAGCCAGTTATTGTCATGGTGGTGAACGAACTTCAGTTATTTTTTATCTTTAACGAAACAGCGATCCAAGTCTTGTCGAAATTTTTAAAAGCATTTGAAGGGACGGACCAGTGGAGACGCCCCTCGAATTAGGCACGACCCTGCGAGGCTCTCAGACTGTGCTCAAACTACTTTCCATTCCATCAAGGTCTTCCAAATAGTAACATCAAGATTTCTGGCAGCCGCAATGCCTTGAATCATTTTTTCGTATGAACCCGCAACGATGGTCCCTTTATAAAAATGTAATTTTAGTTTTAAGCTTTGAGCTCTAATTTGACTAATAAAGTGGACGGTTGTCCAACGATAAAATATTTTTTTTAATTCCACCGCTCAAATTATTATAACTGGCGCCCAATCGCAATTTAAAAGATAACGTGTGTGGATAAAAATAAATTAAATACCGCCAAATCAGGAAAAAACTCCCCTGGAGAAAAGAGGAGATGAACGTCAAAATTCTAATACTTTTATTAACACAATGTCTTGCTGAAGTCCAGATCTTGGATTATACAAACTCCGAAATTCTGACAATACATACAGGAACTGCCAAGCTTCAAACGGGAACTTTCAGAATAATCCATGAAATCGACGAAACATACGAGGCACTAGCTGCAAACATCCAACGTCAAATTCCTAGTTTCCTATGAAATTTCAAGAATAAGACACCAACTCACCATCCTCAAACCAAAATTTAGAAACCCCAGGTCCCTAAACTTTTTAGGAAACGCGTGAAAATGGCTAGCCGGTAGTCCAGACCATGACGACTTCCAAATAATTAAATAATATGCATAAACTATAAGATAATTATAGCAAACAAATTATAATTAATAAAGAATATATTAAATGGCTTAACGAGCTATCAAATATAACAAATAATGTAATGCCCCTTTTGAAAACAAACAATAATGTGAAAAACGAATATGTATTAGAAATTAAGAGTAAACTTAATATTTTAAAAGAAGAAATTACAAATATTGAGTACGCCTTACTAAGGGCAAAAATTAAAATTGTAAATTCATTTATTCTTTCTAATTCTGAAATTAAAATTGTGTAGGAGAAATTTGAAGAAAATAGAATCCCATTTATAAACTCAGAAGTAGTATTAGAATTCGTTGACATTAAGATAGAAGCAAATTCATCAACAATACTTTATATAATAATCATTCCTACAACAGAAAACTTAATTTGTGAATAACTTATGATTAAAGCTGTCAAGTATAATCAAAGAGCAATAAAATTACAATATAATAATATACTAAAATGTGAAAATGAAATATATGCTATTAAGAACTATTGAAAATCATACAATGATCTAACTCTATGTAATAGAAATGATATTGTTAGCTTGATAACTGTATTCCAAATCTAGTAATAGTATTCCTAATCTAGTAATAGGCCAACCATCTAGTTGCGATGAAACAAACAGCCAACATACTACTGTGTCCAAAAAATAAGGTGACATACTATATGAATTTAAACTGCGCGCGTCGAAGGATTTGGAAATTTTTCTTTCTTTTTAGGTTGGTAGTACTGTCAGTGACATCTATGTGAAATTTCATGTCAAAATATATTCATAGTGTTTGAGATACGCGTCGTTTTGTGAGCTGCTAAAAGTGAGTTTTTCGTTTTTTGCGATGTCGAAATTTATTGAGCAAAGAATTTGCATTAAATTTTGTTTGCGGATACGTTGAGGATGGTGCAGAAAACCTGTGATGATGAGGCTATGTCTAAAAAAAATGTTTACAAGTGGTATAGTGATTTCCAAGCCGGCCGTGAGCGTGTCGAAGACGAAGAGCGTTCTGGGCGACCATCAACCTCAACCGATGAAGATCACGTCCAACAAATCAAAGATTTGGTGTTGAAAAACCATCGGGCCTCAAGCGCGTCAAATCTCGACTGGTACCGAAAACATTGAATTTTTTGGAAAAAAGGCGTCGCGTTGAAGTGTGCGTAACAATGCTTTCCGACTACCAGGATGTCATGAAACGCATTATAACTGACGATGAGACTTGGATCTATGCTTACGACCCCAAAATAACCGATCAATCGAGCGAATATCGTGCCAAAGGAGAGTCGAGACCAAAAAAACCGCGCCAAAGTCGCTCAAAAATCAAGGTCATGTTGACTGTTTTCTTCGAATATCGTGGTGTTGTGCTTTATGAATTCCTTCCAACCGGCCAAACAGCCGGTATTCAAACAGGAATATTATTTGAAAGTTATGCGTCGTTTGTGTACCGCTATCCGCCTAAAAAGGCCGGAATTGTGGAAAGATAATTCTTGGTTTTTACACCACGATAATGCACCATCCCATACCGCACTCGTAATTCGTGATCATTTCGCCAAAAACTCAACCCATATCGTTCCGCAACCACCGTATTCACCTGATCTGGCGCCGTGCGACTTCTCGCTGTTCAACAAGCTCAAAAGACCGCTCCGGGGACACCGTTTTGATACGATAGAGGAGATTCAAGCCGTAGCGAAGACGGAACTCAAGGCCATCCCGGAAAGTGACTACAACCAGTGTTTCAAAGATTGGAAAATCCGTTGGCATAAGTGCATTGCATCGGGAGGGGATTACTTTGAAGGGGATGAAATTGATTTGGAAGAATAAATAAAGAATTTTCAAAATAAATACAATGTCACCTTATTTTTTGGACACAGTAGTATTCCTCGATATCCTTAAGCGGGAAAACTGCATAGGTTCTCTTCTTTTTCCACAGTAATATTCACTTCTTCTGATCTTTCTCTGTAATATTTTCTTGCTGCTCTACGCATTCATCACTTTACCATGCAGTTCTTGTCAGAGATTGTTGGTAGCCTTAAGTGGTCTCGGCTTCATCACCAATTGTAATGCTGCATTGTGACGTTGGTGTTCGTCATTTGAGGGACTTTCTGTCTTTGAGTGATAATTCGATCATCGAGCGATAGATAGATTGGTGTGCGGTAACAGTGTGGTATGTCCACCCCGAATTAGGCCGTTGAGTCATACTTCATGAATTTGGAATCCGGAAAATCAGGATTTTGTCCCCTAAAAATCTTCCTCCAAATAGGTTGAATCAGAAAGTTATCCACACGGAGTTGGCAGATGAAGAGAAGCATAGATGTAAAAGCTCGCAATCAAGTTTGACCATACGCTGAACCACACGGGACATCTATATGCAAGCGTGGGCTGGATGAGGGGCACGCATGTTTGCCCGCAGAATACCATAAAATTAACACTGCCTCAATGTTCTCTAGTGGGCCGAGAGACTTCAGTTCATCATCTTGTCACAAAAGCAGTTTGTCTGAACATAGTAAGCGGAGTGGAGTATTGCATCATCAATTTGCTGCCAGTGCAGAGAACCAGATCTTTTGCCTGTCAAAAGTTCAATTTTACTCCCTTCAACCTAGCCATTGGAAATATAATGAGAAAACTTATGCAAACAAATCCTCAAGTTCGAACTCTTTTTCAAATAAACTTATTCCCACCTAGGATTCTGTTGTCAAAAGTACACCCAATTACTTTCACAAACCATTTTAGCCTGGCCAAAGCCTATAATAAATAAAAAAAAAAACACACACAAACTCTGAATCCTAATTGAGTACATCTTTGCGAAAACCTTCATCATACATCATCCTCGCGATTACTTGTCTCAAGGGTCTAGCCTCCTTTGTGAACAACTAAAAGCTTTGGGGTAGAAGCAACTTCAACACCTAAGCGGGCGCATATAAAGAAAGGAAACAATCCAAGTGAAAGCGACGTTATGGAAACACGGCGAACAAAACTAATAACTTTTCAAGATAATATTTGAACTTTTTAACGGCGACGTGAAATTTTCTTGCATTCAAATTTAAGTCGTGATGACAATTATTATTTCCGATGTGGTTGTTGGAACTTTTCAACCCTCTCCGCATCAGTTAAACCTGTTCGCGACCTTAAATCCAATTCCATTCTGGATTTCTTATAGAGAAGCAAACTCCAACTCCTGGTTGGCAAGTTCGTGCAAGGGCAACTTGACATGCACACAGGAGGTAATTTTCGCGTTTGGAAGCATTTTGATGATGAAAGTGCATCCGGCGAGTCTATATACATATTTATATATATTTGCCGTGCATTCCTAGATAGCATTTCCATAATTCATTTTCCTTCAGACAGCTTTTCATAATTCACAGCAATTTACCCAAAAACGAACTTCAGACAAATGCCTCAGATTAAAATATTTATTTTTTTGGTCTGTTCATGTTGAATGTTTTCAAAGTCGAGCTAAGCCTCAAGCCCCCGTATGACGAAGTCACGACACACAGGAGCGGTGGATAGATAACTTTCTTGGCTGACAGCTGGGGGTTTATTTGGCTTGTAATTAACAAGAAGTTTAACAGTCTCATGAACGTATGTTTGTTGCTGGTTTTGAAGAGTATCGCACCTCGATCGCGTTTCTGGAACTTTGCATTGATTTGTTTGGTATTTACTTTAGTCTTGCAGTTTGACGGTGAGCTACTCACTGTATAATAATTCGAGCTTAGGTGGCCACTAGCTTATCTGTTCAAACGATGCCATCCACGGGTTAAATTAAGTCTATAAGAAGTGTCTTAAATAGGATACATTCTACAACCAATTTTCTTCAGGATGCTAATGTCCATCATTCTCAGCTTAAAAACGATTATTCGATAGAAATCAAATGGCTCGTCACCTATCATCTTCCCACTATGAAACAGATTTCTGCAGATAGTAATTTAAGCTTCTCTCATGTTACTAACATCAAGAAACCTTTGTTCTAATAAGCAGTGCAGATAAGTACATGCAACCTACGAGATGCCATACAAAGCAGCACTGTCAGAAGAACGAGTAATTCTAAAGAGCTCTATGAACTATGAATGTGAATTGTTGGACGATATCTCCGAAAAAAGGGGACTCGTGAAGCGCGCTGCAGCTGCATTAAATTTAATTTGGAGATATGCAAGTATTTATGAAAACTTGAACTTCATTTTGGTTGAGTCTTAGTCGAGGAGAACCTCTCAACTGTACCAACTCTACAGATCAGAATACCAGATCAGTTTAAGGCAGGAGCTTTCTACGAAGGATCCCATTCTTACTAAGTTGTAGATGAGGAAATACATACATAGGCATATTTCATCTCCTTTCTATCGATATGATTTCTATTTTTGAAAGCATTCGTACATTAAAAAAACAACGGTCAAGTGCGAGTCGGACTCGCGCTCGGAGGGTTCCGTACAAACCTGTAGATATATAAGTAAAAGTTCACCCATCATGACAATCTATTAAAAATCTTTAGGTTTCAAGATTCTGAGTTCACGAGAAGTATGCTGGAGGTTGATTCCCTTGCGAATGTCGGAAATTTGCGGCATAAAGGGCTGTATCTTTTGATGGCTTAGAAGTTTGATTTTTTCTCAGCTCCAAGACAGTAGACTTTAATATTTGATATATATTCTAGCTTGATACCTCCACGTGTGCCTGAGAAAAAGATTCTTGACAGACAGACGGACGGACGGACAAAAAAGTGAACCCTTAAGTTATCTGTTTTTTCCTTTCGAGGTAAGGAACCCTGAAAAACATAATATAGGTTATCTGTTGTTTTTTTCAAAAGAGACTGTTAAAACACAATTCAGATTTTTTTTTCAACGATTATTGCTTAATTGAAAAGAGTAAGCAGCACTATGTTCGGTATGGATTAGTTAGCCAGCCCCGTGACTTTTATACACCAACTTGCGTAAAATAGCTGCAATAGGTATGTTATTAGAACCAAAAAAATTACCTTCGAAAATCTGCATTGCTTGGAAAACGAAGCATTCACATTGGAAGTAACTTTGCAGAATTTCCCAATGTTGTTAAGGCGTAAATCGACCCAAACAGATTTTAAGACAACTTCTTGAGGACGAACTTACTTTAAGTGACAGAATAATCACCAGACAAGTAACACGCTTCAGTTTTGTATCCCTTTCAACCTTGTTGTGGGCAATACTTGTTGCTTGAAACAATCTCAGCGATACAAGAAACTGTTGACCGCCTGTGAATCTGGTTTTTCATCAAAAAAATATGTCTAAAACTGAACTGCTCTTGGCAATCGAAGACATGAGAAATCAATATGCATAAGATATATTTCTTTTCTTTATTCTAAATGATTTTTCGAAATTATGAACTATTACGTCGCAAACTACAAAAGGTTTTTAGTTTTTAGTCTTTCACTGCCGTAAGAAGTGGTGTTCCGCAAGGTTCTATTCTGGGACGAATTTTCATTTCTCTTAACATAAATGAGCTTCCTCTTATTATTCGGTACTTGGCCAGCTCCTATGAGTTGCTCTTTTAATCAGTTAGATGAGGCGGGAATGCTTATCGTTGAAGATTAACTTGATATCATCTCGTGGTCGCATAGCCGATATCATTTCTATGCCTAAATCGAGAAAAATCCTAGGAGATTGCCATAATTGTAAATATATATTGTATAACGATATGATACTTGGAAATCGCTACTGTAGATAAGAATTTACACAATCCGAAAGGACCTGTACATTAATTCCATCGCCATATTTTAATTTGGAAATACCGCCAAAATATTGTTAAAATATCTGACCACGAATTATACTAATTCTATAAGAACAGGATAACATACTAACAAAAGTGCCAGGAAACAACAAGGGTTTAATGCTGCATTTGGAAGTATAGAAATCAAGACGGTAAAAATTGGGCTCAGTTTGAATGAAGTTAGTAGGAGCAACAACAACATTTATACTTTGGATACAATGTCACATGTTTAGGACTTTTTCCAACAATAGTCCGCTGTCATGAAATAATTCAGATATACGAGGGGTGATCCAAAAATAATGATAATCGGTTAGTTCCAGTTCGCTTAAAACTAAAAAAAATGTGTGTACTGCCTGATATACCCACTAGGTCAGCACATAAATAACAAATAAGCAGGCCACGATTCCAGAAAGAAAGCATCAAAGCGGAAGGAAACGAAATAAGAGCTTTCATAAAGTACCTCTGCCTGAAAAGATGTCTACCAAAGACATAAACAGTGGAAATATAAGGGGATTCTGTTCATCCAAATTCCATCGTTGCATGTTAGGAGTTCAAGCTGGGATGGACATCCGCCGAAGGTGAACACCGCGAAGGCACCCATCCATAGCCCTTACTTCAGACAACGTGTTATATTGGCAAGTTTGAGAGTGATTATCGAGCATGAAGCTGAGGTCACAGGGACCTCGTATGCCAATGTTCAAAGAAACCGTGCCGCGAGGTTAACCGTCGAGCAAAAAAGGAAAGGAATAGACATTACGGGGGTGAATGTCGAAAAGTTTCCAGGCAGATCAGGAGAATTTTCTGCCGCGTTTCGTGACCGTGGAAGAGACCTCTATCTACCGATTTGATCCAGAAACCAAACAGAAATCGATGCAATAGATGCTTCCCTCTTCACCGACGCCTAAGAAATTGAAAGTTTCGATTTCAGCAGGGAGGGTTATAGCATCAGTTTTTTGGAACGCTGAAGGAACTATAATGTTGGAATATTTGGAAAAGGGAGCCATTGTATCAGGCTCTTACCACCCCCACGAAAAAAAAAAGATTGCGAAAGACTTTAAGACAACGCACAAGGCTACATTTGCGATGGAAGAAAAAGGATTTGAACTGCTGGAAACCCTGTCCTGCTTCTTATTTCCACGGCTCAAGGAACACCTTCGAGGCAAGAAATTTGAAAATGATAGCGAAATGATGCCCGCTGTTGAGGCGTTTTTGGGGGAGTGAATATAGAGAATTATTTTTTAAGGGTAGCCTGGATTTGGAAAACAGATGGACAAAATATATTAACGTTTTAGCAGATCGCGTTAAAACAAAAAAAAAATTCTTTAAGTGTTATCACCTTATTTATAATCGTTATTCATTATTATCATTATTATTACTAATGTTAAAGAGGTTATGTTTGTAAGGTTTTCTAAACTTCCCGTCCAGTTCAGCAATTCAAGACTTCCATTTTAATAGCTCGTACAAGTGAAGATTGGCCTCAGAGAATTTAAAGGGGCTTGTTGGTTTGAGAAATTCTAATATATTTTATATATATCTAAAATTTATACCTACAATTTGAATGCATTTTCATAACATATGCTTTTTCTTTATTTTAAAAGTCACTTTAAAAAAAGTGAACCTATATTGAGATTCTCGGTCACGATCCTTTTGCAAATTTATCTCGGATTATATTGCCTAACCGAAAAGCACTCGAAGTGCTCTTTTAACGATTTTACAACCCTCCGGCGAACACAAATTGTTTCGTAATTTGTAATTCCGCTTTGACAGATGTGTTTACGGATAGACCACCCGTTAGCGTAACCTCTTGCGTGTCATGGTAGAAGACACCTGTTCCCGGCAGTACTTTTTCCAATTCCCTCCTCAATATGTTACTCACATCACCATTTTGATTAATAGACAACGATTTACTTGTCATCATTAAAATAACGTCCTTCTTCCATCGAACTCAGCACAAAAGCGGGAAATGAATAAGCACACACAACATCAATACCCACTTCGATTGTCAGCTCCCCAAATGATTTATCGTTCAACTTTTGTTTGTTCCTTGAGACCGGACAGCACAATAAAACGAAAAAAAAACAAAATTATCGGAATCAACTTGAAAGACTGCTTTGTTGACAAGACATCGCGCCAAAAATTCTTACCTATAAGAGCATCACGCGACAGAATCATCGTCCTCCTGTCATATAGGAGGAGTGCACGCAACTCACCTTACCGCCGCTGGCACTTCTATAGAACACATACCTGCCATCGTTTTTCCACTTTTCACGGTCATAAATCAACGCGTGATACGAAAATCTAATGAAAAACCGAGTCGCAAATAAAAAGTGAACAACTCGCATAAAACTGACACATATTGGGAGTATTTTTTTTTTGTCCACCCTTCTGCCAATCCTGACCCGCAGCCATCCTTTTTTAGACAGCCAAAAAGGATAGGCCTTTTCATGACAACAGGCGACGCACTTTGTAATATATCATATCATTCGTGCGAGAAGAAGCACGCTCGTCTCGCAGCAATCTCCAGTAAATTATACCCACCCGTAAGCCGGTGCCGTATCACTTGAAACCACCGGAAAGGGACATGAGACAAAGCATTTAATATGCAGACCCATAACCATGTAGAGTGTCTCTCCTAGCAGGCAAGAGTGCAATAAAAGGACATTGAATTCGAAGCCAAACAGAAAAAGGCAAAGGAATTGAACGGAACGAAAGAACCAACGCTAGATTGCCGCGGTACCGTTCTTACTTCAATTTACAATTTTTTTTTTGTAAGGTGAAATTTATGCGCTACTTTCGTAGGGGATGTGATATATTTTTTCTTTTTTTCGATTCCAAATAACGGCTTCCAGCCATTTTATAATTGAATCACGTACGAGATTTTGTGTATGTTTCCTATCGAGTTCATATGGCTGGAGTGGTTTGGGATCGAAGAGGCGTTACGACTTCAGTCTTACCACGCCACTACTCAACACCGAAGAATGCAAATTTGGTTTTCTTGAAATCACAATCATCCTGCAGGACACCACCTCTTTGAAATAGTACAATAAGAAGGAGCACCGCAATAATATCCGATATATTTTATCAGTACCTCTTGAAGACGAGCTTTATAAATCAGGACTAACAATAATGGAGTGTCCTCGTTTAGTGGTGGGTTCTCTTTATGGGTTTTTGTGGCTTAGATATGTGCGCTCTGCGTGGCATACTTTATTCCTTTTTACTTCAAACGTTTCACTGCATTTTGCTGTAATGCGTCTTGCCTTTACTACAGTTTTAACTGTTTTGAATGTTGTCTCCAGTTAGGGTTCTCTTGATACAAATAGAAAGCTACAACACAACATTTTAAGTCACTAAACTAACAAAAATGTTACGAACTTTTTTTCGTACAAGCTGGATAAATTTTCTAGCTCAAATGATTTTTAATAAAAAATAATATCAAAATATGTACACTTTTTGTCCAGCTGGATACGACAGAAAAGATAGCATTTGAAAAATAACGCTTTGTCATTAAATGAAAAGTGTGACGAGCGCTGCCAGGATTTCCATAAAAAAACAGAATTTTTTGTTAACATACAGTCTTGTTTGAATCGGTTATTTCAAAAACCCTATAAGTCACTCAATTGAGATTTTTCAGGAATCAATAAAAACAAACAAATGAGTTTTAAAGGACATTTTTTTGTTTAATTTAGTATTAAAGTGGTAAAATATTTAAATAGGGAATAACCTTCACAGTTTATTAATAAAAAAAGTGAAAAAAAACTGAAAAACTGTTCTTGACTATAGTATGTTGTTTTAGCGAGAAATAGGGATAGTGGAATAAAATTTAACAAAAACAATCGTAGTAATCATATTTTTTATTGCTGATTATCGAAAATTACACCCATATATTTTCTCAATCATTAGTCATGTTCTCCATCATTCTCATCTGTGTTATCTTCAACATTTTCAGCTAAAAATGTTACAAAATGGCTCTTCCAGAACGCTATCCTGAACTTGTTTTAAATCGTCTATTTTTTCTTATTGATGGGCACTAAGCTTTGGCTGATGGAAGAGATAAAGAAGTTGTAATTTTTTTTTATTAATAAGAATGAATGTTTAATCAATCGTTTAATATATTCTTCGGCTATGATAGTACCTTTTCTATCTGAATCTTACTGAAAACTCATGTATTTCGAAGATGCGAATGACTTTGAAACTATATCAATGTATTCTCCCAGGACGTAGATACAATCATGCTTTCGAACTTTTTTTTATGAGTCCAAAACGAATGACCACTTATGGGAAAATACTGATAAAATTTAGCAGACAGTTTATTGTGAAAAATGGCAGTGTGACGTCTGCTGGGACTTTTGAAATTAACAACGGTCTACATCAGGGTGTAGTTATTTCGCTGATTTTATTTACGATCTTCACAAACGATCTTGTAGGATCTCTCCGCCACTCCATAGCGTACGCAGATGACTTAATCGCGTACAGGTCAAGTCCAAAGATCGAGGTGATCATAAGTCTTTTGCAACGTGACTTCGAAAAGATTCAGAGATATTGCGATGATTGGAAAATAGAGATCAATTTCCAAAAGTGCGAGACCATTCTGTTCAGGACTCCGTTGTGTAGGGCCTCTAGAAATACTAAAAAGAAGTGGCGAATGTTCTCTATCGTTGGACAAAACGGGCAGCCACTGGCGAATCGAAGTGTTGTCAGATACCCTGGGATCTAGCTAGATCAATATCTATATTTTATTAAACTTATAGATATTGCCTTGGCCAGAGCCAAAGCAGCCTTTACCTTGACAAAGAGACTGTTTCACAGCAGTCAACACGATGCCAAGGTAAAGGTGATCTGCTACACGGCCCTCATTCGGCCTGTTCTTGCCAATGGATGTCCCATTTGGTTCACATCGGAACAAACTTAATGGAAAAGATTCGGGTTTTTGAGAGATAATGTCTTCGGGCTTGTCTCCACTTATAAAAACAAGAAGAGGTATTTTTTTCTCCAGAAAAGCACAATTTTTTGTATTTTCTACTTTTAAACTTTTATATACATAAATACTTGTGCTAAGTAGGGAATTCTGTCCAACGTTTCCCTTAGTTTCAGAGGACGGTTCTAATGTCTTGTAAAAAGTAAGGCACATCTTTTGGAAACCTTTCAGCGTACAATCTGTGTGGAGCGGTATGAAATATATATCAGCACGAGGCTTATCAAACTAATCGAGACTTACATGTCTCTGCCAAATATTTTCTTCTCTTAATGGAAAATCAGTAAATCCAACAAGCTTAAGTCACCACATCCTACTGTTTGATTTTCACTAGAAATCCTGTTCAAAGGATTTAACGCAACCATGCATAACAAACCATAGAGAGTGCAATGAACAAAAAAAAAAAAAATAAACGGAATCCTTGTTAAAACCCTGTGTCCGGAACATTTCCTTCCTGCGTCGCTTTTAGTTTGACAAATTTAATAAGTCCTGCGTTCGCGTGTATATTACTCGCTGTCGAAAAAAAAAACTCTTTTCATCTAGATAGACTGTCATTCGTTGTGGGATTTCACTGCAAGTGGTGATTAAAACGCGTGTCCCTTTTTTTAAAACGCATTTATATCTATACGCTTTTTATTTAGCATGTTAGTAGGATTTATGACCCAAAACTAATCTTTATTAAGTGCACTATGGTATTCTCAGAACAGTGTGCATGTTTTTGTTATCTTTTTAGCCTTGCTGATGATAAATACTCATACTCGTACATATGCTGCAGTCGGTGCACAAAATGGACAAACTTTTCCAATAAAAAATGTTTCACTCACTTCCCATAGAGACCACCCCCGATTCCCATGGTGGAATTTAAGTTGCAAATGAGTGTTATTCTTGAACGAAGTTTTCAAAATTAGTGCAGAAAAGTTAGTGTAGGTGCACCATTTGGATAGTTAAGTGGGGTTTGCGGCTGATTCAAATTTTCAAATTTTGGTTATTGGCCCTGAAATATCGTTGAAAAAATCAGCTGCAATAGAGAGCTTCAAATGCCACTGTCTGACTTAAATATATTTGTGGTTGGTTGCATAACAAATATTACGTTATAAGCTAATTTAGGTAATCATTTGAATCAATAATATAAATAAGACGATATTTGCATAGAAGATAGATTAAAAGATTCATCCGTCATTTTCGTGTTATCACTTGGGTGCCACAGAGCTGCGGTAAGATCGATTCATGTAACCAAGATCTGCCTGTCCAGCTTCTAACGGATTTATGTTCGATGCCGCCACTGGAAATTTCGTTTTCATATTCTTAATGATAGTTGCCAAGGAGGTACGATATGAATGCAACAGCTTTTGCTAGGATTTTAGGATATATTTATAACCAATGCACAGGGGAAAGATTTTATCAGATAAAGAAAAAGGAAAAGATATTTTCATTAAGCGAAAAAAGTCAACCTGTCACATACAGTTTGGGTGTGAAAACTGTGAGACTCGTCGCCGATATAACTTTAACATTAAAACAACAAGCCGTCAGTTTTATTATTGAAAATATTATCTGCCAAATGGAAACGGGACCAGCAAATTTTTAGTGCAAACAAGAACATTTTCAATTAAACACTAATGAAGAAAACATCAGATGTGTGCCAGAAACAAATATGCAAGGTTTGATTTATTTAAAGAATAAAGGAGTGTTAAATTGAGCCATAATTTTGGCTGTTGTATTAAGATTTGGGGCGGGTTTCTGTGTTACTGGTGATATGAATATCATTCTATCAACGAAAGCGAATTCCTAGAAATATATCGAGCTACTGTAGGATGCACTAGTGGAGAGAAGTAAAGAATTAGCTAGATTTGACTTCGTATTTTAACGAGAAAAAGATGTCGTTGACCCTTTCTCCTTAAAATATTCATGTTTTTAACTGGCCATTAAAAAGTCGTGATCTCACTCAAATACTACTCTTCACAAATATAATTAATACCATGCCATACAAAGCTATGAAAATTCAATTTCAAATTATCGTATGGTATTATACAATAAAAGTTAATTTGAATCTGAGGACTTAAGTGATAACAAAATTTCTTTTAACCACCCCACCTTTCGCGAGTAATTGACATTCCTCCGAGGAAAAAACCTCCATGATAAAGTTTCTGGGTCCATTTGGAGGTGGCAATTAACTGTATATCCAAGCCCTGTTATTTGTATGGAAAGTGCGAGGTCTATCAGGACAATATCATACCTGAATTCATATTTCCGCACTGGAGTTATTTTTCGTCCCCGGACTCAGAATTCGCAAAGGTCCTTATCGTGCTCTTCGTACTAGTCTGGATGTCCTTAAACCGGTGTTAACTGATTGATATATTGGATATATTGGTGACGACCGAAGGGTTGGTCGTAGGTTTTGTCACGCCAGACATAGGGCTTAGCCTGGCTACCAAAATATCTGTGGCGCCAGATGTAAGCTTCTATAAAGTTTCTTTTAATTTTTTATGGAGTATAATTGCAGGCATGTGATATCAACTTTCAAAGTGCAGGAAGAAGGATACATCATCTCTGAATTTCCAAGAAATAAACTTCTTTTCTCAATGAAAACTCAAAGTGGGCGTCTCTGCTTCTTTTTTTCTTTCACTATCGGAAGAAAGGTTATTCCCATATTTGCGACTCTATAAAAGCCAAGATTTCTCGAGCCAAGTTAGACGGCCTTGTGAGACATAACAACACTTCGTATCTTAGCATTGCAAGGTTATTTATGAAACCAAATTTTCAATTTTTTTCTTTGCCACATTTTCAAAGGCTGCTGTTCATTTGGATAAAAATCGTAACGAGGCTCCCATGTGCATTTACGAGTTATACAAAAAACAAAAATATGTCGAAATGACGATAACTGTGGTAAGCAAAGAGCACACAAACAAGCAAACCAACGAATCGAAAAATGCACACACATAAACATCAATCCAAAAGTCTGTCCTGCAACACTATTCCAATATTTGCTCACATCAACGCCATCTGCAATACGAAATTTATTTTCACCGGTTTTCAATATGCATGGCCTTTCCTTTTTGCCACATCCCTGCCCATCGTCCCATAAATCGAATCCTTTGCCCAGTGTTTACTATTGGATTTTTATCCATCGACCAGAAGTTACAAAAAAAAAAACACAAACAAGAGTTAACCAGCAAAGGACGAACCAAAAATTAAAAAAAAATACAAAAAGAGGAAAATGTTATCCTCGTAATTATTATTTTTCGCCATCTTCCTGTGAATTTCGGGTAAAATGAAATCCGCATACCAAATCAACAGAAATATCCCAATCACAATGCAGATTCATTCGGACATGCACGGACACACTTGTGTACATATGTATATGTATGTATGCACATTCTACTGTATGCGAACGTATCCTTATCCGGGTCTCAGGGATAATTAATTGTTTTGTGCACAAATTGAAAGCTTCCAATAAAATGTTTGCGTTTCAACATTTTTACATGATCCTGCACACCAGTATAGGCCAGCTACCAATAAAATAAATTCACCCGGCTTTTGTCTGCCACGAATGATGGCTGAATATAGTAAGAGTCCAGCCACCAGATACGTTGACATTAAGTAAAAAATAATCAAAATTTTTTAACTGAACGGCTTGAAAAACATCGAAACAAATTCCGTTGGTTTTCATAAAAATATAAAAACACGAGATACATTTGTGAATCGTGCTCAAATTAACATTGATTTTGTGTACGCTCTTTGTGCAATGACATTTTATTGAAGTGAACCGATTTTATGTTCTCCTCCGGGTCTGAGACTTTTTAATAATTCGACCATCGACTCCTGGCATCCGATCTTTTAGTAAAAGATTCAAGGTGGCTGGCATTCTAAAACACTCTCAGCTCCATCATTGTTGTTATTTCGCTTAGTGTGGCCGAGTCATTCTTACTGATAGTTTTTCTTTTCCAAACTGGGTCCAAATCTTTGTCGAACTCGTACAGTTTCTCTCTTTTATCGGAGAATGTATTTTTTGAACGTCCTTATAGCAATTCCACTGTTTAAGTTATCGCCAAGTACTCGTATTTGGCTCCAAACAGGAAAACTGACAAGACGAAAGTTTTGTAGGAAATATCATAGTTTTGTTCCTTTGATCTCGTGGTTTTTGTTACGAGATTCTGTTTGTGTTTTCAGAATTGTACATAACATGAACCAGATTTATGAAGAAAAACGAAGACAACCAGTTTTCCTTTCTCCATCTCTTGGACCAACACCATTAGTAAAGTATCTGCCTTTAAATTGGATCAAATGGTTGATCAATTGTTCGAGTCCTAGAGTAAGCCTAGAGCTTAAGCAGCTCTTCGTATCTGGTCCCTTCACCCTTTTGCCGTTGGGATCAAATTTACGTTGTTATCACTGTGTAGTAGCTCTGTCGGGATATCACACTGAACTTTCAAGTTCGTGTCGATAAAAAAATTGTTTGAGTAGACGATGCCATTGTCTCGGATGTTTAAGTTGTAATTCTGACAAAAGATTGATGACTCAATCTTCTAGAAACACTTAAACTTCACATGGTAGTTAACAAGCCAATTGCGAAAAAAATGCTGCGAACTGAATGAATGCAGATAAGTCAGATTCGTCGTGCCTAATCGGGCTCCAACCTTAGAGTCAACAACAAAAAAAATACTCTATGTACACTTTGCCTTGCTTGAATTGGATGCTGCTTCATTCTACATAGCTTAGGAAAATTGCTTCTATCTTCGGTCATATTGTTATAACATTTAGATTTTTTGTAAACATATCTTCTACATTGTATAAAGAAAACAGTTATTTCCATGAAGTTTTGAGTCAAGAAGGTTTAAAAGCACTTTGCCCAGTTGAGAGGTGAAAAGATTCGCTTTTGATTTAAAAGATGGATTCTTTCTGCGAAAAAGTGTCAGTGCGGTCTGTTTGAGGGGATCACTTCTAGTCCGTTTTTGTTTGCAGGTTTCCGAATATCCGAATATCTTTATGTTCTTTTCTGTAAAAACCTCTAGGATTTGGTTCGTAATAAGAAACAACAACAGCGGTGAAATAAATAAATTTTTGGGTGTCGTATTCAAATGCCTTAACTTTGAACAGGGTTACGTACATTCATTTTGGCCTGTCTCGAGTTTTCTTTATCAAAATCAGTGGATTCATAGATTGCCATGAGTGTCTTTTGGCTAATTTTGTTAAACGATAAAAAAATCCAAACAAGGCCTTTATGTCGGGGTAGCAAAAAGAAAGCCTTTATAACAACTGGCAGCGGATATCAACAGACTGGATATTTGACTTTTATACTCAGAGATGTTGAAATTCGAAGTCTTTCTGTCTGAGGATACTTCTTGTGCGTCAGTATTGCAGAACTCATCCTCATCGGTGAACTTGGCGAAATTTCCGTAAATAGTGCCCAAAAAAACTTCAGGTAGTCTACAAAAAAACAGAAAACATTAATCGATTATCGCCCGTCTCCATTGACGAGCAAATTGGTTGGATTTTTTGACGATAAGGAGTCCGAATTTAGTTTGATACCCAAGCCTAACTAACTAATATAACTAACGTTATATTGATAAAGCTATTTGCATAAAATTGTGTCAGTAAAATCAAAGAAGACATAGAACAGCATTGTATAAATATTGAGTTTGCACTTTTTTTCATTAGTAAACTTATTTAAATTAAATAAAACAAGTGAAATCGTCTAATTTTTGGACGGTTTGTTTGTGATAAAAATGAAACCACGAAATCAAGTTTAATCAAAACCTTTAGAGGTGTTTATTTGGTTAATTCGAATGAAGTCAATTTGATTGATCGATAGCTTGATTTGAATTCAAAATATGCGCTACGTGAAGATATGTCAAAGTTTTGAATTCAAAAAATTGGACGCATAACAAGAACTACCAAATGGGAAGTTAAATATCATTTGTTCCTTCTTCCATCAAAAATTCAAAGTTCAATCTTTGAACTGCCTAATCCTTAAGTCTAATGCTGAAGGGGAGAATGGTATACCTTAACGTTTCCTAAAAATCATACTTGCGCATATTTTAAGCTTCCTAACCCACATAGTAAACAGCATAAAGTCCTCTTTTTTCCCTGATTGTTAGAAAATGGCCAAAGTTATACCAGTACCGAAGAAATTTAACCCCTTGTTGACCACTGTCTTTCGCCCAATCAGCAATCTGCCGTGCTTGTCCAAGGTTTTGGAAAAAATTCTTGAGGGACAGTTATCAAATTACCCAGACCAACATAATCTTTTGTCTGCATGCCAGTCTGGTTTCCGAGCACATCATAGTTGTGCTACGGCTATGGTTAAGCTCCTTGACGATATTAGACTGAAATATGACTTAAATTATGTTCTGTGCCTCCACGACTTTTCCAAAGCCTTTGACACTGTTGATCACGGAATATTATGTAAACAAACTTGGATTTTTTTTTGGAATGAGCGACAGATCGGTTCAACTGGTTAAAAATTATTTAAGTAACCGAAGTCAAAGAGTTGTGATAGGCGATAAGTACACACTTTCTAAGGAATTATTTGCGGGAGTACCACAAGGATCTATTTTGGGGCCATTTCTTTTTTTGTCTTTACATTAATGATTTGCCGGAAGTGTGCTCTGCTGTATTCATGCACCTATATGCAGACAATGCGCAAGTCTATCTCTCGAACCCTATCGGACTGGTGGAGGATCTTATCTATAGATTTAATGAGGACTTGTCAAAAGTTGTAAATTGGTCGAACTGTAACAAAATGTTAGTTAGTTCTTGTGTCGCAAAACCGTACAAAACTGAACAAATTCCAAACATTTTCCTTCATTCCACAAGGCAATCAGTTTGTGGAAACTGTGAAAAATCGAGGATTTAATATGAATCAAACACTCTCCGCTGTAGTGATAGCGGCTTATATAACCGTTTTATTGGGCGATTATACGGGGGACTGCGCAAACTTTGGCTGATTTCCAGTTTTACACCCGTAGCCTTTCTTATGTCCACTATACCAGACTTTGGAACTCACTACCGAGAGGTGTGAAACAAATAAATGGAGCCAGCCAATTTAAAAAATTAATTTATATCCACTTCAATCTTTTCCTTAATCTTCTTCTATCTCTTTGTAACATGAATTAAGAGGGTTGTCATAGTCTCTAAGGAATGGCCAAACAAAAGCATAAAACAAAAAAATTAAAGAGCTCCAAGAAGACTCCATCAAAGCTCAGATGTTAGTAGGGAAGTTTCTGGCTGAAAAAGAGACTCAATTCAATAACGAGCCAATACAGGTTAAGGAAATGTTAAGGATATAAGTTTTGAATTGGAGAAATAAAAATGAGAACCACTTTCTTTGTATTCTGTAATCGAAGGGAAAACAAGTAGAATCCGGGAAAGGAAAATTTCCTAACATGGATCATTACATCAAAGCGTGAAAATCGAACAGCCTCACAGTTATTGAAATCAATTTTTCTATGCACTCACTGCCAACGATGGAGAACCCAATCTGGAAGCAAAGCCCACACCAACTATGAAATGATGATAATTCGAGGATAAATACTGCCAGACATTGCGATGAGGTTGACTTTCCGACAATGACAACGACTGCGACGACAACGACAGATGGATTGCCCAACGCGCTACCAATGGATGATGGTGACGCAGGACTGACTGAGGATATTCCTTATTCTGCCATTGCCGCTGCCACTCGAAAGTACACGTAAATCGTACAGCCATTAATCAAGTTGACACAATAAAGTCACCGTAACTGATACCTTCTCCGGAGGGAGGCTGTCAAGCCGAGGGACTGATTATTTCTCACCCGCGCTAATCCAAATCGATTCAGGTGATGTCGTTTGTCGTCGTTGAGAGAAACCTGTGTGGCAGATAGACTTTTATCGATTAACTGAGTCGAATCAGTCCTCAACACGACAAATGCTTTCATAAAACTTCCGCTCACTCAAAAAGGGGGGAACAAAAAAGAACAAAACCCATCACCGTTTCTGTGATTGGAATTAAAGCTTTCGTTTTGGTAGCACTTACGGAAGAGTCCGAGTACCGGCAGAACGATTCTCTAATTAACCTGTCAATTGGATAATAATGAAAGATGAATCAGTAATGAAGCCAATTATGGCCGTATTGTAAGACTTAATTCACCTGTCAAAAAAAATATTTAATTACGTTAAACCAAACCTGATGGAAGCGTCCTTCTGCCTGGCCATGCCGCTGTTCTTGCCTGCGTTGCATCTGTGGCCGCGACTGGTGGTGTGGCGTGCCACAGAATTATTGAATAGCTCTTCCTTGAAGTGTTTAGTTTTCGTTCTCTCTCAATTTTTGTTCGCCATGCTGCTGGTTGCAGCTTAATGTCGAAACGTGTTCGACATGCCAATGAAGCTGAAAAATTAAAAATTAATTTGTTCGACCATGATTGCAAGCTCCACGGTATTAAAGAAGATTAAATGTTCTTTTCTTCTGCATTGGGGTTGCCTTGAAATGTCGATACTGCCTTTGAGAGAATGCATTTTTTGCGTGCTTGGTGGTTGTTATTGCTTTTAAAATGCTTTTATTAAAAAATGGTTAAAAATAAAGTTTTTCTAAGGTCCCTCGGTCAATCACAAAAACGTGACATCATACACTCAAAATACTTTGCGAAGATTTTACTAAACTATGACCGATTGGACCACATTTTAATAATCAACCAATGCTTATGTAATCTAGGCCTGAGCTTAAGGTGAGTTCTATTAGATAGATTCATTTTATTCGAAATAAATATTACAAAAAGCTGGAGTTACCGCACATTTTACAATTCAGAGATACAATACAAATGTATATTCCTACTGAAATATTATCTAAGTGTTATGGAAAATTTTAATTTAGAATATAAATATTATGTTATGTTAGGAAGGGAAATTCGTGAAAACCCTTCGCAAATACAAAAAAAAAAGAAAAAATATATAAAAATAAAATAAAAAAAAAACAAAAAAATTTGACTAGATTGGAAGTAAACATCCGTTTGTATAAACGAATAAGAAAAAATTAATATATGTACATAAACGAAAACAAAATGACAAACTGATAAATAAACAATTGTATATATTAATAACGAATCAAAGAGTTAACAAACGAATAATTAAATATATATATATATATAAATAAATAAATAAAATAATAAATAAATAAATAAATAAATAAATAAAAAAATAAATAAATAAATAAATATATAAATGAATAAATAAATAAATATTTGAATTAGTAAATAAATTTGTAAAAAATTATATAAATAAATAAATAAATAAATAAATAAATGAGTAATAAATAAATTAAATAATTACTTAATAAATAAATAATTAGATAAATAAATGTAAAGAAGTGTGCAATTGAATACAACGATTTTTTATATTTTTTTGCTATGTAATTTAACTGCTCAATTGGTTTACGAGGATATTATCAGCAAAGATACAGCTCGACAGAAATTTCGTATTCAGCTTTTGAATTCTATCAGAAATCAGTTCAACATTCGCTTTTTCGTGGAGATCAATCGTTGAGTGGTGCCATGGTAGATTTAGCATCATTTTAAGTGTTTTATTTTGTGACACTTGCAAGCGTTTAATGTGGGATTTAGCGCTATTACCCCAAACTGGACAACCATATAGAAGTAATGCTTGGAAGATCACCTTCAGAATTATTATTTTATTTTCCTTCGTTAGTTTCGACTTCCTGTTAATAAAGGGATACATTATGTTAGTTGCTAATTTAACTTTGTTCAGCGTTCTTGTAATATGTTCTTTGAATGTCAGTCTTGTGTCTAGATAAATGCCCAGATACTTCACAGATTTTTCCCAAACTATATTTTTTCCATTTAGCTGGAGTGGCGTTTGCGTGCTGGGTAGAAAACAAGCTTTTCTTTTTCGGGTGAAAAAGATAGCTTGCGTTTTATCCCCATTTAATTTAATTTTCCATTTATTGAAATATTTTCCCAATATTTGAATCGCATGGTTTAGATTCGTCTCAATGTTGAGAGCGAATTTATGAGAAGCAAATATTGCTGTGTCATCAGCAAAGATAGCGGCCTGACACTGAGGCAAGTTCGGGAAATCTGACGTGTACAAATTGTACAAAATTGGTGACAGTACTGCACCTTGAGAAGCACCCATTGGGACGGGCATATCATCCGAGATACCATTGTTAACGTGGACTTGAAAAAGACGGGACGACAAAAAGCT
Organism: Orthonevra nobilis; assembly: GCA_963555765.1. Classification (NCBI taxonomy): domain Eukaryota; kingdom Metazoa; phylum Arthropoda; class Insecta; order Diptera; family Syrphidae; genus Orthonevra; species Orthonevra nobilis. The sequence continues at coordinate 23,527,580 of OY743225.1, read as the reverse complement.
CTGGACTATTTTACACAAATATTTGGGGAAATTGAAGTTGATCATTTTAAAGACTAAACCGTCGTGCCATACAGAGTCGAAAGCCTTCTCTATGTCGAACAAAATCATACCGGTGGACTTACCTTGAGAACGTGAAGTTTTAATATGCTTACAAATTCTGAGCACCTGGTGGGAAGTACTGTGCCATTTTCTAAAGCCGAACTGTTCGTCGGGAAATATGTCGTGCTCATCTATTAATCTTAGTAGTTTCTCCTTTATAATTTTTTCATAAATTTTACTTAAACTACTGAGCAAACTAACAGGCCTATAGCTGTCCACATTATTAGGTGGTTTTCCAGCTTTAAGAATTGGCACTACTTTTGCGAATTTCCAGGCGTCAGGAAAATATTTCAATTTCAAGCATCCGTTTACAATATACGTTAAGTATTTTACTGCCGACCTCGGCAAATGTTTAACGTATAAATTTTTTATTAGATCTAATCCACCTGCTTTTCGTATCTTTAGGTTCCTGATAATGTTTCTTATTCCTTCCTCAGATACATAAGCACTTGCAGGTGTTTCAATAACATCTGTATTTAGACATTGAACTTCACAGTTTACTAATATATTTGTTGCTGCGTCGCCCATGTTTGAAGATACTGTGTGATTTTTTGCAAAGTTTAACGCCAGCGCATTTGCTTTTTCCTCATCAGTAAAGAACGTGTAACTAGAATTTTTGAGGAAAGGCAATTCTCTGTTCTTACATTTGACTAATTTGACCATGTTCCAGAAAGGTTTAGCGTTCTTGTCAAGATCTTTAAGTTTATTGTTCCACCTTTCATTGCGTTGCCGTACGAGATGCTTCGAAATTAGTTTGTTCAGATACTTTATTTGTATGCGGTAATCAATGATTCGATACCTTTGCCAATTTCTTTTAGCTATATTTCGCATTCGAATAAGCTCTTGTACAATTGGTGGAAGTTTTATCACAGATTTTTTCACAGGAATTTTGGGAACACACACTTCGATAGCATCTAGGATGGTTTTGGTGATATTATGTATGTGACTATCAACGTCGCCCTTCGTTACTATGTTATTTAGGTTGACGTTTATTGCACGAAGTTTCGCATTTATCTCCGATCTAAAATTTGACCAGTTCGCTAGCTGAAATTTATAGGAATATTGCACTTTTTGTGTACCAGACCAGAGAAGTCGGCATAAAACTGGGTTGTGATCGGAAGGTAGACCATCAATAGATTCCGGTTGTGATATCAGTCCGGGACAATTGGTTACAAAGAAATCAAGAGTAGACGCACAAAAACGGGAGCAAGATGGGACATATGTGGGACTAGTAGGATACAAGACAGAAACGTTCAACATTGAGGTTAGATTCGCTAGCAGGTTTCCCCAAGCGTTTGCTCTTAAGCAACCCCAATCCCTGTGACGACAGTTAAGATCACCCCCTATTAGAAGGTCTGCATTAATAGTAAAGAGTCGGCGTAAATCATTATTCATGCCTATTCTTCTATCGTTAGAAGCTAAACCCCCGGGGAAATAAACACAGTAAATTTGAATCTTTCTTTGGTTTCTTAGCTCTACTTCTATACCTAAGTTCTCAACGAAGCGCGTGTTTATAACAAGTAAGAGCGAATGTTGAATTGATCTTTTTATCAGAATTGCAACACCTCCACCCAATCGCTCGGTTCTATCAACACGGTAACACTTATAATTGGGCGTGGATAATTTAAAATTATGATTGAGCCAAGTCTCAGTGAGAAGCACAATATGAACATTGTTGCTATTTAAAAAATTCATAAGCTCTAGACTTTTGTGACGAATGCCTCTCGCATTCCAAGTTACAATGTTTATGTAGCTATCTACCATATAATTATTTTCCGACAGAATAATCAAACTTAGCTGCTAAATGTGCGATAACATTGAATTGATCCAATTTGGATTTACAATTTGCAAGTTGCGAAATCATTTCCATTGTTAACGCGCTGAGCTCATCCAATGTGAAAAGTGTGCTGGTGTCTTTGCCGCCAGCGATGTTGCTTGGATTCAAACCGGCTTGAGTGCAATCTTTCCAAGCATTAGTTGGGGTGTTAAAGTTCGCATTTGAACACATGTTGCTGTCCTGTCCACGGCTCCGTGGTGGAAGTGTTGGAAAGTCTTTCATTGAAGAGAGCGACAAATGTTTTGTGGAGGAAGCGGGGAAACAAGTAGAAGCTCGTGCAGTGTTGAAAGCTCTCATAGCTGATTGAGGGAAATTTTTTCGCTTTTCGGATTTTTCTCTTATCTCCAAGTATTTGACTCTAACATGACAGTTCTTTTCGCCGTGCCCAAACATTTGACAATTGTGGCACTGTGTCAGCTTACCTTTTAGTTTTCTTTGAAAGCTCCAGTTCACTTGCGTGTGAAGAATTAACCGAAAGCGCTTTTTCAAATCAGCCAATTTAATTGAACCATTTTCGAATGAGATCAAATAAAATGTGTCACTGTAATGCTCGAATTTTTTCATTATTTTTTTAATGTTATCACATTTCAAACCCAGTTTTACAAGTTCTTCTTTAAAAGTGTTTACATCAACATCCCCCATCCCGTACATGATAACCTTGAACAGCCGCACGTTCCCAGTATCATGTGAGAAAAATTGACAATTTAGGGTTTTTAACTCGCCAAGAACCGCATTATACGCATCTAGTGATTCGCAAATAATCTTTATGCCAATAGACAATTTTTTAATGGAGTAATTGCTCACATTGAGTGTTTTCATTAAGCCATGTACAAATTCAGATGATTTATGCAATAGCTTAATAGGAGGTATATGCACTTTTTTCACTGATTCTTTGGGCACAATCACTTCATCCATGTCTTCAAGGTCACTGTCCGGAAGAGTTTGTAAGGGACTCCAGTAGTTTTTCCTGGAGTCCTTCTTACTCGCACTACGCATTGTTTTATTCATATTACTACGAAATTTTTTATCCGAGGACAAAGGTATGTCCTCCGGATCAGGTGATCTATCGCGTTTGGATATTTTTTGTGTTTTTGTTTACTTTTCGATCTAAACGAGAGAAGTTCACAAAGCGCACGCTCACGGATGAAAGCTCCGAGTAGACTGAGGTGAGTTCTATTCTTTACAGAACCCGGCATGCCGCTTCCGGCTGGTAAAACAAAACTTCCCGGTATTTGCAAATGCTTGGTTTTCTAAGTTGGGTTTGCTTTTTTCAGTGAAGGTATTTTTTTTTTGTTACGAACGTGAAAATCATCGAAAGTTGGGGTTTTGGATTTTAACCCTAACTAGACCAAAAAACAAGTAGAACTCTTCGAGGTGATCTCTTTGCAGTAATTTGCGTTTAATAATTTATTTGTTTTGTTAAATGAGTAATGATCAAGTTCATAATGAGAGAAGTACCTGATGCGGGATCTCATTGTTTAATATTTATGCAATATCCGTCTTGTCCCTTCCAGAACATAAGCGGATATAGGAGAGCGTCATGAACAGTGTGTATCAGCAATGAACTGAAGATTATTATTTCTTCTACGAATCATCAATTCATTGTGTTTATTCAATAGAGCATCCAAAAAATGAATCAAGGTTATTGTAGTCAGAACGTACATTCACGCGATTGGCAAGTGCACTTCCGGAATCCTCGCCGCCCATAAAGTAGATCTGTAAAAATTTATGTGGTTCGTTTGGCATTGGCAGCAATGAGCCCATTTGATGAAAAACTTGGCCTCTGATTTTGAATGTGGAATTGTATTATTGACCATTTGCATTAGTATTTCGAACTATTTCTGTTGTTCCGAACGATGTCATTTGAAAGCATGAATTGAATGTTTGAATTGACTTCAGGAATACGTTCGAATCTGGATCGGTGCCGATAAGTAAACCGTTCAGTGGTTCAGGTGGTGTTTCAATTTCAGGTAGTTGCACCTTTCCTGACGCGCAACACATCCCGGCTGGCTCATTTTTGAATTTGAGGGCATGACAATGCGGGCATTCCTTGTCCATAACACCAATTACTACTTTTGAATGAGCATAATATTCAATATCGGGCTAATACTGGAATGCTAGACGCAGGAATGAATCAGATGTAAATGCTCGATGTACCTGTTGCCGTTGTTCATTGCGTTCAGCTCGTGTATCTTCTGATTGTTCTTGACGCAATTGCGCCATGCTCACACGCGCGTTAGTATTTTGTTGCTGGATTTGTTCTTCGGTTCTTTGGGCTTTTCTGTTTCGCATGCTCCTAGATCTACTTGTAGCACGGCTCAAATTAGCCCCTCTGCGTTTTGTTGGCATTGTTCACTGTACAAAACATTATAGTAATAATGTATTTAATCTTTGATTGTGCACACATACAAATACATGTTAATGTAAATATTAGACTGTTTCAATAAAGCGAAAAATTTTTTTTCACCATTTCTTACAATATATTTTCGATATAAATAAAATAAAAAAATATATAGATAAATAAAAACAAAAAAGAATTATGGATTTTATAATAAATGTATAAGAATAAATTAAACTTACAGCACAAGAGCCCTTATTGGCGGGAGCTCGTGACACGTGTTGAGTACTTTTGAGGTTATGTTTATCCTTTATTAACTAATCGTGCGAACTACACTCAACATTAATAATAATTGATAAAAAAGGAATAAAGAATTATAGTCCAGCATATTAATAACAAATTTACTTGAGAATATAGTTAATATGAGAGTAACACTGAGATAGTTAAATGATAAAATTAATAATTACAAACGTTACTACTACGCTTGATGCGTGAACAATAATAATGGCCGAAACATTGGAGGGAGTGAGAGAAGGCTTATTGTGTGAGAGAAACAGGAGACCGGCACACCAATTGTTACGATTTCCTTTCTTGGAATCGACCGCTGGATTGCGACTAAAAAAAATGAAGAATGAAGAAAATTTACTAATTTATTTTGGACTGATAACAGCCTACTTATTCTGTAGTTTCCTTTCTACTGAACTATAAAACAACTTGATTTATACAATTTCAGAGACTTCATTGTCGTAACATTACGTACGATGATGGTAAAATGACAGAGTCACCAATTTCGGCGGCGTCGCGGTCGGCGTTTTTGACAATAGCGTCTCGCAAATGAATGTACTCTTCCGCACGCAGCTTGAGTGGATTATATCGTAAGTATCGTAGTCGTTCGCCCTCTATCTTTGCGTACATGGTGGACCATGAATTGTTGACAAAACTCATGACATTGTAGAATGACGTTGTCCTAAATGTAAGGCTTAACTGGCGGGGATAACTTACCAAGTGATAATTGAATTGGGATGAAAAATGATTAAACTACTAAAATGAGTATTAAAAAATAGGGGTTGGTGATAGAAGGGTACAAATTTAGGGTTGTATGTATTTTTTAATGGCACATTATAAAAAAATTAAAAATTTGTCCAAAAAATTAAAATTAAATGTTAGGGGCGGACAACCCTTATCACTTCGGGGTTTGAAAAAAAAAATAGTAGCCGATTCTCAGACCTACTGAATATGCATAAAATATTTGTGATTTCAATTGATTTTTGAAAATATTTTCAATTATATGACTGCTAAGAATTGAAAGAACCATTCACTAGCTTCAAAATAATGGTAATTTTAGTCGTTTTAATTCGCAGTCTTTTTTAAATTCAATTGCATCAATTAAAAGTTTGAGTTCTTTTACTCAAATTCCGCGAATGTATTCCTAACGTATTTGTTTACAACTCCCGATTTTCAATTTTACCTCTTGTTCCAATCAAAATATCAATTTGTCAATTTGTGTAATACTTTATCTTCTTCCCTGAACCTTTCCTAATTTTTTGAACTAAAAACAATTGTGCCTGCAGGGGTTAAATAAGTACAATTTAATTATTTCCATCATACAAACACATGTGTATACGTTGTGTTTCAATTTAACTTCCATGGCAGGTTCTCTGTGAATGATTTGTCTGTCAGTAATCATCCTGCTGATTGAGCTGTTAAGTTCCACTGACCTGCATAGCCCCAAAATTTCCAGCAGCATTACTGGTACTACCTTTTATTAAAGTCAAACGCATATCGCACCGCGAAAATCCATCAGACCAAATGCAGAGCACGAAAAGGCCCAAAACAAAAAACCAAATTGACGCGGTAATTTTAAAAGTCATCGATTGAATTGATACGCCTGCAATTTTGCAATTCGCTGTCATGCCACTCCAATTAACTGATGTGCGCGATTTTTTTTTGTATATTCATCTTCTACTCATCTGTGTGAGTTTGACAGCAATCACTATACAGCTGGTACATGGTAGATCCTTCATCCGGCATCCTTACATTTGGACAAACGAACAATCTCCATTTCGGTTCTATCTCCTCTGTGCGATCTGCAATTTCCGTCAATCAATGGCAAGCAGTGGCGTCGAAAACGTGGCTTATACTTGCGCCCCAAATGACTCATAATACCAACAAGGACTTGCAATGCCAACACACCGCCCCCATCATCGGTTCCATTCAATGGAGACAAGCCGATATTGGAATGTTAGCCTGTAATTTAAGTGAATACTGATTGGCTTCAGATTGAGGGCGATGGCGAATGATGTGAATTGGACGTTGTGGCATGTGCGGCCGATAATTGCCCTCATCTATCAAACAGGATTTGTGTGTGCCTCTCTGCAGAAAACAAAAAAATAAAATATACAGTTTGCCGACTCATTCCATCAAATTGCGCATCCTTTGCTAAGCCCATGCAATTTTTGTTTTTGTTGGCACTTATTCCTCATATGAATACAGCGATAAAAATCGTCAGAGATATTTCGATAAAATGTGTTATTCCTCTTCGAATTGCGACTAATAACAATAATCATAGGCACTTGTAGGCAAATCTATTTAGTTGCCAATTCATAGTCGGCTGGGATGCAAGGATATACGTGGGTTTTGGCTCAATGGAAGGGTTAGACTGAAGCTGCATATCGATATCCTGAATTACCATTACCATCTATTCAGTGGTAATAGGCTGTAAAAAATGTATGTAAAGTATCGAGGAACATGAGAGGAGAATATCCTTACTGAAGGATGCTCTCACATTTTTTGAGGCTGGCATAATACAATTACGCCTATAGCTTGCAATGGACTTGTAGATACAATTTCAGGATTACACCGATACTTCTATTGTTCGGATATACAAAAAAAAAAAAAATAAAAAAAATATCCAAGGATGCGGTACTGGTGCACTTATCGTTATGCGGAATGTTTTGCCTTCGGAATCTTGTTTTGTTTTGGTTACTGATATAGGAATTAGGTTTCGGATTGCAGTATAGCATTTCATTGAAAGCAAGGCTATGAATGGATAAGTGAGTTTCTTCTAGATCGTTGTGAGTATGGTTTTCATTTATTGCCACAGATATTCAGATTCAGAGAATGGCAGTAATAGATTATCAATTTGGAAGGGAAACTCCTTCAAATTGTTGGAACTTGGAGCTTAGAATTGAAAATCCAGTTGCATTTGTATTCAGATCTCATTTTTGAGTACTATGGACCTCAACTTTAATAGTCCTGACAAATGAAAGAATGAACGATTGCTTTCATCAGCGCTTTGTTTCAGCAGTTAGATTGAAGCTTTAACTGCAGTTTGTCATGATGAAGTTTTATATACGTATGTATTGTATATATTAGTTTTGCTTTTCAATTGCAGAAATGACATGTAGCGACGTAACTCTCGTCACATACCGAACGTGGGAAAGATTTGGATTCATTTTTTCTTCTGCGTCCTCAGGTTCCAGCTCGTTTCCAGTGTGCCTCATCATTCACGGCGATTGAGCAACAAACAAAACAAGAATTATGCTGTCAACCAGAAATTGATCCGTCGAACATCATCGGTAAAAACATAACGATTGACAGCTACAATTTCGTGGTAGTCAAGGAGTTCATAAACCTCACACCAAAACTGTTGCTACTTAGACCTGTCACAACAACAAGGATCTAAACTAGTTACATAAAGTACAAAAATATTGGAGCCGAATGCCGGATGATAAACAAAGCAGCTGAGTAAATATTGGGAAAGAAAAATCCTTTGGCGGATATTTGGTCCTATCAGCGAACAGGGATGAGAAGGCATAACCGCAAATTCTACGAGCTGTGCAAAGATGTGGATATTTTCTGGAAGGCGAAAATCCCTCGACTACACTTGCTCAGTCATATCGAGAGAATGTGCAATAAAGCTTCAGAGTGTCTTCAAATCCAAGCAACCAGGTTCAAGACGAGTAGGTACACCGAACATCCGGTTCAAGGATCAAGCACTCGCGGATGCTAGAAAACTTGGTCCAACTAACTGGAAGCAGCGTGCGTGACCGTAGGAGCTTGAGGCAGCTCTGTTTCAGGCTCTGTTCCTTCCAGTATCGTTGGCCATGTAAGTAAGTTATAAAAATAAGGCAACAAAAATAAGAGTATCTCAACAACAATATCAGGTTTTCGGCATCCAACAGATCTGTTTTATTAACTCTCCCAAAATGTTCTTAACACATGAAAAACACCTTTTTCGACATACTTTTTCTTACATATTAATTAACTTATTATTTTTTTTGCAAATTCAACTCAATTCATTTTTCAAAATTGGTAGAAGTAAAATAGAATCATTATTCATTCACTAAAAATCATCTCGAGTTATGAAACAATTAGCAGGAGAAAATTACAAGATGGCCAGGAGAAATAAGGTGTATGAGAATGAAAGAGAACAAAGGTAGATGAAGCAAAATCGGATCCAAAAAATGTAATCCTATGAAGTCCAGTTTTAGGAGCATTTCTGTTTATAATTTATGAAAATGAAAGCCTAAAGATTGTTAATTATAGCCGATTACTACATTTTGCTGATGATGGCCTGTTAAGTGTATTAAAAAATAATAATCAATATTTGAATAAAAAAATTAATTGTTGGAAAATCTAAATGCATGAGTGACAACAAATTTGAAGGCAATCAATAAATGCTAGGTGTAAGTTCAATAAGAACTAACGTATGTACATAAATGGGCAGTCCGAAGACAATATGTTGTTAAATAACGAAATAGGTGAAGGTAAGTGAAAGGATTGCTTTCTTTGGGAGAATCAGAGAAAATAATGTCAATATAAAGTGTAATAAATATTTTAAATTTAAATGCAATCGCTAAACAACATTTGTAATATTGTTAAACAATAATATATTGAGCAAGAAATTCAAATGTTAAGTAAAGCTATGTGGAGTATATTGAAATGTCATTGTGTTAATTTGATAAGTGTGTTGAAATAGTTGTGTAAACAAAAAAACATTTACGAATGTTCTTATTGTTATATTTAAAATTAAAAATGGGATGTCACACAAATATCTATGGTCGAAAATAAATGAAAAACTATGTTTTGATAAATTAATTGTACTCATTCATTCCATTTATACATACATATAGTATATTAATTTATTGTCTTACAAGCGGACCCGAAAGACGCTGCTTTGTCCAATCGTAAGCTTGTCTAAATATTCAACAAACGTGCGAATTTTCGATGCACTATACACTTATGTAAGTGACATTTGACATTGGCTTTTAAATTTGACTTTCGTTGAGCCGTTTACCACCACGTACAGTAGATATAAATACAATGCACAACTTACTTTAAAAATGTTAAGAGGACTACCGGTTGAAAATATCGTTTTTTTTTTTTTTTTTTTTTTTTGTCAAAAATCAATGCTTTATTGAGGAAAAATAGATATACTATAAATTCAATATTCAAAGTATTGCCCATCGCTAGCCAAACACTTTTCCCATTTTTCTGGCAATTCATGGATACCCGTTCTGAAAAATTCGACCGGTTTGGCCGCAATCCACGAATCGATCCATTTTGTGACATCATCGAAATGACGGAAGTGCTGGTCAGCCAAGCCAAGTTGCATCGATCGGAAGAGATAGTAATCGGATGGCGCAAGGTCTGCACTATACGGCGGGTCTGGTAGGACATCCCATTTGAGCGTTTCAAGGTAATTTTTGACGACATTTGCAACATGTGGCCGAGCATTGTCATGTTGCAAAATAACTTTATCGTGTCTTGCGACCGTTTCCGACCGTTTTTACTTCAGTGCTCGGCTCAAACGCATCAATTGTCGTCGGACCTCGCATGTGATGGTTTTAGCAGCTCATAATACACAACACTCTTCTGGTCCCACCAAATGCACAGCATAACCTTCAGGCCATGAATATTTTGAACGGCCGTCGATGTTGAGGCATGTCCGGGGTATCCATACGTTGCCCGACGTTTTGGATTATCGTAATGTACTCATTTTTCATCACCAGTGACGATTCGATGCAAAAAAAACTTCTTTTTGTGGCGTTCAAGCAGCATTTCGGACATTCAAAATTTGCGTTCGACGTCTCGTGGCTTCAATTCATACAGCACCCAATACGGAATTCTTCTTGCAGTTAGCATTTTATCCTTCTGATCGCTTCGTAGTTATCCGTAGTATTGTCATAAGAAAATTTATATCCTACAACACCTCATTAAAAAATCACAATTCCATAAAAAGGTGTCACTTTTTTTAAACCAATCGACCTTACTCCCAATGTGGAATAAGGAAGTTGCTGAGACTTTCCAATATCGTTTAAAAGTTTCGCATCTCAATATTTCCATTGATTTCCCAATAAACATATAGGTTTTTTTCTTTAATCGACTTAAGGTTCGAAAAGGCTGTTCAACAGTTTTAAACAAACAAAAACTGACAGTGGACCATTTTCATCTTCTGTCTTCTGTTGGCATCAATTTTTTACATTTGCAGTACTATTGTTCGTTAAATAAATAACATTTATTTGCAAGGCAGAATTCAATAGCCGGGTTGCGGAGTTGGTAGAGCGCTTGCCTTTCGATTGAATCCACTGATAGGTCCCAGGTTCGATTCCTAGAGTCTAGTTTTTCGAATCTGGTCCAGTCACCATTTTGACTATTGGGATAAAGTTAATGGCACTATCACTGGATTGGTCGACCAGAAATTGTAGTCTGACTAAATGGGTGGCGTTGTTGTAGTGGTTATTGTATCGGCTTGATTCTTAGTTCTTGTTGTCAAAATTGTTTCTAAAGATTGTGTGAAGATAGTTCTGCTGTGAAGTCATAACACTGACAGCGGGGTGCTTAAGCTAAATCTTTCAAACTTTCAAAGTTCATATATCGATGTCGAATAAAATCCTGGGAATAAGGCGAAAGCAATAGTTGAAACCAAATACATCTGAGTTTCTTCGACCCCTACATTATCTTTCATTCTTCTTCTAATTCTTCTGCTCGCTCTGAGCTACACGCATTAAAAGAGTATTCATCTCCTCTTGAAGTGCGAGACAATTATAAAAAAAAGAAACTTTCACATGCTTTAAAAAAAAAAAATATTTCCCTGAAAATTAAAATCATCAAATTTTTGCCGGCCTTTTAATCTTAACAAGTCATTGAATAATAAAAATGCCAGCTGCTTTTTAAATAAGATGTACAATATTATTTAGCTTATCGGTAAATTTTTATTGAAAAAATATTGATTATTGAATATTAACCATTCGAGGGCCCGATCAAACATAAACACAAAATGTCATCAAAATTGGTCCAGTCGCTTAGAAGAGGTTCACCTTATATATAAAAATTAAGATATTGTTTATTTAAAATTTTGTTAAATTAATTTTTAAGTTAAATCCATACCAATATTTTATCTTATAGGGAAATCTCAAAATCATCTTTTACATCCTTACCTTATATGCGGAACAGAACAAGGTGCTGGCATCGCGGCTTAAAACAAATACGGCTTGATCTTTGCCTGTGTCTGTGCGACCGCGCCGCCTTACTAAGCCTGCTGATAGTTATTGGCTGATTCCGATTAACCTCGCTCGATTGAAGTCATTTTTTGAGGCGCATATTAAAGCCTCGATTTTTTTCCTTTTTTCCTTTTTGTTCAATCTATTAAGCGTGTGCGTTCTATTCAATTACTCTCATGTATATTCTTACTTAACATGATTGCTCGACGATATACCAAAGAAACGTGAATACTAAATGTCCCAACGTTGTTCATTTTATTTATGAAATGCCAAGTTCCGTCAAATATTTCCTAGTGGCTTTGCTTTGCATAATTTATGACGGCGTCTTTACGGATCAAGAGAACATTTTTCTTTGCTTTCAAAACTCCTGACAAAATGTCTACTCTTGTCAATCCAATCCAAGCATTTTACATTCTCGTTTTACCACGCACAAAGGACCAATGGTCTTCCTGCAGGAAAATATGTACTTAAATTTTTTTTTCTTTTTTAGAAACTACAAATTGAAATGAAATGCTCCTGTCCAATACTCATCTCACAAAGAAACGCATAATTCGAGTCTACAAAGCAATCGCCTGCGGCACGTCCTTTTGCATTCGTACAAAAGTGAGCGATACTCCTTAAACTGGTACTGTTGCTGCTGCCATATCAAATGCCCGTTTCCTTGAAGTGTATAGCTTCCTTTGAAACTCTTTCGAAGAACTTTCAACATTATTCTGTTTCCAACTTCCTTTATTTTTATTCTTAGCTTTCTGTTGGTTCAAGGCAAGGACTTGATGGTCCAAAAAGATTTCCCTTGGTGCTGCCAAAAAACAAACTTACGAAACGAACTGGAAAAGTTCATTCCAAAACCCCGCCACTAACAATACCGGACGCCCGTCGCATTCGCATGCTTCTTTTGTGTGTCGCGCCTGCCATTCATATGGTAATCGAGCTAAGAACGTCGAGATGTTGCCTCTAAGGGCTACCTTCGAGCCACCCACCACACAGTTCGTCTTGGCAAAGTATGCATAACCTGAAAGTGTTAAAGTTTCGCATTTTGTGAGACCCTTCCGAATAATTTTCGGTGTATGAATTGGATTTTTGGAATTTTTGAAATTGCCACAATGCCACCCAATTTGGGTACCAAGGAGCAAGCAGGGATATTGCCCGATATTCCAATTTATATTCATTGGACGAATTTCAAAGAAATTTCTGGACACTTTCAAACACTGGAGGAACCTCAGCATTTATCCACACTCTGGTTAAGTTACTATCAAGTCCTTCGAAAAAAAGGATAAGGTAAAAGTAAATCTGTATCTCTGCTGCCGTTGCCATTCGGAATGGAATTTTGTGGTTGAATGCAAATATGTTTTTCATCGGAGATGCAATTTATTCGAAGGAACAAAGGCCTTCAAGGGCTCGGGGCCTAGATGGCGTACATACTGTGAAAGGTGCTGGTAAGGATGTGGTTTGTTGACGTCTTTGCGCGATGTCAAAAATGTTTAGTAACATTGCATTGCAGCATCATTTGGCAAAGGAATCATTTGCCTTTTGCTTGAGTGTAACCCTTTTGCTCGTACATTCGGTTGCGGATTCTGATTCGGATTTGAATTCGTTGCACTTGGGATGTTTCTCAGTTCGCTGAGCCGAAGGAATCACTTTGTGCGCGCCCTCGTTGGAATCCCTCATTGGGAAATTTCACGAGTGACTACGACACAAATTATGTGTTTGAATAAAATGCAAGGAAGCAAATGCTCTACGAGATGAAGTTGCTTCCATTGGCAATGTTTTTCCTGTTTTTGGTTTTCCTTTTATTTTGTTTTTGTTTTTTTTTTTGGTTTTGTTCTTGCAAGGCTTATGCAAATTAATTCCCTTTCAAATGGGATATTCATTGCATTTGAGTGTGCAGGCGGTGGAATTGTGTTGGTTTATTTGGTGTTGCCTTGAAAAGTGATGCTTGTGAATTTACGACCTACTCCAAGAGAAAGCAAATGGGGAGTGTGGGGATGTCAGCCGTGTTTTAGGCAGAAAGTAAGCAGGGTGGGTAAGAAATGGAAAATTTGTGAAGAATTTCAAGAGAAAATGTCGTTGCTAGGATTTTAAATTCAATTTGACCATGAGCTTTCAATTTGTGAAAATGATGATTTCTCAAGTGTCTTAGGCGGGCAGGTCAGAATTTTACAGAAGAAGCTTAAAATAACCACATTCTAGCGAACCATTTTGATAATTAATTAAAGCTTATACCTCAAGATAATCAGATAAGTTTATGATTTTGTTTTCCATAGATAATGAGTTTGGCTTAGGGATATACGAGCTCTTGAGCTGTTTCATCTAACAATCTCGGTTTTTTTTGTCTGACAAATGTCTCTTTTTTGTCTCAAAACTTTCTGCCCTTTTATACAATTGAGTCACGGTGGGAAATCGATTAGCGTTATTGCGAATCTTTTTGTTTTGTATTTCTCAGAATGCGACCTTTTGACCGCCCAATAAACCCAACGACATGATTCATTACCATATACATTTTTTTTGTATACGAGTACATACTTATATAATTCTTCTTCTTGTGTGTATGTTACTGAACTCCTTCTAAGCGACTGCACCGATTTTTACGAAGTTTTATTTTTCGATTCACTCACCAATATTTTTTCATGAAAATAGATAAAAACTTTTTTTTCGGAATAAATTTTACAATTTGTAGGTTACCGCACACAGTACAGAGATTTAAAACTTGTGTGTTTAGGAAAAAAGTAACACACTACGAAGGAAAATTCGATTAAAAACTTTCCCATAAGGAACAAAAAAAAAGAAAAATATATTTAAATAAATAAATATAAAATGTAATAATATATACAGTAGTAAATAAAAATATCAATGAATAGAATGAAAATATGTAGCTTTATCTATGGTTATCAATTTATATACATTTAACTAAATTTAAGTCAAGTAATAAATATGTATATAAATAAAACAATATGCAATTAAATAAATAAACACAAGCCCTAAGGGTATAAGCAAATAAATTAACAAAGAAAAAATAAATAAATAAATATGTTAATATGATTAAACAATAAATAAACTAAAAAATATAAATAAATTAATAAATGTTTATGCAGTTAAATAAATAAATAAATGTTTATGTTAAATAAATAAATTAGTAATATACATATAAAATATATTTTTAAACAATTTAAGGTGACGAATTTATGTGTATAAATTACTTATTAAAGTATATTATTACATTTAATAGTTCATTTGTCAATTAGTTTTTGAATTCTCACGGATATCAACTCAATATTCGCTCTATTGTGGAGGTTCAGTGGTGAATAATCCCAGGAAAGATTAAGCATCATTGTGAGAATTTCGTTCTGTGATACTTGCAACTTTTTAATTTGACACTGTGCACAATTTCCACATACCTGACATCCATTCAAAAGTATTGATTGGAAAACTACTTTGTATACGATGAGTTTGTTGTCGTTAGAGAGCTCAGATTTTCTGTTTATGAATGGGTATAGCATTTTTGTTGTTGTACTGATTTTCTGTAAAGTTCTTGCTGTATACTCACTAAATGTAAGTTTAGTGGCAAAGCTCTCTGAGAAGTCAATAATTAACCTTCTGAGAATAACTGCCCGAATACAATGAGGTAGTTGTAGGAGCAGTATGCGCTGTCAAAAAGTAGAAGTGTATACAATCTCACAAGTGTGTTCAGTAGCCTTAACAGTAGCAAGATTTGGTTTACTTTCAACTTTTGTAGCGCTGCAGGTGACAGAGAGAAATTGACTTAAGTTGACATAGAATTTATGACCAATCAAATAAAATGTAAGATGGCGGGGAATCGAAAGTTTTGATGATAAAATGAACTTTTTTTTCCACAATGTTCTTAACTGAAAAATGCGATTCCAAACAGCTGAGTCTTACGTGACACATAATTTGGCGAATTATGTGAGTGCCTTGTATTGTTTTCGGACAATAATATATATGTATTTACGCCATATTTGAAAAGAAAATTGTACAACTTTTACGCTTTGACTGCTTGCGAAATTTTTATATTTATTTATTTATATAACAATAGTTAAAAATAGTTAAGTGTAAGAAAGAGACTGTTTTTAAAACCCTTTTTGAATGTTAAGGTAGATTTCAATAAAAAAAGTGTTTATTTTGAAATGAATAAGAATATTGAGCGGAATTTTTTGTAAAATAATATTTAAAAGTGTTAGCGACTAACAAAGAGCGCATTTTTTTTGATTCGAGCATATTTTTTGGGGCGTGTTCATGGATTTTAAGTCGCGTTCCAGCTGGAATCTCTCAGCAAAAACACCTCCCTACACTGACACTAAATGCGATTATTCCTTACTTATAAGTACTCTCACAAGGTTTATCCTGTCCAAGATTTGGTCCCGGGATAGACCAATGATATAGCTATCGATCGTTATGTTTTATCTCAACTTTTCTTTGACGAATCGACTTATTTTCGACTGCATGTATTTTTTTGTATCCTAAGGTCTTTGAAGCCCGCGAAAGCTTCAA
Source organism: Orthonevra nobilis (assembly GCA_963555765.1). Classification (NCBI taxonomy): domain Eukaryota; kingdom Metazoa; phylum Arthropoda; class Insecta; order Diptera; family Syrphidae; genus Orthonevra; species Orthonevra nobilis. Next base: position 23,511,295 of record OY743225.1, on the reverse strand, counting down.
TCGTCTGTATATCCGAACAGCTACATAGACTTGAAGAATAATATTGCTCTCCATTTTGACAATTGCCTCCTACGTTATCCGTTTAAAATAAGGCTGAAGAAATCAATAATTAGCGCTGGGAACCAGTGTAAATGGAATAATTCATAGATTATTGGTTCTCTGGGCTTGCAGCCTTGTCAATACAAACAAATCACTTTTCCGTGGCTCCAGAATCATCGCTTTGTATAGATCGGTGCTGTAAGTGGTGTTGATGAATAGAAGACTAGACATAACTTTGTCTAGTCGACTTTACGCGAAAACATGCAGTGACACTACTGCAAGCAAATCAATTTTTCGAAGTTGGATGGCTAGAACTAATATTCCAGTCATCGGGATATTTTCATGTCATTTTTGGAAAGTTCTCTCTGAATTTGCACCCTTGCTTTTCATTACCTTTTTAACAGCTTCATCACCTGAAGTTGGGTTTCCATGATACCAAGCTGCTGAAAACACTGCTTGACATTCAGAATTCTCGGGGCATTGCTAACCAGATTTCCTTCACAATTATGAATAGATGCAGTTAGGCTTCAGGATTTTACGTTGAAATTAGGTTTCTTTACTCTGTTACGAAAATCTTCAATTACCTCAAGCGCGAAGATTGTATCAGACCTCTCAATCACTGAAGGCTCTATTTCTGTCATACTGAGGTATCAAATGTTGAACCTCTTTGTTGAGGTCTTGTTCAGCTTTCTAGCATTGGACAGTCATACTCTATATCGAATTGCTATTTCAATGAGCCCTTCTGAACGGTCGTGCTTCCGAAATTGAAGTCGAGAATCTTGCGTCATTCAACAAGTCAACCGACTTAACTGGTAGTTCACCCGTGTGTCGACCGTTGGATATAATGTCCTGAGTATCCTTAGTATCATCATATTACTATCGACTGCTAAATTTTTCAGTCTAAGTCATATAACCAGTCGATTACAAATTGTTATAGCACTGGTCTATGAATGTGTCTACACAGAGGTAAGTGTCGGCATTTTGTCTCTAAAACTTCTGATGTTCCTCTGAATTCTGAATTCCCCTAAATCGGCATCATTTTCAAACGTAATCTTCATTAATGAATTTATTGACTTCATCATCTCCGGCCCACCGATATAAGTTAACGTCGTATTGACGCTCATGTGACCTGCATGAATGCCAATAAGCTGCCGCATGCAAGCATAAAACTTAACTCACACTCATAATAATTCACCCATTTGTGCCATCTCCAAAGCCCAATTTAGATGAAACACTTTTAGCGCCACAAACAAGCACCATCACCAGGATAAGTGCATCCCTAAAATCAAATTGTAATTATTTTATTTAACTCGTATCTAATGCCACATAGATCGGATAATTGGGGAGATGTGGTAACCAGATTAGCATACGCACTTGCCCAGCCCAAGTATGTTCGTTGAAGATGGCTTGGTCAAACCATCATCACGGTGCTACCAAATCGCTTGCTCTTCAAAAATGCTATCAGGCAAAAGCATCTGATGGCCCAATCACCGATAAAACAACCTCTCGTTGGGTATGCAGTGCCGGCACAACCGACACAGCGGACAGCTCCGACGAATGCACATATTTAAGCTGGCATATCAAATATTAATTAAAATTTGATGCCATGATTTGGTCATAATGAAAATTTTAGAATATTTGTAAACGCGCTGCTGCTCTCGTCTCGTCCTATGCTCTGCTTTGGCCTCAGCTTCAGACATCAGTTTAGTGTGGAGTGCACTCGGGACTGGGTTGCTTTTTCCCATGAATGCCGAGTGTATTTGGTTTGTGCAATCTAACATGGCAACTAATGCTATTTGACATGCCAGTCATATGCACTGAAGCTGCATTCCTAATCAAAACTAACCCTGCTCTGCATGAGCAAGAGTCTGTGTGACGTCAAACGGCGGCGGATGCAGCGGGTAGGTTGCTTTCAAGGACGACCGAGATACTAAGGCAGAACCATAGACAGAGGCTGAGGCTGAGGAGCCATGGAGTGAGACGCCTTGTTGAATTTGTGTTTTGGAACTAATGGTGGTTTGCTGGCTGACAGATTTTATGGTCGTGCCACCACTGCACTGTTGCCATTGCCTCACACACTCTGGTGTTGATGACTTCATCTGTGTGTTGTAGTCTTTATGAATTTTATATAATTTTTCTGTCACCATTTGGTCTGTGCATTCATCTTCTTGTTTGTTCGTTTTTACGAGTTGGCTTTCACCTTTTGTGAAAAAAAATTTTCTTGATTTAGCTTTTCTTTTTTGTTCATTTATTTTTTTACCCTGCCTACTTAATTATTATTTGCATCTAAAAGGGGAGGGCTAAAAGTGTGTCAAGCAATATCAAGTGGGAGTCTATCTTTGACATTGAGTGGGGCTTTGCGATTTTGCGGTCCACCGGTTTGCTTCGAAGCATCTTGAGCCACTGAGTCGGAAGATGGAATGCAAGCTTTATGAAATATTCACATATACATGATTTTCATCATTCATCAATGTACATTTTGCAATACATATGTATGTACATTTATAGAAATCGTATGAAAATTTTTCAGAGAAGTTTTGAGTCTTGTGCCAAAGTAATAAAATACTATGGAATATACTCGTAGCTCCATTTTGATTTTCTCAAAATGAAATTCAAAACTAGAGTATAGTTGAAGAGTATATATTTCATCAACATTCGTTTATGAGTTGAGCAGGACTAATTTAAACGTTCAATATTTTACTTCGTATGTTTACGTTTGAATTTGCAATATTCTACCTCCTCCAGACATTCAATAGAGTAGCTCAAATGTTTTCGACTGCAAGCATTCTCATGGTATATCTTATGATATCTCAAAACTCATCACTTTTAGAGCTGTTTACCTATCTTACTTATCGCAGATTGTCGTTATCGACAGTATACCTATAAGAAAATCTTTCAGCCCTTACCAGGCACACAGAAACATATCTTGTCAGTCAGCTCTTGTTTTTTTAATCTGCGCTCTTGAAACGCAGTGCACAGATAGGAGTGAAACAGATATTCAAAATTCTTCCCTCATTAACATCAAATTGTTCTTTGATCTTTTGAAACTCTATGTTTTTCTATTTTGAAAATTTGAAAATGTTATAAAACAAAAAAATGAAAACCAAAAATGACTTTGAATATATAAAGGTATGTGTCCCAAAATATTTTTAGAAAATGTTGATTGTGATTGGGATCCTGCTTATCATCATAAACAAATCACCCGAAACCATCATTACACGGATTCAGAATATTTTAAGAGTTTCGTCCAGTTAATTCGTTACCTTTGTGTGAAGAAGTGTTTGAAAATAAAGTGTTCAATTTATAAAACGAATATTTCGAAAGAAACAACTTATTTGCAAATATACAATCTGGGTTCAGAAAAAACAAATACTGTGAAAGTGCGATTTACCTCTTAATATTGAGGTGGAAAGAAAAAATAGCTAAAACGAAACATTTTTATTGTGGTTTCCTTTCCATAAAACGAGCATTGCTTAACAATTATGAAAAAAGGTGCAAAAGACACGGAATTGAGATGGTGTAGGTCATATTAAGAAAAAAGATCGCAAACGGTCAATCTCAAAGTCAAAATCAAAGATGGGCAATTCTTTGAATATTGAATTTATATCTATTTCTCCTCAATAATGCATTGATCTAAAAAAAAAACTACATTTCCAACCGGTAGTCCTATTAATAATATTCAGTGTTTTGAAATATTTTCAACTTGCATTATTTGCGGATCATGCGGTGCTGCATCATCAAATGTAAAACGATTTATTCAGTGTTGAAATTTGGCTTGGACAAAATAGACTCAAACTTAATGCATAAAACTAAAATAGAGAATGGAAAACTGATGGTAAATGATAAATTTTTAGAGAAAGAAGACGAAATTAGATACCAAGAACTTATAATTAACTACAAACTAAATTTTGGCTAACATTTTCAAACATTTGGAAAGATTTTTAAGGCGGCAGGATGTTTCGATCTTAAGTGTAATAAATATTTATAACTTAGTTAATAAGCCACATTTTGAATATTGCCTGACAATCCTGTTTCAATGTAGTGATAGTATAATACAAAGACTAAAGCTGTGTGTTGTATTCGAAAGTGCAATAGTAATGTTCTTAGAGGGCAAGATTCAATTGTTCTACTGTCAACACGGAAGTTGACAGCGCCGATCGTTCTATCATTGATGCTTTCACTGCGATTAAAGAAGAGCCCAAAACAAATAATATGTATAATAATATAAGATATCGATCTGTAACAGACGATTCGAAACACGGGAAAAATATAGATAATAAAAACTATATTTAATTTGTGGTTTGCCGAAGACATATCATAGGCAAATAAAGCAAAGTCTTCTTGCTGAATCAATAACCATCTTAACCCGAAGGTGTTAAATCTTATTCTACAAATCACTCGCATCGAAAGGTCTTCTACATGGACCTGAATGTTGGACGATAAGCAAGACGCCGAAATTACTAAAAGGGACATTCGAAAGAATAATTTTCTGTCGTTTTGTCTGGATTTCTATGAGAAAAAATCTGACGGCTGAAATTGAATGGACAATTATGTTTCAGCTGTGAATTTCTTCAAATCGTAGACCGAAACTCTGGTTCAAAGATCAAGCAATCACGGGTAAAGGGAAGCTTGAATTTACCAACTTGAAGAAGCATGCCCGACACGATGAAATATAATAGATGGGTGTAATTTAGATCCTCCAAGGATCTATCGCCTCATTATTTAGTAAGTTTTCTTTGGCAGAGCACCATAAACTGAATTTAAACTGTACGGCATACGTTTTAAAATTGTAGAATTTCCCTAAACTCGTGTTCTGGCCGCCAAACTTTGCGGCGCTCATAATCGTCAACCAAATGCAACACTGTGGATCGGATTATGTCAACGTATACTTTTTTGCCGACTATTCTTTTAACTCAAGATGTGCTGAATAGAACATTGATTCTATAGAGGTAAGTCTAACCGACCTGCTCGGTTTCTGCCACTGCCCACTTCGTAAGAGATTTCTAGGATAGATCTTTGCCTTCACCTGTATTAGATCCAATAATAGTCTGCGGTCATCGTTATTCGTTGGGTCGAGCTTCTGTTGGAAAAGTTAATTTTAATTGACATCACCCTTTAAAATCCTCGAGCAGTGGTGTGTTCTCAGGACTACCCTTGAATGTCTTTATACCTGCAAGCTTCATGTTGATTTTATATGAATTTTGATTGCCAAATTTTCATGGTCTTTCTTTTCACTTCTCAGAAGTCGATCTTAATTTCTTCTTTTTGACCGTGAAGCTCACGAGTATCCATCTAACGTATCGTATGCCTCCCATTTAGCTACTAAAAGCTTACCTGTTCTCGTCTTGGAACCATAGCTTTCATTTTATTGGCCGGAATAAACCCAACACTTCAGAGGCGATATATCCGCTTATTCTTTGACAGGTTTGCTATGATGTGTTGCACGTGATATTGTCGGGTCATGATTTGTTGGTGGCTTTAAATGAATGCGATTTAACTGAATCCTTTTGTTTAGGACTCTGCGCTTCTTAGACTTCATAAAATAATATGCAACGGAGTTCTTTTTCGCCCTAATTTTTGAAGCTTCCATAAGTTGTTAGACTACCAATGACCAGTATTTAAAAAGCCCTATTATTCTACGCGCAGTTCCGAAGCCATTTTTTTATATCACTTTTATCTGAGGCTTTTTTAGTGTTGCATCTTGGTCTTGGAAATACTCGTTCCATCCTAATTATATTGTTTTCTGAATCCCAGTCAGATTTAAGAAATACATAAATTAAACAAACATACAAGCAAAATGTCCTTAAAATGTTATCGATTGGTTTTACCCAAGGTGTTCAGAAACCCTCACCAACTCCTTAATTCCTCATTTACGGTCTTCTTATCTCACTTTAATTTAAGGTTGCCTTTTGCACTTGATGTAAAAGTCCCTAAAAGTAAACAAAAATAAAAGAAATGAGATAAAATATTTATACGTTCAGCAAGAGACAAAGGTTCCTTGCGCTAAATTTAACTTATTTTACTGGATTCATCACATTCCCCCTTTCGCCATAATCTTTTGACTTCCTTCAGCGCCTCAGATTGCCTTCCGTTGTCAAACAGCAGCTCGTGCCGTTCATGGAAAACAAGCATAAATATTATACAAGAATTCAACCAATAAGTGGATATCTATAACCGGCATTCCGCTCCTAGCTACTAACCAGTAAATGACTATCTTCACTGTGTGTTCATAAAAAAGATCGTTATTCTCGGAAATTTATGAATATGAATACAAGTGCTACAACGCCAACATTTCTGTCTCCTCCGACCTCCGCCACACCTTTACCATCATCGACAGTATCCACATTGAGCTCAAGGAATCGAAAGCGGCGTCGAAAAGGACTCCCTTCCCACAAAGTACAGCGACACCGACAACATCCACTTACAGCGCAAGCATTTAACACATACAAAAGAGTAAGCGAGGGGATAAGGACACTTTGAACTCAAGAAGCGAACGCATAAAATAATATCACCTATCTAGCAATATAGAATATAGGAATGGGTTAAGGGGGTAACTTTTGTGTGAAATGTCATTTCCTCAGATTAAGCTGGGGCCACTTGGGACACACCAAAAGCCCTCCCAAGCAGAGAACAAAGACAAAGCGCTACTGTGTAGAAAGAGGAACAAATTGCTCAAGTTTCTTCATGCGCCTCAACTCTTTCCAAAAAATATATCCAAGTTCGAGTTTCGACGACACGATGACATTCGGCGGGAATGAGGATGTCGAGGAGCACAACTCGCACCCACTCACTTGATTGCACATAGATCTTCTCTGCTCCGTAAAGCTTATTTCCATCTTGTTGAAACACCTTACCTTCCAATTATATGAGTAGGCAATTTGGATAACTCTGGCAGAAGACTGTGAAAGGTAAGCTCTCTCGGCTCAAGGCTGGTTGTTTGGTTAGTAATTGGTTGGTGGTTGTATCAATGCTAACCAAGAGGAATATAATAATTCACCCAACAAGTTCACATAAACTGTGTCCTGGTGTAAATTTAGCAAATGACAACGGTGTACACGTTATATAATTTTTGCTAAGCCCGGATACCCTCCCGAAACCGTCACCCTGGCATACTGGAATGAGCTGGAGCCAGGGGATGAGATATGATTTTATTGTTTGTACTGTGCTGGAAAACAGGGTCGCCGGCTGAAGGAGGTTGAGCTTAGTTAGGTGCGTAACACAACAAACTGCACAGAAAATTTCTATAAGTTTAATCTGAACAAGGATTTATCTTGGACTTACACTCTACGCTCGTAAATTATATGTCTCTGGGTTTGTATGTGTTTGGTGCAAGTAGTTGTTTTGGAACACAACATATACACCACCTAAGATTGGAATCTGTGGTGTGGTTTGGAGTGGCGTGGCATTGAATCAAGCCCATGCCACAGCCAGCCACTTGAATGAGTAGGCCATTTGTTTATAGGCAATGTACAAGGTCTACCTAGTCGTAGAGAATATTTTATGACCTGGGAAACGGTGGCTAGAGGGGAAACAATATCGCATTTGTAGTGATGTTGTGTGTGTGTTTTTTTTTCGTGTTTTGTTTTAAGTAAGCCTCCGGGTGGGTTCCTTTGGTTGATTGCGAATCGTAGGTGATTAGAATGAAAGTTAAAATTAAGGCCGATACCGACGCGTATTGGCAATTGCCTTTTTAGTTTTTAGTTTCCATTCATATCATTGTTGATTGGTGCGATTGGTTGCATGCTTATGATGTGAAAACAAATGCGCTGACAGTTTATGTATGGACGGATTTGGAAAGGGAAGGAAAAGTAAAGTCGACTGTTTACTTTGTACGAAGTAAAGACATAAAGTGAATGTGCTATAATTTTTGGAAATAACGTCAAATGTCATTGTAATTTGACATTCATGTTGTAAACAGAAAGTCCAGAATAAGCAAAGCAATGGAGGAGTATCCACCTCAAGATCGTGTAATTATAGGACCTGCTTATTCGACCAATTTCCGGCAAAACACATCAGCGTAAGGTTATGCCGACAATTAATTGAAACTGGCAAGATCCAAAAATTGCACAGGGTTTAAAAAAACTTAATCTTGTAGGCAACCAAACCATAAATTAAAAAGAAATCGCCTCAGACAAGTATGACTTCATATTTAGAGATGCGACGTGCTCAAATGAAAATAAAAACATATAAAACAAACTTTAATTAGTTGTTAATAAAAAGGTGATAATTAGTAAAAATAAAAGCGTGAATCACCCCATTTTCCCCCTGGTTTTAGTTAAAAGTTGAAAGATATCAAACCTTGTATTTTGTTAACTTTTTGTAAAAGTAAAAAAAGCAAGTAACAACAAACAAAAAAAAAAAATATGAGTCTTAAACAGAAGAGATTATGCAAATTCAATCACATGTTTCGAAGTGGTTAGGAGAATATTTGCTAATTTGCGGAATTGTTATGTCCTGGAAAGTCTTAACTCTTAATTACTGCCTTACACCTCAGAGGCATCGATGCAATAAGTCACTTAAGTTTCAATTTTGTGCTTTAGGTCTTAAGTTCATACCACAGGTTTTTTTAAAAGATTTTAAATCTGAACTACAAGATTGCCACTCTAAAACATTGACAGAATTATTTTTAAAGCATTGTTTCGTTGCCGTGTGTCTTGCGTGAATCTCCAAGTACCGGGCAGTTCTTGCAGAGCAAAGGGTAACATGACATTAACTCATATTTTTATGTAATGGTCCGAATTCATAATACCTTCCATTCGATATAAGGGTCTGGTTCCTTTCAATGACATGCAACCAGAAACACAACACCTCCTCCATGCTTAAGAGCAACCGTCGTATATTTAGAAATTTAGGTTTCATCGCTCCATAATATTTTCTTCCATTCAGAAATCGTCTTATCCTAATGTTTTTATTGCAAAAGCTTTTGATTTTTTAGGGATAGTTATGGTTTTTTCCCGTCGCTCTTCCAAAAAGTTGGCTTACATCTTATCGTTTCCGTATGGAGCGTACTGAAAGAACATTCGCGTCGTCACCAAAAACTTCCTTTTGATCTCAAATTTCCATATTTTTTGGCAACTCGAAAGATTCTTCGATAATTAGCCTCATTAGTCTCATGCGGTGTCCTGATCTTATTCTGAGCTTTGAAGCTGTAAGATACTGCATTGAAGGTCATTGTTTTTTAAGCCTTTTCCCGTCTTCTGAAAACGATAAATTTTATCGATTTTTCTCTTTTTGATGGTGATGGTTTTTTATAAAACTTGAACAGTCTCATATTTAGGTACCCATCACTTCTGTTAACATCATCATTTTTTTCACAAAATAATTACGTTCTCTTGCGTCATTCTTTACTAGGTCACCAAAAAAACTTTACACTTCAATAACTCATGTGTAAATACCTGTGTTAAACGAAGTGCAATATCAATTTGAAAAGCTCTTATAAAACAGAGTAAACGAAACGAACAAAATAACGACCAATAACCATGAACCGAGTCATGGGCATTCTTCCTTGCTAGCTGTTGAGTCTTCTGTCGATGAAATGTTTCATGCTGATCGTGTTGAAATAAGACAATGCAGATGAGTAAGATCTTCCTCTCGAATGTGGCAAGTTTCCTGATGTAGGTCTTCGAGGCTTTGAAACATATGGGGAATCCAAATGCTATCACTGGCCTGATTACCTGTTTGTGCATGAGCACAAACAGGCTGAGGCCGTTCTGCTTATGCATCAAAGAGTATACTCGATGGAAAGCGAAGCAAGCCTATCGAAAAATTGAATCCAGATGTGGGTTTAATTTCAACTTCTTAGAGTAGTTGACGCTAAGGTTCTTACCTTTAGTCGAGGCGTTGACGATTGTTTCATCCTGGAAACAAATTTTTGGTGTTGCGGCATTTCCAAGCGAATCTAGTGTTCCCGGAACACTGGTTGGCTGGTCTAAGGAAGCACATTAGTTCCGTTTGAGCTTGCGTACGTAAGGTAGTCGTATGCGTTTAAGCACCATTTTGTTGATTTGTGCAGCCTGGGTAAGTCCGCCGTCAGAATGTTGAAAAGAAGGATTCCATATTGAATGTCTAGGATAATTCCACAAAGGACGCAAAATTGACTGATTTTTCGAAACTTCAACTCCACCAAAATTTTGCTGCGGTTGGATGTAGGCCATTCTTGTTGGCCCTGTTTTTCTTTTAAAGAATTGCAACAACCTTGGCTAATTTCCATTAAATGCGAGGATGAAGTCTGATATGTTGTCCACTCCAGCAGACAGCGTCGTTGGCAAAGATGACAATTTGGAATTATTTCTTGGGATGGGTAAATGTTGGCAATAAGAAGTATTTGAGAAAAAAATAAATTCTGAAATTTTATTGCGGGTAGAAAAATACTGTTTATTTCTTTTTGGAAATTTTTTTTTCAATTAATTTTATATATAATATAATTTGCCTTTAAACAATTTTTTACTTCCCGGTTATTATTTTAATTTATATTGAAAGTTCCCTCTGAAACATAATAATTATGATTGTATCAGCCGCCCACTCCCATTTGAGCTTGGGGGAGTGTAAATCAAGACTATGAAAAAAATATATAATAAATAAATCTAATCTTTGTTTTATTAAATAACTTTATATTAAAAGTAGGGTTTTGTAAAGGTAAAAGCAAAATTTACGATGCATTGGATTCTAATGCATAGTGCCCATTGGGCTACTATCGAAAGAGGTATTTAAGGGACGAAACAAACATTTCCGGCTCTATTTCCGGATATTCTTTTACTCAATCTTGATCCACTCATTACTAGGATGAGGCCAACTTCCAAAAAATTACATTACTGTTCACGAAAGATGCAATATCTTTGCTGATTCTCGCTTTACTTGACTCTGAAAATAATTCAGATTCATTATCGGTCCTTAAAGACTAGTAACAACTGAACAGGACGACAATGAACTATGGCACTACAGAGTAAATAAATATCAAGGCATGAATTACAAAAATGTAGTTTTATTTTTTTATTATCTATTTTATTATCTATTCGAATTCAGTGACCCTTGTCTCTTCCTCCATATAGAGATGGTTCTCGCGACTTCCGACTAAACTATGGTTTGTTGGAAAGCTAGGGCTTGAAATTATCCTCGACGTAGTCAGCGAAAGCTTCAGCTTTTTTTGACTTCTGTTGGGACTTCTGCGTTTGGCGTAAAACAAAAATTATATAAAATTCTTCTGTTAGTGCTTATGTCACTGAACTCCTTCTAAACGGCTGCATCAAGCCTATTGAGAAGTATCAGTAAAAAAGCCTCAGAGAATAATTAAAAAATATTTTTGGTTAAATTTTTCCAAGCACCAAATATGAAAAAAAAGCCGGCCAAGTGCGAGTCGGACTCACACACTGAGGGTTCCGTACAAACCTGTAGGTATATACTAAGTGAAAGTTCGCCCATCACCACAATCTATAGAAAAAAACATTGCTTCATTCCTAATTTCAAGATTCTTATTATATGATGTAACTAAAAATTTACGTTCCGCAATTTTTCCTTAATCTGTGCTATAGGATGTTGCTTCGTACCGAATTTCAAGATTGTGAGTTTACCGGGAGTGCCCTGAAGGTTTTGATTTCCTTGCGAGTGTCGAAAATTTGCCGAATAAGCATTGGCTTCGAAGTTTGATTTTTTCACAGGGACAGTAGACCTGAGTTTTTGAGATAAATTCCAGCTTGATACCTCTACGCGTTCCTGAGAAAAAGGGTCTTGACAGACAGACAGACGGCCGGAAAACAAAGTGAACCTATAAAGTTTCCGTTTTTTTCCCTTTCGAGGTACGGAACCCCAAAAACTTTGAAAACTCATTGTAGAAATAAATAAAGAAAAAAAAATTTAATTAAATAAAAGGCGGATAGTAAAAATAGTTTGAGGTTTAAGTCGACTTAAATTAAATGTGTTTGTTTTAAAATGTATGGGAATATTGAGGTGAAGTATTTTTAAAATAATATTTGAAAGATAGTTTTTTTTTTACAGTGACACCTTTTTTTGTAATTTGTACTTATTTTGGTTGGGTTGTTGGTATGTCTGCGAGAACTGTGTGTTGCCGTGATTTATTATGACTTTGATGTCGGGGCTAAAAAATGGGTATGGAGAAAAAGTACAGACTAGAGTTCGATGTTTTCGATAAGGACCTTTCTCGAAAACATTTTCCACTATGATAACCTTCATATCCAATGTGATTACTCTATTCTGTCGTCTTTCCACACTTTTTTCCTGTTTTTATTGAACCTACAACAATACACTTTCAACAAAGAAAAAAAAGGCAAAATCCAAATAAAAAATGTAATTGAAATCACGGCAAATACGCACAAGACAGGATGGCAAAACAGGTCACATTCACTGTCTCACCCACACAAAGCAATGTCAATGTTAGTCAAGGTATGTCAAGACATAAAAGTAAACTTCCTAAAATAAGCCACCTCCACCACTCAGGCGCCCACTAACCACTCTCTCCAACAAAGTAACAATCATCCGTATGCCGAATGTCAATTATTGTCGTAATTATTAAGCCGCAGGGGTTGTACGAGAGCTCACTGAGCGAGCACAAAGCCGAAATTGCAAATCGGAACTGTGCCCGTAGCCGTAATGGCCTCACTCTGTCAAATTTCACAGCAAATATTTGCAAGGAGCCGTAGAGGAGAGATGTATGTATGTACCTATTAATGTACTGACGGAGAGCGATCCTGACAATATTTGCTTCCCGTTGCGAAAGATTATTTGTTTGGAACGTCTCACCTGTCCCATCTAGCAGCACCTTATACGAGCATCATAATGCCAACTTAATGGCAGATTTTGATGGGCCCCGTTACATGCGAGGATTTCTTTGCCTGTCCTAGCATCCGGCGACGCACAGAGGACGAGCAAACACATAAAGAGTACCTTTGCCAAATAATGAACTCATAATGTGGTGGATTTCGTATGCATATTACGGATACAATCAACACTAAAAGTCATGACACCTTGTAACACGTACGAGTACATATTCTTTTAGGAACGGAGGAGTATTTCATCTAAGTAAATTTTTTGCTTAAGTAAATAAAAAACAGAAGTGCTTAAATGAGAAAATGTCCTGGCAAATCACCTGATCCGCCGCGGTGAAGTTGCACAATCCACGGGGTGCAAATAATTTGACAAAACGGATATAAACAAAAAAATAAAAAGCGTTGAATTTCGTCAAAAATAACTCGCTCCCCGCAGATGTAATCGTCCTGTTTTGCTTTAAGGACTTTGGGTTTGTTGCCCCGATACCATAGGAATTAGAAATTGATGTACCTTGCGTGTCAGACTGACTTTGAATGGGGGTAGCGTTGCAGTATCTCCAGCCAAAAGCAGTGCAAAGTTTACGTATTCTGAAACTGAAACAAATACTCTTAGCGCGGAGGGCATGGACTGCTTACCCATTCTGGTGTATCTCATTATATCAGGATTTTATTAGTCCCACGGGAAATATTTTGAGGAAAATTTCATTACGTTCGATGCTGGATGTAATAATGTTAGCATATAGCACAAATGTATCTACACATCGTGTGACGGTCGAGGTGGGAGGGAGTGCGAGAGCAGGTTTAGTGTCGTCGTGAGATACTTTTTGGGGCATTTCCCAATGTTTACCTTGTTCTTTGTTTTGTTTTGTGTGTGTGCTGTGTTCTTGCGATGACCTATTTCGGGCAAAGTTTTGGAGCGAGTAGCAACGCGATGGTTGTTTTCACCTGTGGTTTAGGTGAGGTCTTTGGGTTCAACATAAATTGTCAACTGTAGGAATGTCCTTGGACAAGCGTAAGTCAGGTTAATGATGACAATGTTACTTACTGTTTGTATGACGAATGATGAAATGCGAATCTTGAGGAAATTGTTTATTACTGTATGCCTTCTTGATGTGAACATTGGGGACATCATTATGTGGGTTTTGTTTAATTTAAATCGTTTTCTTATGCGTCGGCTGGAATTTTCTTTAATTTTACAAAGCATTTGTTTTAGAGAGAGTAACATTTTGGAATAATGGTCTTATTTTTTGTTTTGTGTACTGTACTGTAGTAAATGTTTGCATTTAAAATGTTATTTGGTATTTTAAGGTGTTCTTGGTTCAGTGATTTAAGGACATGCTATTTGCTTTATGATTTACAGTTTTGAAAGAAGAGTCAGCTTGTGTGAAAAAGACGCACAATTTATCGTTTTTGGACAGCCCGTTTGAACAAAAAAAAAATATAAGTATACACTTTTTCTCTTGTTTTTGGGCATTACAAACGTCTCCAAAACCGCATAACACAAAATCTTACCAAGAAAATAAGAAAAAGCCTGTATTGGAGGCTTTACGCTTAAGTTGGATCGAGTTGTGATCAAATATGTAAGTATATCAAAACACATTTATTTAGAATGCTTATGATCCAGCGTTTACAATTATACACTATTTTATTAGATTTGGAATCAATGTTAACATATTTATAATTCAAAAGGTGTGAGAAATATTATATTAATTAAAGAGGAAACCAGTTCAAGGTTGGCACGATGGTAAGATATAGAGGATGATTTGGGTATATTTTGAATAACCATTGGTATCGTTTAAAATACACATAAATAGTTGCAATATTGTAAATATTCTTGTCAGAAAATACAACTTTCATACATTATCCCGTGCAAAGGGAATGTTAACTTGGGATGTAACATGCTGTGATTTGATAGCGATTATAACTCCACCGCCAACAGTATTAACATTCGAATTCAGGAGCCTAACACGTCTGAGAACTGGAAACGGAGAGTTGAAAACCTTTTAGTCTTCAATATTGCTATCTAGCCATGTTTCTGTCAAAGATATGACATCGTGTGAGCTGTACATCTTGGTAAACAAATTCTATTGATGTCGACGGTTGTTTTGTCCTATCAAGTTATTGAGAAAAGGAATACGTGCAAATGTTCTTTTATTGTTTGCCAAGTAGTCATTCAATAGTTTTTTGTGACATAAATACTTTGAACGATGCATATTCTGTGCTTTTTGTTGGCTTAATTTCAAATTTTGATTCACCGCAGCACCGCAGCCAATATTTGGGTCAAAGTTGCACAAAAAGATAAACATTTGAAACATTGAGCACTCTAAAAGTATGAACTCAGATGTATTCGTAGAATGTATTGTTATTGAGGCTGGAAATGTTGTGAGGATGAACTTTACTGCAACTTTGTAGATAGAATTGGGGATGTTGACGCTAACGACAATGAAGGTTGATGTCGACGGAAGACGGTTCCGAAGAAAATGCTAACTTTGCGAAGGTTATTTATAAGTCCTCCCTTTTGTTAAGAAATGTTCGTTTTTGCTTTCTGCACTCTTTTTTTTCTAATTAATAGATCTCAATTTTAAACATATTTTCTGACTATATCCATTTTTAAGATTCGTAATTTTAGTGGCTTTGTGAAGAAAAAGTCCAAGAGAAATAAATTTTTGGAATTTTGATTCGGTTCTGCTCCAAAAACTATCTTCACTTGGATTCTAAAATATTTCGATTACCAGAATCAACTCAAAGCATAATGAATCATAATGCAGAAGAGTATATCATACGTGGTTCAATTTAAACCATATTTTTCTAAAATATTTTATGTCAGCTACTTAAAAGACAAGTATCATTAGACGCACTTTATTAAAATTAAAAATAACCTTAACTGACTATTGTGTTCTTATATTGATAATTTAATGTGTTGATGTAACAATAAAAATTAACTGTCGAACAAAATGTGTTTTCTTTCTTGATCTCCCGTCTTGCATAGAACAACTTTAACCTCTTTTATTGTATTGTATTGTATTGTATTGTATTTATTGTAGCATATGAAAGTACATTTGTTCCTTAACTATATTGCACATTTTTCTAGAGATATGGTAATTATACCTTACTACTAAAAATTATTATAATCCTGTACAAATATTGTCACAGATATATATCTTTACAAACTCCAGTTGAAGGAAAAGCTACATTAAAAACCTTCGCAAATGTAAAAATGGATGAGGTTAGAGAGAAGAGGATTTGGTTCTGCGAAACAAAATATAAAAACTAGGTGTAAATAATTAAAGGATCAATATTTAACTAAGTAAACACAAAAATAAATAAATAAATAAATAAATAAATACATAAATAAATAAATAGATAAATAAATAAATAAATAAATAAATAAGTAAATAAATAAATAAATAAATAAATAAATATATAAATAAATAAATATCTAAATAAATAAATAATTAAATACAAATAAATGAAAAAATAAATAATTAAATAAATTAATAAAGAATACCTAAGTAATTAAAAGAAAAGTCAGGTAACAGAGATAAAGTGATTTTTAAATATATAATAAAAATGCAGGCATAAAATATATCAATTTTCGTTGCTAACTCATACTACATCTTGTATTATAGTGGTCAGACAATTTATTTATTCTTATATGTACTTTTTCAATATTACATAAGTTATGCAAATGATCTGTTGAAAAGTGTCTTGGTAAGTCCAGAATCATTTTTAATACCTTATTTTGAGCTCTTTGGAGTCTTAAAATGTGGGTTTTTGCACAGTTTCCCCAAACAGGGGAACCATAAAACATGATGGCTTGGAAGATTGCTTTGAAAATTAAAAGCTTGTTCTCGTTACTCAATTTAGACTTCCGGTTTATGAATGGGTAAAGTATTTTTATGCTTAAATGTATTTTGTTTATTATCTCCTGCATGTGAAGACCATACGTAAGATGTTTGTCAAGATGTACACCTAAATATTTACCACTTGACCTCCACTCTGCCTGTATTCCACTGATGGTAAGACTGTTGCTTGGTAAGAGACAAGCTTTTCTTTTGCGTGTGAAAAAGACAGCCTGAGTCTTTGAAGCGTTTATTTTTATCTTCCAATCGTTGAAATAAGAGATTAGTGTATTCAAGCCAGATTGCAAATTGGTTTCAATATTGAAAGCAATAGCATCTGATGAGAAGATACATGTGTCGTCTGCGAACATAGCAAACTCACAGTTGTTAAGGCGAGGGAAGTCGTAGGTGTATATGGTGTACAATATTGGAGATAACACGGCGCCTTGAGGTTCACCAGCGTCAATAGAACAACTTTAACCTCTTTTATCGAAATGTAAAAACTATCAAAAACGACGTGCTTTTTCCAAAAGTTGTAAAACTTTATTAATTTGCGGGATATTTTGTGGAAAATATTATATTGAAATTAGTAACTTAAGACATGTTCAACTTAACTTTATCTTAAAACAAATAAAAAGGCCTTGGCAAAAGTTCACAAAGAAGAAGAAACAAATTGAGCCAATAAATTGATTTGTTTAAGATTAATTTATTGTTATAAATAAATATAATTGCATCTTAAGTAGTAACTTTTTAAAGGTAATTTTTGTAAATTTTGAAATTTGGAGTTGATTGTGACAAGGATATCATTCAACTCTCATACAAATATTTTCGAATGACGTAAGATGCGGAACTAAAGTCACACTTTAAAAAAAAACGCGATGAGCTCGACATCAGGCTTAGAGAAATGCATTGGCTCCTCGGGGGCTTTTTTATCTCGTGTATCCGAAAATGTCCCCTAAGCTGAAAGGAAAGCTCTTAACTGCACCTCTGCATCCTGCGCTCTTTTACTTGTATGGTTCGGTTCACAACTTATTGACAATGTTCAGTAAATCGATAGCAGCTGAGATGGAGGTGCATTAAGATCCGCATGACAGCATGAGTAACGAGACTTAATCAAATAAGAATTCCAAAGATTCGAGAAACCTTCGAATATACCAGCCTATCCCGATTGATCTGCAGTGTGACGTACTCACTTGGAACTGTCATGTTCATGTACAGCCGAAGCCGAAAGGCCGGTCTCTTCTTGCTGATACGGACCAGTAGAAATCCTCTGAATGGCAAGTTTATGATCCCTGAATTTCGGATCCTAACGTCCCCTTTACAGAATAAAAAGAAGAAGAAGATGGAAAAATCTCCTGTCCAAAGAAAATGTTTTTCAAACAAAATATTTATTTAAGCACACTTGGATGCAACATCCTGTCCAACCCAGATGTTGGTTTCGGGCTTTTAAAAAAAACTTAAATTGATGGATTGGTTTTCTATCTGATTACACATGAACGAGCAACTCAATCGCTCAAACTGAGAACAAATGTCCTAAGACAACAAATGTTGAAAACTAAGAATGTGGTTTTCCTCCACTTCCTTTTTTCGTTTGGGAAAAGAAAAACAACCGAATTTTAAATTGAAATGCAACCAACTGTAATTGTTCGCATTTTTATCCTTTCGATTGCTTAACTTTTGCAAGACAAATGCTTACTCCTTGCGAATAAATAACAAAAACTCAACCTGAATCCTTGAGTTACTTCACTTACTCAGTGCTCCTTATCCAATTTTCATCTTTTAGTAAAATTTCATTTCATTAGAAATGGTAAACAAACGGAAAAATGTTAAACGAAACAGTTGTTAAAAAAAAATCATAACATGCGATACGAATAGGAAAATAAACCCCGAAGGTTATTTTAATAAAGTTAGTCAGAATCAGTTCCCCGTCGCGATCCTGTTGGTCCTGGAACTGAAACTCAAACTGAAAACGCCATTCAATTGGCAAGTTGTGAATATTAAAATGGTACAACTTTGTCTGGTTCAACTTTTTGTTGTTCTTTGAGTATTTCAATAGCTCTTTTCGTCCTCCGTCGTCCAGCATTCAGAATCACCGGTCGCCTATTTGAATGGGGAATCTAGAAAAATGGCAATTCAAAAATGAAGCTAAAATTTGAAAAAAGGCAAAAAAAAAATCAAGAAACAATTGAATTTAAAGTACCGGGCCTGACACAAGGAGCCGGCAAACATCGTCCTGTGCGAACCAACTCGAGCGTGGCGAACGAATTTGTGTTCCCTCCTGTTGCACGGCTCAAAATATATATGAAGGAACAAGGTACATTTGAAAACAACCAAAATATTGATTTGAGTAAATATTTGTTTTCACGAGTTATTATTTTAGGGTTGCGGAGCATTATATTTCAATTTTAAGCGTTTCTCTTGAATCTTTTTTATGCGGTTCCTGCACTCTTTTCCGACGGTTACACCTTTTTTTTTCTTGTTGCCTTGGCAGCGGAAAGGTACAGATACTTTGCGGCACCAGGTTGTGTTTTCGGGGGAGGAATAGAAAACCTAACTGAAGCGAAATTTATTCGTCAATTTTGACGAGTGGCATGTTATTCAGGATGTAAACGAAAGGAACATATTTACATTGGCTGGATGAATATACATATGCAAATTCACACTGTTGGCTTAGGATATCTCAAAGGTATTCCAATATCTGGGTCGTGATGAGCAAACAGGTGTTATTCGAGGCGATATTGTGAACCCTTTGCCAAGATTATTTTTCGGCGTTATTTCCAACTCCTTCTATATCTGTAGACCTATAACTATCCACGCACATGTGTCTGCTTTCTTTTTTTTTTTTTTTTTTTGTTTATCTTGTAACTGGAACTGATTTACATTTATACAAATCGTGAAATTTGTAAGCTTTGATTTAAGGAATGGCAGAAAAAAAAACTCAAGTGCGGTAAATTTTTGTGTTTTTGGAAGAGAGATATACTTTAACAGGGACACGTATTTTTGGGGTATATATTGGGGGCTCTCTGGTTGATCCTTGTTTTCGAGCTGACTTTCCTATATGAATATTTGATTAAATTCTAAGGTCGATGACGTGAGATAGAATGCTAAGAATATTTTATACGGATTGGTTTTGTTTATGTAAAAATTATGTAATGCTACAAGCACAGTGTCTTCCAAAAGTTTCCAGACAAACCATTGTTCTCACCAATTATATGATTATTGGTCTGCTTAGGACTTAAATGAATAAAAATTTTTTGCATCCTTTACTTTCCCATAGCAACATTGCCACATTTTTAAGCAATTAAAAAAGAGTCGAGGAATATGTTTATGTGGAGAATGAGCACATAATTAAGTGACCATAATTATAATTTTTACTGTACAACTCAGGTTTTTGAAAAATAAAACATTATTTCTAACTTTGATATAAAAGCATGTTGCGAAGGATTTCTTCAAGGTCTAGAATAAACAAGCAAACAAAAATCAACAAATCAAAATCATACTCCAGTTGCGTCTTTAAAGCCAATTAAAACCGAATAACATCCGAGATCTGAATATTATTAGGATAGTCATGATTCATTGAGAGCGAGCAAATTATAAAAAACAGGGAGACACTGTAGGTACCATTGCGAGAAGCTTACAGTATCAAAGTCAGCATTACGCCATACCATTTGTCGCTCTTAAGAATCATTGCCTCTTAAGAGAAGCGGGAGCTTATTCCTTTTTGTAACACACCGGAAAGACGTGTGGGCATCTTATGACAATTTTTAGAATATAAAGTCTTCACCGGTCATGTGACTCATAAAGCAGGTAAAAGTGTAGCGAGAGAAATAAATAAGTAGGAGTTTAAATAGCAGCGGACATCCGTTGGGGCAAGGTTCGGCTGAAAAAGTTTTTGGAAAGAGCCTGCTCGTACCGTGAAAGTTCGTTTGTTTTCAGAGAACAGGTACGTACGTGCTTGTGCTTCATTCATACTCATGTTTTTAAAGTCCAAACAGTGTAATATTGTTGTGCTACTTTGCGCGGATATACTGATAGTCAGATCTTAGCGGGACTATCATCTTTGCCTAACGAACAATCAAATTGCTAGATCTAGAGTACGAACTTGATTCCAAGGAAGAGGTTAATACGCATAAATCACACTCATTAAGTAGTTTGCAGCAGATGAAAATATGTCACTTCAATTTTTGCGATTTACAAAATGTGAGTACAAGATATGTAACGTTTTTTAATACTGCTTGTAAGCTTTTGTGCAACGATAATAATAAAATAGTGGAAGTGGGCCATGAAGAAGGGTGCATGGTATGCGTACATGTACAAGCTCTTCACAATGTTATGAAATGTCAATTTGTCTGTCTGTCTGAACGCGATAAACTCAAAAATTGCAGAACAGATTTTTATACGATTTTCGCAAATTAACGTACTGATCTATGAGGTAGGCTTATGATTCATTTAAGTTTTGGATAAATCGGCTGAAATAAATCGATGATTGTGAGCCAAGGTATCAAAAAGTTGCCTATACAATTTTTTATTTGGCTGGCACTGCGAAAACTATTGATGATACATTAAACAGAGGACAGCATATTTATACTACTCATAGTCAGCGAGACTTTGTGTATGCCTTATTTATTATACTTAAGTCACAATAACCGCTTTTTATTCCAATAAGTCGACCAAAACAGGGATAGAAAAGATAGACGATGATATTCGTGCCCTTATATTAATCCATATCCAACTAAAAATAGCTTCATAATCAAGGCTGATCGTTTTGTAACTAAAGTCGATGAAAAAATATGGTCGAGCAAATGGGTTTTTTTTGAGAATTCTCTCTTAACGGTAACTCTTTCTACATTAAAGTTCCATTAACAAATCAGCGATGATATAAGACGCCACAACACAAACTGCAAATATTACTGAAATATATATTTCTAATTTAGATCATTATTTCACGGTTTAATAAAGTAGTTAATGTTAAATTGAATGTTCTTTTTCAAAAAGGGCACATGTTTGAATAAATAGATGAAATAGAAATGAAAAACCTAAGTAATTTTGAAAGAAGTATATTTTAAGAAAAAGACTTGATTTGCTTTTTTAGGCCATTAGGCAATTGAGAGTTACAAAGATATTTTGATATTCATACGTTATGGAAAAGTAGAACGAAAGGACCTTCTTTGAGTTTAAGAACATACAAGAAATCTTCACAGACGAAAAAGAAAAAATCGTTTTAGTGCCAATGGCATAATTCCCATACGTATAGAAAATGCATGCAGCGCTAAAGGATTTTTTTTAATATTTGTACATTCGTAAGGGCTATGGTGCAGTTGGCGTATTTTTTTAAACGAATTTGAACTTAAGGGCTTAAGTGAATGGTCTGCTAATAACACTGCCTTCTTCTGCTTGAGTATAATCAGGTTTATATACACAAAAAAAAAAAAATGGCGCCATGCTCATCCATATTGTTTCTGCCTACCAGAATGGTACTCCTCCAGCAATGAAGCTAACTTTTCTAGCTAACTCCTGATTTTCAGTTGTAGAGACTTGCATCTGAATAATACTTGTAGTAATATGGGGTAGAATTAATGCAAAAGTTACATCCAATTTGCCATAAACTTAAAAGTCAAGATGATTGTGAAGCACTTGACCTCTGGCAAGAGGTTGTAAGTCGTGCTTTTGCACTAAGGTACGGTGCAGCTCAGCACTTTATGATATCACAACCATTCTGTTTTCGTTTTTGAAAGTTCCTTCCGGGAAAATTGCGATGGATTTCTTATTTTTTTGGCTGTGTTTGTTTGATCCTATGAATCGACTCCGCGGGGGTCCAATTTTTCTTGTCGAGTTTTTTGTTCACCATTTTGCAAATAATTTTAGATTAAAACCGAAAATCTTTTTTAAAAAAACCGTTTTCTGATACTCATTAGGCAATTGTGCTTCGAATGAAACCATTTTGGGAGACTTAAAAATCTACACGAAGTATAAAAGATTAAATTCTGCGGACCTCGAAACGTAGAAAATTTATAATTACGAAAATCGGTCTCATTATATGTGCTTCCGAAAGGGAAGTCAACTAAATCGGCAAAATGAGCAGCCAGAGTTCGTGGTCATATAACATTGCTTAATACATGTGCCTTTGTGACAGAAAGCTATAAATAAAATTAAACAATTCATTTAACCATCTAATTCACATGATATCCGATTAAGCCATGTCACAAAATACTAAATCTTCTCTATTCTTCTTTTCTTTTCTTACCTGCCGCACAGCGACTGTAGACTGTTGTTATCTCCTTTGAATAAGCATCGCTTGGAATACTCTACAAAGCCCATACATCACCGCAATAACGACTAAGAAAATGGTTCAATTTTACAGATCGCAATGTCACAAAGATTTAAGCACATCACCAGCAAATCTAACGACCGCCATCACCCCTCCGGCCTGGTTTCCTTTGAATTTTAAATCATTTCACCTCTCTCAGGATAAACTCGTTTATTATATCAGTTCAAGGCTGCGATTTACCGCCTTCCTTTGCGAAATCAGCCATCGATTCATGATTTTAATTGCGAGACAATTTCTTGCAGAGAACGTTTTTATTGCAGGTTATTTAGATAAATTGCACATTATTATCGTACTGGAATCACCTGCGGAATAAATGATTTCTATTGTGGCATAGCAAAGCCCGCCCTCCATGATGCTCCTGGGGGTCCAATGAAATCGAGAAATTATTACCAATGCCAGTTGCTAGGTGAGCGGCGCGGCGGCTCGCCGCTGCTAATTGTGTTCAGTGCCAAGTGCTCATCCCTACGAGTGCTCCACACATGGGCGCAATCTACTAATTACAACAAGGCAATAACTTACATCCTCAAACGACATAAATCTGCAGGACTACATATAATTTGTGCAATAATTGTTTTTTCTTTATTCGCTCGTTCATGAATATTATAGTTGGTATGAAAAATTAGCTCAGCATGCTTAGTGCGTGCCTTTGCTATCTCACTCAGCATGTTCATGATTTTTTAAACTACGTCTCGGGGGTAGAATTAATTGTAATCCATTGCTGGAGAGATACGAGGGAAATGAAGGTATGACCAGCAATAAATGTCCACAAACGTACCGGTGCGAAACCACAACGAGATCAATGGGTTTGTGGTATCTCTTGGTTGGAGCATTTCTCTGACTAAGTGCTTTTGCATTTCGACTTTTTTGTTTTTAGTGCTAAGCCGTGTTCATGCGGACCACTTTTGTGGCTTTTGGCGTATCAATACTTATTTTAAAGTTGGCCACCGTAAACAGAAACATTGCGGAACTGAGCGCTACACAAATTGCGGAGAGTACGCATTGAATTTGAAAACTTGCTGCTGATCTGACCCTTTCTTAATGGTCAACCATACTGTTTCCACCAGATAAGCCTAAAAAAGTATAGACCTGAAATTCTCTGTTACGTGTTTATACTTAAAATTATTGTTAAATGGCAGAAAGTTGCTCTAGGCTAACCCTCTGGTTGTGCTTTTGTATGTTTATGACAAAACAAATAACATTGAATTGAATTAAAAGTTTATTATATTTATTTATTATATATATTAATTTATATATTTAACTGTTTATTTATTTATTTGTTCATTTATTTATATATGTGTTAGTATAAATAAATAGTCTTATATCAACAGTAGCATAGCTTATAGAAAATTATTTAAATTTTTGCGAAACAATGAAGGAGAGGCTTCGCACTGAACGAGTAAATTACATTCCTTGAAAGAAAATAATAACGAAAGAAGTCTTTATTAAAATTCAAGCGAACAAGCTAATAATAGGCGTGTTTTTTTGTAAACATATATAAGATAAGACAAAAAAAACAAAAACAGCATCTATCGGCGTTTGGATTATATGCTTGCAAAAGTTGGCATCACTGTCACAAGCAGTTGAGGTGTCATCGACAAAAAGAACTTATCAAGCGGCATACAAAGTCAACAAACCATAAAAGAAATTATTAAAAATCAGTTTATCAATATGGATAGTTCTAATAACCGATTTTCAAACTAAACAAATATATTTTCAGACTTGAGCATCGCCATCTATGTGTGAATAGAAAAAACAAGTCCTTAACATACACGCGTTTCGTTTTTGTTGTATTTAACAGGCAAAGTTTTTGACTTATCGCGCATAGATTCACAGAAAAACACGACTATTAATAGGCTCCATAAAGACAGGGTGACTCCGTTTACCGCCATACCCACCATTACTTTCTGCATACGACTCATTGATGAGTTTGAAAAATAAAACTCGTGAAATTTCCTGGATGCTTTCCCAGGCTTTGGATAAATATTCTTAATTTCAATGCTTTTGGCGATTGTTCAATCGGTCAAAGAAGCTGACCTAACATTTGCTTCATCTGGAATAATAGCAAATTTGTTAGAAGACTCATGAACAGCCCATTCAGTCCTAAATTTCTATTAATTTGCAAATCAATGAGACACCAGTGTGCAACATCGACAAAAATAGCACAATGCCGAAAAAACTACATTTATGCAACTTAGCTAACAGAGACAATTAGAAAAAATAACCGGCCAAGTGCGATTCGGATTTGCGCACCAAAGGTTCCATACAAACCTGTGGGTATATAAGTAAAAGGTCATCCATCACGACAATCGAGTCATAGTTTTGGTATTTTTAAAGACGAATTGGTAGAACAAAACAACCAAGCTATCTGATAATATATTTGACAATATTATAATATAATATGTCAAGCTATATGAACAATTTTGTCCCATCTCCATACATAGAGATATGTCGCGGTTATTGCGGTAACTACAATTATGTTTATAATCACAATTAAAATTTAGGTTTTGATTCCCTTGTGAGTAGTTGCGAGTGTCAATATATGCAGTATATAGTAAATGGTTATACCTTTTCCTTTTTGCGTTGACTAATGAGTTTGTTTTTTTTTCACAGCTTAAAGGCAATTAGACCTAAGAATTTGATATGAGTTTCAACTCATGAGGAAAGGGTTAGTAGGTTTAAAATTACTAAAAATATTTTTATTATATGATGTAAATAAAAATTTACAATTTCCGCAATTTTTACATTACATTACCATTACTTCGTACCAAATTTCAAAATTCTGATTTTTTATTCCCTTGCGAGTGTCGAAAATTTGCGGCTTATACGGCTGAATCTTTGGATTGCGTTAGTTCAGAAGTTTGATTTTTTTCAAAGCTACAAGGGACAGTGGACCTGAGTATTTGATATAAATTCCAGCTTGATACCTCTACGCGTTCCTGAAAGAAGGATCTTGGCAGACAGACGGGCGGACAACAAAGTGAACCCTTAAGGGTTTTGCTTTTTCCTTTCGAGCTACAGAACCCTAAAAAAGAACGAATGCTACTTATGGAACGAATGTCAAAATACAAAAATACGTGCTTTCGTGGCGGCATTTTTCTCAATCCGAAAAAATTAATTACATTGCCATTTTTTAAAAATAAATAAATAAAATAAGTATTTCATGCGATTTGATGTTTTTTTGAGTTATGATTGTGTCATCATTTCAATAAATCACTTAATACTGAGGGTTGCAATATAAAGAAAAAAGTAGACATTGAATGAAGTTTTTTTTTGTTGATTAAGGCATTTGATGCACACACGGGTATTCAATGTTTAGATGCATTTTTTCTGATTTTCTAATATTTTTCAAACCCTTATTAAGACCAATTTCTTGAATTCGTTGACAACTATAACTACAACACGCCCCAGAATCACATGATTCACTTGTGTTTCATTATTCATTTTCAAAAACAAAACATAATAATCAATATCTTTAGATGCGATAACAAAGCACTTACACGAATGTGTCCCGCGTTAGGGTTGGAAACTGAGGTTCGCGGTAACACCACTATAATTTGACGTTCATTTACGAATTCTGAACTAATTTTCCCCTGAGTTTGAGATATGTAAGTTATCGATGTCCTTAAGGAGGACATCAAAAAAATACGAACGCCAACCGAAAAGGTTGGCCCAACAGTTCGTTTAAATTGAAACACACCGATTGTAGTTTTACTTAGTCTTTATTTTCTAACACTTGTTGATTTAAACCGACCGCTTCTGGCTTGAGTATAAAACTGAACTTAATTCTATTTAGCTTATCGCTGGCAACCGTCGTCTTCATATCCATTTCGCTGAGTCGATCGTTTGGCAAGGCGCGTGTATCCGGTGCAGCGAAGAGGCAACCTGATGCGCTCGAAAACAACCGTGAGAACATGCTTGCACCTGAACAAACCAAATTTGATGAGTTAGCTTATGCAGGTCATGCTCCTATCTCGTGGCTCGTGTGCGTCGTGTTAACTCTTCCCCTTTTAAGAATCTGCGTCCCGCAGATCTATGACGTCAGCGTTAATTAATTGGGTTCCGTTAAGTTTGGTCCCCAACAGATGTTTCGTTGGATAATTTAATGGTAGGGAGATTTAGCCTTCCGCTAATTTTCCTCCATATGATGTAAGATAGGGTAATGAATATCATGATGATAATTCCATCCGACAGTGTCGATATCTGCATCCTTCTTGCTAAGCTACCAAGGCGTTCGATGTTCTTTAGACTTAAGTTGTGGACAAACTGGAGATCCACTTTGTCTCCCTTGCTAGTAATGTTCGACAAGGCTGGTGGCAGAGCTTGAAGCGTTGTTGTGTGGGAACTCGTAAATGTCCTATTTTTCAGTTGAATCGTTTCATTGTTCATTTGTACTATGAACGTTCCTTCTAATAACTGCGTGGAATTTCCTGAGGTAAGCTCGCCGTTAAAGTTGGTAAGGAAGATGGTGTCCTTCTCAATGAGTTCAATTATTTCGTCGGTGTTAGTACGATATGTGCAACTTGCATGGCCTCCCCTTAATAATCTGGAAACGCAGTGGTCCTCCGAAATCTTCTCCAAAGCCTCTTCATTACAGATGGTAGAATTGCTAATTGTGAGGCAATTCTTCAGTACTCCGTAGGTCGATTTTCGGTTGATCAGAACTTTGTCGAATTCGATACTGATCTGCTTTTCGTTGATGATCGATGGTCTTACTAAGAGCAGATTGTAGTCCTCTTCTCTTACCTTCGGAATGGATAGGGTGTATAGCAGCATTGATCCATTCGTATATACTGAGGACGTAGCAAACTCAATGGCTTCGATTTCGTTTCCGTAGGGAAGGAATTCAAGTTCGTTGACTAAAAGATTGATTTCGTCGTGATTTAGTAAGTTCGTGTTGATGATGCCACCTTTTGCCATCTGACATGCTCGCACTATTTCGTTGATCTCTCCTTTGATAGTCAAGACTTGACTAAGAGTGTCTTGCTCCAGCTTTTGTATATCGGCCACTCTTATCTCATTGTTTGACCGGTCGACGACCCAGTTAATTTTTGAAGTAATATCCTCAATTGCGCCGAAGAGCTTTTCGTTGACTTTATACTGGTGATTATTATTCTCAATTATATCCTGTTGGCTTCCCAAGATCTTATCCCAGTCTGCTGCATCTGGATTTCCTGCGACCCATTTCCATGCGGAGCCTATCCAGTCAATAGATCTCGGTTTTCTCTGCGACTTGCCTTTCAGTGAACCAATACGGTCAGTTATTTGAGTTAGATGGAAATTGATTAGTTGCTTCTTGTCTCGATCCTTGATATTCTTTTCGATGGCGTCAGAGAGGCCCGTCAGTTGATGTTCAAATTTTTCCAAGTTGATCTTATGAATGAGGTTGAAGTTGCCGTTGATTATCCAGGCCTTGCCCTCCTTAATAGAAATCAGTGGTGCGTTGTATCTGAAGATCTGCATTCCCTCAACTGTTGCCAGGATAATAAGGTAAGCTAGGCTGTAAAGGTTAGTTCTGATTCAAGTAATATAGCATTAACATTTTTTATTGAACAAGTGTTTAAAAGCGGTAGTTATATACAAAATGACTAATTTAACATATTATTTCAAGTATTATTAGAAGTACATTGTCAAAAAGGTTTTAAAATATGACTAAAAATATATTTTTCTTTCAAATTTACAAATTTAGGCAAACGCAACATAACATATTCTTCCTAAAATTTTCAAATGTTAATAAATGTATTTTTTTTACAAGTTTTTTATATGAGTCTTGTGTACTTTTCTGCCATCCGAAGTAATGACAGTGACTTTATTATTCTTGGCCACCGTTTCCTTACGGAAAAGAGGCTTGCTTTTGGCTTTTATGCCCTTGGAAGCTGTAAAAATTATATCTCCTTTTTGGTATTTTTTGGGGGTTGTTCTCTTTTTATTTCTATAGACATTGCTTTCTTTCTGTTTTCTTAAAATTTCGCCCTTTAGTTCTTTATTGACCTTGGCGCGGAAGTCAATTAAATTTTGAAAATTGAATCTTTGTGATCGGTCGAAAAAGATGTCGTTCGGCTTTCGCTTTGTGACCGAGTGTATTGTATTGTTGTATCTGTCGACTGCTATTCCTAAAAGTTCCTTCAATCTTAGATCCTTGTGTTCCGCTTTGAGGCATCGGAAGATTTCTAATATCGTTGAATGAAATCGTTCCACCTGACCGTTTACCTCAGAGCGGCGCACCGGCGTACGATAAAGTTTAATACCTAATAGCTTTATATAGTTGATTATGATTGGGCTCAAGAAACTGCACTCGTTATCGGTGACTAAAATCTTCGGAGCAGTAAAATAGTGCAGGATTTTAATAAGTTTTTCTCGGAGATGAAGAACAGACCTGTTTTTAATGTGGAAAAGTTTCCCAAATTTTGAAAATTTGTCTATACAGCTAATAAATTTTTCATTTTGAACTTCGATTATGTCTAAATGAAGGATTTCACAAGGGTATGACGGAATTGGGGTTGGTTGAAACTCAGGATGGATTGGGTGTCTGTCATATTTATTTGCGTTACATATCTCGCAAGTTTTGGTATAATTTCTCACAAGACTGTACATTCGGGGGAAGTAGTAGGTTTCTAGGAGCTGTTGCTTATTCTCACGAGGATTTCGGTGAGCCCTCCTATGCTCTTTCATAATCAACTCGAATACTCGGTCTGGGTTTTTAACATCTTCGACAACTCTTTGGGTGATTCTGATCTTATAAGCAGTAAAATTTTCCAAGTAGGCCTGTTGCAATAACCCTAGACAGCACTCGGGTATCTTAATCCCATTCACGACATTGGGGTTAAGATTCTTTTTTAACAGCTCTACCAAATTCTCCTTATTCGGTTCAACAAGAGCAAAGTAGTGGCGAAAATAGCCGGGATGAGGTTCTTCAAAGGCTTCGAGACCTTTCCCTATCTTGACAACTATTTGATTTCGAAATACATTTAGAGGGGCTTCTACATGTGGGATTAGATCCGTGCCATCTTGTTCGGCACTATGAGCTGTATGACCCGATGATTGAACTTCGCTGGCAGATTCAGTTGACTCACTTTTTGCTGTTTCGTTTGCGTCAACAGTGACAGAATCGCTATGGCAAATTTCGCTAGCTGTCTCGGTAGATTCATCTTCGGCTTTTTCCACGTTTGAAACCGTCTCGGCAGGTTCCGAGTCGGTCAAGTGGTTAACTTCAGTTTTGAGCCTGGAGAGTGCGTCTGCGACTAGGTTAGATTTCCCAGGTTTGTAGATTAGTTCGCAATTATACTCTTCTATTCGGGACTTCCAGCGCTTTAGTTTGGCATTGTGGTTTTGGTTCCCCAAAGCAAATGTCAAAGGCTGGTGGTCCGTGTATATACGAATCTTCCGAGCTCCGTACAAATATGAGCGAAGATTATCGAGCGCCCATACTATGGCCAACATCTCCTTCTCGTTGGTCGCATAGTTTTCTTCAGTTCTGTTCAGTGATCTAGAAATATAGGCGATCGGGCGATCTTTGCCCCATTCACCCTGTGACAGAACCGCACCTATCGCGAAGTTGGATGCGTCAGTAGTAAGATTAAATGCTCTTTCGAAATCGGGGAAGGCCAGAATTTCAGATGACGTAAGTAGTATTTTAAGGTCAGTGAAAGCGCGCAAAGCTTTTTCGGTTAATTCAATCTTGACACGTTTAGACTCATTCGCTCTAATCTGAGCGTTCACTCCTCGAGTCAGCGCAGTCAGAGGCTTCGCAACTTTCGCATAGTCGCGTATGAACTTTCTATAATAGGAGGTAAGTCCTAGGAAGCTCTTGAGGTCCTTTAATGTTTCAGGGGGTGCTATTTTTTGGATTGCCAATACCTTTTTTGGATCGGCCTGTATGCCCTCTGAAGATATAATATAGCCCAGAAACTCTACCTCGGACTTCATAAAATGAGTCTTCTCCAAGTTGACTTTCAAGTTCACTTCTAAGAGTCTTTTAAAAATTGTGTCGACATTCCTAAGGTGGTCTTCCTCGCTACGGCCGAAGACAATTATGTCGTCTATATAGACGTAGCAAATCTTACCAATGAATTCCTTAAGAACGTCGTCAATCATCCTCTGAAAGATTGCCGGGGCGTTCTTTAGTCCGAACGGCAATCTTACGAATTCAAACTTCCCATTCATAGTTGAAAACGCTGTTTTTGGTACGTCAGAGGATCTCATAGGGATTTGGTGAAATCCTGAAGTCAGATCTAAAGTAGTAAAATACTTTGCGTGACCGAGACTTGCTAGGGTGGAATTAATATCCGGAATGGGATATGTATCAGAAATGGTAACACTGTTAAGGCGCTTATAGTCTATGACGACTCTATATTGTTTCTCACCAGATGGTTTTGGTTTCTTGTCCACAACCCACAGTGGAGAATTATAGGGACTTTTTGAAGGACGGATAATTCCTTCTTTAAGCAGATTTTCTATTTCTTTATCGACGACATCCCTCATATTCGCTGGGTAAGGATAGCTTTTTGCGTATATAGGTTCGTCTGTGTTTGTTCTTATTTCTGCCTTGACCGCCGTCTTTATTATTTCTCTTGTATCAATGGGCCCGAAAATTGGCGCATATCTATCTATCATTTCTCTGAGAGCAATTCTAACATGTTCAGGAAGCGAATCGCTGAGAGTAATATTTACCTGACCAGACACTTTTGCTTTCAGAGGAATGACGATACCTGGTTTGAGGGTAATTGTATTTTCTTTGCGGTCTATCACTGCCTCCAATTCCTTAAGAGAATCGTCACCAATGATCCCGTCGAAAGAAGATAAACCTGGCAGAACATAAAACGTTAGTGTAGAATCGTTACCAGCGTTTTTAAAGAATTTTCCGGAGACCTTTTGATTTACTACTACGTTCCCGGCTGCGCAATGCACAGCGAATGGTTTGTCTAAGCGTGTAGCTGTCTGAGCGATTGAAGGATTGATAAAGTTTTTGTTGGCACCAGTGTCTACTGGAAAACTGAGCCTGGTGCCCTCCCGCGTCACATATTCTATATATGGAACGCTGGAGAGGCCTCCGTCATAAAATTTACTGTATCTTCGATGTTATTTTCAACCAGTTGGTTATATTCTTCCTCAGTGTAGTCGTCACTTACAACCTCCGTATGGTAGAGTCGTTGCTGTTTCGGATATGGGTGGCGATAGCCATCCGACCTCGCTGTCCTTTTAAAAGGGTTATTGCCCTGCGGCCGATTCATATAATTAACGTGACGCGACTGTACGGAACGATCAACATCCATTCTTTCCGGGGGCTTAGGAATATTATTTTGATGGGCAGCCTCACTATTATTTTGAGTATACTGGCCTTGAATAGGCGGCCGGAATTTCCTTGGCGGAAGAGACGGCCTAGTTTCGGGACTAGCCTTAGGATGTTTGAAGGTCTGATTAATGGGTGCAGTCACTGTATTGGATACATTGACGTTATGGATCGTATGACTACGGTAATTAAGGTTCTGAATTTCCAAGCAAGCCGTGTAGGCTTCCGGTAGCGTCTTGGGCTTTTGTATAATTAGCATGCGGGATAAGTCTCCATTCAGACCACGGATAAAAACGTCAAGTGCGCGATTGCGGTAGGTTTCAACAAGCGCGTTCACCGTTTCCTGCGTATAGCTTTCTGTCTTTATTTTATTAATTATCAAAGAAAATTGGTGATTTACCACCGCATAAAATTCGTCCAATTTAGACCCCCTCTGCGACAATTGGTTGAGCTGATGCTCCAATGTCCTGATGTCTCTCTTATCCGCGTAGTGTAAGGAGAGACACCTTTTAATAGCCCCCCAGTCGTCATCAAATATATTATACGATATCAATGCGGTGTCCGCATTGCCACGAATTTTTTGTCTAATGTGCTGTAATATTGCCCGATAAATCGGCTTACCTCTGACTATCTTGAAGTCCTCTAATATTGCTTCGACCGTGTGTACCCAAGAAATATATTTCGTTGGATTACCGTCGAAAACCTGCAGCTCTTTAACGCTGTCCGGCAATCGGCTAATTTCTTTAAGATCAGCCTCCGTACGCGGACCCATTAACGGAGGAGCAGTCGCACAGCTCGCATTAGCACCGTCGGCTACCGTAGTTACACTCGCGGCCTCAAGCTTGCCGATACGACTCTCGACACTTTTCAATTCTTCTATTATGCGGTTGACGGCACCGGTTAACTCCGTCAACGCCTTTGAAATATCTTCCATATTTCGGAAAATTAATTTATTTTATTCAAAATAAAAAAAATTTAAATTGCGACGGTATGCACGCAGTGATTTTATTTTCTTATTGTAGGATTGCTCACACGAAAGCAATATCTTTACACTTTTTTAACCCCTTTTTTCAAATCACAATTTGTATATTTTTATAAATTTTGCTTTCTTTTTCTGATTTTTATTTTTTTGAGAACATTCACAATATCCCCGTACACTAAATATTCTTTTTTTTCCTTTTTTAATTAGTTTTAACAATTTGGTCGTAAATTTAAAAATTCACTCACAAAGGCATTTGTCACTTTATTCAGTCACTTTTTGTTTCTTGTTCTTGGTTTTTCTGTAGAAGAAAATTAAAACTATTAGATGTTTTGTTCTTTTTTTTCCTTTACTGGAACAGGCTCAGGAAGGATCGTGTTTATCCCTTTTGGTCACCAACGTTAATAATTGTAGGTGACCTACTCGTGGCACGATTCACTTCACCACCTTTATCAATTAATCCTCTGCAATCTCCGACGTGTTCTCATGGGTACGACGGAAGTTACCTCGAGACTTGAACAACCACTGTGTTCCCATGGGTACAGCGTTTTTGTTCTTTGGAACGTTCAATCTCATGCCTAGCGTAACAATTGCTAGGAAGAAAGGATAAGGTATTGTGAGCCTGTCCCTGCTCGGGCGCCAGTTATCGATGTCCTTAAGGAGGACATCAAAAAAATACGAATGCCAACCGAAAAGGTTGGCCCAACAGTTCGTTTAAATTGAAACACACCGATTGTAGTTTTACTTAGTCTTTATTTTCTAACACTTGTTGATTTAAACCGACCGCTTCTGGCTTGAGTATAAAACTGAACTTAATTCTATTTAGCTTATCGCTGGCAACCGTCGTCTTCATATCCATTTCGCTGAGTCGATCGTTTGGCAAGGCGCGTGTATCCGGTGCAGCGAAGAGGCAACCTGATGCGCTCGAAAACAACCGTGAGAACATGCTTGCACCTGAACAAACCAAATTTGATGAGTTAGCTTATGCAGGTCATGCTCCTATCTCGTGGCTCGTGTGCGTCGTGTTAACTTGTAATTTCTTGTTTGAATTTACCAAAATAAGTCAAAAACATAGATTTACACATTTCTATAGTAAGTCTGCATCAAATGATCTTTTAATCTTGTGATCGTTCTAAATCCTTAATTGTTTAAAATTTTTAATTTCCCATCTGGAAGTTATTGTTCTTATTGGATTTACAAGTAAACAAGTAAACTGATGTCATATTGCATACACATATGTGTGGAGATACTACGATAAATATTACAACGAAGAAATATGTTACACAATTTTAGGCGCGGAGCCCTTCGTGTGAGAGCCAACTCTTGCCTGGCTACTTTTTATTTATTACTCGCCTTATATTGCAATTTCATCTGCGTAGGTTGTAAAATTGAGACAAGTGCGCAACAGTGCGGGGGTTGGATCTAAAGTTTATTCCCGACTTGATTGTCAGCCACTCGCGAGAGTAGGGGTCAGAAAAAATATCACATGTTCTTACCCGGGTCCTCGAGCTCAGCAACACACTCAAGACTCATAAAGGCTTACTCACCGCTTTGCGACACCAAGGTGAACTGATTGTCCAACAATTGTTCTGACAGATTGAAATTAATTTTGAGTGTATTTTTTTGTCCCATTCCTATTTTCCTATTTTCCTGCAAACTTACAAACATTACATCTGAAGAAATTTGTGTGGCCATGAAGAAATTTGTGTGGCCATGGAAAGGCTCAAAAATATCACACCTGCTGGTTTTTTCTTCAAATTAATGAATGTGAAACAAAATAAAAGCTGTCAGCAAGAAATTAGTTCCTTACATACCAGATGTGACATAACATCACATTCAAGGATCAAATATTAAATTCGGAGCGACTTATATGTAGTCGCAGCAAAAAAGATCAAGATCACGAAGTCTTCGAGTCCCAGCCTCGTGTTTGGAAAGGATAGGGAAGACCGAATCGAGCAATCACGGATACTAGGAAACTTCGTCAAACCCACTGAAAACTTGTGACCATGAAGGATGGAAAGCAGCTTTTAAAAAAAAACGAATTTAAGGCTCATAGTCTACTCAAACGATCTGTGAGATCCACACGGAGTCAAAGCCAATACGTCCGAAATGGTATGTTGTGGTTTTTGGAATAATCCAATCGTCCAATCATCGATTAATT
Source organism: Orthonevra nobilis (assembly GCA_963555765.1). Classification (NCBI taxonomy): domain Eukaryota; kingdom Metazoa; phylum Arthropoda; class Insecta; order Diptera; family Syrphidae; genus Orthonevra; species Orthonevra nobilis. Next base: position 23,475,881 of record OY743225.1, on the reverse strand, counting down.
ACAATTTCAATAATTGTATAATTATATGTTTTGGTGATGTTGCATGGCCGCCAAAAGGCTGCGAGTTGAAGCCGTTGGCCTTTCTTCGTTGAGTACCATTAAAGAGTGACTATAACGAAAAATACAGACTCGATTTAAGCGCTCAAGAACATTATCAGTAAAGTTATTCGTGAACAAGGGGTCAAAACAATCGAAAATATATTGAAAATGTGTTTCCAGGACAGTCGTATGAATGGATTACTATTTTTTAATCGAAGAATTAAATTGAAGCAAAACACTAGGGAGTACACAATTGACTCATAAAGGCTTTTGAATTCACATCTTTTGTTCTTTACCTGATGTTATCCGAATATTTCTTCATTATTCTCGAATGCAAATCCAGTAAATACTTCGAAAAAGATCAAGCTAGATAAAGGTTCATAGTCCTGACAGTCGATTTGAATAAGTTGACCGAGTCTGATTGTGAATATTCCATTGCTTGTTAGTTTGATCTCTGACCGCCCGGTGTCCTTCGCTTCACATCACACAAGCATGTTACGTAAGGAGTATAGGCTTGTGTTTATATTCCAAGGCCCAGTCATCATCAATCCATGCCAATCCAATATCGAAATCATTTATTACCTATTTAATATCTGGAAGTTTTGAGCAGGATATACACATTAATTGAATGCCTCTGATTGATGTCTGAATTCATTATGCAAATGCTCTAGATTTTGAGGATTTATATCACCACACACACATACACACATGCATCATCGTTCATCTTTCGTTTTAATCATGGGCCCAGTTAAATGGATCTATTGATTTTGCGATATTGAGAAAACCCAAGGATAACAATTGAAAGGAAGCAATCCTGGTTTTGCTGCTAGCTACCCTATTTCCAACAACAGTGAATCACAAACAGTGCTGTGAAATTGAGTCATAACTCAAGGGAAGCGCAAGTCCAACTGAGTGTCATCTAAAATAGTTTGGTTATAAATGGGCTTTTATTGGCTTTCACAATAATTTAATGGCCTTCCACTAGGTGGTGCTCTTGCATGGATTGAATCAGTTTGTTACGCACACTTATGCACATATTTCACTAAACCAATAAAAAAGCAAACGATATATTCTCACATGTATGCATATAGTATAACCGAGATAAGGACACTTGGTTGTCCCTTCAGCTCGTTGGACAAGAGCAATTAATGTAAAGCATATGCATCACACTCCTGGGAGAGTGATGACCAAACAGCGATGGATGGGCGATGGATAGATGAATAGATGAATAGATTTTAAGGACGACGCAAATGCATGTTCATGTATGGCACAGTCATTGAGGTAATAAGCCGAAGGATTGCGAAACATTGCGGACTTGGCCCAAGAAATATCCCATCTATGTCCCCATCTTTGCCTCGGCCGAGTAAAGCCGCACATAAATACATCGAACAATGACAAGGGGGGTTCCAACGATTTCCTACCATTTTGCCTCATTCATCGTTGGTTTCATTTCTTGCCTGGCCAAATGCTTCCGATTACTGGAGTCTCAGATGACCATCATATATGTTTCTATGCACACGTATTGATGTGCAAACATTGCCATTGCTCAGCACCCGTTTGAAGTCGTATCTGGATTCGAATTTGGACTCCGTGTGTACTTTTGTTGAGTTCTAATGAACGATCATTTGAGGAGTACCAAAACGGAGGAAGAGGAGCGCCTACATGTATAGCCTGTGGGGTTTGGTAATGGGGTGTTCGATGGTGGCCTCATCGTCAAAATATTTGATATTCATATAAATTGCATTTTGGTGTTACGGGAATTGTGCATATGAACAACACTCGAAGACGATAGTCAAATATACGCATTTGTATTGGCAAACATAAACACAAATGGATCGAGGATACCGGATACGGTCGATGGTGTATTTGCTAAGCGAGACTAGTTCCAATTCCGTCTCCTGTTCTGTTGGATAATATGCAGTAAATTGCCGGGGGACTTGATCCGACGAATGGTTCGATTGGAGCAACTGTTGTGTGTCATTGTCAAATGATAAGAGAAGGACGTTACATTTGTTTCTTCTTTTGCGTAAGACTTTCGAATAAATCTGGATGAAGCAAAGAGTAGTCTACGCCATAAACAACGTTTGTAAAAATGGAAACGTTCTTGGTTGCGCAACACTTAATAGCATGTGGTATGTTGAAGATTTGTCTTCATCATTGATTTCATACTGAAATTCATTTAACTGCAGGAAAACTGACCTCTTCTATCTATTTCAGTTGTAGTACCAATTGACACTAGTTTCCTTTTCTATGCTCCATTCGCAAAATGTTGAACGAAAATATTTTTGACATATAGGAACTCTAGCCGCACTTCCTGTTGCTTGACTTCATAATTGGTTTCATGAGAAGGGGAGTATGATAACGACTCATTAGCTTTTTATCCAATTCGCACTTTTTTATGCGTTGAAATATTTTTTTATTTGAAGATCACATCGGCATTTGTTGTCAATTGATTCGAAGAGGTCTGTAAAGAGAACGATACGAAGGTAGTCGCACATGCGGATGACTTATTTTCATCATTAATTGAGCAAATAAAAATCGATTAAATGAGACCTTCTATTCCCCAGAAGGAACAAGATCCACAACTACTTGAGCCCATAAGCACAACTATCGATTCACTCTGAGTATTGAAGTACTTAGGTACTGAGGCCATGTACTACTGTACTCCTAGCTTTTACATAAAAAAATAGACATATGTATATATACTACTGTAAACTAGCAGACACTAGTCTCAAATTAATGCGTGTCTATCGACCAAGCTCTATCCTTCATTCATTCAGTGCTGAAATCTCTAGGTTCTTCTTAAGCAGATCGTTATATCCTTCCAAATTTCTTCGAAAGAAGGACGTAAAGCTCAACCACAGTTCCTTCCTGTACCAGAACAATTGTACCCAAATAGACTCTGGAGTCTGCTGTAAAAACACAGGAACGTAGCAGAGAATATCAGCAAGACGGTTTGCCTACATTAGTGCTTAAGAAATGTATCAGTTTCCTTGTTCAAACCTATTCCAATTCTCCATCCCGCAAGGTATTTCCCCAAAAATCTGGAAATAATCAAAAATAATCGCAAATCAAAAGAAAGATCCCAAAAATGAAGTTGCAAACTATAGACCAATTGCTAAACAGCTTTTCTGCTTTACTTAAATGCTTTTCTACTTCAAACCCACACAAAATCACAAAATCAGTATGAATTTCTTTAGGGGGAGATCAAAAGCCACTTGCTTAATACAATTCATCTCCCGAATCTTATGTGCCTTGGAAGAAGGAATAAAGGTTGATGTTGCAAACACCAATTTTAGCAAGGCCTTCGATAAAATATCGCTCAGAATCATCATTCTCAAGCTTTAAGCTCTTGGTTTCCGCGTAGGTTAAATAAAGTCCTACCTAGAAGACCGTCTGAGCTCATCCTTTAGGGTGCTCAACATTTCAAATGTATTTTTTTTGTCCAACTTGGACCCTTTTACCAGTTGCGATGTTAATTCATTCTAGATCAGATCGTCGTAAAGTGAATCTAAATTGAAAACTGAGCAACCATTGGTACATCCGATACTTTTTTTATGATGCCAACAGACAACTTAATTCAAATGATTTACTAGATGTGGACAAATTTTAATTTTTTGTTGAGCAGTTTACTGAACTCGTGTGTGAATTTCCTGTTGAACAGATGACATCGACAACTATTGTCCGATCGCGAGGCTGACAGCGATACCTTAATTGTTCGAAACTAATTTACGTTAAATGAAAAATTGTCCCTAATCGACCTGGCTTTTATGAAGGTCGCTATACAACTACTCTCTTACTTGCACTTTAAGTAAAGCTTTTGATAAGATTTCCCATCGTGTCTGGCTTTTAAAGTTCAACAAAATTGGCTTCAGCACAGAGTTCTAAATTTGACTTGAGTCATATTTGTCAATTAGATCTTATTCTGTAATTTTAAATTTTTGTTCCTCGAGCTTTTACTATAAGTTCAGCCACTTCGGTCCGTTTTTGTACTTTTTGTTTATAAATGATATGCCTTCTATTTTAATGAGCTCACAATGTCTTATTTCTGTTGACGATGTTGCAACCTGTAAGAAGATACTCAGCATTGGAGTCTCATGATCTGCAGCGTTATCTAGATGTGTTTTAATTAAGGTGTACCAATTATTACTTATTTATCCATATCAGGTTGCGTTGGGTCAGAAACTTGAGTTCAAACAGCACTTCCACAACGTTTTCAATAAAGCGAATTCAACGCTTGGTTGAATTAAAAGAGAGTTAAGACAATTTAATAATCCTTATATTGTCATAACATTTGTTCGTCCGATCCGATCGAAAATGCTTGTCAATTGTGGTTTACTCACTATAAATGTGATTTTTTGATATTCGCCTTGAGAGGACTACGATTGGAAGACCCGTTTAACCTCCAATCTTATACAAGCAGGCAATTTGTTTCTGCTTCATGAGCAATCTTGTCGATGGTAACATTGATTCTATTTTCTTCTTGTCTCGTCTCAATTTCAATATACCCTATACATTCTCTGTACCTCACCATCGTGCCAACTTTGAACGGTTTTTTTTTAGTAAAATTATCTATATTCAATTATTCTCATACATTTTAAATTGTTTACCTGAAATCAAATCAAATTTAAAAGTGTTCTTCTTACATGTTAAAAATTATGTTAATTTGTCAATGCTCGATCATTAGCATTCTAAATAAACAAATAAGTATGTTTATATTTTCAGATCCGGTAAATCTAATCCATTTATGGCCACCTCTGGAGTAACGCAATGAAACAACGTTGGCCCCTTGATCTTATACATAGCTTATATGCCGACGGAGTACAAATATAAATGCCCATAAAGTCTCCCACTGACTACAACCTCCTGCAAGATGATCTCGGCAGATTTTCATTTTGGTGCCAAAATCACTTTCAAGATATCAACATTAGCAAATGCGTTAGTGTTTACCACAGCCCTCCAGAACCTGCCTTGATCTTCAATCAAACTGCTCCGTAGGTCTCTTCTCTCCGCGATTTGGGTATTATCTTCGAAAGGGAACTCAATTTTCGCACTCAATTGCATTGAATCATTAGCCAAAGAGTTCTTAAGTCCCCATGTCACCAAAGCTCTTCAAATTACATTTGGTAGACTCCTTTTCGAATGTGCTTCTCAAGTCAGGTCCCCTTACCATGAGATCCATATTCGGCCAATTAAGGTTGTTAAGCGCTGATTTCTCCGCTTCGCATACCGCCGTTACATTGGCGACATTCTTTTCATTAAACAGCTCTAAAGTGGTATTGTCGACTGTCGTACGCTGCTTCGATCGATCTCTTTATACACTAACCCCGAAACCTCAGATCTGATCCTCTTCTTCCGCGTAGACCCACACCGCACCAACTACAGTTCTTATGTCCAGGATGTTGCGATAGGCCAATGCCACGCAGGACATTTTTATTTTCTACCTCAACACGTCCAACCTTAAGAATATCCTTTCCTCTCACCTTCTTCATTACCCAACATATCTTGAGTCATAAGTTAGTACAAAGCATTGCTTCTATTACACTAAGTTCGGGGTATATGAAACATCCTTGGCGCCTTGGATAAATTTGCTATGTATCTGAAAACGAGCGTCAAAAAAAGTAACCACAATGTACTATACCATTAGACCTATGTTCAGGGAATTGCAGGCCAAGTAATCTCTAAAAGCTGTCCAAATCAGTATATTAATCTGCTTTGTCACTGCCCTGCCTTGCAGAAACTTTCATTGACTTGTACCCGGGTTGTTTTAATTCTTAGCAGAGTGAGACAAGGCAAGGATGTCGGGTTTTCGAAAAGCCGGAAAGATTAGGAGCTGTTTCACAAACTAGTAGTTTCAAGTTTAACCGTCTTCAGGAATTCATAATAGGCCTAACGCTCTCTGAGTGAAAATAACAAGTTGGTATTTTGTTTCCAAACTAACGTCCTAAATTTTTTTATTTAATCGTAGTGTGACCGTTTGATAAACTTATTTTTTCAAATTTTGCTTGAGCGTTGACGTCATTTTTGTCAAATAAGAGTACATATAATTTTCAGCACCAAGAATCAAATGTGTAAATAGAACAACCCTGTAAGTGGAACGGATGCCTTATATCTTCGGATCCATGATTTGCTAACGCATTCAATTGGCGCAATCGAATTTAAATGTCCTTGACTCGTTCTAATAAACATCCAGCGAACACCACTCAAGTGCGGCATAAATTTGTCTGTCCTTTTCATCACTTCCCTTGCTGCTGTCATCGTTCTCATCTTGAATGTGTGTGTTCTCATCTTGAATCTTCCGACGTTGCACTCCATAAATTTAAATTACATTATTGATCCAAGAGCCAGTCAACCATTTTCCCTTCCATTTACCCCACAACACCCTGTCCCCTAACAACTAAGTCATCGCCATCATCATCGTCATCATCTACTACGTTGTTGTCATTTCAACGGTGCGAACACAAAAAGCAAAACAAAAAAAAACAACAAAAATAAACAAAGCAAAATAAAATATAATAAAATAAATTAAAAATTATGATCGCAGGACCAAGGAAGCGGCTGTGTTGGCGGCAACAACAGCATAAGCATCATTTGGCGAATTTTGTATGGTGTGTCTCTCTCAACAATTTACACAGGACGAAAGGCACACAAACTAAAACACCCACCCAGCCAGCGAAGCTCCATCATGAGTCAAACGATGGCGGCGGTAGTCGGTCGTCGGTCGCTTTTGCCTTCCGCATCCGTGGCTCACGATATCGCGAGAATCATTCCCTGCAACGACACCATTTACGGCCAGCAATATTATTTTAATTTGCATTTTATTAAATGGAGTGCACTTGTGCTATGTTTTGAAAGATAGTTGAAGGATAACAAACAGCAACAACAGCAATGGCCAACAGAGCTTCAAGTGACGCCAGTCAATGTTGTATAATTTGATTTGAAATAAACTTTTTGTCGGTTTACATGCATCCACGCTTCCTCAGATTGCTCAATTTTCTCTTTATTTTTTTTTTTTTTTATTTTCCAAAGGATAAACTTTTTAAGGACCTTTCTCGCCAATGGGTTCTGTGTTGTTGCGGTTGCTGTGTTTTATTTTTTGTTTCTTCCCTTTTTTGAGAAACTACTTGAAATCGATTTGAAATTGATGCTCGACTGCTGGGCAAAAGGAAGGAGAGAAAACCAATACGGCCGCGAGGATAATAAAACAAGAAAAACGCATAAAAAGGAATTCGCATTTAATGCCCTTATTGTATGGAATTCCTTATGCAATGATTTCGGTTTTAATGATCAGAACGGCACAATCCAAAGTTATCTTTTTTTCTTCTAGAACAGAATTGGTTCTGAGGGGGTTGTGCATGAAAGAAATAAAACCCAAAACCGCATTCCGCACGCACAGAAAGGACACAGGCGAGGCAACCGCAAAACAAGAAAAAGGACAAAAGGAAGTATGGAAGAATAAGGAGGAGAATACATTAAATGAAACGACCATATGTACACACACTTAATGAAGATAACTGTATCCTTGCTGGAGCCCGCGGGAAATCCTTCACGTTTGAGCATATTGAAAGAAAATCGCCACAGAAGAACAGCGGAACGAGGATGTTTACTTTTTTCTTGTTTTATTTTTCTGTTTCTGTTTTTGTTATTTCTTCCTTTGTATATGTTTTCGTTTGGCCCTTTTGGTGGAAAAATGGTGCTTCTGACGGTTCGGTACGCGTTGCGGTGGTGGTCTCTTGACTCTAGCCAGATTGTTGTATTTTAGTTGTGTCCGGGATACGGGCTCAGATCCGATGTTCTCTTTTCGTTTGTGTTTTGAATTCCTTGTAAGGGAGAATTATTGGTAAAATATTTTTTCCACTCTGTATTCTTTTGCTTATCTTGCGATCCTGTGTTCTGATTTTTCTTGGAATATTGCCTTTTTTTTGTTGATGATGTAAAACAGTTTAAAGGTATCTGTCGTTCTTTCTTGGAAGGTCCTTGTTTTTCTTTCGCTGAAAATGTAAAACGCTTTAGATCAACTTTGGTCTTTTGGAACGTTTATACGAACCTATACCTCAGAATGGAATAAAACACTTTAACTCGCTAAGAGTTCCATACTTTAAAGGTGCTTATAGAACCCTCTTGAAGCTCCGTTGTCAGGTCGTCGGCTTGTTACAGGGCTGTATATCTCATATTTTCACAGATTGTGTAAGAGAAGGGCTGCTATAATAACAAACATACATAAACAGAGTGAAAGAAAGAATCGGAAAGTTCAAGACAAGAAAAAAATCGAAAATTCAATGGTCTTCTAAATTGTCAGCAAAGCAAAAGGTTTGAAAATAAAAAAAATTAAAGGATTTTTTTTCCTCCAAAAACACTGTTTTCTACGTTTGAGCTTTTAGGTCAATTATTAAATGAGCGGTGTTTCACCATTTTAAATTAAATCTAATTTAAGTGAGGGAGTCCGTCGAACCATATGCAACGTTCCCCTAAATTTGTTGATCCAGCGGATGTCCTTTCTCTCTTTCGGTATTCCAGCACTCGTTGTTTTCAAAGACGATTGCGTTGTCTTCAAAAAGGCTTATTATCTTTGTGCTTCACAAGTCACAACTGGAAACATGGGCTTAACCAAAGCAGTGGTGCACATCTTTCAATTCTTCCCACATTTACTGTGCTTGGAATCGTCTTGTGTTGACGATTTGACATGAACAATTTAATTAAACAAGCTTCCAGTACAATGTCCTTGCAAATTTATGTGTATTAAATTAAAACTTATTTTGGTTTTTTATGTTTAAATATAAAAAGTCATTTTGCATTGGTTTAAACAGTTGGACAGGTTAATTTCATTAAATTGAGTTTGAGTAAGTTTTTGTTTGAATTTAGATTTGAAACTTAAAAAATTGCAAAAAATAATGCAAAATTTTGAAAAATTCAATTTGAAGAAAAAAATCAATTTTTCAAGTTTTGACTTTGAAATTTTATTTCTCAAAAATGATTAACCAGGATAATCTGAATTAAAGAGCGGGAATATGGATTTGAAAAAAGCTCCATTGTTTGAATGTACGAACTTTCGTTGATTTTGAATATTTTTTTTTCTTTTTAAGTTAAATGCAGAATTTTGCTCGTTCTGCCTAAACGGGGGGAGAAAGGCCTCCCATTAGTCTTTTGTCCCATCTTATGCCAAGGGGTATATAAAAAAAGATTTAAGGGTTGTATTTTGTATTCTGGTACGGAACCTTACATATGCGTGTCCATCTGACACCACGTTTTATTCCAATAATAAAATAGAAATAAAAAAGTTCATGTTTCCCGCTTTAAACTGATTTCCGAAAATTTAGAGCTCACGGTAATTTTATCCCATTATAAGTGTTACTCTGATGATCTGATTATCCTTTTTGGGTTTTTTGGTATATTAAAGGCTAACGATGTCCAGGTAGGAGCTTCTTTTTAGTGCCTACGACAGCTTCGAAAATTCTATTCACCACAAAATCGGGCAAGCCGTCTTATAATATTCTGATTCAACGACGAGCTGCACGAGTAGTAAGCGACATCGTTTAGCCATAAAAGTCCAAATGCTCATATAATGGATACCAATGCTCCGGCCCGCATAAACTTCGAAATCAGCTCCGAGGGACGGCACAGTAGAGGAAAACCGTCACTTAGGTGGTGCATAAACATGGCAGGTGACCTCAACCAACTTGGCATGCAAAACTGGAGTGGCATGAAAAAACTGGAGTCCCTACTAAGCTGGGTGGATAAGCTTGTAGTACCCCCATAAATAAGTCACTTCTGATTTATTCCTCGATTTATCAACATTGTTTTAAACTTCTGTATGAATTTTCGCTTAGTGTCAATCGATGAATCTCAGCATTCTATTCCACACCTACAAAAGGCGACTTGAAGAGAAGCATGTAGTTGCCAATCGCACACTCAACCTCTTGAAAGGCATTTATATCAATCAGCAATAATTTTAAGCATCCGATATCTGCGTGTCGGTGGTCCACACTAACTGGGCTTCTGTCAGTCAACGGCTGGGTGGCGAAGTTGGTAAGACTGCCTTTCAAGTGGATTAATAGGTCTTAGTTTGGAACTCATAAAAAAATCAAATCTGATGCGGTCACAACGTGCCATTTGGTTCATATTAATGACGCTATCCTGGAGTGGTCGATCATAAAAGTCTGATATAGTGGGAGCCATTTCAAAGATGGGTACTATACCAGCTTGTGCAAATTTTAGTTCGTGTTATCAAAAATTATTGGCTCTGCTTTGAAGGCATAACGCTGCCAACATAGTATTTTAACTTATGTATGTCGAATAAAATCCTGCGAATAATCAAAAAATCGGTACCAAAATTCTCCATCCAAAATTGAACTCCACCCTCGGACCAATGGAAACCAAATATGAAACTGAGTTCCAAACCACTTCACAATCTTTAAGTTTTTCTCTCAATCCTTCTGCTCAACAAGCATGACAAGAGTAGTCGTTACCTCTTAAGAGCAAACAAATTATAGAAAAAGATACTTATATAAGGCAGGCCAAATGTCTAATTCCCGTAGAAGAGTCAATCGAGGAGAAAAAGGATATTAATCAATGTATCAGATAGAAGCAGATATTTTTTTCTTTTTACAAAATCTTCTCCCACATAGTTCACGATCATGTTCACATAGTGATTCTTGCCCCATCCAAAAAATAACCCAAAGCATCAATTAGTGAACTATTGGAATGTTTGAATAAAAATCACAATTGATGAGAAGTTGATACCTTTCGAAGAAGAGAGTCCTTTAACAAATTTTAACCCAGCAAAGCTAACAAATACGATGTGAGAGTCTGGTGGATTTATGACAGCCAAACCAGCTACTGTTTGGTATACCATATCTTGGAAAAGAAGGATTTTGTTCTTGTCCTTTGTCTAGAAAATATGGCGTTCACTGTAAACCTTTATTTTGAAGTCCCAGCAACATTACTTGTGACAATCATTTTAAAAGCATAGAAATTGCCATATCCTTGCATCGAAATTGACTCGCAATAGTTGAAACTATGAGAAAAAAAATTGTATACCTCTAAGTTGTAAGCCTCACCGAAACCTTAAAGTCGAATTGAATGTTTTTGGATTTTTTTTAAAATAAAACGTTCGTATCGTTTCTTTCTAAAAAGAATTTTAATTTTATACGAGAAATCGCATCTGAATTAGTAGCAGCTGTTATGCGGCACGAAACAAAAAGAGATTTGCGAGTTTCTTCTATGCTGTCATTCAAGATGTTGAAGTATCAAATCAAGAAGCTGTTCAACAATCTGAGTCTGCTGCGAAAATAATAAATAACAAATAATAATATATTTGAGTTTTTATAAATTGTGAGTCGAACTCTTGAGGGCAAGGACTCAGCCTCCCCGTTCGCTAGGCTGATTAGTTTTTTTTCACAAAATTGTTGCATTTCTTTCGGTCGGAATATTTTTTTTTCCAAATCCAAATTGTTTATTCAAAATATCATCCACTTTGAAAGTTACTCGATTATAATTCGTAACTTTTTTCAAGCGAAAATCGATTTACATATTTCGTTCGTCGAATGTACAATACTGAGATGAATAGATGGACGACCATAAGCACAATAAACAATCAATTTTTAACCGTCAATCAAAGCATTCAGCAAACTTCATTTTCACAGAATCAGTTGAGTTATTGTTTTTTTTTTTGTGAAGACAAATCAACAAATTTAAAAGTTTCCATCAATCTAGTGAGAATCCCATTGGCAGCTTCATTCTGTTGAATTTACTTTCACTTTTGAAAGTATTCTTTTCAGAATTTATTGCTTCCTTACAATCATTAATTTTGATCTCATTGATGGCCACCATTATAGGCACGAAAGCTGCAACATCGAAAACCATGTGTCATTCCATTAACGAATAAAATTCAATGACTAACCGCATTTCAACAATATGTACCTCGACCATATAAAGGATGTCACTTTTCAGTTTCATATAACACCATTAGGACAAAAATCAAATTTTCAAATCACTCACCGGGAAGGAAGGATAATTTTGCGCAGCGCAACAACACAAGAGAATCCTATCCCGCAGATCATAACACCATTTCTCACCGCACAACGTTGTTATGCACATTTAAAAATGAATAATGTATCGAATGGTGGCGGGGCAAATCCTTTCGCCCAAAAGGATCACAGGATCAGGATGATGATTCTCATATATGCTGATGTATGGTATAATTTGTCAACCAACATTTTCAGCGGATGTGCGGCAGAAAAGAGCAGCAAATAGAATGAAATATACGACTGACCCCGCCGTCGACGCCGTATCAGCATGCTCGTAAGTATTCTTCAAGCCAATTTCCATACCATTTCGCATTCCCTGTTTTCGCAGCTGATGGTCGTCTAATGGGCTGCTTCCTCTAACCATAAATCTCAGTAAAGCTTGAATTCGAAAAAAGGCATCTTGCGTTATGATGCGATATTAGATCAAAAGTTGGTGATGCCCCATTTTCTGGAAGCAAATAGCTAAGTTTGATAAACGGACTTTAGTTTTCCTATAAAACACAAAGACTGAAATAATAGTACGCGGGTTGGGATGCACTTTTATTTAACTGCAGCAAGGATACGCGCCATCAACTCATCTAAACACTCTTACTTGGAATTTAATATCATTTTAACGCCTCTGCTCGTTCACGCGTTCACAGTTGCTAGCTTAATTGTCCGAGCAAATTGAATTGTTTTCTTTAGGTCCTTGTGTTGGTGCACAGTCCCAAGGAAAACTTTTCAATCAACTTTTAACCAACCTACCACCGAAAGAATTATTTATTTAAAGTGGAACGCATTTTATTATCTCGTCGTCCTTATTTTTTAAGCGGCTGTTTTGTTTTGTCGAAGTCTCTTAACCGTACCAGACGACCCTCTGCCCACCCGTACCCGTGTCGGCTGCATAAGTTGTGGTTGTTGCTGTCATGTGCCTGTTTGAATAAACCATGGATGGAATGGGACGAAGGAAAAAAATTCAAACTTTTTAAAGTTAATTAATTAGCAGACAGTGACCATCTATTCGTGGAAATAATTGGCATGGTAAGTTTAATTAAAAAAAAATTCAGCTATTTTGCTGAAGATGAGGGCTTGTCATCTGCTTAGTTCATCTCTGCTTTAATGGTGACAGCAGAGCCATTAACATTAATTGACATTATACCAAAAAGAGTTGACGAAAGTTCGTCTTTTTTTTGTTCAACTTTTAGTTTATTATAAACTTTAACCGAATTACAGAAAGTTTAGAAACCGTGGCAACTTTAAAATAACTGAGAAGGCTGTCACTCTGGATGATGTTGTGGATTTGAAGCTGTCACTTTTCATAAGTGACATTGCACATTAAAGGCATCAGTCAAGCCTGCCATCCTTCCCTGTGTTAAGATGTCAATCAGCAATCAGGGACAAAATACGATGGAATCAAGTGGACTTATGAGACACAGCCAAATCTAGTTAACCGAAGTCACAAAGGTTTTTGAATCGTATGAGGCCACTTGTTGTTTGGCATCCTGGCGTCCAGAATCAGAATAATCTGCAAACACTTTTGAAGAAGCTAAAGAGGTGAATAGTCTGTGCATCACCTGCTATGCGAAAGTCCTACACTACGCAGCAACAAGACAGAACCTCTGCAATCTTTATCATCGAAAACTTCTGAGATACATTCTTGTATCTACCTGCGGCTATGATATGCCGAGAATCCTCTTAAGGATACAGACGTCTAACGTAACCAAGGAGGAAAGGAGACTTCCTTGCCAAGGCTTTTAAAAAAGTTCACAAAAGAGCTGTGATAAAATTGGAAAAGAGCAAAGGGAGGACCCAAAGATGGGGCACGATACCAACGATGCCGTGTCTATGTAAAATATTGTCAGATGTATAACTGCTAACGGCTGCTTGTTTGGTTGACACCTAAGGGCCTTCGAGTATGAATTTTTAAATAGCTCTTTTACAAGTTGAGCGGGCTTGATATGAGCAAATCACAAGGACTCGCTGGAAGAATGGCAATGTCACTTCGAGGTAATTGAAAGTTCACTACAGAGTGTTCTTAATTCTCCAATACACTGTTTACCCTATAAGTTCTATTGAAGCCAAGGCGTGTGCAGAAGACTTAATCGCAAACAGAAAAGAACTGAAAATTTCGGTCGTCCGATCATTTACCTTTCTGGTTCGACAGAACGGAGGGAATTGTAGTCAGATGCATAGAGCTATGTCTCGACCATAAGACTAAAAGAGTGAATCACAGCGGTCAAATTGGTGGCCTGCGTGGTTCAACGTGACGGTTAATTCGATGGAATTGATTTCAATTTTTGAAAGACACAGTTTCAGGGCTGGTCTTCGTTTATATACCAATAAAGAGTGGGCGTATAGCAAGTATGCAACTTACCGGCTCTGTAACTTCAGAGGTCCGGTATAACTATACGCTCTATTGGTTTGATCCAGAGTTGTCTGGCGTTGCACTGAGTAAGTTCTAAGCTTAGCGAGTCCGCTAAAGACCAGTAAGTTAATCAAGTTTAGCTAAGTTGATTAAGCTTCTTGAAATGTGTTCGTCTTGACTTCAAAAAAAGCACTAGATACGCAATCGTAGCCTTAAACTATGTCTTTTCAAGGTTTGTCGAGTTAACGTCCTCGCTAACGCTCACTCGACAGATGCATAGGATGCGTCTTGTGACGTGCACTATCACTATGTAACGAGATGTCGGCCCTCGCCCATGAGAAATCTTGCGACGGAACTAGCGGTCGAAAAACCTACAAGCAACAAAGATACGAGTTATTTAAAGAAAATTTAAAATTAGTACGACTTTTATGTAGACAGGATGGTCTTTTTTTCGTGTTCTTTTTTTTTTTTTTTAAATAATCGAGGATTCAGAAATCTTAATTGGCGCCCAAGTGAGGAAATGCCCTTAAACCGCAATTATTTCTTTTTGTCATCTTTCACCAATCTCTTGGTGCACAGTGCTGCATTTGAAGGAACACAGTTTACCAATCAAGCTCTATACTGAAATAATTTCCAGCATATGTATGGGACCATGCTAGACAGCAACTTAAGGACACAAATACGAATCTTTCAAAGACCTGTTATCCAGAATTAATTCAATTTTTCATTGTTACAGGGATCACACAAAATATGGATCTTAAAATAATATATAGTACATGAAAGAAATATTAAGTTACAATTATGTTTTTCTTCCTGGCGAATATTGAATATCTTGTGCTTAATTTCTGAAGAAGTTAGCGTTAAAGTTATTTCACCCACAAAAGCATTCCTTCACCCACAAAAGCATTCCTTCAAATAACGAGTACAAATTCCAATGCCGCAGAATAATACCGCATTTATTAATTCGAATAGAAAACTTCAAGTTTCCCATTATATTGCTTCAATTTCAATTGCAATCATCCGCAAAGCCCAGAGCCGGTCAGCCGAAGCTTCCATTCATCCATCAACTATCAAGCCCCCTCATTAAAGTTCCTTTGTGTGCAAAACACTTTGACGTTCGTTTAACTCCCGCATCATATATCCCAATCCCTTGAGTTCAAAGCAAATCGATCGACTCCAAACTAATTCCTCTAACAATAATTAACGCTCCAACTCAAGTCAAGAGAGTTTCAAAACTTCTCCTGTAGCCCGCACGTTTTCCAATAGGAAAATTGCACAGCAAAAAAAAAAAAATAAAAAAAATCATTATGTATTTATTTAACAACTATGAGTGGTTTGGCCTACGGAAGGCTCCGCACATTCATTTGCGCGTAATTGGAACAAAGTTTTTGTTTACGCAAGTACCCCGCCTCCGCTCCAGCAAAAGCAAAAATCCTCCGGGCATATCCGAATAGATAAACATCAACGCCGCGAGGGCGTAATAAATCGCCACTTGCGCGATCTCTTCAAAATTCATATTATAAGCTCCATGTGGCAGGATTATAACATCAGGTCCCCAGAGTGCTGCCAATTCAAATCATCAGCGACGACGATGGCGACCTACGCAGTAGGTAGTACCCGTACTACGCGCCAGAACAACAAAAAGATGAATAAACTGCCCTGCCGTAGAATAGAAAATTTAATTTAAAATTCCTGCCTGCCTATCCCCAGAACTAGGGCATCATTTTGAAATTTTCCCAAGGGATCCCATAAGCTGCCGTGCCGCCCAACCCAGCTCGCACTTTTTGACTATTTGTTATGTGTACTCGGCAGCGGCATGGCGGCAGCGGACTACAAAGACAGGACATTCGTGCGCTGGCAAAGCAGCGCTACAATAGACAGGAAGTATGACAGGCGGATAAATTTATTAGCTAATGTGCCATGTTTGGCCAACGATTATTTATCGAACGGGAAAGGAGTGAAATTAAAAGAAAATTAAATTATTGATTGGTCGGGATTCCATGGGGTTGTACTGGTAGGCTCGGCCGACTGAGGAGATTGCACCGTAGCAATAAATCTACCAAGTTGATGTTTTAAAATGTAATTTATCCGATATAAATGTGGATAGCGCTGGTGCTGGACCATTTACATCTGGTCCGCTTTTGCGCCATATATCAAAATCTAGATTGTACGGCCTCATGTCTCGTGCCTGCAAGACAGACAAATTAATTTGTCTTGATTGTTCCCAAATGTATTGGAAAACAATGTCTTGCCCCCAGTTGCTGCTGCTGTTGCTGTTGTTTGGTTGGTCCTGGGGGCAACGGAAAAAGAACCAAGTTTTCCTAAATAAACTATCAACATAGCTCATGGCGAAGAAGATGGATGATTGTTTTAGCCACAAGTTGGATTTGGTCTTGGGCAGTGTAAGGATGTGCGACAGGGTGAGCCGCAAAAACCAACTTTGGGTCGGTTGTCATTGGGAATTGGGTCAATTTCAAACAGACGATGTATTGTAAAATGTGAGGGGCGATTTTGTGTGCAAATTGCAAGTAGAGGTTAGAATTTGTTTCATTGAATTATATGAGGGGGATTGCTATCAAATGCAGCAGCTACAAAGAGACTCGGAAGATTTAAGGGTGTTTGTTTCATTGGGCTCAAATGGTAACATGTAAGCCATAAACTAAGCTGATTGGAATAAAAGTTACAAAAATTCCAAGCACAATGAAAAATTTGTGTCACATGGATTGATAACCTTGGAATGATTTCTCTTTGGTCTTGAATCTCTTAGACGTCATTGCAGCGAGATGAATTGAATGACCGTTGGTCTTTTGTGACTGTGATGTTGGTTCCTCGCGTAGCTGCTGTCTACCAGTTGTTGCTTAAACATTTTGAGACCTTTATTCGGTGGGGAGACTTGATTCATTCGTATTGTGCATTCTATTTGGAGTAAAGTTTTTAGCATTCAAGAAGCGCTTAAAAAGTCTTTAAAAAAACTTCTGAACTTGTAGTATATTGAATGCCATAGTTTTGGCTGCAGAAGCGGCTGCGCACCTTGAATGAAAAAATTCTGAAAAACTACTTAATTCCATTTATGCACGTGCCCTGGAAAATATGAAGGAAAACCAAACAGATGTTGGTTTTAGTAAAAGTTTGTCCCTAAACGCTTAATGAATCAGTTTACCACCATTACCACTTTATACAGCCAATGAAGTACACAATTCTTTGTAACAAGTAGATACACGAGTACATAAGGGGTATAATGACGTCAAAAATGTTCCCAAAAATGATTATAGATCAATTTACATATGTACAACGTTTCCATCTTTAAAGCTAGGTAGTCAAAAAAAGTATGTTAAATGTGCTTTTTGGAGAGGTCCAATTTCCGAAAAAGTCAATGAAGATCTCTAGAGTGGCATTTTTAAGGAAGTAATTTAACATTTGGATATGGGGAAGCTATGCTTTTAGATTGGGGCTACTTGCCATACAGGTCGTTCAACAATTGATTTACCGTACATTTATTTCAATTAGCGTGTAATAAGACACAGCTGGGTGGCGGAGTTGGTAGAGCGTTTGCCTTACAATTGATTTAATTGATAGGTCCCAGGTTCGATTCCTAGAGTGGTCTAGTTTTTCGAATCTGGTCCAGTCACCATTGACATTCTTGCAGTGGTTGTTGTATCGGCTTTATTTCTAGTTCGTGTTGTCAAAATAGTGTGTGTAGATTGAGTGTGGATGGCTCTGCTGCGAAAGGCATAAAACTGACAGCGGAGTTGTTTAGCTAAATTTTCCAAACATTCAAAGTACATATATATATCAAATAAATGTCGAATAAAATTCTGCGATTTAGGTGAAAGCTAATAGATCGGTATAAAAATCCTCCGTCCCGTTTCGGGCTCCACCCTCGGAAGTGAGATGAAACCAAATACATCTGAGTTTCTCAAACCACTACACAATCTTTCATTCTTCTACTAATTCACTCTGTGCTACACGCATTATAAGAGAATTCATATCTTCTTGAAGAGCGAGCCAATTATAAAAAAAAAAATTACTAATTTTAAGCCAGTACTTGGCCCAACCTTAACGATTAACCCACAACAGTGGTGAGAGTGGTATTTTACAACGACGATGAAGAACCGAATATATTCTAAACGAGGTTGAATCTTAGCTTTACAAATTTAATGCTACATTAAGGCTACAAATCGAAAAATAGACAAATGAGCAGAAGCCATAATTGCGCATTCTTCAGGAGTGTATCTATTGCATTTCCAACAACAAAAAAAAAAAAAAAAAAACACGATGCCATTTGCAGAAATCAAATTTGAGATATTTTTCTTAAAAATTTTGACTTCGCAAAAGTTACAATCTTTTTGAAGAGTTCTTCTTCTGCTCTGGCAAAACCATTGCGGAAGCTTTTTACGTCTGTCCACAGGATCTGTCCAGCCATTCCCTTTAAGAGACGAATCTTCGTAAGACGAGAGCTTTTCGAGAGATAAAACCTACGATTTTCAAATAAATACGCTGGTTCACATGCCAAAAGTATGATATGTCCGGAAATAACGCCAACGATACCCGATCATAGCGCCAAAGACGAAATACGTATTGAATGATATTATTGTAGGCTACCTTCTGTTTCCTTTCTGTTGAAAATTTCGCCGCCTTAGGTCAAGATGGGAATAACTTAGGCCTTTGCTAAAAACATACGAGTCCATACGGTATATAAGAATGTGAGGCCCATAATGTACGAAGAAACCTATAGAGGTTATTGAGAACTATGCCAAGACTTTTTGAGCGTCGTACAAATTCGATGAGAGATTTGTCAAGCATGATTGACGGAAGTCGGAACATATCAGGGGACATTCTAGATACAACAAGACATTTCGATTTTATTGGATTAAAATGAAGTCCATTCTATTTGGACCACAATAGAATATGTTTTGAATCCTCATTTATACGGCTAGTTCTATATTTACAATAGATGGAAGTTCGACGACATAAAGATCTAAGTATCGATACTTGGGGGATGATGTTGACAATGGGTTAGGAATTAGACAAAGATTTGTTTAATTCGACAGCATGCATTCTTCCAGTTAGATACGAACAAATAAGATTAACTGCGGATTAGAGTTTTTTTTTTATTTTTTTTTTACAAAGTTTGGAGTTGGTTACCATATCGAACACCTTAGAGAAATGAAAAAATACCAAAAACGGAATTTTCCTTTCATCAAGAGCTTTCCATATGTCTTCAGAAAAGAACCAACCAGCGAGGTAGTGATATAAATGTGCTTCTGACAAAAACCAGACCTTTTCGATGTAAGTAAGCTGGACGGTGGAAGTTGGACAAATGATAAATTTGTCTTTGTATTATCCTATAAAAGGTTTTAAATAAAAACTCGAAGATGTAAATAGGCCTAAACTTATCGATCTTCGTCGACTTGTTTGTAGTATGGTTTTAAAGATGTGCGTTACGAAGTAAAGTACGATAGGCAAGTTTATATTAAGGAACTTGAGCTGTATCTCACTGGGCTCAATAGCATTTGATTTAATCGAAATAATACTTTCCACCACGTCGCCTTCAGTTACTGCAGTAAAATGAAGACACCTTTTAGATTTTGAAGGGTGCTGATCAGAACATTGGCTGGAGAACAAAGTAGCATTATTAACGCTATGAAGTGAAAGGGAAGTAGAAAATTTACAATTTAAAACATTGACATCGATCTCTTCTGACGAAAAATTTTAAGACCTATGAACACCCATATCTCTAACAATAAGATCGCTACCATTTCCTTTATCGGACATCGACTTTTAGTCGAAAATATAGATGTTAGTGTGCAACAGGGTTCTGTTTTGACTCTGTTTAAAATCTTGATAAATTATCTCTTTGGCTGATTTTTATATTCGTTTCCAAATTATCGTCCCTCATCCTCGGTCGTTAAAATGAGAAATAAAATACATATTCCGAGATTAACAATACTTTCATGACTCTCTATGAACAGAGTGAAAAATAATGCATCCGAAACACAATGTTGTCTATTGCCTTTTGAGTGGAATAAGAACCCTCAACTAAAATTGAAAGACTTTCCGTCCTACGAATGCGTCTAAGTAACAAACATAGTTAAGAATGACGACATAACCTATGTTGCCAAAAAGTCAAGTTATGCTTTACCTCCTCTGATGTGGTTGCCAAAAACAAACCTGCCATTCGCCTGAAACTGCTGAATTATTCTGAAGACTGCCGAGAGCCAGCTCGACTGAGCTCAAAATCGATGTGTCGACATTATAGGGGTATTCATAACTCCTTCCACGAGTACATATTATTGTTATTAAAAAACCGCAGTTCGTGACATTTTTCAAATGCGCAACAAGAACAACGATCATCTAGTCTGATTTTGCATCTGGGTCAGCAGTAAATTTGAACATTTCTGCGGAAGCGTGGAAACACTTGAGATATGACAAAAATACCAATAGGCTCTTCACGACTTTGAAGAAAACTTTGTTGAAAATATAAAAACAAAAAAAATCATTTCCCAGTATCCACCCTGTAGTTAACGAGCTTCGAAAATCGAGAAGCGGAATTTTCGTAATTATCTTCTCGTTATCCAGTAAAACGGCGCAAAATGCCATGAGATTTATTATATTGTGTTTTGTTTTGTGTTTCTATAAAGTCGCAGTACCTCAAGGATACGTATCCACGTTTGTAAAACATTTAACTGCGCCCCAAACCCGCTGGCAATTATCGATTTTATGAGAGAATGACGATGAATTCGATTTTTGTTTTCTCTATGCAGGGCAAGGCGACCCAAGCCCAGATGTACCCCATCATTGCCCATCGCTTCATTGGACCCAAGATCGGCCATCTTCCATACCCAAGAAATCGGGTGCACAGCCACTTTAATTCCCATGTGCTTCTCACTGCGATGGAATGGGTCGGGGGCACAGAAAATCAGCATTTTTATCGATGAATAAATACTGAGAGCTGAGAGCAAGGAAAAAAAAGCGAATAAGAAAAACAAGCAAATCGGAAACAAAACAAAAACAAACAGTAAAAACCCCAACAAGAAATGGGCATGGGAGTGAGGGAGGGTAAATCGTTAGGTCGGCCGGTCGATTGGGCGCTCGGGCTTTTGATACTGCAGGATTCGAGTGGGAGCGTAGCAACGAGCTGAGTGGTTGCCCAAGGGAATTAATCGACTGTGGTTGTAGGATAATTAACACATGCTTTGATTTATTTATACCTTTTTTCCTGTACTTTGTGTTCTTATTTATATTCCTTTGCGAACCCCCCTGGCAACGGTGTGGTGATGTTTAGAGCACAGTTTTGTTGTTATTTTGCCGCGCGCCGAGGTAACCTCGAGGCAATGCTGGCTTGTGGGATGTGATAGTGCAGATAGCTTGTATAAGGTCGAGATGGGTGGGAAGACGGCCGGCCGGCGGATGAAAATCGAGGATTTAATTTGTTTCATTGGCCTGAGCCAATAAATAATACAGAATTAGTGACGCTGCCGCGCCCACGAATCTGGACGATGGAGCACCGTCGTCGGCGGCGTTGGAGCCTCGGGAATTTGGGAAAAGCTCGAGAGTTAATTGTTTGATCGGCGATTAGTTTGATGATTGGTTGGTGATATCGGTGATTTATTGAGACATATTAAAGCTGAAGGGCGTGAAAACTGTTGATTAATTCTCCTAAGTGAAAGCAAAGAAAGAATCGTTTGACTGCCTGAATGATTTTTGCTCTCAATGAAGGCAATTCGATGCTCGTGCTGGAAATGGAAAACATCTTAAATATAGAAATCAATCTTAGGCTAGCTTAGTTTATTTTTGTCAAATCATTCATTCCGCTGCAAGACTGCCACATATTTTAGGCAGTGTAAAACCATTTGTTTTCACAATTCCTTCAATCCATCGAAAGTAGGATGAAATCCGAGTGTAAATTGCTGGTGGAAACCCAGAACATCCTTGTCCGGCTGACGTTATTCCAACAGCGTACCTCTTTCCCTTGAAGTCAACGAGTAATGGTCCACCGGAGTCTCCCTAAACCGTAACTATCAGGAAAGGTATTCTTTTATTTAAAAGAAATGCAATCATACCTGACAAGTGTCTCGAAGTCCTTCAGGATCACCGGCACATAAATGGGAATGAACTATTCCGGAACGGAATCTTCGCTGCTTTTTAAAGAAAGGTCTGCAAACTTCTTCTGGGAACACAATCAAATTTACTTTATGTAGTTCTGCTGTTCTTAATCCAGCTAAACGACAATGGATGAAAAAATTGTTAAAGAAAATAAATATGTGAAAGAATTTACCAAATTGTGTGACACCGTATCCAATTGCAGTGACGTTACTTGTAAATATTTGAGGTCCATGCCACAGGCATATCGGGGGTTTCCTGAAAAAAAAATTGTTGATTAATTTAAGAATTAATAGAAGAATAAGAATTAATTTAAAAATTTAAATTTATATACAGCATTTCAAATAATTTAATCTAAAGTACTATTTCGTCCCTTGAAACATATAACCGTATAATGTCCTTAAAAGCTTAAAGAACTTACAAGAGGGATGGCATTTCTTAAGTAAGTGATTAAAAAAATGTATATTGCTAGTGGATATTTTTTACAATCCATGAAATGGGGAATAATAAAAACTCGTAAAAAATCAATAGAGCCATGACTGAGTGGACAAAAAAAAATTTTCCGGATAACCAATTCGGTCTCAGAGCGGGGTATGATTGCATACATGCCGCGTCTAAATTGGTATCGGATAACCAATGAAACAAAAGTAACAAAGGGTGCCTTGCCGAATGACTTGGAGAAGGCCTTTGACACTGTTTGATTCCAGGTGCTCTTTTTCATGCTAGACCAGCTCGGCATAAGCAAAACTGCTGTACATAATCTTATATAGTATATGCTCACCAGCAGGCAGTTTATTGTGAAAAATGGCAGTTTGACATCTGCTTGAACTTTTGAAGTTAACAACAATAACAAGCAATCGTGAAGGATCTCTCCGCCACTCTATAGCGTACGCAGATGACTTGAGCGCGTTCAGGTCCCAAGAGATTCAGGGATATTACGATGGTTGGAAGTTGAAGATCAATATCCAAAAGTGCGAGACCATTCTATTCAGTTCTCTGTAGTCTGGGGTCTCTAGAAACACACTTAAGTGGCGAGTGTTCTCTATCGTTGGACAAAACGGGCAGCCACTGGCGAATCGAAGTGTTGACAAATACCTTGACATCTGGCTAGTTCAGTATCTTTATTTTAACAAACATATAGATACAGCCCGAGCCAAAGCAGCCTTTGCCTTGACAAGGAGACCGTTTCACAACAGCCAATTCGATGCCAAGGTAAAGGTGATCTGCTACACGGCCCTCATTTGGCCTGTTATTACCTATGAATTCGGGCTATTGAAAGACCATGTCTTAAGGCTTGTCTCCAATTATATAGAACTCCAAAGTCTGAGTACAAAAAATTCAATAGCAATGAGGTCCTGTATAACGGGGCCAACCTGATCAGAGTGATAACTTTCTGATATAACTTATTTAAAGTCACATTGCAAGAGAAATGACTTTGAACAACAACTTGATCTCCGGGGATTTTTACCCCAATGATACGCACCGTGAGATAGTGTGCCTTAACGGCCTTATTACCCCTGAAGCTTTTCTCTATCTTGATAGAAAAGTCTGGTCCAGGATAGCGGTGCCGTTAATCTTCCCCGTTGGTCGAATAGCTGTGGACGTCGCAAGTAGCTCACCGGAGACTCTTCGTATCAGTAGGGCGGTATCAAACCACGACAAAGCGGATGTAGTAAAGCAATATAAACAGTTTTGTTGGCTGGACGGAGACTAGAGCCCTATCGTCTCTTAATAATCTTAAGTGCCCTGAAGGCTAATTGATAGCATGTCCTGTCAGGCTCGGTCGGCTTGCAAATTTTAAATGTAGTTTAAGTAGATATTAAGTAGTTTTTAATGTTATTTTAAGTAAGATTTATTTTTTTTTAGATTTAAGATTAGATGTTAGTTTAGTTTTTAGGTCTAGTTTTAATTAAAAAAGTATTTAAAGTCGTTTCACTAAGTTTTTTTTTACAAACGATTATTATTTTTCTTAGTTTTTATAATTAGCTTTAATAGTTCAAATTTAATAAAAATCCATAAGTAGAAAGACATAATTTAAGTTGTTAGGTTTAGCTTAGAGCCCCACAGAGAGCTAGTAAGTTAGTTCACAATTAGTTAAGTTTATTAAGTTAGCTTTAAGCGTTTTGTCTAACATGTAAGGAAAATGAATTCAAGTTCGGGTAAGGCTAGGCCCTAGACCTCAAAAGAGCTGCTGCGTCATCAATTTATATTTTTACACATATCGTCTCGTTTCTTCTTAAATAATCGATTCGGTTTTAGATCTGGCAATTCAACCAAAGATTCTACTCTACATATCGATGTATCGCTATACATAAATGGCCCTGTTCATAGAAATGAAGAAGGCATTTGACGTAGTATGTTATGATCTGATTATTAATAAGTTTTTTCAAAAAAAAAGGAAATAGTATATCTAGAAGTTTGAAAACAGAGAGTTATCTAAAATGGAACAAAAAGTGATTATCGAATATTTTGAAAAATAGTGTTCCTCAGGGTTCTGTTCTCAGCGCACTGTTGCTTTTAACTTATGTCTAGTCCCTATTTAAACTGGTTTTCACAGTACCTCCTTTGCATTTGCAGACGAAATACATAGTTTTGGGTGTTGCGAAAATGCAAGAAGATGCTTAAGAATTGAAGCAGGGGTTCGCATTTCATTATTTTCTTATAGGCGAAAAAAAATATAACTTTTGGTTATACTCCAAACACAATAACAATATATTGCATTATTTCACTGGCACTATTGCGAAAAATTCTATTTACCCGTGCATATTTGTGAAGAATATAGATTCAACGATAATATTCAATGCTTTAAAAACTGCTTCGAGATTGAGCCAGTAAATTATTATAAGTATCATGGGAATCATAATTTACTCCAAATTGAATTACGAACAACATATTCATTTCGTGAAATCAAACATGCTTCTGGTAGCGAGAAAGTTGAATCTAGTAATCTAATTTCATATGTCTATGATATACTATAAACTAGCAAACTCAAAGCTGCAATTTTGTTTACCAAGCTGGGGGGTGCCTTCGCTTTTACGATCTGCTCACTATATATTGTTTGAAGACTTCTATTACCAAAGTGGCACTTTTTCGAAGATCTACTCTCGCTTCATAAAATCATCGTTTCTCATTTTTAAATTTTAACTGCGCCTATTTTACTTTTGAATTTCCATTATCTATCGGAAAATCTGGGCAAAAATGATCACTTCCACCAAAAATTAATTTAACGAATTCTAGCAATCTTTTGATGAAACGGGCATAAAGATAGTCGCTTTTATGGATGGCTTTTTTTTTTAAACGATAAGCAGTCGAACTGAATCTGCTCGGAAAAATTAAAAGTTGTCTCATTCAAAAAGAAAAACTTCCTCAGTTAAACTATACCTTAGCTTGGAAGCACGGACATCAACCTCTCGACTGAGGCCACATTCTTTGGAATCATCTGTACTCAAGGCAAGTAGAATGAAACTCTTCAACAATGCCACTCTTTTTTATGTGGAAGAGAGATTAAAAGAGGACAAATTTTTCGGATCGCTGGGGTAAAAGCGGGCTCTGAGTCCTTCGGAATACCAGAAAATTGAAGTGTTTTTCAGACGGGAGTCCATGCAATATAAAATCACGTAAGCAATATGACATTTCAAAATCGAACCCTGAAGCGAAATTTTGATATGAAAAAACCATATTGGTGTACATGAGGTCATTCAGCCAAAAGTCTGCTATCACAGTCTCAACTCAACTGTATCCATCATATCAACCATAAAAAAAACAACCCGCCAAGTGCGAGTCGGGGTCGCGCGACCAAGTTTCCGCACAAACTTGTAGGTATATAAATAGTTCATCCTTTAAGGAAATCGAGTCTTGAAGACTATAAGGGTTCCGTTTTCCCCTCGAGGTACGGAACCTTAAAAAATAGCCTTTAACTTTTGGCCCGCGACGAACTTGGCATTATGAAGAAGCGGACTATTTAGAACGATATCGATTTTTTTCGTCGGCGCCAAATGATGGACTGCCAGTACTTTTCGATTAGGCTTAGTCTAACCGACGCGACGCCGACCCTAAGTTTCGGACTAAAACCAAATTTGTTTGCATTAATCAATGAGGTGACCAGAACTTTGCAACAGAATAGTCTAAGACGGGTTAGCTAATAATAATAATCTTAATAATAAGATAAGGGAATATTATCAATTGTCAAACTGTATGCCAATATGTGAGATAAAACGAGGGTTAATTTTTTTGAAGCTCTACGACTGCACTTTAAATATCCCTACATTTTGTCCCACAGTCAATAAGTATAGAGGTGAGTGACATCTTCATTATCACTCCAGATGGATTAACCAAAAACACTGACCTTTCATAAATATAAGCTTTTAACAACTCACCCGGAATTCTTCTCAATCTGTAGCAAAGCTATGTCATAATAAGCTTGGTGATCATCATACTGGGGAAACGTATAAAAGTTCTGCACATTATGAATCTCGTTGTAGGAACTCTTCAGGTGGTTGCCACCAATAGCCACCGTATCAGGCAGTTTACTGTCAAGAAACGAAAGTTTAAAGCACGTTACAATAGCAATCATTCAACATCACGGACCCTTTAAAAAGCACACAATGCGCTGCTGTAAGCACTATATTTGGAGCAATGAGCATTCCTCCGCTGAGGTATTCCACTTGTTTCGTTTCGCTGTTTGTCCAACCCAGAGCAGCCTACAAAATAAGGTGATAAAAAAGCACTTCTTTAAATAAAAGAACCTTACCATAAATGGAAATTCATTGTTATTTTGTGGCCCATCAGAAACAGAATAAGGCGACACATTGGCTGAAGATGAAGACTTCCAATGATCAGTAATCATACGAATATAGTCAAC
This sequence comes from Orthonevra nobilis, assembly GCA_963555765.1. Classification (NCBI taxonomy): domain Eukaryota; kingdom Metazoa; phylum Arthropoda; class Insecta; order Diptera; family Syrphidae; genus Orthonevra; species Orthonevra nobilis. The sequence goes on along the minus strand of OY743225.1, from coordinate 23,448,508 downwards.
AAACCTACGCGCTCTATTTTCAACTTCTACGGCGGCCGAAAGACGAGTAGACAGGCAACAGCCTATGAACATCAAAAAATCAACCGGAGATGTCCGTGGGCTCATTGTCTGGGAATAACTAACTTGATTTGCCCTGAAACGTGATTAAGTAAAGTTGCTGCAGCAATCACAACTAAGTTGTTGTTAGACAAGTTTGGATCCAAATCAGCGCGGGGGACGAGTATTTAATTCGAAATCTTGCATGACTTTCAGATTTGGTTCTGTGCTAGAATGGGGTTGTTTGTTTTATAATGAGTTCAATGCCTGAACTGCCTTGAGATAAATTTAAGTAATTTTTCAAGAAGAGCTATAATTCCAGTTTACGCGAATTCGAATTCCGAATAAATGTTGAATAATTATCTGGTTGTGTACCCAAGTCGTGACGAAGTTTACAGATGTGAATATTGAGAGAGAGCTAATTGAAGATCGTAAAAGTTTACATTTTACACAGCCTGTTGCTACTTCTTTTCCCAAATGCAAGTGTCGGTGTTTTTGTTTAAAGACTGGATTTTAGATTCATTCCAATTCTTATAATATGAATCCATAGGAGTTGAATGCATTATGATGGAAATAGATGCAAATGCAAATTGCCTTTAAGCTTCCTTCAATAGCAATGAGTAGCCAACTGCGTTGAAAAAACACTGCAAAGCAATAGTTTGTGAAACAGATATGTGATTTAAATGACCAAACTATTCAATGGTTTGGGTCCGTTTTCAATGAAAAACTAGTTCTACAATAGTTCGTTTTCTTATACCCAAATCGTCTGTGGATAGTGGTTTCTAATGGAACCTCGCTGCAATTAGTCCAACGGCTCCATGGATGCCAAGCAAAACACCACCAAATCACAGAACTTGTAGTGCAATTAGTTGATTGTTGGACGCCCCTTTTTTCCAGAATCATAGTTCACCAAAGTCCAAATTTTCAATAATCCGGTCAGTGACATTTCTTGCATTGTATAGGAAAAAAACGGTAGCCAAGTGAAAGTTGACTTTCACACGAAGGGTTCCGCGCCTCTTCAAAATATGCAAAACTATGTTTCTTTAATTAAGATTTCTCATAGCATCGCCCACAAATATGCAATATTAAGCCAGACAAAATAAAAGCTTGACATCGGTTTACTTGAAACAATAAGAACAAGAACTTCTAGATGGGAAATTTAAAATTTTAAACAAATTAAATGATTACAAGATTAAATGATTATTTGATACAAACTTACTGTAGAAATGTGTGAATAAATGATTCTGTTGTTTTTATTTGGCAAATTCATGCAAGGAATTCATCTTAAAAATTCGTTCGGAATTCGTTGATGAACATCAAATAGTAATGGTGTGATGGAATGGAAGAAATGATTGCATGCTTTAAAAAGTTCTTAAGTTGCTCCTTGAATTAAATTATCAGCTGTTAAGCGCATATTTGAATTGCGATTTCATAAAACACGTTCTTTGTATTGTGAACCCCATTTATTTTTAACTTTATAAACTTTTTATTATTTGTTGTAGTAGCGGCAATAGCAGTTCACCTGCTGTGAAAATGCAAGTGTCTCCCTATAACGGCTTAGGAGATACAGCTCTGTGACAGATGAACACATGGATAGCGGATGCTTATTAATAGGGTATCTTTGGACCCTTTGGGAACGGAATCCTTAAAATAGGCCAATAATGCCTTCACTCGAAAAACCTCAGAGTATAATCCCCATCATCATTTGCAGACATGCGCGTAAGTTCTTGTAGTCTCGATTTGCAGAAATATATGTACATCTCAGATCTGGCGTCAGAGGCAGACTTACGATTAAGATATGTAAGCGAATGTTTGACAGCAATATACACCAAGGCGTAGTTCGCGCAGAGGTTATTATGTTCGCGCTGAAGAAAAAAGAGCCGCTAACAAAGAAGAGAAGCGGGCGATTAGATGCTGAGAGCGATACTTCAACTGTAAAAACAAACATGCTAACTTTAAGACTCAGAAAAAGATGCAGAATTAAACCCGATGACCTTGCACTGGAGAACAGTCCATACCAAGCATTTGAAAAGACCACCTCATAAAGCATTGAGGAACAACATCACGCTTTAATGTAGAAAGAACCTTACCATATAGTATTGAAGTTTATACAGTGGAAGCCAAAATCAAGTCGAACAAGGCTACATGGATTGAAGGAAAGGACATTCTTCTTACAGATGATGAGATAAGTCTTCTTTACGTCGCATTGCAAGTTTTCTTTTTTGTAATACTGTTTGAGTGCGTGAAACGTCATTGTTGATCGATATCAGTGCGGATTTTGCCGAGGAACATCTGCAATCGATGAAATAGGATATATTCGATGATTGAAATATTGATACTCATTACCGTTTCGGTTATGGCAGCACACAGTTTTGACATCCTTTATGTTTGTCTAGAAAACTCAATGGACACCGAATACCCGTAAGCTTTAGTCGAAACAGAATCGAAGTAGGACTACAGATAAATAAAGGCGAAACGAATAAGGCGTTGTCAACAAAAAAAAGTTCACCTAATATCGATGCATGGGGCAGAACTTGCAGATAGCGAATAAGTTCGTTTATTGAGGACCCGAAGTCAATACAAATAAGTGTCAATCGATGCGTCTTTAGTCTAAAAAGGATTTCGTTAATAAAGCCCTATCTCAAGGGCTCAATAAATCTAAGCTAGATGGACAGGGAAAAAATTATTGCCTCATGTTCGGTGGCAACCGCAAATTGAAAAAGATCGAGTTCTATTTTAAGAAAGAATTGTCGGCCGAGGCCAAGGTCCACCCACACTGTGCGCGTTCGACAAAATTCGTAGTCAGAGCCAAATCCTTCCTACTCGGTAGGACCAACTTCAGTTTTGAGTAAATTAACTAAGAGCCATATCATTTATGCAGCAAGATTATTGTTTCGACAAAAGGAGAAATTTAGTTTTGGCAAACCAGACGGATAAGTCGTGCTTCAAAATTCCTTCATATATAACTTTGTTTGTTTTTTATATAATTTTGATTTAAATAATGCGAAACAATACAAGAACTGGAAATGGGTGTGAATGAACTCATTGATTGCATCCAATTGGATTGTTGAATGTGAATTCAACATTTTCAATGGCGAGTGAATGGTGACTTCATTTATAATATTATTTTAGATCTCAAAGTACATTCAATGAATAGGATCATACATGACTTTATTTTATAATTTTTTGTACCAAACAAAGCCAAAATAATGAACGTTCGACACTGGAGCCTGCATTTACATACCATCGCGATGACAACGCGAGTCAAAAACTTTTGCCAGTTCAATATACCGCGTCGCGGATGTCAGGTTATTACATGCCCCAAACTTTTCCTCTACATGTAAACGTCACACATACGAGTGTAAGGAGCCCGCAAAGCCCATCGTAAAACGAATGAAAAACGCACAGCAATATATCACAGAGTTGCATCAATCCTTCCATTACATGATAAAAATTTATTATTTCCGTTTTTTTTTGTTTGTTTTTGCTTTCACACACACTAGCAATGGCAAAGGATACGTGTGAATGCATCATCCACATTGGTTAGAGAAGAAAGCTAGCCTGCAATCGCCTGTACCGTCGTCGTTCACATGTGCCACTAAGTCGTGCAAATGATTTATGTCTTTAATATGTGGACTTTGGTCGTAAAAATGTCCACTTGCAGTCTATATGGCTAAGGCTAAGCGACATTTCTTCATTCCAGCCAAAGGAGATGAATGAAAAATTAAAAAAAAAAAAAAAAAAAATAAAATATTGCCTCCACAAACTGATAGACAGAAAATTGATGATGGAAGATAGGCTGTAATCCATACATGTACGCATAGCTTGTAATTATTCGGATTGAAGCTTTACGCTCTTAGCAGATGCCACAAGGGTATTAAAAGTTTAACATAATGACAAAGGCCTTCGGGTACCGTGGCCGTGCCTCGCGTCGCCTCGCCTCGCCGTATACCTTACACGTGTCGATCAAAAGTATTAAAACTTCCTGGAAGATACTGGAAGAAGTATCGAAACATCCCTATCGGAATGTCAAGGATGATATACGATTTAACCAATCATTTTGCTTGACTTGGTCGCATCAAGGAAATTGCCTGTGCGGCACCGTGCACCCCCCTTTTCACCAAAGTCCCTTTATTAAAATTAACTTTTGTTAAACTTGTGGAGGTCCTATGCTCTACATTTACCAAACCAACACTACCTCCTCCGGTTTTGCGCCAGTAACGAAACTTCAGCCTTTACTGGTATGCCGTCCCGTCCCCGATCACCATGGAATTTATATTTTCTGCCTGAGATATGCTAATTGAAGGGTGTTCAGTAGAAGTTGGATTCATGGTGTTGCAGATGAAAATGAGACCCAAGCCAAGGCCCATGAAATGAATGAGTCCGGTGGCCGTTTCAAGTCACGTGAACTGCGAAAGACGAAACAAATTGATTGAGATTCTTTTTCGGCGCTGCGGTTCCAGAGTCCCAGCAAACTGAGTTACCAGATTGAGTCGCGACTAATTTACTGCGAGAGTTTTCTAATTATGTTTAGATTCGTCATGGCAATTTGACGTTTGTTGTACTGCTGCTTTTGGGCGGAAAGGGTGATTGGCTGATGGCTTCCGATTCTTGCTATTAACGCTTATGGGATTCTTTGGCTGGAATATTGTTTTCGTACATAACCAATGGGGTTTGTTAATGGAATTTTAAATGATTCCCTTAAGTGTGGGGATTGGGATAATCGAAGGAATCGAGCGGGTAATTAGCGTTCCAACGGAAACAAAACGAAATTCTTGAGTGTAGATGTTATTGTGAAGACTATCTTTAAACTTTCGGCAAAGAGGGTTGGTCCGGACTCAAAATGGTATAATAAAATAAATTTAACTATTCCCTACTATTTTTGAAACAAAGTTAATCAGTGAGCTCATGCGGTAAGGGAATGAGGACAGATTCATACGCCGACTTTTTGATAGATCCACAATCAAATGGTGTGTCAATTTTATTTATCAAGCTTCGAGTCATGCTCAGAATATGCAATTCAAAAGTGTAATGTGATGCCTTGGAAATATGGGAATCCCATGCCAGTTAATTTGCGATGTGTCAAAAACCTTACGGAATTGTTTGACAAGTGATGAGTTATAAGTATGGCTTTTTAAAAATGCTTCAGCAGAGAATTAACGGTGTAGAAATGCGTTGAAACAGTTGGAAATATTGAAGGTTTCTTGCCAATCAATTTCAAGACCCTTTTTTGAAACAAATTATTGAGACAAATTAGTGTTGCGAGGAACTTAAATCGGAGACTTTATTACTGAACAAAACGATATGATCTTCTGATCTGACTTGAGTGGAAAATAAGCAGCACCGCACACAGGGCAAAACAGCACATTTACGTACAAAAATCAAAGCATTGAACTCAATAAACACACACAATTTCTATTGTAAAATGTTACTTAATATTCCTCATACATGAAACCATGAATAGATTGTGCCAGGACAAATGAATACAACAGCGAGCCTTATTGACATATTTAATTATGGATAATTTACTAAGTAGTAAGTACTTTGAAATAAGATAATAATAAGAAATAAAGCAATGCATTCCAAAATTGAACTCCTCAAAACATTTAAAAAATTTTTCTTGGTATTTTTTTCTGCATATGTTTTATTGTTGTAATATTATAATAAAAGTTCCATAGATTTCCCCTCATTTTAAATAATCAGATTTAAGCCAGGTGCATTGTCTTTTATTTCAAAACAAGCATTTGGGTCCACCTGCATCCAACTTTTGACATATAGTACTGTTTCATTGTTCTAGGTGATTCTATGAAGTCGTCAAATGTTACAAGATAAGAACTATTTTTTTCTTGAAAAGTGAAAGTTTTGTTCTTTAAATGTTGTTAGCTGATTGCAATTCAATGTCACAAAAGTTTCTTCGAAACTGCAAAATTCGGTAAAAACACTCAATAAAGGAATTTGCTACGAAGTTGGTTACCAAATGGAAAGAAAGTCATTACATTCAAGACAAATTTCTTAAAAAGAATTCGTAATGAAGTGGACGGGTGAAGCTAAAGTAGACCAACAAAGAGTTTCTGTGCATCATCACTTTTCAGTAAACAAAGAAAGCAGCTTACGCTTGCTGCTCTATCAAGCTTGTCAAAGTCGGGGAGAAGAACCACAACTAATGTGATGAAATTGGCATTGTGACAAGTGATCAGATCTACGTTCATTACTGCCAGAAGAAGCATTGACTCTCATAGTTGATACAAGGTTAACCAAAGATGATTACATTAAAATCCAAAGAGAAGCAAAAACAAGAGGAGCTTTGCGTCCAGCATACAACGTTAATTTTAAAGTTTCAAAAAAACTTGCTATACTAAAAATATGACCTTATCAGAATGCGAAGCTATATTTCCTCTACAAAATTTACTTACTTCGACCGTTAGTAAATTTTTTGAAGTACAACTGGATATCATACTAAGTCATCTTTCAACCGAAGTGGCACTCATCGATATTTTTCATAAAAGGATGGAAGCGGAGGGCATAGTATATATAAACAGAACTTGAAAAAAATCAGAAATTCATTGACTCAAGCCTCATTTTAAGCACAATCGTTCCCTTGGAAATATCAGTAACAAACAGAGAGAAAAAGCTTATCTTTATGAAAAACTACAGTCCTTCATAGACTAAATACTGCCGTCCAATTTGTTTAAAATTGATTAAAGAAACTAACATCCAAGTCCAAAGTTTTCAACATACAGTTTTTGTACTGAATATGGAAAAGAGCATTCTGTTTCATCACTTCCCAATTTGTACAATGATGAATGGAAAACCTTGTTACTGCATCATCCTAAGCCTGCAAAATAACGCCCAAGGATATAACTGATATACACAAAGCGCAATAATTCAGCATTAAGGTTTGGAATATCTGTATAACACACTTACCTTAGATGTTTTGAATACTTATTACATATAAGTTACAGAATGGAGTTGAAGCAATGGCAAGCTAGAGGACAAACAACAAAAAATTTGGCAAAAAAATATTTAGAAAATATTTTCCAGAAAGTGCTTATGATGATGATCTTGAAGATGATGATGAAAGCGATTCTGATTTATAAATTAATATTAATCTGCATTAAATAAAAATATTATTAACCTTAACAAAAGTATTATTACTTAACATTACAACTAGTTTATTATACCTAATAAAAAACAAAGTCTTGTCGAAATCAGGATTAGTCAATCTGTAATCATCTTTCGTAATATAAAATTAAAATATAATTCTAGCAGGTTATTAGATTATTAAACAAAATAAATTTTTGTATCGTAAATGTGCTGTTTTGCCCTGTGTGCACCGTCAGAATACTCTGATGATAAGGCAATCTCATAACATAATTTTTGGCCACAGAATCATAAAACAATCACGCTGCAAGTCGAATCTGATGACCTGAACCTTCGATGGCAAGAGTTATACTTTGTTTTATCTCCACTGTCGTGTAATTCTCAGAGTTCACTGCGGAGCCTAGGTAGACAAAATCCTTTACTACCTTGAAGTTGTATCTGTCTATTGAAACGTTTTGTTCAAGACGTCGGCGTTGATGGACCTTTTTGTAGACAACATATCAATACCTCTTCTTACCCTCATTCACCGCAAGGCCCATCTTGGCCGCTTTCTTCTCGAGGCTCCTAAATGCGCGTTAAGTCCTCCCAATGATGTCAACGTCATCGCCAAATGCGAGCAGTTGCACAGACTTGTGGAAAACCGTGCCTTTAGTGTTACGCCCGATCTTCACGTTAAAAAGTCGAATGACAGTGCGTCGCCTTGTCTATATTTTTTTTGCCACCAAAGGCCTCGGTAAGATCTTACCCCACCTTGACGGAGCAACAGATGAGTTTTGCATGGATGCCCAAACTAGATAATGCACTGTCAAATGCGCCTTTAAAATCGATGAATAGATGTTGAGTACCGAGCTGCAACTCCTGGCTTCTTCTCAAGATCTACCGCAGTGTAAATATCTAGTAAACGGTGGACTTTGCTAGTCTGGACCCGCACTGATATTCACCCATCAAGTTGCTTATGAGGTGTTTTAGGCGCTTACAGCGGAGAAGATTTTATACACAATGGTATGTAGTTGGGGCTTTAAAGAAGGTAACGATGCTGAGATTTCATCGGTCGGGCATACTTTCATCCGACCAAATCTTACAGACGCTCTACCCAGTTTTTACTCGTCCATGCAATTAAAGCAGTCAAAACACAACAAACCGCTCTGACAACTGAACTAATTCGACGAACCATGTTTACATATCAGGGGTTTGTCATGCTAAATCCATTTGATGTCGTTAAAAGTCAATAGTGTGCTTTTGCAATTAGCTCTCCATATAACTTTTTAGGGACTCCGTGTCATTAAGATAACACGTTCATGTGACGATAGCTTTCGTGAGATTTTATATACGCACTAAGACTCAAGAAACGACGGCCTCTTAACTCTAGCTTTTCGTTGTCTCAACTTCATGTTTAACACCGGCTGACATCCAAACTGCTCTAAGAATTGCAAAAGCTACAAAACTCCATTCCAACATAAACAAAAAACACCTCCCGATCCAATGCGCATTTCCTTGTAATTCGTGTCACAACTTTTCCATGTTTTTTTTCCTCACATTTGCATGCTTTATGGCAGTTCATCTCTACACTCTTATCAGATGGAACCAATGCATGCATCAGGAAAAAAAACTGGGGTTCACAACATACCCAGTTCACAGAAAACGTTCGTTTAATGTGTTTATCCATGCACTGCCATCGCCTGGCCTACACACAAACCCAAAGGACATTCTCGTACATCTCGCCGCTTGATGAATGCTTATTTCGTTCGGTTTCATTTTTTTCTTTCATTATTTTTGCTCCTCGCCATGAAAAGGCGAATGATATAGACGAATATGAAAGAGGAAAAGGAAAAAATTCTAAAATATGATGATGGGATGGAATCATTAATTTCAATCAGAAAATTTATTGGGGTCCCAGGTCGCTGGCGCTACTTCTCAGATCTGAGTGTCATGAATCCTGGCGATGGCCATGCTAAATGTCCCGTGTGTGTTGTGGCCAGTGCAGTGGGTACAACGAGAACATATTGCGATTTCGCTAGTGCATGGGGGTAAATATCTGTGCCTAATAATTCACACGGATACAATTTTGACATTTATCGTGAGGAATGTGAATTAACAATTTAATTATATTTTTGTAGCGTGAGGACAATTTTTCCATTTTTGAACTAGAAACTATTTCATTTCATTGTTCTTTTCGTTGATTTGGAGTCCTCGGTGAGAGTCTGTGGAGTGCATTTATTCGAGGATTCGATTCGAAAATTGAAATGTCTTTATCATTCGAAGTGAAGGACAGCACAATGAAATGAAGATTCAAAGTTATGTTTTGGAAACCGGTCATGTGGTCGTAAAATTTATTTCAACTTGCTTCTGGATTTTTATTCATTTCCATGATTTAAAAAAAAAATACTATTGCACGACTTTTAACTAGTTCTTCTTGCTTTCATTTTTTGTAGCCTTTGCTGAATAGATTTAGGAGACTGTAGTGAAGATAATTGATCGTTTGGCTGTAAAAAGGTCGGCCGAGTAGTAAATGTGGAGGTTAGAATGTAACAACGTGATTTCTTGCAACCTCAGTGGATGCAATCAAAGGGAAGCTATTTTTCAATTAAACAAAGAGAACATGATCCCTGTCTCAGAGTATCCGTTAAAAGTGAACTTATTCAAGTGACGCATCGTTTTATAACCATTTGCACTAGTTCATAATTTGACTATAGGAAATTTAAATGACTTTAACCTTATATTCTTTCTTTTGGGAAATTATAATTCCGACCCATCATTCTGGTCGCAAAAAAAAGACTCATTCTAGTGATTCGAAATGAATATATTTTCCGTGAAAAAAAATATTTGCTTATATGATTATGAAAAGAAATCCAATCGTTATACTTATTACACGTTTTGTTTCATAGCTGCTTCTGAAAGCCAAGGACTAAGTTTTGAAAAACAACGGAATAAAATAAAAACTGTAGCTGTTTCCGCCAATCCAAAAATGTCGTACGATAGGAACGTTGAGGAACACACTAGCACCTTTAGTGCGCAGTTCTCTGACATTCTAAAAGTATATAGAAATAAATTTGTGGTGAGGTAAGAACGTTAGGAACGAAAGTAAGGTTTGAGATGCGAGCGGGTTCTTTGAAGATTCGAATGTGGAAAGACCGCATTAAACATCTTTTGTCGAGATGTTTTGGCTCTTGTGATATCGCACAAAAATATTCTTTAGTTCTTTGGGATCAGTTGGGAGGCCTTCTTGATGAATTGAAACCATGATTTTGGTTTTGTTTTTCCATCAATGCACAATTCCGGTTGGTCATGCAAGTAGGCCAGACAGAATCTCACATTTTCGTAAAATTGGTGATCTCTGAAACGGGACAAGACGTAGATGCCATTGTCTTGAGATCAGCAGACTGCTTTGTGAATTTAGCAGTTGGAGGAGGAGTTGGTTGGGTTGAGGGTGTGTGATTTTACGAAACTTGGGTAGCAATCCGACGTTTCAAAATTGGTTTGAGAACTTGAGGGAACTAGGTTGAGACTGAAAGATATTCTATTACGTGTACGGCTTATAGGGCGTTAAGTAGATTTCGAATCGTCAGTGATGGCAGGTCACTTTGAGGGCAGTTTGGAGGGGTATAGAGGATGAAAAGGGCGCGAAGAGGGCTTGGGGGAGCTAATGCCCATATGATGGTTTGATGTTTAAGGGTTTATACTGCTTTTAGATGAAACGAGAGCTTTTCTTAAAGTAGGAGGGGTGAAATGAGGAAATACACCAACTTCAAAACCCCAATTAGAGTCTGGATTAGTGTGTTCGGAGCGGTCGATTTTGGGTGTTGATGGTTTACTAGTGCTATAATTTAAATAAGGTAGAATTACAGATGTGTTCCATTTAGTTTACCCAAAGTGAACACTTTATCGGGCCACTCATGTTTACTGCAGATGGTTAGTGTAAAGTGTCTGCTCCTAATTTTGTGGGATTTTGCTGCTTTGATGAAGTATCCCTGTTTTAAAACTGCTCATATGCTGGCAGCGTTTGGAGAACTTAGAGCCCCCTTAACAATGAGCATTGTAAAGTAATCAACCGAGCGTTTGTTGGATACTTCGAATTTTTTGATTCTGCTATTTCAATCGGAGTCTATCTTGGTGTGTTCATTCATGAGGGAAACATTGTTCTGCATGGTAACAACGCATTGGGACGAAAACTCAGCTTCGCTTAAGAGAAGCTTCGATTCATCCATTATTTGGTCCATACTAAGACATTATTTCCAGCAGCTTTCAACCGATAATGATCAGTTTAGTCAGTTTTTCCGGTTCCCAAATATATTTCCCCTACGGCGAGGTAATTATTTGAATTATCTGTAAATTTTAACGTCATCAGAGTGTATTTACATTCAGTTAAATATTAGAAAGAATAGTAACAAAACTTTAAGACTCTTTCTATATTTCTTGATGGGTCTTCCAATATCGGTAATATATTTGTGTATTGTTTTTAACTCACACTGTCTTTCTTTCAAGTATCAGTAAAGTATCAAATGAGGGCTCATTATTGGTAAATTATTCTTCAGCACAGCATGTAGAGACAACCACCCGGCTTGAATGGGGTGCAGAATTTTTTGTGGTTTTATATTGCATAAAAACTTTTACAGCGCTACATTTCGATTTCATCAGGTAGCTGCTCTACAGCTTTACTTGGAATTTTGAGAAATGAGTGGGAAATATATCTCATTTTGAATAAATCTGATGCTTCAATCTTTAAATGTCTTGCAACAGAGTTGTCTTTGTCAATCATCACGCTCGCTTCTGAGGGAAGCAAAGGCAATTAAAATGTTGTTTGTTTCGAATATTCAATTTTGAAAAACTTCTAACAATTTTGTAATATTCCGTTAGCAAAGTGAAGTTTAAAAAATTCTCTTTGCGTGCAAAAAATCGTCAACTACCTTACTTGTTAGATGATTATAATAATAATAATATAATAATAGTCTATAATAAGAGAGAGAAAATAATCCCTTAGATTTTTGGTAATTTTTTCAAAAACTATATTTTCCCGTCACCTCAAAGCCCGGAAATATATTCGTCTGCAGTTACGTTTTATAGCAATATTGTTTTATTCAGCGAATGTATTATTTTTATCTCAGCTTTTTTTACCTGTTGATCCGGGGAAGTTTAGGTAAAAGTTCTTAATTAGTTTCTGACATTCAACGGCTGTTCACATTTAGCTTGTTGTTGTACTCGACGACGGATTTGTAATCAGCCAAACCGAAAATGCATAAAGTTTTTCCTATTATTTTTTATAATTGTATTTCTATCCCTTTTCTTTTGCATTTTGAAGTCTACTTCTGGGAAATCCTGCGCCGTTATTCTTTTTTTTCGTTTATTTTTTATTTCGAAGATAAATAAGTATGCATTCGGTTTTTCCTCATTTGAGGAGAACTTTTCCCTATTTTCGCCATTTAATAAAAAATTCCCCAAGACGGGGAAATATCTGGCATCCCTGTTTGTCATATTTAAACATTAAAAACAAAAATATATTAAAAACTAAAATAAATTTTGCGTTTATCACATACATATATTAAATATGCAAAGATATTTTATTGGAAACTAATTTTAATTTTGCATGTCAAATCGTCAACAGAAAACGGTGGCCAACTAAAGCACAAGGAGGATAGATAGAAATTAAAAAAGGTAAAATCCGCTCATTTAATAATTGACCTAAAAGTGCAAACGTAGAAATTACCAAAAACAAGTGTTTTTTTGAGGAAAATATAACTTTAACAACTATGATTAAATATTTATTTGAGGAAAAGGATTTTCGCTTTAAAAAAAATGTATCAAACTTAAGTGTATGTTTTTTCATCGATTTTAAGAGACCCTACGATACTTTTTCCTATCTTCAATTTAGTTTTAAAGTTTGCTCCTACGCTCTGCCAAACATAACTTTCATCATAAAAAAAAATCCAAAGAAATAAGCCCATTTTGTTGATAAAATTAAAGCTGTTCAAATAAAAATTGATTGATCGAGGGAGATTTATGCGAATGCAATTTCCAGTGGAATGCCACAGTTTATGTTCCAATTTCAGATGAAATATGTGACTTTCTTCGCAACTCCCTTGGCCATTCAATCAGCCCGCATACTCTGCAATTTAACTAAATCGTTTCTCTACAATCCCACGTCCAAATCAGCAGCCAGCCACAGCATATCTTCAATCACAGCCAGACGATATCAGCTCCCTGGAGCATCAATTTCCCAGCATAATCGCAAACCGAGAAGACTGAAAGGAGCACAAGACAACAATAAAATCGAAAAGAGGACAAAAAAGGGAACAAAACCGCACACTGAAAACAGGAAGTGAAATCCTTTTAAGCCAATACGCGATTTATTTTTAATTACAACCGATAAATTCCGCAACCGGAATCCTTCACCAATCGATTGGAGTGAACTTTTATGGAATCATTGTGCATTACCCACACTCTGTTCTTGCTGTTGTACACACAGACACAGACAACCCACCCATTTAAGCCAAGATACGCCTGCGAACCCCCCAAACCAGTCTTGTACTGAAGCAAGCCGCATAAAACATTGTTCCATCATTATGGTTTGTCAGTAAGTTTACTACCCGAGCGGAAATGACTCCTGGTGCAGGACTGAGTGAGATTTCCTTCTCTTTACCGGTTCAACTCAAGGTTTATAAGCATCTTAATTTCCGCTTTAGAAATGTATGTCCGCCGACCTCTCCGAACTTTGATTTTGATGTAAGTTTTACCCTACTGCTGGCAACTTTAGCTTGTAATATTACTTGAAACGGACAACGACTAAGGACAAGCAAAGAAAAGGAAAACTAATCCTTCGTATTGTATAGCATCTGAATAGTAACACATTAGCATTATGCGTGGGTCACGCTAAGCTACTAATTTGCATTCGACTATCGTGCAACAAACTTACACATTCAAACTGCTACGACTGTTGAGTGGTTTTTTTTTCTCGTCCTTAGCAGCATAACGACACGCTGTTAGATCGCTCTGGCTTGTTGTACTCGCGCTCTCGTTATGTGTCACTTAGACGTCGAATCCCATAATTCTCCATGTTTACAGGCCCCCTCCCCGCATTCCCTCGCAAACGCGGTGCTGGGCCATTCGTGTGAATAAATTTTTCTGTTCCTAATACCCTCTCATTTGCTATGTAGCGTGTCCGTATCGTATGCCTCGTGCCATGTGCCGTCTCTCGTGTGCCCCATTGGAAAGGACACTCTCGCGTACAAAAACACATACACTTCCACGTACCTTTAGTCTCCCCTTGGAAAGTGAGTGTTGCATTAATGGGTTTCAATATGAATATTAATGAGATCCGTTATACAGAGTTACTTTTCGTTCTGACATAAATATTCCATTATGGCGACATTCAGCTTCTAAAAAGGATAAAATTGTTGCACACATGTACCGTGCGCTTTTCTTCGGTATCGCCATCTCATCAACTCGTCGTTGGTGGGGCTGTCTTTACTCGCTCGCTTTGGTGAACGCAGGACGACTTAACGAACACAGAATGTGGAAGCACATCGTGGATGGATGAATTCGAATCGCAGCTCTATGTTATTTATGTGTAACATGATGACGCTCCTAGGATATATGGCTAACTACATCCTTTTATTATTTTCATTCATTCTTTTCGAGGAGGGCAATAGGCAACTCGTTCGTTGGCGATCGGCGACACTAAGCCTGGTTTTTCGTTTATGCCTAGGCGAGCGAGGCTACCAATTTGAAATCCACCTCTCCGCTGTGTCGTTTAGAATTCTAACGAATGTTAAACATGGCCGAGTGGTCGAGGACTGCCGCACCTGTTCTCGGACTGAAAATAAGTTCAGTGGGGAAGCAGTGAGTTTGTTTAGTTGTCGTCATGCCTTTTCGCGGAGGATGCTGCTGCTACTAATTAAATGCAAGCAACCTGGAAAGCATGAAACATGTTCTTTGCATTTAAATTTTGTTTTTGTATGCAGCTCGGGTTAAATAGAATTTTTAAAGAGCGTTTGCTCGCTCTTGGTCGTTAAGCATGGTCCCATGGCAATGGGACTTGAATCAAAATGCAAGCGATCCAATTTCGACGTTAACCAATGAAAAACATTTAGACGGAATGAGGCAAGTCCACAAATGTGAAATTCAGAAACTGCATTTGCTAAACATTTGAGTTTAAGATGAGTACTACAACGGCTTTAAGGAATTTTTTTTTTGTTCCTAAAATTCAAACTTTTTTGTCAGTTTAATCGTTTGGAAATTGTTAGGATTGTACACGCAATCAAGGCTAAGTTTATGATTGCAGCATCTTCTGGTGTAAAGAGTCTTCTCTAAAAATTACTTGGTAGAGAATTTCATGTCTGAGCAGTTTAACATTATTTTTCGTGAATTCTTAAAACTTGCGGTGAAAATGAATTTAAACTGCGCGCGTCGAAGGATTTGGAAATTTTTCTTTCTTTTTAGGTTGGTAGTACTGTCAGTGACATCTGTGTGAAATTTCATGTCAAAATATATTCATAGTGTTTGAGATACGCGTCGTTTTGTGAGCTGCTAAAAGTGAGTTTTTCGTTTTTTGCGATGTCGAAATTTATTGAGCAAAGAATTTGCATTAAATTTTGTTTGCGGAATCAATTTTCTGCTGCGGATATGTTGAGGATAGTGCAGAAAGCCTTTGATGATGAGGATTTGTCTAAAAAAAATGTTTCCAAGCCAGCCGTGAACGTGTCGAAGACGAAGAGCGTTCTGGGCGACCATCAACCTCAACCGATGAAGCTCACGTCCAACAAATCAAAGATTTGGTGTTGAAAAACCATCGATTAACGATTAGAGACCTTGCTGATGAAGTTGGCTTATCGAAAGGCTCAGTCAATACCATTTTGAAGGATGCTTTGGGCCTCAAGCGCGTCAAATCTCGACTGGTACCGAAAACATTGATTTTTTTTGGAAAAAAGGCGTCGCGTTGAAGTGTGTGAAACAATGCTTTCCGACTACCAGGATGTCATGAAACGCATTAGAACTGGCGATGAGACTTGGATCTATGCTTACGACCCCGAAACAACCGATCAATCGAGCGAATATCGTGCCAAAGGAGAGCCGAGACCAAAAAAACCGCGCCAAAGTCGCTCAAAAATCAAGGTCATGCTGACTGTTTTCTTCGATTATCGTGGTGTTGTGCTTTATGAATTCCTTCCAACCGGCCAAACAGTCAACAAGAAATATTATATGAACGTTATGCGTATTTTGCGTAACGCTATCCACCTAAAAAGGCCGGAATTTTGGAAAGACAATTCTTGGTTTTTACACCACGATAATGCACCATCCCATACCGCACTCGTGATCAATTCGCCAAAAATTCAAACCATATCGTTCCGCAACCACCGTATTCACCTGATCTGGCGCCGTGCGACTTCTGGCTGTTCAACAAGCTCAAAAGACCACTCCGGGGACACCGTTTTGATACGATAGAGGAGATTCAAGCCGCAGCGAAGACGGAACTGAAGGCCATCCCGGAAAGTGACTACAACCAGTGTTTCAAAGATTGGAAAATCCGTTGGCATAAGTGCATTGCATCGGGAGGGGATTACTTTGAAGGGGATTAAATTGATTTGGAAGAATAAATAAAGAATTTTCAAAATAAATACAATGTCACCTTATTTTTTGGACACAGTAGTACTTGAGGAACAAAAGTGCCCGGCTTAAGTTGTTCAGCTTCCAGCGCAGCGTATAGCAAAAAAAAGGTTCAGCTAAAGCAAAGCTTCTGGTTCTGTAGGGAATAAAAAGAATCGGTTTCATTCTTGCGTCAAAGCGACTTTATCTTTTAAACTGGTGCTGCGGGACGGTTTGTTGAATATTATCAGTGCATATGCTAACTAATTCGGGAAACGATTTATCCAGGATCACTGTTGACAAAAACTGGGCAAGTGCGAGTTGGACTCATGCAATGAAGGTTCCACACAGATAGTTATGTAAATAATTCTTTCATGACGGAAATTTAGTCTCGGAGAGTATATTCGCTAAAGGTTTTGATTCCCTTGCGAGTGTCAAAATATGCGGAATACTACACATTACTCTATTTTTTTTGTGATATAAGACATTGCATTTCAGGATTCTCTTTCAACTAGAAGGTTTTGATTAACCTTGCCTCTTCTGACTACTTCGATTTAGAAGCTTAATATTTTACAGCTTAAAGGAACCGCAGCAGAAAGTTGTAAATGAGTGTAACGTCTGGCAAAAAATAATTTTAATGTCGGTTTAATATTTCTTTTATTTATATTTTTAAAATTACATTATACTTTGAGTAAGTAGTATTTAATAATTTTTTCATCAACATTTTCAATAGAAATGTTACTGATAGCAGATACTAATTAAGGCTTCTTTTTATTTTTATTAGATTTCATGATCAGATGTTAAAGAATCCTGTTCAGAATATCCATATTGCAGGTAATAGAAGAAAACTTTCTAGAATAGCTTAATTGGTGTAAGGGAATTTGTTTTTTTTATTCATTGGAAGAATGGCTTTATTATTTACCTCAGAGCCATGAATAAACATCTTATGCACTGTAGGAGACAAAGGGTGAAACTTATGTCAGGGAACATTCAGCTCGTGGGGTTCTTGGAAATATTTTTCAAACTCTTTCTTGCATTCATTAAACTCGGAGTAAGGGGCTTCACATATATGACTCCTTGCTGACGATTTGGTAATCGTTGCGGTATTGCAAACCTTACCGCCTTCTTTAGCGAAAAAAGCTGCAATTTGTGTTTTCATGTCGTATTTTTCTTCATTGTTAACATCGTAAGCTCCTTTATTAAAACCTTATTATTATTGGTCGACGAAAGCTATACGATGACGGGGTTGGATTTTGTCAAAGAATTTTCATTTCAGAACCATACACTAATTGAAGTGGAAATTTAGATCAGAGTCAGCTTCATTCTCGAACTTCATTTTATATTGACTTTGTTGAGACCCATCGAAACCCCAGATCAAAGATTAAAGATGTAAGATATGTATGTAGACTCACCGTGTGATCCATCAGCTTTTACACTTGCACTTCAGCACATGCCTCAGGTATGGAATAATTTTCTGTGTAGCATTTTTTTTGAAGTACAGAAAAGCAAGGAAAAAAGTTTTGGTACGTTTCTGTAAAAATGGAACGAGCAGTTAAAAGGAAAGACTGACATGGTAGGTTTGCAGTATATGTATTGATTGCCGCAATATTTTTCTTTGCTGTTCTGGAGCTTTTAAAAAAGTCTTTTACAATTTTTCTTCGTTTTTTAATTTTATCACAATAATTTTCTGAGGACGAACTTGACTGCACGAAATCTTATATAAATCTCTTCAAAATATAAGGATCATGTTATTGAAATACCAGCAAAAGGTAACAATACCATCCCATTCATTCATTTAACTTCGGTTTCTCTATGATTTTTTTTTTCGGGCAGCTGACCATTTTTTCAAATTAGTGTTGAATAAGATAAATCTTTCTTTTTTGCATTGACTATTTCTCGTTGCATGATTTCTAATTTTCCATTAGATGTTATCTCATTTGAGCGTCGGCATCAATCAAGAAGAGTGTTCCAAAAAATGTTCAAAGTGATGTTTAAAGGTATTCTCTTAATCACAGTTCTGCCCATTTCGTTCTGACACGTTTTTGATTTAGCGGCTTAAGATAACGATTTCATCTTAATTCCAGAAAATCATTTACTCAAGAAGTAATCAGTTTCAATTTCCGCCTATTTGAATCAATGCAGATATCAGAAATTAAAATTACAATTTCCGTTCGTGTGAAAGCAATCAATCATTCAAAACCAGTTCCAATAGCGTCAGGAGATCTGAAAACATGAAGGAAATTTAAATTTAAATTTAAAACTGCTGTGTGCAAAAGTGAACTAGGATCAATTTTTTAAAACATATCAACGTCAGTTTATTGGCATCCTTCGTCTTCTGCACGGTGTGTTTATTTTATTCCGATGCTTTGTCGGAATATTATAAATAATTCAAGCGATCATTTTTTATATAGGTTGCCAAAAGAAGGTTTCATAGCTCCTGTAGCCTGAAACGAGTCCAGTAACCGGGTAGGTGATTTGTTTAAAGCATATTTCATTCCTCTTATTGCATGCTCAACTTGAAGCCACAGGTTAGTGTTAAGTTAAGTGACAATTTTTTTTTTATTTTTTCATTCTTGACCCTGTGATTTTTCATTTTCGGATGAAGAATTAAATTCTCTAGGAATTTGAAAATGCTTCCACCCATTTGCAAAATAAAATTAAAACATTTCTTTTAAATTTTTTTCCTTTAGCTTGACAAACTTTTGTCTAAAATTGCTCCTATATTTTTAGTACACATAAAAGTCAGTTGTTGATAATAACTTACTTTCATTTGTCACTTACTTTTGTTGCCGCTTCATCAAAACGATCATTCGAGTAAAGGAGTCAACTCCGCGGTTAAAATGAGAACCTTTATCCTTTCCTATGTGGAAAAAAATTTCGTAGCTGTTTGTATGACCGACTTTCATTTAAATGATGAGTCGGATGTTTTTATGTTTATTGGATGTCCTTTATTTTACCTTATTTTCGAATTTAGTCTAACAAGAACTTGAATTATGCTTATGAAGATTATTAATGCAATTCTCCAAATATTTTTATAAAACCAGCATGTTTGATCATCATAAAAGCTCTTTTTGGTTGAAGGGGCTGTCTTCTAAAAGTGCAGGTACATAATTCATTACCGACCATGGACGTTGCGACATTCTGTATATATGTTGATCGGCAAAGAACAAATTTATTTTCAAATGTAGGCTCTTTTCAAAAAGTGTTTCACTGTAACGACATGAGCATTATCTTTTTGCGAAACGATTTTGAAAATGCTCTAGCGCCAGACGAGCGTGGATTTTGATTTTTTTTATTAAATTATTTGCTCGCTCTTAGGAGGATATTAATACTCTAATAATGCGTGTACCACAGAGCGACCGGAAGAATCAGGTGTATTTTTGGTTTCAACTCACTTTCGTTGGTTGAGCCCGAAACGGGACGGAGGATATTGATATCGACCTGTTAGCTTTCACCTAATTCGCAGGATTTTATTCGACATTAGTTTGAAATATGAACTTTAACAGTTTCGAAAATTGAGCAGAGACAGCAGAGCCGTCTACACACAATCTACACAAACTACTTTTTTGAAAACATCAATTAGGAATTAAGCCAATACAACAACCACTACAGCAATGTCACCAATTAGTCAGACTACTTTCACTGGTCGACCAACCCGATGTTTCCAATGGCAAATGGTGACTGGACCAGATTCGAAAAACTAGATCTCTCAAGGAATCGAACCTGGGACCTACCAATTGAATCAATTGAAAGGCAGGCGCTCTACCTACTTCGACACTCAGCTGTTGATTGATAGCATTTTGTAAATGTTAAAAATATTCCCGTATTCTCTACTCGTATAATCTGATTTTGAAGGCTTCAGCTGGAATATAAGATGTCTTTGCTCATGCTCCAAAACCGATTCGTGGCCTTTTTGACAGATTTCAAAATCGTGCGATAAAGCACATGGTTGACAAAAATAATATGAATTCAATCACTTCAAATGTTCAGTACAGTTGTCAAAGAGTACGCCAGAGTTCAGGTGTATCGTCGTTTCAATTCGCGCTCCAATCAGATGATGTTGTTTACTCTACAGCATGGTTTTGGTTCTTCGAATTAGCAATTATGATTCTAGTTGTTTAATTTCCACCCTCATGTGAAAGACCAGGTGTTTGGAGGATCATGAAGAAAAGAAATTAGAGCTTAATAGCCACGAGTTTAAAGAGTTATAAAACATAGCCGGGTCAGTTCTCCCGGGAAACCGGCACTGTACAAATATCCTTTCGATATCGATCATTCTAAGCGGCAGCGGAAGTAAAACTGCAGCTTAAATATTTCATTGTTTATGGTTCCACACACAAAGGGTGTCAAAGGAACCATAGTATGAAGCCTCCTTCCTCTGTCCGTCCGTGAATATAAAAATACAAATACAGGGGGTCTCCATGAAAAAAACCTGTTTTTCATTTGACGTTGACAAATCTTAATTAAAAAAAATAAATATATCTTTTAATTATAACAAGAAATTAAACCAAAACATCATCAGTAGGTGATTCTAGGATAGCATACTTAATACACTAGTATGCGTGTCCGAATTCGGTTCCTTTTTTTATTCTCTAGCAATCACCAAAACCGCAGCGAAACCCCCAATAAATGTCAATGTGTAAAAAAATTCTTTTTCCTCTTTGCGACAAGCTGAAGGACCAACATAAAAAATTGGGCGTCCTCTACTGTCGAAGTTCTTGTTTTTTTTTTGGTTTATCTTGCCCTCGATGTCGTTTTTTTAAAGCAGTTTACTTGTTTTATAACCAGTCCAAAACCGAAAAACCACGATCTTTTAGCATGGGTTATAGTCCTTTTACTGCTCCCCATTTTGTGTTGGCCAATCACATACTCGTACTATAACTTCGCAGCAGAAAATGACACATATTGAGCGGTGAGATAGTCGACAAAAAAAAATGTCGTAAAAGGTCTACCACAAGGCGCCTTGAGTCGTTGTCACTATCGTACCGACCCAGAAAATGGCAGCCTACTCTCTGGAGTCAACCAATCTGTTGGTAATAAGTATTGGTATTTATTTTCGAAGCGGATATTTCTTTTCGTCCTGCACGTCCTTTTGCTATACACATTTGTCTAGCAAACCAAGGTGGTTATAAAAAGGTTTAAACGTGACTTCCACCCAAAATTCGAATTCAGTCGGGCTTTTCACTGAATGTCTGCATTTAACAAGCTTTAACACAGTCTGGGGGTATTATTGATGGTTCACCGCCAAATGGGAAGGAAAATTCACATCCTTTTGCTAAATTCACGGTTGACGAGTTGTCCCATCGATCGGCTGGTGAATCTCAAAAATCGCAAATCCACACAACTTGAACACACTGCATTTTGTTATCGTTTATTTTTTTCTGTTCGTCCTTTCCGGTCGATTCAGGTTCCATAAAATTAAGAATTTCGAAACGAAATTCAAGTGATGCCGTCTGCATGTGTGGCTGAGTCCAGTTCTTTTTTTCCATCTTTTTTGCATGGAATAGTGTGAGCGTAAAAATTTCGAACAATCCAATAGGAACAATGCAAAGGATACGTGACTTGAATTTATTGTGACTTCTATTCTATTATGATGCTGTAACCAGTGGCGAACCAAGGATCTTTGGTCTGCAGCTGCACACATTTATACCGCTTCAAATGTTTTGAATTTCGGCGAGGAAATTACAGGTGTTTCGCTCATTGGTTTTTTTTTCTATTTATTTATTTATTTGCCACCGCTGCTACATGCCTGATGCCTGTATACCTATATCCTTTGTCTCACGGACTTGAGTCATAATATTTGCAAATTTGTTTCCACAAGAGAGACAAAAAAAAAAGCGAGGGCGGTTTGGTGAAAAAAAATGTTGTACGGATGGAAAATCTATTGGATACGAGACGGCTTAGAAGTCTAAGACCAGGATAAGGTTCTATGAGAGGCGGGGATCGGTTTGGTGATGGTTGCATCATAAATGAATAGAAAATGTTTGCATTACATGAGGATACACTTTTTTTTTTGGATTTAGTCCGTTTTTCGTTTGACTTTTTTTTTTCTGTGGATTTCCTCTTCGATGGTTGGATGGCTTATAGTCGTGGCATTCGTGCTGTTGTTGTTGTTGCAAGCTGCATAGCAAATGCAATCCGATGAAATGTGGCCAGCGAATGGAATGAATTTGAAATTACCTGAATGCAGCAAGGAATACAAATTGAGATTTTCGTGGTGAGTGAAAAGGATGTTCGAGGATTGGTATGGTCGGGTGGGCTGGCTAAGTTTGAATTAAGGGTTTCCAATTGGTGGCTTTAATGAAAAGCACACAGGGAAAGTAGCAAAAAGGAATCAACAAAAAAAAAGTGAAACATGAGCTTTTATTTATTTACTAAATCAGGCATTTTACGATGGCTTGTGGGGTGGTTTTATTTCTTTTTCCTCTTCTTTACGATTATTGATTGAGAACCGCAAATAATGTGAAGACTGCATCCTCAGAGTTTGTATTGAGCGATGAAAAACAAGTTTGATTTAGTTGTAATTTCATTTTTTTTCTCAAAAAAAGTTGCTGGGGTAAATCAAAAGGATACTTATTCTTAAATGGTAAGGAATTATAAAATTGTTTAGTATTTTGAGACTTAATTGCATGGAGTCGGGTTCAAAAAGAGACGGAGAGTTTGAAATGCATTTCCTTGCATTCATTCGATTCGCAGTATTTTCGTATTCGTCATTAGTCGATGTACTTTCAAGCACAGTTTTTTTTTTTCTTCATAAATCTGGTCTTAGTGTTATGACTTTATAGCAGAGTCAATAACTTCATCTTCACTTACCATTATTGACTGTGTTATCAATTTGATCCCAAAGGCAAATGGTGGCTGCACAAGATTCGAAAACGACATAAAATGTTAAGACTTACCCAAAGATTCGAACCTGGCTCCTTTTAATTTAGCATTTGAACTTATTGTGCAATCCAATGGATGATTTTTTGGTCTAGAAGCATTTCTTTTCGTTTAAATATAAAAAACACTTGTTCTTTGTTTCTTGCTGGAGGCAATTTTGTTTTGTAACCGATTCAAAATTGATTTTCGCGGTCCTTTTCTGCTGTGCTCTTAAAATGCGAAATCGAAAGAAAAAATTTATAGCATTATCAATCGATACCGAAAATTGCAGCAATTTAAGAATATTGTTTTAATGGTATACAGAATTCTTTTAAACTCTTTGCGTCATTGGATCATTTCATTTATTTTTAATGCAAGATAAATGGTATGTTTCATTCTCTATTTTACGGTCCATGCTCTGTCTCACCGGTAGTGCTTTGCTTTTTATAGTAAATAGTTTGCAGTTTATCATAATAATGCATGTAGCCCAGCAAAAAGTGTGCGAGTGGCGTTGACTCGAACGATTTCAATAGAAAATTCACTGATTCTATTCGCGATATATTATTGTCTTAAATCGAGTCCTCAGTTATTCAATGGTTTCATCGACATCGTGGCATTAACCTTGTTGGAGCCAGAATGCGTCTAGTCAATCACCATATTTTTGCAAAAAATATAATCTGTTAGTTCCTTTTTGAATCAGATGTCATTTTGGCAGCAGCTTGAAACAAATTTAGTCTTATGTTTTACGCGGTAGGCAATTGATCGATTTACACTTGAATAAGTTTGGGAAACATTGAAAAAATTAGTTGCTAAGGGTACCCAAGTTTTCGAGACTGATTTGCTGACTGATAACTGAATACATTCCCATGTTCGTCCTGTACACTCAACAGAGGTTAAAACAGCTATTGCCGAAAGTGTGTGCCTTGATCTGGGAATCTTATAGTTCCAAAGATCTAAGCATCTGCACATCAGAAGCACTAGCATCAAGAGAATTTGGCATAATGAGTCAGGAATTAAATTAAAATGATTGAATGTTTGGGACTTATAGCAACATGAAGTTGACTACAATTTTGGTCAAAAAATCATCTCTTTGAGCGGCTACGTTAACTAACGCAAAAGTGACATATTTGGGTCTCGGCAAATCAACACTATGTCATAAAGAAGTCAATGAATTCTTAACCTGGGTGGGGTTTTTGGAATGACGGCTTTATTGGCCCCTTCTTCTTTTAACCCGGCGTCATGGGGGTAGAAATTTGTTACTCGGACGTTGGGGTAGGGTCATTATGACCCATTTTTGGAATAATCGAATTATACCTAAGAAACGAAATAAAAATGTATATTTTATTAACAAAAATATATTTTATTTATTTTTTCCTATTCAATACATTACATCATAAAAGATCAGAAAAATAACAACATTTAGCTAAATCGAAATAAAGACTGATTTTTCAAAAGTTTTTGAGTTTAACAAAAAAACAAATTAGTTTATGGAAGAAAATATTAAAACTTATAACAAATTTGACATTTCTGGTTTTTTTAACATTGGTTCTCTTTGCTGGAGGCGGTCAATTTTTCAATCAATTTTGACGAACTTTTACATGATCAGTTACAAGAGCAAGATATAAACTTTTTAAGTACGGACATAGCTTTTGGTGTGTCTCATTATTTATTCAGTGATTTATAGCCCCGTTAATGGCCGACATGTGCAAAATATCGTAAATTAATGTTAATGGCCACTTCTTTAGGTAAAGGCACACGTTAAAGTAATCTAAATTTTCATTAGCTACGTCAACCCTACAGTTGCCAAGTGTTGGTATGTGTAAATGTCTGTTCTTGTTTTTTCTTTTGACCTGTTGAATTATAAATCCTGTCAACTTAGTGTAGGCTAGACATCGGCTGCATAATCCTATTATTTTGAAGGAAATGAGAAACCACGGTATTATCGTTTTGGAATCTAAATCGAGGCGAAAAAAGTTCAAGTCCACGAGTTTTCCAACTGATGTAAACTTGCGTTCTTTGAGTAAATGTTGTACAAGTTCATAGTTCATATACAAGCTATCATCTGTCACATTCAACAATGCGATCGAAAATATCGTTCGGCTGGTTGCTTACACAATATGATACTTTATTTTCGAAAAATCTTTCCTTCTTCGGTTGTGGCACGTGCAAATATGAACCTGATCTAGGCGAATTAAGGCTCAGACTTTTAGCCTTAATTTGCCTTTGATGGCGTATCCACGTCCAAATCACTCTTGTTTTCTTATTTGAAGTAATCATTGGAGTAGAATTCTCAGTCGCGAAAATGTTCCGTGAACAAACTCCGATTGGGATGATGTTAAAATGAGTTTGACTGAACTATGTTTCGGAAATTTCACATGTGAAGAGTAAATTCACTCTTATTTTTATGTTTAGATGGTCGAATCCGGCAGGTGTGTTTTGATTTTTAAAGTTAACTCAGTGTCATCAGAGGTGCGCCTTTAAGTAAATAGTAGAGCTAAAGTCAATAGAAGGCAGTAGGGTATGAAGAAGGCCGAATTTATGGCCTCATCCGCATTAAATTAGAAATTCAAATAACCTGGACAACAAACATCTGACCAATCCTGTTAAGGATGCAATTTCAATTTGAAGACACAAATCAAACCACTTTTAACTACGCGTAAATATGTGCATTGGCTGTGATGTCGGAAGTGACAAATCATTTCACCTAAGCTTAAAGGCATTCCAGCTCGCGTTGTGCTCTATCGTTAGCATTAACAACGATATCCAGCGCACCGTTTCAGTGCAAGCAAAACAACAGCACTAATAAATGCTAAACATTTACATCGATATATCCTGGCAGAGGGTAACAGCCACCTGCAAATAAACGCGAATACTAAACGACCTTAAACAAGACTCCTTCTGTTTGGGTGCGCGACAAGAATTGCAAAATGTGATTGATAAGAAATAATTAATCTTCCAAGCTTCCTGTGGACGTGTGCACTTGGATACGCGCGAACACAGATACTCGACGCCGAACACAGGATTGCTGGTTCCATAAGGACTAAAACCAACCCGAAACAAGAAAAAAAATAAAATGAAAATCACGAAAACATTGTAATCCGCGCAGGTAAACACGAGGGTGGTTCAAGCAGCGAACGCCGAGCTAAAGATAAAGGTTGGCTGTCAGGTTTTTGGCACGTCTGCCTGTCGCTTTGAACATTCCCCGCAACATGTCCGAAACGTGAGTAGTGTTGACAGGCAAAAGTGCCACATATGATGGAAGACTTTTGGCATTGATTAGTTTGCTCCATTGTGGCACACATATTCGTGGATGAAATCCTCACGGGAGTTCCCAGGTGAGTGAGACTTAAGTACATGTTGTCGGAAGCTATTTGCCAATTCCATCAGAGGTAAGTAAGAATTTTTCTTCAATTTTTTTAAGTGGGTAAGAAAATGTAAATAAGAATCATGTCGTTTCGGTCGTGTGTGTTTATAGCTTTCACTATGAGATAGTTTATACTTTTTTTTTGCGAAGGCGGAAAAAATTGAAGTGTTTTCTCGTTAGAATGCAGCATATGTAATTTTTGTAGAGAGTCATGGTTTGCCATTAAATGGCTAACTCTCGGATGAAACATTAAAATACATTCCAATAAGCTATAAACGCCAACTGAGACAAATGGAATTGCCATCGTAAATAATTCAGTTGTTTGAAAATGAGATGAGAAAACTTCTGTTGGGCGGATGCATAGCAGATTGGATGGCATCAATGCATTCTCGTATATTTACAACGTCAGACGACGCGACTGCTGGAATCTATTGTTTCAACTGCAACTTCAATAAAAGATTTTTACAACTAAATTCAAATATTCAAGTCTTGAAATTTTTTCTTTTTCTGTGGCATACATTTGCTGATGAGAAGTTGCATTAAAAATATTAACACTTAAAGTCAATGTTTCTTTTCCAGAAAGCAAACAGAATGGAGTCTTGAACGATTAAATGACGTAAGTTAAAATATTTTAAAATGTTCAAGTTGATCCAATTAATTGAAATAGTCCGTGAAAACAATAATTGGATGCAAGCATAAACGGCTGTGATGCAATTACGTTTAGAACAAAGAAACGTCTGAAGTTTCTGGTCCTTGCAATCCGTCGGATTCCTTTCCTTGCAATATGATCACGGCCACTTATGTCATTAACAATTTGTGACCGTGGTATCCATGGCGTTGGAAGAAACTTCATCGACGCTTCCAACTGTGCCCTTCTATATGCGTTAGACAAAGTTAATTTAAGGTACTTTGAATGAGTAATAATTATGATCTTTATTTATCATTTTCAGAAGTTCAGAAGTTTGAGATATCTGGCTTGTAACTGCTTGAATATAATCATGAATACCTTTTCTTAAATCGCAGATATTCAAGGATTAATTAAGTCGTTGGTTCTAAGAAAAAAATCAGCCGAAATGAGTATTCTAGCATATACGCTTGGACTCAAACAAAAGGCTTCTGATCTACTGCAATGCAAAATTCAGCACATCTGCATGTGTAAATAACAAAGCATTAATTTCATTGGTAAACTTATATCCATTGGGTAGTTTAGTACCGAGAATTTAGTTTCCAATTGTACATTATTAAAATTCTATTTTTTGTTTCATTAAAGTGCTCCGTATCAAATAAAACATTGCAGCATAATCCTTGTCACAAAGTTAACAAGAGGATTTAGACTTTCATAAAGGTGCTAATTTTTAGAATATTTTCTATCCTGATAAGAGGATTTTCTATCCTGTAAAAAATGATATGAAAACAAAGTAAGAGACTTTGCATTTATGTAACAAATTTCACGTGCAGAGTACGCAGATACTAGATGAGAATCCTGACCCCTTTATCACCAATGACTGAACTATGTTACACTATAGCTTGCGGATCCCACTCACGGAGATTCTCAATTGATTCGCCTACCCACAGATTTCCGGGCTAAGAGTAAGATTATCGGTACCGGTAGTCATTGCTCTTGCAATGTTTCTCCTTCTAAATCATACATTATTGTGGGACATCGTCTTTCGAAAACCCGAATCTCTTCCATTTAGCTGGCTCCTGCGTTGAAACATGAGGGACATCCAGTTGACAGTGCTGCCAGTTACGTTTCGAATCGCAAGAGGGTGCTCACATTTTCCCACGGTAGAGAAAGCCCAGATAACTACGGCCTGCAAGAAATCGTTTCATACTTCTGAATGTTGCTTCCAATTATGGGAAATTTGTGACCAGGCTTTGTTTTAGTTTTTTGGGTTGCACAATTTAATTTGTTGCTTAGATATAAACACTGTGCAAGACTGCTTATGTCAGCTCTTTCTGCATTGTATTTTCGAAATATTATTTCTACGATCTCGAACGATGCACTTTCATCAAATTCGTAACATTACTTTTCTTTGGATGAAATTAAGCTGTGCCCGGAATATTAAAAAATGGTGGCTCAATAATATGTCACTGCTGTAGACGTCATTCGTAATATTGAAAAATTAAACAGATTGATAGGATTCAAATTCTGAAACAATTTTCCAAGCACTGCCGTGGAAATGTCGATCAAGAAATATAGAAAGTGGCACATTAAAATATTAATTAGACTTAACTGAATACTGTTCAAGTCTTTAAGTTAGTCTTTGTAGCTCATAACTAACTTAATTTAGTCAATTGGCTAATTGATAAAACATTTGGAATTAAAATTGACCAAAAGAAATTGTATGAATATATCCGGAAACTAATGAGCGGCAGTGTTTTTTTTTTCTGATAAAGTATCTAGTTGAACACTATAAATTTAATAAGTTTTGAACTTTTTTTTATTGGAAAACTAAATTGATTTTGATATAAGCAGTGAAATTGTCCCTTTTTTCGACAGTTTTTGCGTTATAAATATTAAGCCACCCTATCAGCTTTTCAGATGACCTTTATGCAAAAACGCTTCGATTGAAATCAATTTGATTCGATAGCTTGATTTTTTCTCGAGTAGGGCTGTACGAAAGAATCCGGACAAACGTACGTATACACACATACTATATACATCTTTCTATAAACTACTACTGGGACCTCGAATTTCGGACCGATAATAAGACCTTCTTTATTTCTAAGTTAGCAAAAAAAAACGGAGTTTTTTATTGCACTAAGATCCAGCTTTGTAGACACGTTTTATATTGCATCTTTCCGTCGCTGCGAAAAACATTTCATTCATAAAGAAAGTTTAATTAAATTGCTTAAGTCACTGCAGCAACAACTGCAGGTGGTGTTGTCTCTGATGTCTGCTGGAAATTAAAAGAAATCTCCTTGGCCAGCAAATATCAGGAAGCTCATAAGTTACAAGGATGCGAAAGCATCCGTGGATTCTCTTAAGAAGCAGGATACACCAACGCACACATAGTCATAGCGCTTGGTCATTATCAATAAGTACATGTCATTCATGTGCATGGACCCGAAAAATACCATCACAAAAGTTAATACCATCCATTCATGCACTCAAAGAAATAACACGCTGGGCATAAGGATAATTTCTTCTTTGCGTTGGGAATCCAGAATGTTGATGCCTCCAGAGAGGGATTATACCCCGCCCTTTTTACGTACAATACTATCCCGCACGTACGCCAAGAGAAACACTGTTACAGCGGCAAGGACGACGACGACGGACGACTATGTGAATCCCACTTGGTCATAAATAATTGTTGTGTATTTTTCGCAGTAAAACGTGATATTAAAACACATAATTCGAAGCTCGGTTCTGGAAGTTACAGATACTAAACAATAAACGTGTTTCGCTCACAGTTTTTGTGCGCCTTGTGTGTCGTTTTGCTTTCTTTGTCCTGTTTGCCTGTTGGCTCAATGAAAACACCTCTGGAAGGAAGGTGTCGGCCGCCTTCCTCGCCTTGTGTGCCCGAATCGCTCGATCTTCTCCGACCGTGCAACGTGTGCATCCGGTTTGGTAATGACATTGGAGCGGATTGGACAAAAATTACAAATAAACAATGGCAGCGAAATTACATCCCGGAAACAATATACTCGTACCTAGTGACGGTGCTAAATTTAGCAAGCATCCTCGTCGGGACTCGTATGTATGTATGTGTTGTTGGTTATAACTGCGATTGTTGTACATATTCGCATGACATGAGCATGAAGATGCCCGGGGACGAAAATGGGAAATCATTTTTCTGAGTACATGAGGTTTTTGTTATAATTTTTTTTTTCAATTTTTTTTATATCATTGCAGAACGGTTTTTCACGGAGCTAAACTTGTGGGCTGGAATGGAGAAGGAGTGATGTATAGTCCCGTGGGTGAAACACTGAGCAATGGATGCGTGTGTGTGTAACTGTTTTTTTTTTTTTTAGATGTATTATTAGAAATTATGTGATAGAGAATGGGAATCTGTTCACACATTCAATTTCTGTGACAATGGTGCGGTGCGATGTTGGCTGTTGGGTTATGTCCTTTGTTAAGGGAGATCCAGGAATAGAACAAAATGAATGGGGCTTGTGTTCACATAAGATAACCACATTGCGTCTGGAGTTGAATTGTGTTTTGCTTTGATATAAACATGGATTGTACTTAATTTTGATTTTCATGAGATGTTGTAAAATATTTCATATGCCAGTTGATGAAAACAATATGTTTTGTCTTCGTTGCTCCATTATAGTCAACTTTGGTATTTTATGGTGTTTTCGTCACATAAAAAATATACTTATTTACGTATGCATATAGTTTATGCATTTATGAAACTTTTTTAGTTTTAGAAAATAATACAAATGGAATGTTAACAAAATTTATTTTTAATTGTAAAAATGGCTGAAGAATGATGTTCAGACATTTTTCAAAAGCTTATTTTACATATTTTTTTTTTGATAATTCCATAAAATACATTTACATTACATTTAAATAAAATTTTTATATTTCTTATGGCTTTGGATTAACTGCTGTTTGTTTTCACTCAGTTGTTTTGTGGTTAAGTGCGATATTTTGTTTGGAAAAAAAGTTTTGAATATCTTTTTTCTCAGGATCTGGTCGGCAAAAATATTCTTATCATTTCGAATCGAATTTATTGGGATAGATTAATCATTAAAAGTTGCATTTAGATTAAAATATTGGTAAAACGACAGACTTTGATATGATGATTCAAACAACTATAGTCTCAAACTATTATTAAGGTCTGTGTGCGAAAAGAATAAGAGGCGATAATTTACATATACATTACTAAATCATTCCAATGTATGACATTTACATTTATGGAACACCAAGTGATTCTCTGACCGGAGTTCAGAGGACACCATTTTCAAAATAACAAAGCTCTCGGATGAAGCTCCCGCAGAAATGCTGTAAAAACTTGTCGATTCGTTTCCGAGATGATTGCATAAACTTTTTAAAACTAAAGGTTGATATAATATTTATGAAATAATTACATATTTGTCTTTCTTATGTTTGAAATTATTTCTTTTTTTTAAATAAATTTTATTTGTCAAAATTACTATGCCAAACTAAAAATTTATTTTCTCCTTGCAATAAATTAAAAAATATGTATTAAAAAACTAAGTCTTAAATTTGTTCAGCTATTTACTTTGTAAACCAATGGTGTTTTATAGATCTTATCAAAATAATCCAGAGTTTGTTTACATTCTTATAAAAACGAAGTATGTATGTGGGTGCTGATATATGTGTGATTATGCACGTACGCTCGACGACGACGCATTTTTCCATAATCTAACCCGAAAAGGTTTTTGTTATTTCGTGTTTTGTTTTTTATATCAACTTCTTGCTCTAAAGAAGCATTTTCCACAAAGCAATTATCATGCAATGATACGGGGAAGAATTGCAACATTTTGCAGTGCTACTAGCTACTAGAGTGAAATTCGAATTGAGGCGGAAAATTTACGTTGACTCATTTACATTTGCTTAATTCACAGTACTTTATTCAAAAGTAGTTGATATATCATAGTTAATAAATCATATTACCATTAGTTTTTAATAGTATTTCGAAATATTAACTCATATACGAGAAAAAGGAACTTAAGTGTGCAGTTAATTCATACCCTAAAAAATATATAAATGCAATAAGCAATTCAATTAAATTGCAATCTCTCGCAATTTATTCGGTATGAATGAGGTTTGCAACATCGGGGGAATGAGAACCATATTGTTTGAATTTTTGTACTACTCTTTTATGGAGCATCCTTTCTTCAGCAAAGGAGAGCCTTTTCCATCCAGGAACCTAAAATTTCTGCTCGGCGATCCGGCGATGCTTTTGAGAAGTCGGCTGATATTCAATCTTTTTTCCATTCTAGCCGCTGGACATTGTTTAGAAGTCTTTCTCCAAAAAGTAAGATGTAATTCTTTAGTAATTCTTTTCTTCAAATTTTGAACAGAAAAAAATTTCATGGCAGACTTGAAGTACGAAACAAAACTTCATTATAAAGCGTTTAACATGGTCATTTCCTTAAGTATTCTGAGTTGGACTGCTGAAAATCTGCCAATGTGTCACATCCACGCATGATAATCTTCAATGATGACAAACCTTTGAGTTTCAAACTGCCACGAAAAAACTCCTGC
This sequence comes from Orthonevra nobilis, assembly GCA_963555765.1. Taxonomy (NCBI): domain Eukaryota; kingdom Metazoa; phylum Arthropoda; class Insecta; order Diptera; family Syrphidae; genus Orthonevra; species Orthonevra nobilis. The sequence goes on along the minus strand of OY743225.1, from coordinate 23,415,383 downwards.
GGTTGCTCCGATTGGAACGGAAACTGCAAATCTAATCATCGAAATTTGTGCAAAATAAAGAAACTATGTGCAAGAGACAAGAATTTATATTTGTGGTTACTTTTAAATCGGTAAAACTTATATCGAAGTGTTTTTAGCATAAAGTGATCCAACACACAGCTCCGAAGTGTTTGTGAAGACTTTCAGTAGGAAAAAATCTTATGCCTATATTCGCACATCATAAATACAGTGCGATCAAACTTGCTTCTTCAAGTCATGTAATGCCGCCCATTAATGTCAGAAAACTTTTCTAACATAGGTCACTGCCAGGAGTTCACATCCACAGAAAGGAAACAATCAACAAACTTGTATGCAGGCGAGGCAAAAAGAAAAAAGAAAAAAAGTAAAACGAGATGAAAACTACTTTACCCCTAGACGATGGAATCAACAAAAGTCCTTAAGTCCTTAAAGCTTTACCAAGTTGACAAGAATTCTGTCAGATGTCATGTAAGGCCAATAATGTCATTTTTTCCCCTTTCTGTGTGCTCAGTTGATGGGCATTCTTTGGATTATTGATTGTCTCCTAGTACAACGCAAGTGCACTTGATGCTTTAAAGTCCTATCAAGACGATGTCCTTTTCTAAGAAAATTAGTGATTAATAATAGAAATGGGCTTTAAGCAATTCCATGCACTTGTGATTCAATTTGCATACATAATACACAGGCACGACTGCCAATTAAATCGGGCAAAAAAGGAAAACAAATTAATTGCATTCTGAAGGACGAAATTATTTAAAATCAATTAAATGACCAACACACACACAGTAATCGAGTTTCGATCAGGGTGCATGGTTTGAGAAAGAGATTTATAAACTAATAATGGCGGTTTGTATTGTACATGCTATGAATTATAATTAATGCATGCATGTTTCTCTCTTCGGGTTTGGGGGGTAATCTAATGGACCCGCAAATACTGCCACGCAACATGCTGCCGGGGATGGATATGTCTCGGATGAGTATAATGAGATTGAGAGGTAGGTGCTGTGATGTCCTCTGCTATACCCATTAGGAGTAGTTCTTGTATTGTTACATTTGATTGGATTATGCTATAGTGTTTTCGTAGCCTATGGCTTATTAGGTAAACGATTAAGTCACAGGAATCAGAATAAATGTGTTGTTGCCTGCGGGCGCAATTCCGACAAAGAGAGGCTACGATGATATCAAAAATGAGGGCTTAAGCGTGTAAATTGCATTCAGGTTGTCCACTGGAAACACGAGATTCGATTAAAGTGGGGCTGGTGATATTTTATATGAAATCTGTGCTACTTTCCTGCACTTGCTTGTATGTTTTGCTATACGCTAGGTTGAGAATATACAATTTTGCTTCTTCCCAGCAGGGGTAAGAACAGTTGCTTTTTGAGTGTATCCAAGTGCGCCCGAGAGCTCAAGCGCTCCAAGGATCTCAACAATTGAAAATCAGTCGCACCAGCTTGAGGCGAATTTTGCATAAACATCTCGGATTACTCGCTCACAGGTTTCATTCGACTCAGAAATTTCTCCAGCAATTGGTCAGCTATGTAGACAAGGAAAACTGTCATACTTGGGGCTTGGAATACCCCAACGTGGTCACAAATAACACTTCCCGAACGTATGACAATTTGGTGACTTTCAATGGAGAGCGCTACCATGACATAAAAGTAGATTTTCTATTGCCAGATTTTAAGATACTTGGACTTGGCCCAACTATTAAGCCATTTGGAGCCGTCCAACAATCGATTTGCTACACACGAAATTTTTTAATGAAGGTTTTAAAAGTTATCAAGGAGCTGCGATTTGACGCCGGTTGAATTATTTTGTGGGTACTATTAATAATCTATGACTTGCGAGCATTCAACCTGTGATCATCTATCAATGCACGTCTGTCGAATGGATTGAATGTTTTTCGTACATTCTGATCTCCTTCGACTTCATCGTCTCGTGTTTACAATGTTTTAAACGATGTGCTCAAAATTGATGCACTGCAGATTTTGTGTCGGCCGTTTTATCAGTATAAAGACATACTATGGAATTGCGCGCAATTCAAAGATTCGGTATCGGCCGGCAGCCTTCAAACTAAAGTGTCGGCCAGCTACTAAATATGAAGGTATGACGCTAATCAAAGTGCGCATATTATCGATTGTTGAGTCGGCCGATAGCTCAATATGTTCAGATTTTTGTCGCTGAATGGTCGTATGTTTCGTTATGTTACTTCCAAGTTATCCTCCATCGCTGTATAAATGTAAGTTAATTATCACGCAATAATTTCTGGAAAAATCATTGCTTTCTCGAGGGCCCTACGCAAAATTTAATTACCAACTGGCAAATCGTTTGAGAGCTGTCGACCGACTGTTGACTAGTGTGCGCAATCACCGCTAACCCTACTGTTTAATCGGACCAACGTGTGCGCTATGAGTCCAATCCGACCAATCTATTGGCCGATGGAAAGTCTGTAGCGTGCGGGTACTTCCTCATGGTGATATAACACTCGAATATTTTAGAAAAAAAAAAATATTGTTGTCGTCGACTCATCGTCCCGTATATGGCATAAAAAATCACTGTGCTCAAATTGGGGAACGACGCTTTGTTTAAATACATAGGTTGGTTTATTTCTTACTTATATCAATAAGAATTTAGTTCGAAATTTCACATAGTAATAAAAAACATTAAAAGTCATCTCGATTCACAAAGATATTAAGCCGTTCGAAAATGTTTGGTGAAACCATTGACGCTTTTTGGCGCAGTTCTTGGAAACTATGAGAGCTTACATGTTATTTGAGCTAAGTAGCGAAAGGTCGTTCAAAGAGTGCATAAAAGTCGATGCTATTATGAATGAGAGTTACATTTAGCTCGTGATAGCACACCGAAATGAACCGAAGTAATTAAGTTATCACGAACGGGAAAAATCAGTCCCGAGTGCATTTCATGTCACAATTTGACGACACGTGAAATTTTTAAAACATTTAATGTTGCTCAACAAACTGTGGGATGAAATTTAAAAACCACTAGCAGAAAGTAAGGGAGGATAAAAAAACCAACCCCAGTGTAAGGAAGTTTTTTGGTGCTCCTAGGCCGTCAGCATCGTTTCAAAATTTCGGGACATCTAAAAAAAAATCTGTGTCGAGCTAAAGAACATTTGTGATGAAACATAATATTTTCACTTTTATTTTATTTTGTAGATCAAATAGTACTTCGAAGAAAATGGTATCGATGAATTAAGTTGCCCTCCCTACAATCAAGATTTTAATCCAATTGAGAATATCTGATTTAAAAGGTTGTAAATCCGATCAAAAAACTTTGTAAAAGCATTCAGAGTTCAGACCTGGAACAAATACCTGCATCCACACAGTTCTAATAAAATTGATAATGTTTCTGAGAAGTAATAAAACAAAAACAAACACACTGCACCAATAAAGCATTTTTCTTTAATCACCTTAAATAATTAAAGACATTTTTCGGCTTAACAACTTTTGGCTTCCGTGAACGCGTTGAAAAAATGTTAACACTCGAAATGTTTCAGGAAATGATTGAAACTGTACTAGAAAATAAAACCTCATTTAAAAATATGTAGTTGTTCCAAAATTTTACAAAGTTCGAAAAAAATAAATTACCAACATTTTTCGAGCTATATATATAGAAAATAGATGAAGTAGTTCCTCAGGGTTGTGGGTCTTTAAGTATAATAATTGTATATATGTAGCTGACACACCCAAATCTCACAGGGACATTCGTCCGTCAAAAGCCTTCACACAAGTATAGTTACAGGAAATCTTGGAAACAGCAGTAGATTGATTGCAAAGGATAAAGAATTCCCGTAAAAGACTACTACACAGCTCGATCTGTTCAAAACTCGAAAAGAGACGCTAGTAAGCTGGAATTTGTAAAAAAAACCTCGAAATCACTTGGTGATGGATAAAGACAGAGAATTTAGTGCACATAATCAGAAACGAAATAAAAAAATAATTAAATTAAGACAACTCAAGGAGCCGTACGCCCTTTTAAGTGTTCTGAAAATAGTCCATTTGATCTGGATCAACTGCTTTTACTGTGTTAAATAATTTTTTTCGACACGAGCTCTTACTCTGCATTCCGCAGAAGCCCGCGACCTGATAGAGGTGGGTATGATCCGGAAACCAAATTTATCGGTTCGACGTCAATCTCAGCAAATCGGCCTCCGCTCATCAGTTAAAGATTTTGGGATATGATCTTGATCTAAGACTGAGGTGGTAAATAATGAATTATCTTATTTTTACAAATTATTATTTATTTTAGTAGAAGAAAACACTATCCTATGATATTACAATCAGTTGGTAGTGAAATTCTAAATGTCCGTCCAGGATCGTCTCCGCAGCGTTCATCTATATAATATAACGATTAAATTTAATATAATGCTTCAGCATGATTTTAAACATAACCTGTCCTTAATCATTAACCTTTAAGGCTAAAAAGTAAAAAAAAAATGAAAACAAGCCATCATATAAAACAAAACGTGAACTTAAAAATAAATAAATATTTAATAAAGTGTATTCTTAGTTCGTAGCAAGTTACTCTTGAGGACGACCAAATTACAATTTGAAAAAATTGTAAACTAAAGATATTCGTTTTGTCGTAGATATTTGCTATGCGATAAGAAATCTAAAATTGATGATAAATATTGTGTTAAAACTGTATGGTGATGCTAAGTCCTTCGGCTGAGAGTTCAACTCGCATTTGGTCGCTCACTTTTGATTGCATAAGAAAATTATCACCATTCAAAAACTTTACTGGCCGTTGAGCTTATGCGATTTGATTCCTTTGGACTGCCATTTTTTTTTTTTTGGTTTTCCAAAACACGAATATGATGACATATGTATAGTATGAAGAAATCAAGCTTTAGCCACTATATCTCAATTAAGTCTGGCTATGACGAAAATACTGCATAAAGGTGGTTAAATTACCAATATTGTCTTATAAGACTAAATTCACAAAATATGCGAACTGCCAAAAATAAAATATTGTTCGTTTTAGCTTTCTGTGATCAATTTTTACATCATTTTCATTTGTTCTACGAAGTTTTCAATAGACCAATCATAAAGGACGTTTTCCTGCCATAGGTTTCTTAAAGAAAGTTTTCTTGAGGAGGAAATAAGTTTCGAACTCCATTTATTCTTCGTCGATATGACGTTCTCAGCGCAATGATGGATTGAGTGTTCTTTTTACAGATCTGAGTGCTTTAAAGCCACGCCTTGCGCTTCAGTTGTTCCATTTTTTATTAAACTGCTTCCATGCATGCTTACTTTTGTAATCACTTAATTACTGGTACATGGTGTGTGGAGTTTAGTTATACTATTAAATGTTCATCCGATTGGTCTAATTAATATACTTTAAATAAAATTAAACAATAATTCGAACAGATTTTCAACTAAAGCAAGCAGCCTTTAAACTTTAACATAAAACCAATTGAATTAAAGTAACCTGCAACTCTGTTAAATTTTTTTATGTCACGGGAGCGAAAAAAAAAACACAACAAATAAATAAATTTTGCAAGCTGTTTAATTCTCATACACGATTAGAATGAATGGAAAATATTATTTCAGCGCTTATGTGTGCCAGAGTTCCGTGTTTTTTATTTTCTGTTTTAATTTTAAATTGTTAACCTTAAACAATAAAATGAAAAAAAAGATCGAACATATATACAGAAAAAAAAACTACACAAGCCGAGTCAGAAATATCAGGCTGATGTCAGCCCTAAATACATTTACTATAGACCTAACTTATAAACCTATTTCCAGTGTCGTACAAAACAAATTGCGCGCTAAATGTCAGCTCAACAACACAGCAAATTGTACAAACAGCAGAAAAAATTGCCCCGGCTGTAGGGTATTTTTTTTTTTGTTTAAATAAATTCTCTACCGCCAACGTATGATTTATATCGGTACACAGACACATCACAATACGTTTTTAATACAATCATTTTTTTTTTGTTATTTTCATTTTTAAACAAAAACCATTTGTACGAGCATGGAAACTTTTACGACGTTAATCCTTTGATTGGTATCCTATTAAATAAAATATGAAGTCTGCAGGGTCTGTATAAACAACAACAAACTTGCATTTGTGTGCGTTTAAGCTTGTCCATGAATCAGTGTGTGCGTGTGTAGCAGGACTTTTTTGAATTATTCACAACATCCAATTCATTCCACTTTTTGTCATTATTTTTATATGGGGTACGTTTTTCTGTGTGACCCCTTTTGTTCTGTGACACGAGGTGAGCTGGCAACCCCGCTTCGTGTATCCTTTATTTTTATATTTTTTTTTGCGTCAAGGTTCATGTTCTGGTTCATGCGATAGAATTGCAGCAGTCAGTGCACACAAAATGCATGTAAAATAAAAGAAATATAACTCATTATTTATTTTGTGCACTTATTTGATTTGCAGAGCATTCGCTTCCGTGGCTACGAAACGTTCCAGTGAAGTTTGTAAGCCCAAGTATGTTTTTCTGTTTTTTTTTTAAACGCATTTACTGGTGAAGAGGGAAAAAAATCCAACCAGCAATAAATTACGTGCTTTGTTTTTTTTTTTTTTTTGTTTTTGAGTAAAATTTATAATAACAATATTTAAATGGTCTTGCATCTGTTTTGGTCAGTACTCGATTGTGTTGCACAATAAAACCAATTTTAGCCTAAAACGAAAAACATGAATTTCGAAAAATATGCAGAGTTTCAAAGTGTAAATTAATTCGTTGTTTTGAAAATATTTATCTTGCGAATCGAGCAATTTTCCAGCCTTTTGCATACACTGATACCAAGCAATTGTTCAATGACAGGTTTATAGTTCAATGGTCCATTGTTTTTTCCAAGTTGAGATTTAAATATACACATATGCACTGACATTACTATTATTGACGAAATTTTGGTGAAAATTAAGAGTTTTTACAGTCGATTCGAATTCCAATGCTGCCTGCGCATCGCAGCATACTATTTAAGAGATTGTTAAAAGCTTGCGACTTAGAAAAGCAGATGGTTCTGATGGTATTAAAAATTTAATATCAAACAATTACCAGAATCAGGTTAAGCAGCTTAAGCAAAGTATATATTGACGACAAGGCTATATATCCTTCCTAAATATTAAGTTCGTTTATTTCAAATATTGTTGCAATAGATTTTTCATGATTTCTGTCAAAAGTAGCGTCTTATTTTTTTTGTACGGTTCTACCACAAGGATTTGTAATAAGTGCAGGATAATATAATGTCTGCACATCGGGCTTCCCAAAATTTCTCAGAATGCGTTTCATATAAAGGGTGATTTTTTAAAAGCTATAGGAAAGTTTTTTTTAAAAAAAAAACACATAAAATTCAGAAAAATGCACGAAATCTTTATTTGAATCGATAGTACGGTCCATATAATTTAATGCTTGAAGATTATTTCATGCAAATGTTGACCTTGACTGCGCCTCGAATGGTCCATCCGCTTAGTCCAATTTTGGCATACTCTTTCCAACATTTCGGCCGGTATCTCACGAATAAATGCTTCAATGTTGTCTTCCAATGCGTCAATTGAAGCGGGCTTGTCTGTATAGACAAGAGCTTTAACATAGCCCCACAAAAAATAGTCTAGAGGCGTTACATCGCACGATCTAGGCGGCCAAAAGACCGGTCCCAAACGTGAAATAAAATGTTCACCGAACTCGCCTCTCAATAAGTCCATTGTTGCGCGTGCTGTGTGGCATGTGGCACCGTCTTGTTGAAACCATATGTCATGCAAGTCAAGCTCTTGCATTTGGGGCAAAAAAAAGTTGGACATCATCTCACGGTAGCGCTTACCATTCACAGTTACGTTACGATTCGCATCATCTTTGAAGAAGTACGGTCCAATGATGCCACCAGCCCATAAACCGCACCAAACTGTGACTTTTTCTGGTTGCTTTGGTAGCTCTTGCAATGCTTCTGGCTGATATTCACTCCAAAATCGACAATTCTGCTTTTTTACGTACCCATTGAGCCAAAAATGAGCTTCGTCGCTGAACACAATTTTTCGGTAAAAAATGGATCTTCGGCCAACTTTCCAAGAGCCCATTCACCGAAAATTTTGCGTTGCGGTAATTCGTTCGGCTTCAAGTCTTGCACCAGCTGTATTTTGAAAGGCATCACACCTAAATCCTTCCGCAAAATTTTCCACGTTGTTGAGTGACAGAAGCCCAATTGCTGCGAACGGCGACGAATCGATAATTGATGGTCATCATTAACACTGGCTGATACAGCTGCGATTTTTTCTTCAGTTCGCACTCTACGTAAGCGTGTTGTTGGTTTAATGTCCAACAATGTAAATTTGGTGCGAAATTTAGTCACAATAGCCCGAATAGCCGCTTCAGTGGGTCGATTAAACTGACCATAAAATGGAAGAAGCGCGCAATGAACTTTCTTAACAGAGCACGCATTTTGATAATAAAATTCAATAATTTGCAAGCGTTGTTCGTTTGTAAGATGATTCATGGTTAAATTATGGACCAAACTGAAGATGTTTAACAGCGAAACAAAACGTGCGTCAGCTGTTTAAGCCAGTGTTGCCAAAAAGATTATAGCTAAAAAATCACCCTTTACTTATTTATTACTTAAAAAGGTAGAAGACTAAACTGAATGCTGAGAAAATGCAAGCAATGTATTTACTTTTCCAAACAAATGGTGAATTGATTTTCTCTCGAATTATCAAATTCAAACAAAATTTGATAAACAAATGTTTCCATTCTGATAATCCTCCTATGCTCTTTGTCAGTGTAAACTTTCTGGATCGTGGTTAATTATGCAATTTGTTCAACTTTGTTTATCTGTATATTTGTAATCATATTATTATTATCTTTTGTAACATAATGTTCAATTACAAATCAAATTGTTTCATACTTACTTTTTACTATCCTACTACTTATTTTATATACTATAAATGTAACGTCATATTTTCTCATTTGTTAACTTTTTCATATATTTATTTATTAATATTGCATCCTTTAAATGAACTGACATTGTACACATTTTTTAATTATTCATATTGAAGGTTTATTTTCGTAGTTTCCTTCAAACTTAGATGCTTTTTACCTCAATTCATTTACATATATTTGTGAAAAGTTTTTGTGTACATTGTGCGACAAACAAAATCATGTAAAAAAAATATCTATCTCTCTTCTTTCCCGCCAAGAAAATTTTTTGATTGATTATGCATTTAAATTAGTGAAAGAAGTGAAGCTATGAACAAAACATCAATGTTCCTGATGCACATTGAATTGAAAATATTGAAACAAGTACTTGTAACAAGAAACATTTAATACTATATTCAGTTGATGAGAGATATTGATCCTGGTCCTAAATTATTTTTTCATGGCATCATTTCATCAATTAATGTGATCTTCCATTTGTAAACGATTAATTTTCACTCGCTCAAAATTCGCAGTACTTTATTCATTGGTTTAAAAAGTACAAACGCAAAAACAAAGTCGTGGAACGAGTGCTCTTTTAGGACCCTGTGCCTTAGTTCACCATTTGTTTGTGCACATTATATTTTGCGCACAAGTGTGATGGTTAGAACAACAGTTTTCTTGTTGAAAGATTGCAAATTACTCACCAGAAATTGGGCGGCGAATAAACAAAAAAATTAATTTAATTTTTTTTGATAACAAAATAAACGATATCGCCTTCACAAAGTTTTTTTTTTCTTGATTGGGTCTGTTTTGGATACAAACATATAATAACGATATGACTCTGCGATAAAAGTCCTCTACGCTATAGTCATCGATGTATCCAGAAATTTATGACAGATCGACCACTGCCTGACGGCAACTGGTTCTGTACTCAATAACTTGATAAAAGTTCAAGACTTCGGCTAAGATGGAACCTGACAATGATTGACTGAACCAACTGTGTCAAAATAAAAAGCAATAAACACAATGTTCTCGCAATTTTCTAATATAATAAAAAATCAGAAAAGAACGAAAACAAACATTAAATTAGCATTCTAACAGCTCAAGGATATCGAGGAGCAAAGGAATCTGCATGCTATATATAATGCCTTCATTCAAGCTTAAATATCTTTTAATCGCCTCTCTTAGAACTTTTCAGTTGCTTGTCTCACATTTTAACACAACCTAAGGATAACAGGCGATGGTATCGGTCCTTTTGCCTTACCATACCATTCTCGAATTTTCTACGGAACATGTATTCTACTGTACTTGGATCCTCCCCTTTTTAAGGCCATGAACGAAACCTCAAGCCTAACAATTCGAATCTGGTGCTCGTGCAAGTTTTGTTATATATGATATTACTTCGGCCAGACGCTCGACTCACAGTTTCACAAGTTGCGAAATTTACTAGAAAATTTCAGTAGAATGTTGGTAGCGGTGGTAATACCTTGATCAAAAAGACTTAAGAATTAGCATCGTAGGTCTCTTTCAGTCATCTGATTGAAGTTCTTTTTTTAGGGTTAACTCACCCGTCATAAATATTTCTTCCAAATATAACAGCCATAACCCAAGATTTTCCTCCGCGACTGTTCCGATTTTAAAGTATTTTAAATACAGAATGAACAGTGTGAATATTTTGGAAAAATGTTTTGAAATCGATACTCTTTTGAAAATAAAAGATAAAAGAGGAATAAGGCAAAACTTATGAATTTGTTCAAGACAATTCGGAAAGCGATTGGGCTTCGGACGTAAACCACTAACACAAAGTTTTTTCTCACAAAACACGGACCGCATTGCCATTAAAAAAAATATAAGCAATCCAGGCGTTGAGTGAAACCACCATCTAAGCGTTTTGAGACATGAGCCTGAATTAATTCTCAAAACAAAATTCTTTGCATTTTCGGAGATCTTTTGGTATCGATATCGCATTCGCCCACCCAATGAAAAATTTGTAATCCAACTGATTAACCACGAGTTACCTTACACCGCAATAATGTGTTTATAAAACAAATGACAATTTCTCTGGAACCACAACGCGTTCATAGATTTTTTTTTTCAAAACAGTCAATCTTGTCTTCCTTTTTTGTTCCGTTCAGCAGTTCAGCTTCAAAAAATCGCTTCCGCCTTCCAGTTAGTTTTTTGTAAATTTGAAAGCCGCGATCTTCATACTAACATTATTCGTGTTATTTAAATATAAAATAATATATAAATTTTTGATAATTTTTTTTGTAGATTAAGAGTTTTATTTTATGTGTCCATAATATGTACAATTTGCCTTAAAATTAGACTTATAACTAAGGTTGCATATAGTCGGCTCAACAAAACGGGATCGACGGTTTTCCATGTTTAAATTTACAATATTTTTCTCTAAACAAAACTATTAAAATGACGACTTACTCTAGTTCTCGACTCTAATCAATTATGAAAATTTCAATTGATGGTGAAAATAATGAAAGTATATAAAAACTAATAACATGCTATTAACCTCTGTAATATGTTGTCTGCTTTTTCGTAGAATTGTGTCTCCTTACAATTGATCACCTCATCGAATCTTTGGAGATATCTGTGTGATGTCTTGATCGTTAGCTGTTTAAGGCCTTGAATCTCCGCATTCGGATGATTTTGAAATCCTTGTATGATTTTTCGGTTAAGTTGTTATATATACCTCTCTATTGGGACTTTCCCTGCGTTTTCGTATAAAATGGTGTTAGGGCAATACTTCCGTGTGGTTGGGTGTCGCCACAAACATGTGCATGAACGAAGTTCTTTCAAAATTTGAGATCATTCTCATTGTGCTTGGAGATATCGTGAAGCATACTGGGCAACCGTATGTTATAACTGGCTTGATGAGCTGCTTATAAACTAGTAGTTTCGTGCTTTTTGTAAGATTTTTTTTCAGCAGCGGGTACACAAGATGCATGGCGTAGTTGGCCTTCTTCAATATATTTCAGACTTGTTTGTTGAATTTGAAGCGCTCTCTGAAATGTCTTCCCTAAGACGGTATCCTAAGACATTCGAGCCCTATTTTCCCCATATATAGTCCCCATTTGAAATAGTTGAGTTACTATATATGATCATGTATTCTTTTGGCTGAACTCTCGGGAAAAAGCTTTTTAGCGCATGTTATAATAATCTTTATCCACTAGTTCGTTTCATACCCACTTAAATATAAATATTGCTCTAAATCTTGGGTCATGGAACCCAATTTTCAGGTCCATTTTGATACTCATCCGACATCTGTAGGCGTTCGATTATCCCTAGTGATAAAATTCTTGAATTCTCTGTTTTCAAAATTAGAAAATTTATTTGCATACAATCAAACACAAGTTCTAACGTTTTGATTAACATTTCTTTATTTGATTATTTCGTTTTATGCTCCATTTGTTTTTTTTTCTGTTAACAATCTAAATTTATTTTCATATATGCTGTTTTTCTGTTGTTATTAATTTTGGTATTCATGTATAGATATTTGTTTTTGTGTATACATTTGTTGCAGTTTCCTTAATTTTTGTTTGCTTAATTTATATCAATATGATTATTATATACACGCATTACATTTTTTTTCTTTAAATATAATTCTTTGTTACTTTGATTATTCGTATGAATTTGATATTTTCAATATTAATATATGTATATATGTTTATATGCATAAATAAACGTATATATATATATATATATATACATATACTTTAATTTACAAATTAACAAAAAGTATAAAATTAAAAAATACTTTTCCAAAATGTTTTATTATTTCTTTTATCTTAATTTTCTTATTTGTTGTTTTTTTTTCTATAAAAAGCAAAAAATAAAATTGTCCTACAATAACAACACTTTTTGTTTTTGTGTTAGTTTAAAATGTATTATTTTTAGGTGTTTTGTTATACGTTTATTTCACTAAAATTTTTCAGGCAAAAAATATAATAATATTATTTTTCTACGTTTTTAATAATTGATTTAATTTATTTTTTTTTCGTTTAAAATATTTAATTTTCCCTATTTCGCACAAATATATATGATTTATTTTTGTTTTTTTGCTTTTTGCACAAGTTTAAATGGTTTTATTTATTCGATTTTTGCTTTTCATTTCCTACTGACAGCTGCAATTTACTATAACATATATATAAATAAAATTATTATATATTTCTTTACATTAATACGTCTTTTTTTATTTTTAATTTACTCCATAAATTTTTAGTGCAGCTACACTTATCCTTTGGTGGTGCGAATTTACCATTTATTTTACTAGATACTTAGTTCAGCCTAAATTTACATAATATCTGTATTAAAGTATGTGTTATCTTATATATTCTACAAACAGTTTCATTTCTAAAAATATTTTTGCTTCTACTCTTTTGGTTTTGTTATAAATTTTAAATATTAGGCTTTATAATTTTTGTAATCGACCCACTGCCGGTATAATTTTATATTTATAATTGCACAAGGTACGGCCGATATATTTAAACATTCATTTTAATTTTATACTCTTATTCTATTTTTTTTTCATTTAACTATACATTTTAAATATATAAATTAATGGCTTTTCCTTAAGTTTTTTTTTAATCTAGTTTTACAATTAATATTTATTTATTTCTGCTTGTATGTACAAAATATTTGATATAGCATAAATGGGTTTCTCTTCTTTTTGGTTGTAAGCTGGATACAAAGTTAAATACATTAGATTGGCACCTAGACAGTTGAGTTTGAAATTATAAATCGAAAACCAAGAGAGAGATTAGGCGAGAGATTAAAAATATTTGAAATGATTTTTTGGAAACTCAGTGTTGAGAGTTAAATTTTCACTTTTCTTTCACATTCCTTTCTGAAGAACAGAAAAGGAGGACTTGTTTGCTGAAAGTGACTTAAAATAGTAGACGCTTTTGATTAAAGGGGAACAATTAAGCAACCATTCACTTAAGGAGTATGGCTCAGTACCGTGGACCTTTTTAAAGATGGATGAAAATGTCGTTGGTTGCTTAGAGAGTGGAGAAGCAGGTTCAACTTAAAGCCGAACGGACTGTACTGTGATATGGATCTGTTCAGAGTGTTTCTAGTAAAACGAACCTTTACAGTTGGACATCTACGCTCCTACCAGAAGTTTCTCCATATTAACATCAGAGGGTCACCAACTCAGTTTACATGATTGGAGCCAAGCTAGGTAAGGAACTGTGCACTGTGATGGATGTTGACTTGTGGTTTAATGACCAAGTATGTGGATGTCAGGGTACTGCTCGGAGACATGTACAAATAAGAAATATCTCTTTGAAAACCTATGGGAGGTGGTATGAGTTGTCCCAGTTAAACAAAAATTTTCTGGTTAACCTTAGCTTAAGTCTGTATACAAAAAAGGCAGAAACTCAGATAGCTCGTCATTGGATTATGTTCTTTACTTCAGATGAATGAAAATACTGAAAGCTACAGCTTATTGATATACCTCAGCAGGTTTACCCAAATGACGAGTTGAATTGAAAATTAAACAAGAACTTCCTGATGGGAAGTTAATAAAATTGAATGAATGCAGGATTCTAGAATAATAAACATTATGGGTTTTTATACGCGTCATTCAAAGAATCTGATTGTTTTCACTTGTTAGTTTGGGAAAGCAGAAATCATGGAACCGGAAAAAGGTTTTTTTAACAGGCGATGCTTTTTCCGTCTTAAGATTATTTGTTAAAAAATTTCCACGAATAAGTATCCAATATTGATGAAGGCTCTTGTAAAGAAGGCTTCTCTCAACTTTACTATAGTTTAAAATTAAATTAAGTTATCTGAGTTATTATTTTTCTTGAAGTCGAATCGCTTTTCTGGTTTTCCTTGAGTTAGAAATTTTTAAATCTTTCGCAGCATGGTATCCTTGTTCTTAGCTCATGGCATTAGTGGTATCAAGAAGATTGAGATTTTCTCAAGGCAGTTAAGGATCCTGAGGGTAGCTCTACAATCTGCATCTGCTGAGATACAAGCAGATTTGAAATTCTGTTAACCATTAAGGAATGCATTCTGATGCTTATTTCAGAATGCTTAAATAATATACCGACTCGTTTTTAGGAACTCGTTTTTTTATGCGATTTTTTATCGAATGCAAATGAAATATTTGACCTCTAATTAAATTAATCACCCCATTTCGACTGCTTACTGCAGTTAAGACAAGTAGACTTGGGCAAATGTTTGGTGATGAAGAAAATTGTTACTGAGTCATACTTTTTGGAAAAAAGTCCATTTATTATTTTTTACAATTTCGTTGCCTACCAGAATGGCTTCAGTCTTTTACAAGACTTGCAGCTACAGCCATAGTAAAGCTGGACCTTTAATTTTGTTTTGACTTGACAGGTTGAACAAAAATGATGTTACTTCTTCAACTGCCTCCACCGAAACGGTAACCATTTGGGCCAAATTCACAAGAGCTAAGGACAAAACGCGAATAATGCAGGAGCAGAGGAAACCGGTGGTCATGAAGAAAAGCTCGAAAATCCGCTACCTCGTGTTCCTATGTGGTTCAAGAGTACAAGCCAAAGTAACTATAACAAATTTTGAAAGAACGAACCAAAAATTATTTCTTCCTTATATGCTTCCTAAAATTGAACAAAAACCATCCCATTAACATGACGAGGTATACTAAGTCCAATATTTTGATGAAAAAATGGCCAAAAACCCAACTATGTCCATTTCTTTAGATTTAAAACTCTTAGGTTATCAAAAGAGTTATTCAAATGTGCATTAAAAAAAATCACAGACAAAGACCAAAAACGTGGCTTGTACACGATGACCTCAAACAATCTTTGTAATATTTATTCTGTTAACAATCGTTTCTTTGGTTCAACATACAATTTAAATAATTTTTTGCTATTTTTCATCTTCTAGCTTTTTTAACAATTCCATTTTTTTCCAGATGATTTTGCTTATAATAACAATCATTTTTTTCTTTAAAAATATAATTTAGATTTGCTATTGTTTATTTTAACAATTCTCAATTGTTTTTACATTTATGGGTTTATGCTTTAATATTAAACAATTTAACTTTTTTTTGCATATTTGTGGTCGATGAAATGTTACTTTATTGAGTGAATTTTGAAATACATTTGAACCAGGATATTTTTTATGGTGTCTTGTTTACAAAATCGGTTTAATTTAATGTTTGTTTACAGTTTCATTGTGTTTGATTTTCTATTTATTTTTGATGGTTTCTCTATTTTATATCACATATTGGCTAAGGACGATCATATTTGTTGTATTTATATTTGCTTTCAAAGTTTTTAAATGATCATCTATCGAAATAGTACGTCAACTGAGATATCCCACGATATCATTCAAAAATCAAATAAAAAAGCAGTACTAAGAAAATCTTTAACAGAACTTCCCAACAAAGTTGAAAGAAATGGTAAACCAAACATTTAATTGGTTTATTTGTGCAACGTTAAACGTTGAAACGGTAACGTTCAAGTGTCCTTCAATTTGCCTCAACGTGTACTTACACCCATTTCGGCCGTTTTATTTTTAACTTTTTCAAGTAAACCGAAGTTATTTACCACGTAGGGACTAAAAGAAAGCAGCACAGCACATCAGAAAAAAAGGCGAGTATCGTGAGCCAACCATACCAATAAAAATTAAATGGCATCGTTTAAGGACGTTGTTACTCGTCGTTGTTGCAAGAGTATAATTCGGGCATTGCAGTGTGCGCAGTGTGTGCGCAATTAAATTTTACGTTTTGCGACAGGTCCTTTACACAATTAATCGTTCATTTTTATGTCTCTATTTTTTCGCGCGAAACACTAATTTCCGAAGTGGATAACGTTAAAAAGAGTCCCTTTTTGTGTAGGTTCAGTTTTGTATTCATTTCAGTGCATAGTATTTTTTTTCTTTTAGCTTTTTTTATATTTTAGAATTTGAAATTGTTGTGCAGGATCGTTTTTGTGATTGTATGCAGTTTTACGGCAATTACTTCCAGTAAAAGAGTGCGGTAGAGCTTTCTTTGTTTTGTTTCGTGCGATGCCTGTTAAGCACGCATAGCTATTTTGAGTGTTGGAATGCAAGTGGGTGTGATTACGGCTTTGCCTGAGGGTAAAGTTACATTGCATGCCTTTAAATTTGACACATAAATGCAGCTTTAATTTTTTATCGGTGATGCAATTGCTTTCGCTGTAAATGGTTAAAGAGAGATAAAATGTAGCTAAGGAAATGTGCCACATCGTAATTAAGGCAATAACTTGATTTCTTATTTAAGGAGCTTTAAATGTGTTTAGAACTTTAACCACTTGAAAATAAGTACCATTACGAAATTAGGCTAAATTAACTTTGAAAATAGACCTAATGTAAGGCCTTCTGCATGGTTAAGATAAAGTAACAAGAAATGGACGTTGTAACGGGTTGATTGACTCATGATGGAAAAAGTCACTTATTTCACTGCATAAATCGACTTAAGACCCCGCACAGTGCTAAACAGAGACAAATGAGCTGAGAAGTGAGCCAAGCAGATTCAGACCCCATATAATGCTTGCGTGTGCTTCACTGAAATTCTAGTCGGATTATGTTGCACAGTGGATAGTGAATGGATGATCTTGTGGCATTATTATTTTTAGGCCGCCTCTATTAAATTGCATATACGAGCTGTGTGCGGCCAGATTATTGTTGTTGTTGTTGTATTTTAAATACAATTTTGATTTAAGATTGAATATCTTTTACAAAAATGTATCCCAAGCATTGTTGAGGATAGTATGAAGATCAACTCTTTTATCTCAGGGTTGGGTTAAAGTGGCGGCTTATAACCTCCCTGAACTAGTTATTCGAGCTGACTTGGGGATACGATTTGAACTGAAGAAATCTTGGGAATAAACGATATTTTGGCACTTGATCTCGCCTGTTATTTTAGCTGTACCCAAGGTCTTTTAACTTAACAAAACTTCAGAAAACATGTCTTAACTCTTTGACATTCAAAATTCCGCGACTTATTCCCTAAGTTGCAATCCGCAGTCCTGCTTTTCGAATAGTTTAAAAAAATATAAAAAAACATAAAAACGCAAATAAAGGAACTGCTTTGTCAAATACGTCTACAGTTATTGGGCTGCTGGTTAATAGAGTGTCTACATACTGATTTATCCATACATAAATAATTTTGTTTTTGTTGTTTCATTTCTATTAAAAGTGATTTAATTTCATTTGTTATTACGAAATTTTATCTATTTAATTTAAGCACAATTTTTTCCTTTTCTAAATTTTTATACACATTTGATGGTGAATGTCAACACTAGTTTTAAACGAAAGTAAAATGACACATAAGGTTTTAACGAATTCATCTAAGCTGTTTCTTCTATTGTTTATTTGTTTTTTTAATTTTTCTTTTGTATAACAGAAGACACCAATTTCAATGTTGTCTTAGCTTTCTTGTTCATATTTTTTTTTATGCTATTTATACCGTGTGAAGTATATTTGTATGCATATATATTTATTTATATTTCTTTAGATAGTTCCACAAGACTACACTCCACTAACATCGGTATGCAGTTACAATACTTCACTAATGTATTTTTATCCTAACAAAATGATTAATTGTTTTTGTTTGTTGTTAATTAATTAATTAATTTTAAGTTTTATTACACATACTCCCGGCCAATGTCCTCATTCGCTGATGCTACCAAAAAGCTTAACAATATTCATTGTTAATGGCAATTTATATTTTTTATGTAATTTGTTGCTTGTTTATAAATTGCTGTTCTCTGTATACTTAAATTACACTAAATTTTGATTAAATTTTATGTTTACATACAATTTTATTATATATTCGTTTTTTTGCATTTTGATTTCTTTTTTTCGTTTTGCTCTATAAAACATCTAACTACATGGTTTGTTTGTACAACGATGTCAAACCTTGTGGGTAGTCACTCGTTATGGGGTTACAACCGCATATGGGTGGTGGCCATCATGGGAGCTACACCAGCAAACTCGGTGCCAACCATTCGTCTTCAGCTAACTGCAATTGAGAAAAATTAAGAAAATATTATACTATAAGATATATAAATGTAAATTATAATTAATTGACAGCCATGTGGAATTTTAAGCGAATAGATAATGAAAAGACCAAAAATTAGAATAAAATATAATTAGAGATGTTGCCGGCATTTTGTTCTTTAAATTAATCGAAACCTTAGACTTAAGTGAAGTGTCTTTCGACAGTTTTATGCCAGGTAGCCAAAATTAATCAAGTTATCATGAACATGAAATTATTTTTACACTCTTAACTGGAATGAGAAATTTGCGAACGAAATTGCTGTAAACTTTGATCGTAGTCGTTATGTCACGAATTTTTTTTTTGTCTGAAAAGTTCTTTAACGAACTTCACGCAACGCGACGTTGCCACGATGCAGAATTCCTGGCCGTCCATCGGTAGTTGTGCGCTCTGCCGCAAAAAACAAAGGCGTCGGAAAGCTCGTAGTGCTCATTCTAAGAGGAATATAGAGGCTATTGCTAAGGAGGATGCGGATGAACCGTTGACGCGGACTAGGCGACTCTTACACCTTTATGTAAGTGAGTAGAAAATGTTCTCTTCCAAAGTGCAAATCTTGCATAAACTGCTTCCTACTATGAGTCAGAAACACGCTCACCGATTACAATTCTGAGGCATTGAGATCCATTTACGGAGGACAATTTTACTAGACCAGACATGTCCAAGGGGCCTTATTTTTATTTTTAAGGAAGCCGTGGGTAACTATGAAAAGTAAGCGATTCAGATCCATTCTAAACGAGCTTTTACTACCGCAAATCGATTAAAATACAACTGAAATATGTGAAAATATTAGAAAAGAAATCATCCTGAATCTGCTGCATGCAGGTTTGACAGAACACGGAAGTAAGTTGACATTTAATAGGCATCCATTGGTGAACTTTTTGCATCATTGTCTTTGCTTGTTGACCCTCTCGGACGTCTTCTACCACAGCAGTGATATATTCAACCGAAAGAAAAATACCGGACAGTCTACTACTTGTGACTTCTCAAGGTAACTCAGTTTAGATGAGCTGTTAAGCCGAAAAGACCGGAAATGGGGCAAATAAGCAGTAGCAATAATTCTACAGTTGAAAAATGTTTGGATCGTTCGAAAAAAAAATCCTTCTTCAAATATTTAGTCCTTTCTACGAGGGGGGCGAATGGAGAAGAAGGCATAACCGCGAACTATTCGAGCTATTCATATGCTGCCATATCGAAGGAATGAACTATAGAGCTTCAATCAAGAGAGTCTTCGAATATAAGCTACCAGATTCAAGAAGAACGAGAAGACCGAAACTCCAATTCAAGGATCAAGCAATCACGGAGCTAGTAAGCTTGGTCTAACCGACTTGAAGCAGCATGCTCAGGACCGTCAGGGCTGGACGGCAGCTTTGTTTCAGACTCTAATCATTCCTGGATCCATCAGGGATAGCGCCTAGATTTAATGATGTGTTTTTAGTTCCTCCGATTTTTACATCTTGTCTTTCCCAATCAAGTGAATCGTACATATAAAAGGGATGGGATTTTAAGAGCTCTATAAAGTGTTCACCTCCTTGGAACTCCTTAAGCAAAAGAACCTTATACATTTATCTTATTTCCCAGTCAAGACAACAATAACCATTACCAACATCGGGTTCTTAGTGTAAATCGCTCACCTAATTCCTTATTCCTTCAGGATTTCAAGGCGTACATTGTAGAAAAATTCTACGAACGTACTCGGATGGATCAACTTAAATGCGAATCAAAATGTGCAAGCGCACATTCACAACACCACAACACACAATCCCTGCCCATAATGATACCATCAGCATAGCTAAGCAATATCAAAAATGAACAACAACAACAACTGTTCTAACATTAAGGATTCGCAGGAATTCAATGAACAATAAAGGGAATTATGCTCGCAACTATTGTGTCATGACATTTGCCCTCGACTAGTATCCATCCATTCCCCGGCATCAAAGGGACTCTAAAGTAGAAATAATTACACATTTCATAGAAGGATTTTGTATTTGTTTTGTTTTTGAAATACACGACGCGGCGGGTGTACACGACAACGATTCAGAAGTTTTTCATTCTTCCATTCTTAAGGATCCACACCTGGGAACAATGCGCTCCAGCAATGAACAATTGACTTTTTAGTTTGAAATGCAAGACACCGCACATAACAACACCATCAGAGACTTCTACTTGTTCTCCTGGTCGTCCTCGTAGCTATGTTATATACGTACAAGGTACATACGAGTAGTTCTGGTGTCGCTGTCAGTGTCTTTCTATAGACGGGCCTCTGTTGCATTGTATGGTGAGAAGGTCCTTTGTGTTCGCTTAGAATTTGAAATAATAATGAGCCTGGTAAAGACATAAAAACGCGAACACAACAATTCCAGCTTCGAACTCCCTGCGCGCCCCCCTGAATTCTGAATAGAATGCAATTTACACCTGAACTGAGCAAGCTACTGTGTGCTAAAGACGTCGTTGTCAGAGGGACGCACGACGTGGCACGCGCTTGGTCGTTCAGTTGGTTGGTTGGCATGACAGTGTACACGAACAAAGCTGAAAGAATTTCAAATTGAGTGCAAAAACAAAACAAAATGAAGAGCAAAAAGTGAAATGATAAATTCTACACCAGAAGGAAGGAGAAACTTTTGTACTACTTTTCCCCCAATTTTTTTTTGTTTTTTTTTTTTTTTTATTTGTCAGCGTTAGTAGACAACACTTAGAAAATTGTACTCTTGCTGTTGGTACTCACCTGAGGGCTCACCTGGAACTGTTGCATAGGATATGCGACAACACCAGTTGCCTGCGGCAGGGCACTGCCAACTCCTTGTGCTATTTGTGGTGCTGCTGCACCTGGTATTTGTGCTTGAGGCGGTACACTCTGCCAAGCTCCTGGTATTTGTACTCCCATTCTGAAAAGAAACAAAAAGTAGAACATTAGAAGAATGAGTGCAATTCATGAAAAGGACACAAAACAGTAAAGCAGCATGCATGCGTAAATCAGGCAGTAACAATACCAAAAGCAAAAGGTTAGTGTACCCACTTACCCCATATATCCTTGTTGATAGCCGGCAAATTGACTGTAGGCATAGCCCTGCATTCCTTGTAAGAACTGACCGGCCTGTAGTGCATTGGTGGGAGCGGGCGCTGCCGTTGGATATGTTGGTGCCGGGGGATACCAATAGCCGGTGACCTGCTGCCCGTAAGCAGCTGCTGCAGCAGCAGCAGCCGCTGTACCAAATGGGAATCCTGCCTGACTTAGGGCTTGGCTTGCGATAGATGGAACATTATTAGGGTCACCGCTTTCCTTACCCCACGCGCACTTTACTGGCTGTGAGTTAATCTCGGAATTGTGTACGGCTACAATAGCATGGGTGGCTGCCTCCTTTGTAGAAAATCTACACAAAAGAGATGGTAATTTTATATAATATAGAAACTCTAAGCAGCTTTGAAAAAATTCTTTTGTTATCTCAATAATATTGTATATAAATTAATTCAAAATTGGAAAAAAAGACTTGATCCGTTACATGCCTATCTGCATATAATTATAATAGTGACATGGAAAAATCGAATTCACTCGCGTTGGTTTTTCTTAAAAAGGATTCTGTGTCGCAGAACTAAGGTGATCCCATAACTCAAGCTGGGGTAAGTTTTGGGATCAGCTAAGTTTAACATTAATGCAATTGATAGCCGACTGAAAACTTTATGACGAATGACAAAACAAAGCTTATCACCACAGTTGTAAAAGTAAGAAGACACGGAAGGACTAGATGGTATTAAAAATATATGTATATGGTATCTGAAAGCACTCCCCAAGGCGGGAATACAACTCTTAACATGCAGTATTTCTCCAATATCCGGAGGACTGCAAAGGTCCTATTATTGAACGCTGGAAAGCCACAACATAATGTTTGAAACTATAGGCCTTTTAGTTTATAAAGCAGCGAGCAATTTAGTTTCCCAAGCTTATCATATGGAATTATGATTTCCCACAATTGCCAGGCTATCTATGCTTGAGAAAAAACTCAATAATGCGAGAGAGCTACTTCCACAATTATAAGAGAAGTTGAAAATTAAAGTCAATCCGATTGAAATACCTGCAATTGTTATAATCCTACTAAACAATACACTTATGTATGTATAAACTTAGGTAAGAGATTGACTTTTAGTGATAACATTTCAAAAATGTACTAAAATAAGAATTGCTACTTTACTGCTATACCTATTCATAAACAGAAAAATTAAACTTTCAAACGATAACAAGATTATTTTACACAAAGTTGAATTTTAAGCTATCCTGCCTTATGAATGCCAAGTTGGGTGATGCAGTTGGTAGAGCGCTTGCCTTTCAATTACTTCAATTGATAGGTCCTGGGTTCGTATCCTAATTCAGTGACAATTTGCCATTGGGATTAAATTTATAGCGCTGACACTGGATTGGTCGAACAGCGATAGTAGTCTGACTTATGGGTGCTGGTGTTGTAGTGGTTGTTGTATCGGGTGCAAGAATTCGTGTTCGTGTTCTCAAAAATAGTGATTTGTATAGATTATGTGAAGATGACATTGCTGTGAAGGCATAACACTGACAACAGGGTGATGAGTAAATCTTCGAAATTTTCAAAGTACTAACTTACATCTTATGAATCAAGAGGAGGCTAGCAAGCCGATATCATATCCTCCGACCCATTTTTGGCTCCACCCACGGTATTCAGTTGAAACCAAATACATCTGAGTTTCTCAAACTTCTCATATCCTCTTGAGAGCAAACAGATTATAAATAAAAAGTTTGTGGGACCTGCGCCAAAACAGACATTTAAAGATGGCAAGTATCACAAAATAAACTCATCTTAGGGAGGATGCTCAACTTAACTTTCTTTTTATTTGTCTTATTAATTAATTAAGTTTAGTTTACAGATTTAATTATTTTTAAGCAAATCGTTAATCTATCATATATATTTTGTTTAATTTATTTTTTTTGTTTGTTTCTTATTGCTTTATGTTTCATGTCATATATTTCTGCTGTGATATTTTTTTTAAAATACTATTTAGTTTATATTCATAAAGTCACCTTATTATTTATTTATAATTATTTATTTAATCATTTATGATTTAATTAATCTACATACTTCATTATTTATTTATATCAATAAACAATCACAGAATCAAGTAAAAACAATTATTGGCATACAACAATTTATATAATATTATAATTATTTGTCATTTTTTTATATATAAATTGGAGGTTTTTCTTGTATTTTCCTTTCTTTCTTTTCTTTTTCAAATTAGGGGAAATTCGAAACTGTAAGCCATGTGAATGATCTGAACCAGACCTGAAGTTGCTTCTTGTTTTTCAGACCAATTTTCGTAGCGTCTGTAATCGCATGATCCTTAAACTGAAGAGTCGGTTCTCCCTGTCTTCGCGAATCATGTAGCTGGATTCGAAACATTCAAGGCTTTACCCTTGAAGTAAACGAGCTCGTCAGCTGTTTTGTCATAATGTCATGACAATTCAAGGTTATGGTTAAGTGCTAATTGCTAGAAGTTTGGATCATACCAGCTTTGAAAAACCCAAATATATGTTGCTATTTAGGATCGTGCTTCGTATTATTTTCACTCTGATGTCCTATGTGAAGAATTTACTAGCCCCAATGTAGATAAGAATAATATAGTCGACCAGTGTCAAGTTTTAGTCTGCCAAGTTATTGGTCGTGCTGTAGGGCTAATTCAATCAGATTGTGATACTTAAGTTCCAAGTTCGGGTTGTCAACATATTTGTGTAGATGACCCGTCAATGGCTCTGCTGTGATAGCATAACACTGGCGACAGAGTAACGAACCGTGCCTCCAACGCACAACATTGAAATGTGTTAACTTATTTCGAATAAAACACTGTGAGCTAAGCGAATGCAAATATATCGATGTGAAGCTCTCCGTTCCAATCCGGACTTCAACCACGGAGCCAAACCATTTGAACCATTGAAACAAAAATACACCTGAGATTCAAACCGCTCAATATTGGCCGCCTATTTTAAAAGAGATAAAAACAAAAACAAAAGAGAAAGAAAGGGAGGAGAATCGATACTCGATTTGGCAGCGGACGTTAGGCTTCCCCTATCTATTGTATATCCATCAGCTCTAGCTGACTCTTGCCTTGCCTGGGCACTTCCTTCTGATAAAATGCAGAAAGAGTTGATCATAAACTTTTTCAAAGAATTTAAGCTGTTAAAGTTCGTCCCCCGAAGGATCGCTGCCGCTCCACTTTAGTATCTTCTTTATGGAGCCGAGCTTTATTTATGTACCTGCCTAACGTAGTCTTACCAATGATGTTTCTCGGCATCACCCCTCGAAATCTTACACACTTTTGTAATGTACTTTCATTAAAAAGTTTACTTTGAAATTCATTTTCATTCATTGCAAGCTACACAAGTAGCAGCAGAACCACTGCATCTTAATACACAAAACTTTAATACAAAAGCAAGGATACCACCCGAAATTAGAATCACCAGTACCATATAAACACCATGAATAGAGTCCAGGGCGGACTGAAGTGCAAGTGTACATCATCCTGCCATTTTGCGGTGTGGTTGTTGCATCCGTGAAACAGACCAGAGAAAGATGGTGCCAGTCGCCCCTACATGCACCGCCTAACAACTAATTTAACTTTATACATAAAACATTATGCAATTATTATGGCTGGCTGGCGAGAGCGTCTCCCTCTGCACTGTGAAATCAGTACAAAGCCACCACTGGTGGACGAGAACGAGGTACATCATGAAGGAGGCGAATATCCTTTTCAAACTGCAAAATTGTTCTCCTTATTTACAGGGACTTGTATAAGCTTTCCACTCGATCTTCGTTTTTTTTGTGTTTGCTTTTTTAATACTCTCCTTGGCGTTTTGTGCTTTGTTCGAGCCGGAATATGGTCCGCAATCGATAAGTGAGTCAGTGTGGGCCTTATGGAAGGCCAGAGAAAGCCTTTTGTTCTTTTATCTTCCATTTGTTATCTTCGAAAGAATCGTTTACGTGTGTGTGAAGGATGGCCTCAACTATGTGCAATGTGTTAAATGTAATACGCGGCGATGAACTAAGCATCACTATGCTGACCCAAAACACCGAGAAGCAACCATACACCGCCGCGTTACGTCCTGCAAATGGGTGAGCTGCTTGGAGAGCGTACATATATATGGTACACTCGTATACATGGTGAAGGGAGAAGTGAAACTTAAACAATGAAAACTCTGAACGAAGCACGGTCCTCCTATTCGTTCTTTGAAATCCTGTGGATTCGAATGTCACTCCTATGGCGACAGCGCCAGCAACGGGCTATATTGTTGATTTATTAATGGTGCAAGTGAATGTTGTTTTGGGATAATGGAGCCTATCCACCGGAACACTCATTGTATTTGCTTTTATGTACTTTTGTTCAACTATAACAGAGAGTCCTGTTTGAGTATGTTTTTATTCAGCTTTTTTTTTTTTGTCTTCGCAAACTTTAGTTAAGGGGGAAATACAAAATATTAGTAATATAATAGAACTTACCGAACGAATGCATATCCTTTGTCCTTGAATACCCTTATCTCTTGTATTGTGCCAAAGGGTGAAAAAGTTTTCTGCAATATTTCCTCAGTTAGGGTACCAGAGAGTGCTCCATTAATTCCGCCACAATACACCGTGCAATTAGTTGGGCTACTTTGGTTGTACACCTCATCAAATGTCAAAGGTTTCGAGTTCACTGAAATGTGAAAACAAGTGAGTGAGAGAATTTAAATTTTACTAAACGATATATTTTATTTGTGCTAGTGTGTGTGTGTTAAACACGTAAGGATGTATGCATGTAAAAGCGAACTTTTTAATCCGTATCCTATGGCATTTAAGTCTGTTGGTATGGAAGATTATCCAAGGGAATATTTAGAATAAGCCACTCGTTGAACGTATGATTGAATAACTTTTGAGTGAATTGAGTTTATTGTTACTTACTCCTATAATGATGCGGAATTGGAGTGTAAAAAAATATCTGTGCTTTTCTTGAATTCTGGGTCAAGATATCCTTTTTGCAGTCGATCAAATATAAGCAAACTGCACAGGGAACTAATGTTATAATCATGAAATGTTTCGAATTCAAATGAAAAATAAAAAAACGAAAATGTTTCCCTTCAAATAGCTGAAGAAATTTAAGTAAAAGTATTGATACATACAACCAGAAATGATAAACAAGAATATTCTGGTGGCCCGGAAAGCCAGCAAAGCTTAACTAGTCATTTTAAAAAACAGCAAAAGCTATACACGAACACAAAGGGTTCCTTTCCTCGGTCCAATATTTGACGCTACATATTTTTTAATTTTAAATTAAAAATTTTTCATAGTCTAACTGAGTTGCTTAATTTTTAATTCTTATAGGCATGAGATCTTGGCGATTTTTTAAAAAGCGTATTTTTTGTCAGGGACTCGGCCTTATTTCGACTTTATATTATTTGTTGATATAGCTGCAATAGTAGTACAGTAATAGTGTCTGCCTATTACGGTTCAGAAGATTCAGCCTGTGAGAGACGGACGGACGGACAGCATAGCTTTGTTGTGTTGGAACACTTAGGGTAAGGAAACAAAAAGAGTAGAAAATATATTGATGATGATGATAAAACTGAAATGTTTTTCAGGTGTAATACTCATGCTGCACTTTAGTACCGCAAGCATGTTGACAGTGATCATATCATTTTTGAGCCTCTCTAAGGATGTTGTATAGATCAGGCATGCCCAGCTGTGGCACCAACTTGTTGGAATCATTCATCATTGTAAATTGCCTTATGACATTGCATGATAGCGAACGCCTTAACTGTAACAAGGTGACAATATTTTAAAATCGAAGTCGGCAAAGCCCTTAAAATGAAGAAATTCTTTCGATGAAATATAGGGTTTCCTTTACGTCTTTGCAGAAGAAGAATCAGATTTTGAAAACATCGAGAAGCTTTAGCTTGGATTTTTAAGTTAGGCTGGGTTATGTTAGATTAAGTTGGTTAGTCCGCAAAGTGGGTAAGGAGAGCCCTTCGTATCTCTTATAAACCAGTCGAGGTTTTTTGCTGAAAAGAACGGAGAAGCCAAAGTTTCTGAACGTTGATTTAGCTTTATCCGAGAATTTACTGGGGACGAGGGTGACGATCTCTTCTTCCTCCTCTGGGAGACTTTTCGCGTTTTCGCATATCTTCTCAGAAGTCGCGAAGTTCCATGAAACACAGAAAAAAACATTAGAGAAGTTGCGACTCAGGCTGAGCAGCTTCATGGTTCTTTGTTCTTTTAGGACAGGCCAGGTTTGCCTTTTTATAAAGTGTGTTTTCTTTTAAAAGGTATACAAACTCAATGTATAATAAAACAGCTGAAGCATCAAGCAAATATTATTAGCTTTCTTAAATAGATGATTTTATGCTATTACGGTTTGGCAATCATTTCACGTCTCAGAAGGCGTAGCCACGGCTAGCTCGAATGCAGCTCCATCTTCCAATTTTCGACATTTTCGACAATTTTATCGAGCAAATGGGGCTGTTTATCATCGATAACATGCCGCATGTTGACATCGAAATCGTCTAACGTCTCTGGTTAATTAGTATAGACTTGTGACTTCACATACCCCCAAAGAAAGTAATCGTAAGGTGTGAGATGACAGGATCATGGGTGCCACATCATAGGTCCGAAATTGATGGTGTCACGATGCGTATAATAGTCACGCGGTTCGAAATCTTGCATAAGATAGACCTTTTAAAATTGTAAGCCAAGGTCGTTCCGGTAAATCTTGCACGAAAGCGAATTCGAATTCTCCTCAACACTGCGCTCTACAACGGCAATAACTACTTCTGTTCACACTGTTTGTCATCTTTGGGTGTGCGTATGATCTACTAGAGCGTACATGGTGCGAAAACAATTCATCGTGTTCCGAAAAACTTGCTCTGAAGGACGATTATGTCGACCGCAAAAATAAATTTTGACGCGTTATTCTGGCGCTAATCTATTGATCGAAATGGCAAAACGTTTTAAGCACAAATCAACTTTCAACTGTCGAATAGACAATCTGTAGAAACAGTGTTGTCAGTTAAATGACCAAACCTCTTGAAGAACAACCTTTGCTACAGGAGCGGTATTATTTTTTCGTATAGTAACTTGCTTCATCTCAAGGGGTTCTAATGCAAGTTGCAGATAGCAAGCAGGAAAATGAGCAGAAGATTGGAAAGATTGTTTAGTGGATGAATCTTGATTGCAATTGCTCCGTATATGGAGTGAATTGAGGGGGAGTATTTGATACCATCTTATTAGTTGTTTCACAGTACTTTGTTCGAAGTTAGTTGATATGCTTGAAAGCTATATATTTGGAAGACTCGTTCAATACTCTGCTATCAAAGAAGGATTATTGTCATATTATCTACACAAATCAGCAGCAGGCTACTATCGCTGATCCGCTCTTGTGATAGTGCCATTAATTTGATGCCAACAGCGAGTGGTGAGTAGACCTACTAATTGCTCCTCTTGCTTTGTATTTCCCGTGAATGATCCTATGGGGTTTTCTACAGTTAATGTGGACTGCTATCTCATAAGAGGCGTTCATTGACAAGCTCAGATGTAGTGTCAAAAACGGCGAGGCAGTTTGAATTTCGGTGAAAATAAATACACCCTTTGTAAAAATGCTATTACTTAGCAGCCACATTGCGGCTTCGTAAATCGCAATGATTTCTGTTTGAATTACAATGGTAGTGTAGACCAAGTTTCCCATTTTCAACTAACGCATCAAATCAACTTGTTGGACTTATTTGGAACTGAAGCTCTTCGGCTGCGATATTGCCATTGACAGCAACATTCAACAGTGGATACGATGATGCGAACAGCCTGCTTGGTGGAACAACTATTAAGAACTCAGCAACTGAATGTCTGTCGCACAAGCCTGATGGGAATTTCAGCATAAAAATCTCTGATTATTCATTTACGAGATCCAAATTATTGAAGTAATATAACCACTCAAGTCATTTTTGCTTCCCGGCGTGCGTTTTACAGAACTTCGAAATTGATGACAAATTTGCTCAAAAAGTCATATGATGACTTTGTATCCCGGCCACAAAATTGACGCATTTAGGGCCTGAAATCCCAAGAGAAATTATTAGAGATCTACTTAGGTCTGAATATCGATAAAGTATTTAGCAAAATTAGTCTACGTGCCATAAAAGGCACCCAGCATTAAATTTATCGTACATTCAGTTCAAAAATCGTATATTCGATCGTTTTGGTTATGTTGCATGGCCGCCACGGAGTAACGATTTGAAAGCGATTTGCCAGGATTTTCTTTCATGGAGTGTTATTAAAGGTCTTTATGAAGAATTTAGAGATGATTCAAGTACTCGATCAATATTCAAGTTATTAGTGTAATAAAGGCCGAAGGCATTGAAAATATATTGAAAAATTGGTTTGAGTGCGAGAAGGCCTGCCCATACTCAACATTAAAGAATGTAGGTGCTATTTTATTTGCTGCCACCATTAAATTCAATTTGAGTTAGGAAAACATCATTCATTCCCTAGAAAAATCCATTGCAAACAAAAGAATGAAATACATACTGTTTTCAGCTGCCCCGTAGGAATATATTAGTTTTCTCATTTTCGCATAAAAAATATTTGCAAATTAAATATTAATATATCACACTTTTCTCTCGGAACAACCTAAGGTGCCTTCATCCGCTTTTGAAAGTGTCTATGTTTCTACACCATGTAGCAGGATGGGGATGATAGGAGTCTTATTGAGCGTTTGATCTCAGCGCTGGTGTTACTACCGGTGTTTGCAGCGAAGCCTGGGCAAACAAAGTCCCTAACTACCTTAAGGCTGTTAATGTCTATGGTAACGTTCTAACCCAGAAGTTCCTCGTATACCGCCAAACCTATCTTTGTCATTTCTGTTTGAAAACTCCTAAACGCACTGTTGACATCAAGCTACGTTCTGTGGTTATATAAATATCTTCGGCGTTTTCAAGTTATTGAATAGACTTTTTAAAAATAGTGCCTCTGGTGTTGACACTGGACTTTTGCACTATTGTTTCAAGTCCAATGTTGAAGAAACCTTACCTAAAACGTTGTTTGACATCGAATGGGTCGGTGACGTCTTTACCAACAAAGTTAATACAAAAAACATAAGTCGATTTATGAGTGCCAAAATATACTCGGCAATTTTAAAAAAATATTATTCTATTGAAAAAAAAAATGGTTTGCGTGTTTGGAACCCCGGTCTTTCTGGCAAATACTGACAGTTTGGTTTCCGATGATACCACTCCTAGTACGTTTTTTTTTGCAAGTTTTGATAGTTCTTGGCGTCTATCATTCTTTCGCGATAAGAAACCATAAAGGAAGATAACGACCCGCAAAATGGCATAAATGTGGGGATTTTTCTCTGCCGCTGCGTAGGGACAAAAATTTGAAGAAAGAATCTTTCCATAAAAAGACTGTAATATTTGAAATGTCTGCTTTGTTGCGACCCTTCAGAAAACTTCCGAAACAGCGTCCGACGTTGAGAGGCAGACATAGCCAAATCCAACAAGTAGCCAAGAGATTAGAAGATTGGTAAACAACAAGAAGTTGATCGATTAAATTTCTAGATCGACAACCAAATACGGTGCAAGTATGAAGTGACTTTTTAACACGACAACGAGTTCAAATTCTAGTGTAATTCCCAAGTCTTAAGACGAAAAAATCCGCGAGATATTCTTCTTAAACAATTGAATCAAACTCGTGGAACATCGAAGATTTTTAATTCCGAAAAATGAACGACTTACAAGAACTTCCAAATAAGAAGTTAAAAAATATTTTAATCTCTGAAAACCTATCAACAAACTATAAAAAAATTCCAATACATACCATCAGCCTTTGTTGCTGGCGGTTTTCTCGTAGCCCAATTTGTTCGTATCGACCTTGAACCTAGCCACTGGCCATTCATAGCAGTGATGGCGCTCTCGGCTTCCTGAAAAGAATGGTAAAAATATGGTAAAAACATTAAAAGTTTAAAAAGTGATTATTACATCATGTGATGAAAATAAATAAATGTGTAACCGGACCACCCCAAAAGCCAGAATACCTTTCATATCCTCTTTGAAGTCTTAATAGCAAAAGTTCGTCATTTCTACTATAAGCCTTTATTAAAAGGACGGCAATTGCAAACGACACCACAACAGGAACAACCGACATCATTTCCCATCAAATGAAAGGCAACACCATTGCCCCCTGGCTGCCTTTCTCCTACACTGACATTATCACCATCATCGCCTATCGCCGTCATCATCATTACCATACACACGTTTGGTGGTGGTCTCTGCCATAAGAGCATACATGTGCCGCGAAAGGATTCCAGCGTTTATACAAGTAGATGGGGCACATCAGGATTGTGGGGGTCAGGCTTAACGAAAGACCATACAGAAAGACGTTTCGAAGATCTTAACACATATGCGCACATATAATGGGAATTCAACAACTGTAAAGTATCCTGGTAATATTTTATATTTTGTAGCTTGAGTTGAGAGTATGAAAAGGATGGATTTCAGGACCTCCATCAGCCGTCATTCTTCCTTATGGCGGGCATCTCCATTGCATTGTGTATGTTGTCTTTGGGATTTGTTGTCTTTCGCTATAGCATGGCACTTAGCTGATGGATGATGTTATGAGTCTGAGCGTAGTTAACAGCTTGGTTCTTGTCATAAAGTAATAATGTGAAATAATGGCGACAACAGGAGTTGACGTAATGTGAAACGATGGCTGAGGATATGCAAGTGGGTTTACAATTACCTTAAATGTGGATGAACCTTGCTATGTGAAAGCCTTGAAATGATATTGAAAGTTTGTTTAGCAGGTATATGAGTCCTTGTTTTTCAGAAGAGTAGAAGTAAATTTAATGAGGATTGTTTGTTGGTTTATGCTCGTGATTTGACATAACTGGAGCTCACTGATGTCGTAGAAATAAGATCAAATGAAATTTAAGAGCAGCACGAAGTGTAGGAAAATTAACGTTCTCAAACAATTGTATTAGGGAAAGAAATATTAGAAAAAATTCACTATTCAGTGAAGAACAACAAATTGGATCAAAGGTATCCAGTTTCCGAGGTGTTATGGAGCATGGCCTGAAGGCACTTACTGAACCTCAATATTGACCTATGGAAAAAAAGCGTCAAACCTCTTGAGTGATATTGGTGAACGCTTGTGCCGTGTTTGTTACATGCAGTAACTATTGACCAAATCATTTCCGACGATTAGCCGGCTGTGAGCTGACAGGAGTCTGTGTGCAAACAATTGAGAGCGCTTTGGAACGAGAGTCTTAAAAAATTTTCACGTCAAAGCCGTGCTCAGAAGCGTTTTACCTCTGTAAATATAAGCTTGCTATTTTGGCACTTTGTGAAACTCAGGTGAGTCCAGAAACTGATTCTTCGGATTAGAATTTTCCCGAATTTAGCTAAGTTAGCTATTCTTTTCGGTTCCTATTCCAGGTCGGAATTCAATTTCAAATGGCAAACACTCGCCCTCCGTATCCATATATCCAGTTTGATAATATTAAGTTTGATGCGTTCGGATTTTTTGTTTGTCAGAGCGCCAGTAGGACAAGTGGAAAAAGTAACCACTATAGCACGATGACCTTCTGCGTGAGACTGCTATCGCCGTTCGACCACTCCAACAATATGGTCATTAATTTAATCCCAATGGCAAATACCGACGGGACCAGAATCGAAAATTATATTTTTTTAGGAATAGAACCTTCAGGGAAACTTCGACATTCTGGAAAGACAGCACCTAAAGGATAACCCAACGGGTTCTAGATAGCTGTAGAAAATTTATTGGTAAAAAGATGGGAAAAAACGACGGATATGGATGAAAGTCACCGAAACACAAAACAGCAAGCTACAAGTTTGATTTTGCAACAAAATAAATCCGTAGTTCAGGAACTATGCTCACCAACTCAGTT
Organism: Orthonevra nobilis; assembly: GCA_963555765.1. NCBI lineage: Eukaryota > Metazoa > Arthropoda > Insecta > Diptera > Syrphidae > Orthonevra > Orthonevra nobilis. Next base: position 23,381,514 of record OY743225.1, on the reverse strand, counting down.
CTCGAAAGCAATCATACTATGACCTTCAAAAAAGCGATAACTATGAAAATATGTTTGAAGTTTTGGGTTCTATAGAATTTAAAAAACTACTGCTTGGCACTTTATGAACGGCTGATACAACAATATCATGCCTTTTAGTTGACAGTTACACAATTTGATTCAAAAAGATCATTAGTGACCTTAAATCCTTTGGATTAATTTCACTTCAATTGACCAGCACATGCACAAGTTAAATATATCTTTGATGGATTGTTGCAGATGGCCAGTCAAAATATTTATCGGTGCGGTTGGTATTTGGTTATGAACTGGACTTTTTTTAAGACTAACATCACTGTGTCATTGAAAAAAAATTTAAGATCCAGTTTTTGAGTGCTATTTAAGCGAGAGTTAACTTACTCTGAATTTAAATAAATCCATATGTGTGGATGGATAAGCCCTACACTGCTGAAAACAAATGCCCTTTGAAAGGCTCAATCAGGCGTCAAAATTCGTTTCTCCAAATAAACAAAAAAGGTTTGGTCGTGATCTTACAAGTCCTTTTCTTCTTAAACGACTTACGAGTCGTTTTATTCTTAAACGACTTACAAGTCTTAACAATGCAAAAAATGTTCACAGAAAAAGAAATGAATTCAATCTGGTTGCTTTCTAATTCATTATTTGTCAAAAAAAAAACTTCTCTTAATTTTATCCAGAGTTAAATCACCAAATATCTCGGAGTTAACTCAGGATTGAAATTTACTGAAAAACATTTTTTTACTCACAAATTTCGTATGATCTCGCACTGAAAAACTAATCCTTAGAGTATCAATCGGCTGTAAACTACATATGCAATCCTCAAGATTTGCGCCTAGAATAAATGATTAACCAAAACTTAGCCTTCGCTTTCAAATTAGCTGTAACGCCATTTTTTCTTTCTAAAGTAATTCAAGGTTAGAATATTTTCATGTTTCTGTACCAACGCAACCCTTTTGCAAATGTCCGTCCTTCCGGCCGCCTGTAGTAGGGCTGTAGCTTCTGGACCGCAATAAGAAGACACTTGCGACTGTGTTGTTGTAACAACAAATAACAAAAATAAAAATAATCTTAAGTTAAAACTAAAAATGTGTTTTTGAGAATCTGAATTCAATCTTACGCCAAGAAGTAGCCCACTTCTTGTATTGTCTTGTAAAAAATTGTAATTGTAGATTTTAACGGTGGTACGAAACCCTTCGTGTACGTGTCTGATTCACACTTGACATCTTTTTGGAATCTTAATCTACTTAACCTTAAAAGATATGTCGGAAATAATTTTTTTTAAGGTTCAAAATTAGCCTCGATAGGACAGACAGACATAGAAGTGACAATAAAAGTGAGGAGCTGCGTATTGAAGCTTTCATTAAAGGACCCAAATACCATGTCTGGTTTTCTAAACTTTTCTTATATTTTCATTATTTTAAAATTAAAAATAAGCAAAATTCTTAAGGCACTTTGCAAGCATACTGATGCTTTTTTGGCACGTTATTCATTCCAATGGAATTCATTTGGTGCGCATTTCTACGAGTGGCAAAAAAAAGGAATCACATCCATCTTCTTCTGTATTAAATTGAAATGCAAGAGGAAATAATGATTTAGCGAAACGGAATATCAGGAAGCTGATTTGGTTTCAAAGAACCTTAAACGAATGACGTCTTGAATGAACGAGAAAGCAAAAACCGCTACAATTTTGAGATTCGTTCAGAATTTAAACCATCACAAGGCTCAGGGGATGGGATCTGGAAGCGCAAGGCGCAAGTGAAATCAGAGAACGACGTCAGGAGTTGGAGGAACATAATTTCAATTTCAACATAAAAGGTGATTCGTGCGCATCAAACGTGATTCGTAATGAAATGAAATTTCCATGTTACCTCGCATTCGATCCCTGTACCTCCTCTCCTTTTAGCCATTGATTGCGGGGATCCTTTTTCAAATATATTTTGTTGTTTTTTTTTTGTCTTCAAAAGCGAGCATTCGCCTTCAATTGAATTTTGTGGATTTAAAAATTATCCCACATCGTTTAATTTGTTCGCATTGCTCTTCATGTTCAACAGACGGAGGCTATATAGGAATCATTGATCTCATTTGGGGTTGGCTCATCACCGCATTTAACAGCTAATGTTGAGGGCAAGCAAACAAAAAAAGGATTCAAAGGTCAATGAATACTGCATGTAATTTACGATGGAATCTCTTGTTAAATCTCAAACATTATCCGCTTCACTAAAACAGGATAAAAGTTTTTGTGAGATCCCCTCTGGGAATATTTTTAATATCAGTTGGTGTCCCTTTTCCCTTTTCACCATTCACCCTGTCAAAAAAAGCCCAATGAAATGGGCCAAAAAAAGGAAACCAGGCTATGAAGAAGAGCTACCAAAATGAAAAAAAAAACACAAAATAATATAATACTTTCAAGTAGGCGCCGTTAAAGGAGGAGGAAAAATAAAAAGGAAAACGAAATAGAAGCAGATCCTTGAGAAACTTATGGATGTTTCATTCGGGCAAGGAGTCATAATCCTGAATAATGGCGGCTTTTCAAATTCTCGTTTTGTTAACATAAGCTTTTAAGCAAATAGACAAGTTAACAACAACCTGAGAGAGCAAAGAGCCATAGTATAAGTTAAGGAGGTAGCGAAGAAAGCAAATAAAAAGGATACAACGATACTCAAACGGCAAATAAGGATACTTGACGCACTTTAATTATTGATGAATGCTATTCAATTTTGTTTATTTCCTTTGCGCCTTTTCTTTCCTTTTTCCTTCTGCCTTTGGGGGACGAACTTTTCCATGTTTTCCTTGTCAGGAGTGATGTCTTGGGCTTGTTTGTTCTGGTAAGCGTTACAGTTTGTTAAAGACATGGAGATGTCTATGATAGGAAGAATGTAAATGAAAATATATAGGAACGTTATGTTGCTTACTATATATCTATTTCATAGGGATAAGTTTCGGTGTTGGTGTGTGGCGTACTTTGAATTTATGCTTATTAACTTAGGTCCTTTTTTTCTCAAGCGGGAATGCCATTTAATGGGCAAAGATTCAATGAAGTGTATGCAAAGATAAAGGAAGTGATGTTCACACCAACACAGCATAGAGCTTTCATCAATTTAATAGATAACAACTAAAGTCTGCAAAGTATTCACATCAGGTTAGGTTGCATCCGCGATTAATAAATTTTTGAATCGGTGCAGTGGTTTACCCTTTATTGTGAACCTAGTGACTGCGATTAAAAGTCGCTTATGGCTTAAGTATTGTTTTTCATGTTTTCTTCGTGACGGAGCCATTGTAGTTAACGGATCTCCACCAAGGTTTCCTTTTAAGAGTTGATATGTGTTCCGAAAAAGATAAACTCCTTTACTACCTTATTGATAAGAAATAATAATAAAAAGATTTTATCTGTAAGCTGCTAGGACATTAAACTAATACTATATGAATAAGTCGCTCAATATCGGAAGCCTAAATCCTTTTTTTTCTAATATGACGGAGCAGTTGGTTGCGCATGATAGCTTGATTTGTCGTAGGTGCCTGAGTTTGAGGCTAGATCCTTGGTGGTATGATAAGAAAGAAACCCAACCATAGATGAAGTAGTTCTCCCATCTAATGTAAGAGAAGTAAATGTGGCCACAAGTTGTGAATTCAGATAGTTTATAAGCTAAGCTTTTTAATTGTGGCAGATATGTTCTGATATGGAGCCTGTCCTGCCCATATAAAAATGCCGATCTTATATTTTGCAGCCGCTTGAGGCATATCCTAAAATAACATTGCTTACAAGATTCTATCCTTGATATTGTGTGATTATTTGGCAACATTTAAATCTGTTAAAATAAGCAAAGTTTCCGGGCCGGCAATTTCACACGTTAGAAAAGATCAACGAATATAAAGGCCACATTCACCGCACTGAACTTTACAAAGCAATGGCCGAAGTCGGGGTATAGGGAGAGCGGATATGGTTATGTCGCTATCGAAATAGGCCCGAAGTCTTTTTTTTCTACCATTTGATCACTCACATTTGATTGCGACTACTGTTACAATATATTTTCTAGGGAGGGAGGAGAAAGATTATGAAAACGATTGCATTTTTTGTAAATACACATTATTGCATTCGTTTAATTCGCAGTACTTTATTCAGCAAAATCAAGAGCTATTTTGTTATTTGAAAGATATCACCATCACTTTTGGGTCAGTGACAGCAGAGACAAAAACATTATTTTTATGATTTTATTTAGAATCTACAAGCTTGCTAAATAACAAATATTAAACTTAAAACTAAGAACAATCAATTTACATACAATGTTCAAAGTAGTAAGAAACACTGACAAATAAACTAAAATTCAAGAGTACCACTGTGTCCAAAAAATAAGGTGACATTGTATTTATTTTGAAAATTCTTTATTTATTCTTCCTAATCAATTTCATCCCCTTCAAAGTAATCCCCTCCCGATGCAATGCACTTATGCCAACGGATTTTCCAATCTTTGAAACACTGGTTGTAGTCACTTTCCGGGATGGCTTTCAGTTCCGTCTTCGCTGTGGCTTGAATCTCCTCTATCGTATCAAAACGGTGTCCCCGGAGCGATCTTTTGAGCTTGTTGAACAGCCAGAAGTCGCACGGCGCCAGATCAGGTGAATACGGTGGTTGCGCAACGATATGGGTTGAGTTTTTGGCGAAATGATCACGAATTACGAGTGCTGTATGGGATGGTGCATTATCGTGGTGTAAAAACCAAGAATTGTCTTTCCACAATTCCGGCCTTTTTAGGCGGATAGCGTTACGCAAACGACGCATAACATTCAAATAATATTCCTTGTTTACTGTTTGGCCAGTTGGAAGGAATTCATAAAGCACAACACCACGATAATCGAAGAAAACAGTCAACATGACCTTGATTTTTGAGCGACTTTGTCGCGGTTTTTTTGGTCTCGGCTCTCCTTTGGCACGATATTCGCTCGATTGATCGGTTGTTTCGGGGTCGTAAGCATAGATCCAAGTCTCATCGCCAATTGTAATGCGTTTCGTGACATCCTGGTAGTCGGAAAGCATTGTTTCACACACTCCAACGCGACGCCTTTTTTTCAAAAAAATTCAATGTTTTCGGTACCAGTCGAGATTTGACGCGCTTGAAGCCCAAAGCATCCTTCAAAATGGTATTGACTGAGCCTTTCGATAAGCCATCTTCATCAGCAAGGTCTCTTATCGTTAATCGATGGTTTTTCAACACCAAATCTTTGATTTGTTGGACGTGAGCTTCATCGGTTGAGGTTGATGGTCGCCCAGAACGCTCTTCGTCTTCGAAACGTTCACGGCCGGCTTGGAAATCACTATACCACTTGTAAACATTTTTTTTAGACATAGCCTCATCATCAAAGGCTTTCTGCACCATCCTCAACGTATCCGCAGCAGAAAATTGATTCCGCAAACAAAATTTAATGCAAATTCTTTGCTCAATAAATTTCGACATCGCAAAAAACGAAAAACTCACTTTTAGCAGTTCACAAAACGACGCGTATCTCAAACACTATGAATATTTTTTGACATGAAATTTCACATAGATGTCACTGACAGTACTACCAACCTAAAAAGAAAGAAAAATTTCCAAATCCTTCGACGCGCGCAGTTTAAATTCATATGTCACCTTATTTTTTGGACACAGTTGTATATGATAATAACTCTTAAAATTTTAGCCGAGATGTACGTAGGTCCATATCCCTACATACTTTATTGAAAGACCTTATGGCTCTCGATATTGGTTCATTTTAGCTATGCGTTGTTCTGTGGGCCAAATAGTAAAACTATGATATTATTCCTGGTATACATTTCCGCGATAGCGCCATTGTGTTTACACTAATGACAAATGACAACAGGACCAGATTCGACAGTTGGAAAAAGGCTCGCCGCCCAGCCTTTATATTTAGACGAATAATCTTCGAATTATTGCAGACTTCCACCGTACTCCGACAAGGAGATGTGCTTTCACACGATTTTTTTAACCGAATTCTTCAATATAAATTGCGATGGCTAGGATATGCAGACAATATTGACATCATTGAGGGCACCCAGCGTAGCCTCATTGAAGCTTTCACGGTGATTGCAGAAGAGTACAGTATATCTTGACGGAGATCCGACTAACGCTGTCCCATCATCAAACATTATTTTACAGTGATAATCGTATCTTTGATATGCGAGAAGAAATTCGTTGCAACATATAGAAAGTACAAGACTTAAAAAATGTTTGATGCCATTTATGGTCTGCTTCAAGGCACAGTATCGGCACTAATACTCTTTAATATATTGGACTTGGATGGCTCAATAGCATTCGCCGACGACGTTATTCTGTATGCTTATGGTTTGAAAATAAGCGAAATTAAAAACGAACTCCAACTGAAGTTTGCTACCCTCGAAAAATTCTGTGAGGATTGGAAACTAAAAAAAAAACAATTCAAAATGCGAATCGAAACTGTTCCGCACCCCAGTAGGACAGGGCTATCTTCAAATGGCCTTCGAATCGAATTAAAACTGTTGTGAGGTATTAAGAAATTTACTTATAGTATATATATATATTCCTGCATTATAATGATCAAGCAAGGGCAGCATTTATGGCGCTGAAGAAACTTTTTTATTACAACTTTTTGAGATCAGATGTGAAGGTCATTTGCTGCCAAGCGTTTGTGTTTGTGCGTCCAATTTTGACTTCCGCGAGTCCAAGTGTGGTAGAACATTAGCCTATCTTATATGGATAAGTATAGAATTTTTGAGAGGAAATGCCTTCGAGCATGCACGGGAATGTACAGAAGCGCTCATTCCAACTTTCGGCATTACGATATAACCAAAAGACTATTGGATATTTCAGGCGTGTCTAGAATTGGCAATGTCATTCTTGACCTTGCGAGGAATCATTTTGCACGGTCGACTAATGTTATTGAGAATTAATTCATATCGGGTTTATTTTATCCTTACCGTGGGTATTTTAGAAATTCATTCATTAGTGGACATAATCCACCTGAAGCATTTCTTTATCTGGATGCATTTGGCTATCTTTCAGACTCGATTAATGTCCCTATAATATATTATGCTACCAGAAGAGCAACAGATAAACGAATCCTCCATGTGCCTGCACACTCAAGGGATGATACCAATATTTGGAAAAACTGCATGAGCGTACCTGATAGAGATGCAAATAATGACTACAGGCTAGATTGAGTAGAAGCTAACACTTAGGCTAAGTAAGTTGAGTTCGTTTTTTTATGTTTTTTATTTATTTTAGTCTGTAACTTCTGTTTTTTTTTTTGTTGAAAAATATATTTTAATAAGGAGTTTTTTAACGTCCACCTTTTCTTCTCTCACCGAATATAATAAATTGTAAAACAATATGTTTTCAATAATTTAGGCTTAGTAATTATTATAAAATTGTTCTTGTAAAATTGAACTGCAATGCTCAAGCGAAGACTGTTTTCGACCGCCACTAATCTGACTCGCTGTGTCCAAGAATTCTCTGATTTGGCTTTATCTGTGGTTAGCTTAATAAAATTTGTCTTTTCTTTTCCAGTCTTTCGCTATTCACCCCCCTTCATGTCGGTATGGCAACGTTTGTAAATGCAACCTGATAAGAATTTTGACGTCACGAGAAGCTGAGTTTGGGCATTGTTCATGAGCGTCTTTAAGGATATACCATATGACGGGCATGCTTTGCCGAAGATTATACTTCCCCCATCTCCTAATGTGGGTCTTCTTCCTTTCGAGGACTTTGCATCATTTATAATCTTCTCCAATGCGACCTTTTAATTTTTGTTGAGATTTATCGAGTGTATATCTTCGATGTGCCTCGAAAGATTCCGTTCTTTAGTTTTCAGATTTCTGTCTTGAAAACATATCCATTTTCCCACATGATTATCAATAAGCCCAACGTCCCTTCAGTGCTCTGAAACAGCTTTAATTCTTATCAGCATCACATGACTGGCGTTGGTGACCTTCGTCTTGATAGAGCTCCACGTGCTGCATGGGCATCCCTAACTCGGTGTTAATGTTTCGCATATAAAACTTAACGAGCTCTAAAGTCATATCCCAATAAGACTGGTATATTTCCATTCCAATTGCCTTAACACGAAGGCAACACCGAGCCATGAAAGCCAGCCAATATTCATGGATTAAGGCACCCTGTTCGATATGATTATTTTGTTTGTCCGTCTTACACGCACAGAAATAATTCCTGATCTAATCGAACTAGTCAAGTGGCAAATCACTTACACTCCTTATAAGCAGCAACAGTCACTAGCGGACCTGCCCTTTACTTGTGTGCTCTTGCCTCTTGGCACTCTGGCTTTAAGGGTTCACATTAAGGGCCACGAATACTGGCACAAAGGGTGTCTGTGATTAGGTGACGGACGATGGGGCTTTGCTTTGTCGGCTCCCGTTTTGTTGGTATCATTCAATCAAAGGGCGGACAAATCAGCCAAGCGTAAGAAACAAGCAAAGATGAACCAAACTGACTGACTGTGAAGAAGGACTCAGAGGTTTCATCAAATATAAAATTTGCCATTAGAAGGGATAATGGTCTGATGGGATGGATACGTTTTTTTCTCTCCTGGTTGTTGTTTACTTGTTTTTTCTTGCTGTTTGTATATTCTGTTTGGTCCTTCTCCGCCCATTTCGGCAATGCAGACATCGTCGGTGTAATCCGGTCGCAAACTATACTCGTAGATGTGTATGTACTCGTACCGTATACAAGGACATTAGATACATACTCGTACATTTGTCCCATCAAGGTTCGCCAGGACAGTGGATGGATGGAAATGGGGATAAAAATGAGTATTAGCAGCAAATAAAAATGTCCATTGGAGACGAGTGGGAGCAAATCAGGATAAATCACAAACAGCAGCACAAAACTAATGTCAGTTGGCTGGGGTAGACCATTGGGAGGTGTAGCATGTGGACCAAGGATGAAGATAAATCCAAGACATGGCAAAAAAGCATAGCCGTTCTTATTTTTGTGCCTAACGACGTAGCTGGAATAACTCTACATGAAAAAGGGTGGTCCTAAGAATGTTGGTTGGTTGGCTGCTCCTCTGGCAAAACTGATTTGGGGATTTTTTTTTTTATTATTTCGGAAGTGGATTCATGGGAATCATATAAAGCCGTATTATGGATCATTTTCTTATTTTCCAACGTAATGCTCGAATAGACAGTTTCTAGGAATGGACATTAAAGGTGAGGAGGGCGTGGTGCTACGAAATTTTTACTTTCGGGAATTTCTCTTGGTCAACAGATCACAGTAATCATCATCTGTCTTGTTGTTAATGTGACGGGATTTGATGAAAATCCTTGTAGGACATATGTATGTATGTACGTGCCTCTGTTTTATGTGTTTTTCCAGTGTGTGTAATTAGCTAGAACGTAGAAAGGATGTGCATTGGTGGCGTATGTGAACTGTGAAAGAAAATTCACAGAGGTTGAACAAATAGCTCAAGGCTAAACATTGTGAACTTATAAACGTTATTGAGATGTCCACAAGATGGAGGCTTGTAAATCTTAATGCAATGAATAAGAAAGAAAATTATAGCTTTGTACCATGGCTGTTAATTACTTATTTTACTGACAAATTTAAAGATTGAGAAAAATTGCCATGGCGATGGCCAGCCTGCCCCATAATTGAGACGAGACGCTTGAAGTATGAGCCATCGTCCCGTGAAGATGCCGTGGAAAAAAAAATCTTAAACACTTTTATATTCCGGTTTGAATTCTCAGCTGCGGAAATCGCATTGCACAACACCCTCTGACTTTTTAGTTTGTTGTCGCATTACATCAAGTTAAAAGTGGCTTTATCACTGAACACAGCGAGTTTCTATACAGTAAATCATCTTGTGCGGATCATACTGAAGGCGAGGAGCTTGCCTCACTTCACGATCGGAAAGTTCGAGGCCAAACGCATTTTTTGGAAAATATTAAAGCTGTTATTGCATCAATGTTTTCAGGTGATCTGCTGGGTCGACAAACTCCAGTAAATCGCCTTGTCATACTCGTCGTTCTTTGTGTCCTATTTAGCAACTGACTTTCGTGCTGGCACTCATGTAAGTGTCAAGATCAGGCGAAGACGTTATGTATGAAGATAAGTACATTCACGTTAAAGGTGTTTGATAGTTTATGCATCTATGTTTTTGCTTATGAAAACACTACCAAGTCCTCGCAGCTCGTGGAAACCTATTGCACTTCATTTTACCTGGACTAATTTCGAATCATGATGCTCGAACTTGCAATGAGGGTAGTTATAAACCCTGTTATACCAACTTTCGGATTGGGCACGTGTCATTGACGTTTCACTTCAGTATGCTTCGTATATTTCCGCGCAAAGATCTAAACCCGTATTCAAACGAATGAAATAAATTTAGAATTCTTAAATTCCGTGAAGTTTTTTTTAATTAATTATTTATTAAGTCTGTTGATTTTATTTGAATCCTTATGTTTGGAAATCTTTTGCCTATTCTGGTCTTTCGACGGTTTTAGATTTTATTAATGACGTTGGAAAATAAAAATTACTCTGAAACCAATTTTGGAAAGCTACTCTCATTTAACAAAATTCGAAAGCAATCAACGAGAAAGGGAAGACTAAATCCTGGTTCTGTTAGTCATCTTCAGAAATGCGTTCTTCAATTAGAAAATATCACACGTCTCAGATAACCACAATATTTATAGACAAATGCACTCTTCAACCGGAACGTTGAAAATAATTCATAAGCAACAAACATGCATGTAACTTTCAAGAAATAAAGAAAATAATTGAATTCAACCCCTCCAGATAAGTTACGTGGTTGAGTCTGCTAGAAAGTAGTCTACTTTATGGCATAAAAAAATGTTTTAACGCCATTAAATCAAAAGACTTTAAAATAGTGAAAATATTTTAAAGCAGCCAAAGGATTTCAAAACAGTCAAAAGACCTCATATTATTAAGAATTATATATAATTCTTTTGATTTCATTCAGAATGATTAGAAGTAAATTTGCTAAAAACGACTGAGATATAAGAAAAAACTTAGGAAACCAGCACAAGGACATCGATTAGTCCCGCGATAGAAACACCACCGGCATGTTTTTTAGGAAATACAAGCAGCTTGCGGCTGGCTTCAAGCCCGTAACGCAGACTCTTTGAAACATGGAAGGAAATCTACTCATCGAAGTAAATGGGATAGTAGAATAGAATTTCCAGCAGCTGCTTATTGGGCATCAGGTAGAGAGAGTGATAGATAGTGATACCAGTGGAGCTTTTCAACCATGGTGGCGATACTTTGGAAGTATGCGTACACCAAATTATCAGTCCAAGTATGTTTTGTGAGAACTATAGCCGCATATTCCTGCTTAATCGGCACGTACCAGTGCGGCTCTCGACCCGGAAAAGGTCATCAAATGGTAGTATTCATCATCTTGACCTTTACAATCCGGCAAATCTGATCCAGCTGTGCTGCGTAACGCACGGTGCAATGTGCATTTTCGTCCGAACTATTCCAAACATACGCCGGATTTCAGCAAGGATATTCGCTATCATGTGACCTCTTCAATCTTGGGCTGGAACAGAGAACGCGCAGGGCAGATGTAAATATGAAAGACACTATCTTCTACAGCTGGAATATGTAGACGATGCTGCAATTGTAGAACAGGCGAAAGAAGTGAGCCTAAATTGGAGGTTGTTAAGGAAATTACCTACCCCGCATTAAATATCAACTCCACGATATGACACCCTAGTGGACAACTACAAAACTCTGATCCTGCCAGCTCTACTATATGGAGCCGTGTGCTGGACGATAAGCAGGAAGGCAATGCAGATTTTTATCACTTTCGAGGGAAAAATTCTTCGTCGAATATTTGTTCCCGTAGGTGAAAAGGGCGAATGGAGGAGAGTATATAACTGCGAACTCTATGAGCTATATCAAGATGTGGATAGAGTCCAAAAAGCCAAAATACCACGATTTCACTTGGTCGGCCACCAAGGAACCTCGAATCACAGCCCACTGGTTCGAGAGGACAAGGGAAACAGAACCCCTGCCCTAAGGACCAAGCGATCGAGGATGCTAGAGCGCATGGTTTAGATAAATGGAAGCAGCTTGCCCGGAATCGACAAGAGTAGAAGGCTGTCATCTTAGGCAGAGACTCTTCACGGGTCGGGAGGCCGTAAGGTAAGTAAATCGCCATTCATTTAAATCCAGTAATTCGTGCATTCAATTCTAAAGAAACAATTTTTTGAACATTGGGGAAATCATGTAAGGCAATTATTTTTAAGTGGGCTGATGATATCTTGTTCGCGTTCAAAAGAAAAGGGTTCGCGACAGACAGATAGACAGTTAACAAAGTGCGCCTATAAAGGTTTTGTATTTCACTGAACATAAGGAACCTTGAGAATGTTTGCATTTTGTAGATTAGTGTAATTAAAACCGAAAAACTGCAAGATGTCCATGTACTTATTTAATTGTAGATTTCGAACTCAACGTTAAAATGATCTCTGCAAATAACCTTTTTCTATTACGCAAAGAGTAGGAATACCAGTAATTGCAACAATTCAAAGCTCCCGAAAGGGCAAGGATTAATAAGAAAAAGTCTTTTGTTAGAAACTTGTCTAGCGAAAGAAATCTAGAGTCAGATATTATTACATCCAATTCTTTTGAGATACGAAATTTGTACAAACAACTTCGAGGAAAAACATAACCAGGTTTTTAAAAGAAATCCTACACGAAAAGAACATATACTTGCATGTGGATTATTTATGGTGAACCCTTTACAGTGTCAAGTTGTTCTTAATTATGCTGGCAATGCGTAATTTAAGTAATACATTTTCTCATTCTTGTCATTTGTAGTTGTCCTTTTACCCTTGCAGAGTGCTTGTCTATATACTGGTATGCACAGAGTATGACTACCTTGATTGAGGCAATGGAATTCGATCAAATAGCTAATGACTTTGATTACAAATGATAATGTCATTCGCCATTATGTACCAAGTACAAATATTCGTAGGACCTGTCTTCGAGAGACCACCTTCATAAGTAATTTGGTTTTCAAAGTACCACTAAGCAAGGAGCTGCCCCTTTGCCAACCATGCGCCAAGATGCCAGCACATATCACATTCATATACATGTGTGTACTCCAAACAGCACGAACGCACTTATGTACCTGGAAAGCAAAACAGATGACATGTAATTTGAAGGTAGATCTCGGCTATTAATTGGTTCATCTCTACGACTTCACCAAAGGCTTTACCTTTTGGTAGCTTAGGAATCTAATTAATTGTGAACTACCAGTCAGGGGAGTCCTTCTCCAGATAAGATTCGCATGTGACCGAACACACGTAATGGGACGCAACAATGTCGAAAGTTGCAACACATCCGGCGTCCTGGAGTGGCAGAGCCTCAATATCTTCATTTAGACGTGAGTTGCTTGAATAAAACAAAAAAAAAAAAAGACGAAAAACAAACACACAGCAACCTACTAACTTCAGCCTGGTGGGAGCGGCTGTGTTTGATGAATTCTTTTCGATTTAGTTCAGACAAAGTGATTGCGAAAAACAAGAGTATTAATCGAGTGGCAGGCCGAACTTTGTTAAGTCTTTTAATTAATTGTTCTTAACAAAAACCAAAAAAAAAAAAAAAAACAACTTACGATGGGTTCAGTGAAGTAATTTGACGTGTGACTTTTATTGATTTCATTCACTAGTCATCACTTGGGTTAACTTGATTAGGGTTGGATAGGCCAGGATATTTAATGGTTCGTGTGAGACATGAACAAGTCGGTGAGCAAAGTGTCACTTAAGTTCTGTTTTGGTTGCGTTCTTAAGGGTGGGCTGTCAATGACCTATTGGCTTACAAATCAGCCTTTGATTAACGAGATTTGAGAGAAGGGTATGCCGCTTTTTTCGTTGCAGATTAGAAAAGGACAAGTTGTTGTGCTTTATCATAAATAAAGCGGCCCAGATTGTCATTCTCGATAGCAATTTGGATGGAAAATTCAAAGAGTAAATGTATTTTTATTACAGGTCCAAGCTCTCAAACAGTTTTCATAGTACACGAAAGGGTACAATCTCTTCTGTTAACTTAGAACCAATCAGCTTCAAAGCAGTATAACATTCAAATTTTTTTGGGTGCAAGAGCTAAAGAGTTTCTATGAACTCCTTGTAAAGAAGTGATATAATTGAATACAATCTGAAAGGTAAATCATAGATGGCATGAGAAGAAAATATTCCTAACGTTTTCAGCGTTTGCTCATCCAAGAGGACAAAATCCCACCGTTGTGCCTTGTTCTTTGAATAGCTTGGAAACCTTGCAAACTTAGACTCAGAATGGCTTAACTGCTTTAAAGGAGGGCTCATAGTGGTATAATATTTTCCACAATAGCCTAGCGAAATGCTTATTGACAATTTACCAAGCTCTGGAAATTTCATCATAGTAAGACAAAATTATGGACCGTCCGCTAAGGCTGATGACCATCCGTCTTCCGGTAAACAATCTTAGTTTCCGTTAGATCAATTTCGCGGGGTAACGATTCTTTCTAAATCCGACCATGTATAAACGAAGTGCAAAAAAAAGCAATAAAGGAAGACTACACCTTCGATGAATCTCCGAAGTGGTAGAGGACAGCAACTAAGTGTACGCAATTTTTGGAAGCTTGCCAAGGATCAATGTCTTGGAAAGATATGTCGTTTAGTTTTTTTTAGATTTTTTGCACTTCGAACTCTTGTGAATACTAATTTGACTTTTAAAAACAAGTTTGGTGGGTTTTCAGAACTGAGAGTCGAAGTTGGGTTGGGAAACCAAGAAGTATAAACGCCATCTAAAATCAACTGCGATGAAATCAATTCGAAGTTTTTAGCAGCAATCTCAACTATCGCCTTTACTTTACTATTTTACTATATTTTAAAAGTGCTCTATGAGAACCATTCCGGTTTTCGTTCAAAACGAAGTTGTAAGACTTCATAGAGGTAACGGAAAAAACTATAGATAAAGTTATGGTTCAACACTTACTTTGTTTGATTTTTCGAAAGCTTTCGAAAGCTCCGGAAAAGGTAACTCAGAAAATGTGCCACACTAATATCATGTTTATAAAAAAACCTGCCAAGTGCGAGTCGGACTTGTGCAACGAAGGTTCCGTACAAACTTGTAGGCATGTACATCGTCGATTCGTCAACCACGGGATCGAAACTCGAGTATATTTCCCGCTTTTGTTTGTAGTATCCTTAAGGTTTTGATTCCTTTACGAGTATCAAAATCTGCACCATGAACAACCTTTTCTTCTGACTGCTTCGATTTCAAAGCTTGATTTTGTGCTGCTTTGATGGATCGCAGTCATAAAAATTTGGTATTAAATTCAACTTGCAACTTCCTCGCATTCCTGGGAAATGAAGTGATCGTATAAGGATTCCGTTTTTCCTTTTAAACACTTTTGGTCTCTAATCGTAACCAACGAGTGCAAATTGGGGGTTTTCTGTCAAGGACTATTGAATGTACCTCAGGTATAACTCAAGGGTATCATTTAACTCTGCCGTTTTTTTTAGCTAAAGTGTGTATTAAAGCACAATTGAAATGATTTCCGAGACTGTCCTGATCTCTTGTAAGACCATTTAAAAAAAAAGGCAGTTGTAGTTTGGAGTACAATTCAATTTGAACGCTTTGAAAGCGGGTTATGAAAAACCTATATTTAATTAGTAGCAAATGCCGAGTGTTTGACCGAAATGGGGCTTTAGGGTCTATGCAATGTGAGTAAAATTAATGTGGGTTCGGGAAGCAATAGGCTAATTCGCCTATTATTAAGCTACTCAAAAAATAGACAACGAGACAGTGAAAGGAATGAGACTTACGTCGGTAGTGATTGAGTCGATTGACTCCGAAATGCTTCTTCCTCCTATGAGAAAGAACTCCGTCAAGTTTGCCCGGCAAAGTCTTCGGAAGCTTAAAACAGCCATATCAGATTGAGTTAAGTATACAGATTTAGGAAACCTAAATGTTTCGCAGCCATTTTGGCTACATCATTCCAATTGAGATTGTTATTTATGCACAATAAGAGGACGGAAAAAGGGCTAGTTGTCAATTATGAGGAATCAAATCACTTAATTCAAATGGTTCAGCCTTGATGTGATGTTTGTTGGAGACAGGAAAGTATCTTTTTCTGATATCATAAAGCGCCAACTAAATCACTTAGAATACCAATAAATAAAAATAAAATAATCAAATCCTTTGTGAAATGTTAAAAAATTGGTTTGGAGTGAATTGTCAAAGAAATAACTGTGGATCTGGTCGTCGCAGTTTTTTCGAAAAATTTAACGAGCACAAAGAAATGGTGAAACGGGTCCTGGCTTTTGAATGATCTGCAGCGCCAATATTTTTTATTTGTGTTACTATTATTCATGATATTTGTTTTAATAAATTTTTTCCCGATCGAACTTAATTAGCCTTAACAAATACTAACACTCATGTTAGAAATTGAACAGCAAGGATTTTCCCTAAAACTTAACTCTCAACTCTATTCTACATTTCTGCGAGACAATCAATTCCTTTCGGAAGTTGCCACTTAAATGAAAGCAACTTTGACCTTCGTCTTGAGACAACTTTCTTCGACCAAAAACTTTTCTCAACCAACAAATGATAAAAAAAAAACAAAGTACAAAAGAAATCCACAACTTTCTCTTGTGCAAGGTGCTCGAAATCATCAGACATTTGAAACTCAACTCCATTTGGTGTAACACTCACCATAAGTAGACAACCATTCCGAATGTGTGTCCCTCCTTTGCTGAGCTTTAAGTGTTTGCGCAATAAAAATAAAACTATTCCGCACACATATAAACTTTATCATTTTCATTTGAAAACTGCCAAGCAATGGGTAAAGAAAACCATGGATAGGATTGCGACATCCTCCAATTCCAGAACAGAAATTCCCTAGTCAGGAACTCTGCGGGACCAGTTCTCTAACTTAAATTGGCTTTTGCCCGAGATATCGACGAAGCTTTTTCGAAAAAAATGAAACGACGAACGATTGAGACTTAAAGAGCGCAACGAAAAAGTTGAACTATCTAAAATACAGCAACAACTTGTACAGGTCCTTTGAACGATTCCTCTGCACAGTGAAGGTGACTAAATGAAATAAGAAAATTCCACATGTCATTGGAAAAGTGAGGTCCCATTCGTTAAGAAAAGAAAACCAATTTTTCAAACACTCTATCAATCAGTTATAAAAAAAATAAATTGAGCAGATAACAAGCATCGGAGGACGCTTGACATTTTCCAAGGAATTAAAAGGATCACGTCGGCAGCGGAGTTAAAATGAATACACGTAGATTGCAGCATGACATTGAAATTAAAGCAAACATCCTTTCCCCAGTCTCCATGTAGGAGTGTCAATGCAGCAATTCGGTATTTATATACGATCTATTCTATAGGTCCTATTCTAGGACACTTTATACTTCGTCCTGTTCCAACTGTCGCATAACTTTGGCAATAATTTTGCAAAAAGTATCTACCACACATGCACAGATTTTCATCTGTAGAAATAAATTTTTGGCCTCCCAGCGTAAGTGTGGGTTTTTGTTTGGTGCAGGATATGCATATCCTGTCATTGTAAACTAGAAAATTCCTATACAACATATAAAATTCCTTTTGGGGATGCTGAAAGTAACTTTTTGGATGGAATTCAAATAAATTCATTGTCAAAATCCTGTGTGTTGCGTTTGTCCTGATCGGGAAATCGGAAAGTCTGAAGATTGGAACATCCTCGCTTGGTTTTTTGCCACTCCATGCAGTGCCGGCCTCGTGTAAAGGGAATGAGGAGGATTTACTAGGATATTTTGTAATTTTCCTTTAGGATTCTCTGAACAAGAATTAAAACAGAACCATTCTCTGTCAAGCGCAGTCTTCCTCCTTGGCCAATACTGGCGGAATGCATTTCTTCCAGCGTACATATGTACTAGTATATTTTTCAGAATGAATACATGCCACATGATTGGACTTTTTGGGCGGGGGTTTGTTGGCGGGTTATCGACTTGCATATAGTTTGTGGTGCGTCTGAGAGGATGCAACACACTCGGCACTCCATTCAGAGAGTGATTTATGAAAATTGGTTCCGATGCCGAAAGTTTTTCCATTTTTCTTTTTCGGTTTTCCACTCGTGCTCGGAGAATCTTTAGTATCCTCTGCATCCAGAACAACGAAAAGGGGAGCACAGGGCAGAAACTTTCTTTTGTTGATTTTGATTTTCTTAAATTGCATATTGCATTTTGAATTTTAAATCGTATCCTGATTTTTTTTTTATATTCTTTCGTACTTGTTCGGTGTGCTCTATTTTTGTTTGTGTTTGATGCAGACATTTGAGGATACAGGAGTTGTTAGGTAAAAGTTTGTATTTATCCTTTGTGAGGGGTTTGATTCTAATGTCATTAAGCTTAAGGGGGCAATTCTGCAGACACTTTTTGAATATAAAGGATGTTGGAAGATTTGGTCTTAACGTTTTTGATAGAATTCCTTTAGAGCAGAAAGGAGAAAGTTTTAATACTTGCATGATCAATTTATTCTTAGAGGAGTAGTCTAAGCGTGACATACCTTGAGAAGAAATTTAATTAAATGGCTTCTTCTGGCGATGTGAGATGGGCAAACTCTTAAGTGAAACATGGTAAGGAAGAAGGTGCACAAATGATAGCAAAGAAAAATGATTCAATTTTGAATTGAGGATTATTTTGATACCGAAGAATCAAGAACACAATGTACGACTCTACTTTATTCTGTTTTAATTATAATTGGAAAGAAATATACTACAGATCTTTATTGTCTTGACTGCGATCAAATGACAAACGAAGAATATAGTGTTCAGAGTTTGACGCTTCCTAGAGAGATGCTACAAGATGTACTCTAGAATCGGTGTCAATTATGTCGGTTCGGTAGCAAAACCAGATAGATATCAAACCAAAAATTGCCAAAAATTTTAATATCGAAAAAACAAGAACAATTATGGAATTCAATTATTATAAGAAGGATACAAATGCACAGGGAGAAAGGAATTAATTTTTTTTACAAGTATATTTGTTTAATTAATTAGTAAATGAGAGTTAAGATTGAATATGAGGCCTTTCGTTAATTAATAAATAATTCGGTAAAATAAATACACAATTAAAAAAAAAGAACAAGTTAACAATGAGTGGAAATTTTAATTTATTTTATTTTACAGGTACAAACTACTTTGTATCCTCTGGATTATAAAGCCGGTTGTTATAGTTCGTACGATAAAAAGCGGTATACATTTACAATAAATTAGTTTACTTTTCTTTTATTTACATTGTTTTATTTTTGGGTTTTATAAAACTTGCACGGCTAAGTTATATTTGACTAAGACATTTCACTGAATAAATTTATTTGTATTTGTGGGTGGATCGAATAGCTCAGTCACATTTGGTAATTTTTTGTTATTAAAGTACTTTCATATTTGCTGTTCAGTATGGATTTCGCCGCAAAAATGCCGCTATGCAAGCTCTGGAAATTTTTTCTTGAAAAACTCTGAAGATGTTTTGTGTTTCCTAAAAAAACTAGAATTCTATTCTCAGATAAGGTTCTTTTCCTCCTCGATTCCTTTCATAATTTCCGTATTCATAGACTTCGGAGGAGGAGGAGCACTACAAGCGCTTATGTCGAGTAGCGTTGAAAGTCGTACTTATATTCATTCAGTTGAAAATGAAATGACTTTTTCTAAAAATGACGACATCTTACCGGAAGATATTATTTTCGCACACAAGGTAGTTTGAATTGACTATCGAGGAGTTTTCAGTATCGAATCTGTTTATAAGTAATTTCTCATAAAATTACCCTGAATGTCCCTTCTTCCATGAACACTCGCAATGGCTCGATTGGCCCTTAAAGACCATTGAGAAATATTGAAAAGTTACCTCCAAACTGGATGTTTTTTTGCCGAAACAATTCAAATATTGTTAAGAAATTTTAATTGAGATAATACACCAATTCATGAAATGGACGCCATTTTGTAAAGTAGGTTTGTGAGACTTAATTCCCCAGTTGACAACCGAACATATATTCGAACGTGATCGAAAAACCTCCCATCAACAAAATATGTTTCGCACTTGACTGAAGAGAATTTTGCATAAAGTTTTGAAGGAAATTGTTTGGGCTTTAGAGTAGCTCAAAATATTTTTCCAGATTCGATCAACAGATATATTTTGAACTCATACAGCCAGCTTATTTAAAGCGTGTGACATTTAGAATGGCGTCACAATCTGTGCAGATTATTGTCGTCATCTATCCTCTCCCTCTCTAATTGGAATTTGATTTTTCGCATCTCCTGACAAGCAGCCAAAGAGGATATTTTATTTCTAATAAGCCATGGAAACCTCAAGATTGTAGAAGACTCATAAATATGTTATAATGAAATTATTAATCAGTGATGTTGGTTCAACTTGAATTTCTGCGCAGGTTTCTCGGCCCGTCCCACGTGAGTATAAAACGACGACGAAAACTGTGACAACTATTTTATTTTTTTTTTACTTTATTATTATTATTATAATTATTTTATTGAAGTTAAAAATTCATTGCGGTTCACAAATAATATCTGCAAAGCCGGCAGGGCTTGTCTGCAGAAGACTATTCAAAAAAGCTCAATTATAATTTACAAGTAATAATTTTCTTTTTTACAGAATTAAGGGAGAAATTTTTCGCATTTACTATATAATTGATTCTACTTTTGACATATTTTCAGAATTAGGTGGGAGGTCGTTAAACACTCTTGGGATCACGACATCATATCTCTTTCGACCATATTCATTTCAGAACCTAGGAATCTTGAATCGTCCTTGTTCTCACCTTCTTGTGCTAAATATCTGCTGGGTCGGGACATTATATGGACTGTTATTATAAAATTGGGATAGCACTTCACACTTATGTAGTTGTTCTATATAAAGAATTTTTCCTTGGTGCTGATTTTCCGTGCTTGATCGATGTACCATCAAATGTATTCTTGTAAGAACTGATTGAAGAGTCGTCCACGTAGGCATATATTGCGCTTTACTTGAGGATTGAAAGCATATCGTTGACATAAATAATAAACAAAAGTGGACCTTTTTTCGACCCTTACGGGACCCCATATATTATGTCTTCTTTACTGCCGAAGTTGAACAGAGTACAAAAAAGGCATCGGAAGGTCTCGTAGGTGCAGCTGAATATGTCACAGATGAGTCGTCAATTTGAACGAACGATTTGTGACGCGGTTGATTTTTACACGGTGGTCCCTGCAGCGAATTTAATTGAAGGCCATGAAAATATTTCCTCACAAAGTGCAGACAGTCAATCGCATCTTAATAATGGTCATGCTCTCAGCGCTCCAGTTCACGATTGTCTGTCAGAATTCATCATGAGTGACAAAATGAATTAGGACTTACGAATTGGAACTGGAGGATAAATGATTCCAACAGGACGTTTCAACAGCAAGCAGAGCACATACGAGAATGGAGCGATACGTTTTTTGGCCGCCGGTTATTATTTCGATTTGGCGGTTCACCCTGGCCAATAAGATCACCCGATTTGACAGACACAGATTACTTTTTAACAGATAATCCGCGAGTGCGATATATAATTGTCGGAGGTGGTACCTACTTGACCGATATCATATTCGAGCAGCAACAAAATAAAACTTAATGATCCAAACATTAATCCAAAAGAAAATTTAAAAAAATATGAAGTTCACTTTTAAACGTTAAGCCAATTACTATCGGTTGAATGTTTTAGAGCCAGCTTGTTTATTACTTATGAAAAAGTTTTTATCAATTTCTGAAATCTCGTTTAAAATTATTTCTTCACCCTGCAAAGCTTAGTGTTATCATATGGTACATTCATCGTTCGTATTTGTGGCGTCTTGAATTCATTAGTTACCAAGAGATTTGCCAAAGGTTGGTCATCACTGTTTCTTTGCTTCTTTTGACTTGTTTCAATACTGAATGATTAAAATCTCTTTTTCAGCAACAGATTAGATATTTTTCCAATAGTTTTTCTTTTGTAAATAGAAAATCTTTTAAAAGCAAAATATATAAAAGAGATATCTTCAACTCACAGTTTTTTTCACAAACGATACAAATCCGTATCCTTTCGATTTAAGCGTTTGTGGATCCCGAACAACTCTGCAGTCTCTGTAAAGAAACATAAAAAAATAAAAATGAATGAATATGTTTGATATACCGGGATGTTAAAGCTAAGGAAACTCGTGAAATAATATCCCTCGTTTCAGGGATAACCAAGTTACTGTACCGCAACTGAAAATGCAAATGCGTATTTTTACTTAATTCTAATTTAATATTTTTTCTGAGGGTCCAAATGAAAGAAAAAACGAACCAATGGGAGAAAAAATCGCATCTGCTCTTGAATGTGTATCCTGCCATCATTCCTGGCATGCTAAAGTTACATATTTCTTTAAAAGTCGATTTGCATATGCACATTGCACATCGCAAATATGGAGAGGATAGACTGTCTGCATCGAAGGACGATTGTAGCTGTATCTGCTGCTTCATCAGTGCATTCGCATAAAAAATGCAAAAACTTTAAGTAACGAAAAATTCCAAAAAATACACAGATGAGAAAGACCAAAGAAAGAATTCGAAAACAAGGCTAAATGTTACCTCGAGCACGAAGACGAGAACGTAAAACAAACATTACCGGTGACTCCAAATAGATGTGGTGGCATTGCAGAAAGATATATACCAACCTATCCATGCCCAAGAGAAAGGTTTCTCTAGAGTTGCGGGTGCTGGTGTCGTATATAAACCTGATAAAAAAAAAATTATGTGATATATGTGTTTGTATAACGAATTGCATCAATGCAAGAGTAGGTGTAGCAATAGTAGTTCTCGGTTTGAATTGTCGTCACCGTCGTAGTCGTCGCCTGAATTGCAGTCGAAATCGTAGCCAGATCGATGGGCGAATGCCAATGAAACATTCAACAACGGCAATCCCATCAATGTGAGTTCAAATATGTCAGGATATCAGCTCATCCATAGATATCCTTCCGCATTTTAGACATTTAGGTTTTTCAACTCTGCACATGTTCCTACGTATGCACATCCATATCCAGGCACGACTGTGGCTGAATATCCCATATACGAGTACATTTATCCGCATGCACAATGAAATTGACTCGGAGATGGGTGGATTGGAGAGGATTGGATTGGTAATGGCCCCGTAGTGTGAGTCGAAATGGAAGACGATAAAATAAAAGGAATGGGTAAAAACCCCCTTTCGAGGGCAATCGAGTTCATGTCAATCAATGAGCGGACGATACCGACGACGCTTACTACGATAAGCACGAGCACGAACACGAGCATGAGGACAACCTGACGAATGTATCTTCGAATTGTTTTACTTCACCACCACTAGATCCAGTTGAGAGGGCAAAGCCTTTTGTTGCCCCTGAAAGTCAATTTGTCATATTTTCGATGTGTCATTCGATTTTTGTCACAGTTCAAGGTTAGCTGTCTGTCTAGAAATCCGACTTAGCGAATTGACTTAAAATTATCACCAGCATTATTGCGAGGCTTTTTAACTACTTTCTCAAAGATAAAAATTATCGGAGTGCTAAAGATCTACCCAATCATTTTATTTAAGAATCAAGAATTCGATTCGAGATTTTAAGAACAACGGCTATACGAAGAATATTCTTACTATCCGCAATTGCAATCAGATAGAAATGTAAGCAAAAAAAAGGAGAAAGCGGACCCATTTGCCAGCCACTTTTGTGAAACGCTTACTCGTAAGGCTTCTTACGGATAGAAATTAACTGTTGGCCTCGGGGTTTCGTTGTAGCAAGTAGTATTTAAATTGAACTGAATTTAAATGAACGCTCCCTTAGAGTTGGGATTCGTTACAATCAATGCAAAGAAGAAAAAATTATGATGGTTAAAAACAAAAAAAAAAATCATTAGAACAGACTTCAAACGCTTTTACAAAACGAAAACCTATTGTGAAGCACTTTCGAATTCAACGTTCACAAGGCCGATTGGCCTAATTCAATTTCTCCGACCAAACCCAAATAAGACACAACTATTCGTAGAACACTAAGTTGTATACCATTCTTCTTGAGCTGTTTCTATACCTCTCCGAAATGTCAAAGAATTTATCCTGGAAATTATGTTCTATTGCTCAAATGACGTAAAATAAACTATTCCAAGACCGACATAATTTGCCGGACCGGATCCTACAAGACAACTCTAATATTCAACCAAAAACAGGTAAAATAATCTTCAAATTTATTTCGAACGAAAATTCCAATGTGTCACGCTAAGTAATTTTAATTTTCATCGTTCCATTTGATGAGAATATTGAGTGATCACGATATGAAAATATGACAGTAACTTTTCCGTCCGATCGTAGCATACTCTTCCACAATATGGTCTACCATAAGCTGAAGTCTTATGGACCTCAAAGAAGCTGAGCGAAATCCCTTTCCATCTCAAGTATGTATTTTTTTTTTAAATAATTCAAGGAATCTTATAGACAGAAGACCACCATCTGTATGTCTAATCAGAGTAGATCATGGGTTCGACAATCAGAATCAGACACCTAAACCTGATCCATCATTATTATCATTATCGAAAAACGTCTTCTCCCTGAGCATTTGGGCTCAGAATCCAATATTTGCCAACTGACCAGATCTACAAAATAACCAACTTAATCGTAAGGCTTGAAGGCTTGAGGTAAAAACTACGGCGGAGAGATATCGGGTTTTTCAATAAGAGCGCTACAAAAGTTTTTTTAAATAAAACAAAAACGGTTTTGGATATCAATGAAATTCTTTATTCCTGTGAAAGAACGTTTGATGCCATTATGTATGGAACTCGATTTCTTTTGCATGGCCACCACGGGCACGCTTGCAGGAGTCCAGACGCTGAACCCAATTTTCGACGGTTTTCATGCATGAATCGGCCAATCGCTGGCTTGTTGGCATAGACCATAGACTTGACGTAGCCCCACAGGAAATAGTCTAACGGCGTCAAATCACACGACCGAGGCGGCCTAGCGACTTGACCATTTCGTGAGATAACACGTTCGCCAAACTTGATTTCCAATAAATTGATTTTGACATTCGCTATGTGGCTTGTGGCGCCATCCTGTTGGAACCACATGTCTTCCAAGTCCAATTGGGGCCAAAAATATTCGGTTATTATAGAACGGTAGCGAACCCCATTCACAGAAACGTGCTGGTCTTGATCATCACGGAAGAAGTACGGCCCAATGACGCCGCCGGCCCATAAACCACACCAAACCGTAATTTTTTCGGGATGCAATGATGACTCATGGAGTACGTGTGTATTGCTTCCTGACCAATTCCGCATATTTTTCTTATTGACGGAGCCATTCAGCCATTCAGATGATTTTTCGATGAAAATCCGAATCATTTTTAAGATGTTGCTCAGCCCACTTCATGAACATACGACGCTTCTGGTGGTCAAGCGGCTTCAGTTCTTGCGTCAATTTAATCTTGTAAGAATGTAGGCTAAGATCTTTTCGCATAATTCGCCGCAACGACGTCACAGAGATGCCCAACGCTTGAGAACGACGTGTGAGAGACACATTTGGGCTTTCTGTTAAAAAAAAAAGCGCGGAACAAGTCAAGCTACTAAAATTTCGACAATCAATTGTACAAAAGATATAAAACCCCTCAGTTCAGAAAGCAGTCCTTTTCTAGAACAGCCGCTTAGTTCACTGCAACCCCACTTCCTGACGTCACAAAAGACGATCACGTTCCATGGAAACGAGGGCAAATTTCCAGTAAAACAAAAAGAAAAATCACAGAAAGAGCAAAACACAGGAATAAGAAACCACAATGCCGAATGGAAAAATCCACTCAATACTTCAATTACAATAACCAGCTAAAAGCCATATACTATACATTTAACGGTAATGCTAAAGGGGATTTATGATCCGGTGCTAGAACCCAGTCGACCACCCCTTACCACCCCATCAGTGCATTTCTCGTCCATGATTGTGCGATGTACGCTACCGGCTACCACAAGCAAAGCCGCCATTCTTTCAAAAAGTCAACATCCCCCCAAGCTGGCAAAAGGCAATGGGGTAGCTCCGTTCCATATTTAGCGCATTTCGAATTCCCTGGCGCAGGAAGTTTCACTACTCGTTGCTATCACATAGTTCGGCTTGGTTGGGTGGTTGGCAGCACCGCCACCGGCATCGTTTTCTTTGAAGATCAACGGCATCCATTTAAATAGGATAAAAGCGTGACTGCAATACTTATACGGACTTATGATTTCCATACATATATGAGAACGTATACAACCCAAACATGTACGTGCAATGCCTGCCAGCCTATCCGTGGTTAATGGCTGACTATGGGCCACCACCAACATCCATCAGCCCGTCAATCACACTCTTCAATTGATAGTGAATTATGTGTTCGCTGTTAAATCAAAGACGTATTCAGCTTTTGCGCCATTAACGGTGTAAGGGGCTGCACATTGTTAAGAGGACTCGTAGTCTTACAAAGCCATTTGACTGGCTTATCTGGCGAGTAAATATTGTTATTTAATTCTGTTACATTTGAATTGTTTATGTTTAAATTCAAATTGAATGGAAAAGCACATTTGCTGTGTGTGATTTGTGAGAAGTTGTGTCTTATGAGATGATTTGTAGGTACTTAAGCGCCCGAAGGACATGCGAAGCCCGAGAAGTTTATTTTCACAAAAAGAAAGGAATAAACGTGTGCATGAATGCCTTGAATCATATGGAAACCTTTGATATCTGAAACACTTGGAAGAGCAGATCACACAATTTACCATTTGAGTTTTTCTTTAGTCTTTGTTACTTATTTACCGTTAAATCCTAGAGGCTACAAAACAAGCTCTTCAAAATTTAGTAAGGATTCTTATTAATATTTCATCGTTCAAATTACTACTTTGACACTCCACAAAATAGCAGTCAAATTGCAGCTCCGTGGATTTGCAACTTATGTGCAATAAAAAGATTCTTAAAAGGCTTGAGTGAAAAGTAGTCGCATATTACTTGACTCACGGCTTGTCCCAACCCAAATTCTTAATTAATGGCATTAGAAAACATTCATCATGCGTCGGCAGTGCACTCCATGGACAACACGCATTCCGAACAATGTAAAGTTAACCTTATAAGCCATCGAAGTTGTAAAGCAATAATCTTCAGAAATGAGTCATCAACCATTTCTTAGCCTTTCCGATGTTAAAAGTTCGATGTCGTAGAAAAGATATTTGGAAAGGAATTCGAAAGCGCAAACAAAATATTTCCTGTGATGATAGAAGCTTTCTTCGGGACTGCAGCTTAAGAAATCATTCCATATCCAATGGCTGTTCATTCGAACAGAAGATTCTTTAAGAATTGCAGAAAAGAGACAGAGTTGCCATAGATAGAGATACCATCATTTAAGGTTCTGGGTTAAGGAATCTATAAGATTGTGGCTGGGCAACAAAATCGAAATCAATTCCTATCAAATATAATATTAAAGCCCGACGTTATGCGAGTAAACAGTTGCTTCAGGATGTTCAATGACAGGATTTCTGCGTGGAAGTCTTTGGTTTTCACGTTCCTCATTATCACCTAGTTTACGTGCAAACTAATACTCATTCCTTAAATCTTCTTCTCCTTAAGGATTTAATGAGCTGCATATTCATCAGTAGCTAAGATGTGACATAGTCGAAAAGACACTGTTCAATTTCAGCGACTTGTCAAATTGGATCTTTAGATACGGAGTATTTTGAATGTTTCGATGATGGTAATTGCGGCAGTTCCTGGCTAAGCAGGCTGTTCTTGTTCCTCGAGTTGCCCATATAAGTTGCCTCCTTATGCAGAGCAGCTCTCATAGTACTCGTAGAGCAGACGAGCGTTGGTCTCTACACATAAAAAGACATCAAACTATCGTACGTCAAAGAGTCATCAGCGCAGCATTTGGTAGTGAAATCAAGCAGTGATTGGTTTGATGGCATTATGCCTCGGTTAAATTTTATATCCATGAATGACACTGGCTTCCATTTTTTTCGGTCTCATGACGAATCTTTGTCGCCCTTTGACGCGCAACTGATAACTGTTGATTTTTATCGGAATATTGATAAAGTATGCAGTGTTTCCGCTTTTATCCTTCCAAGTACTGTCCTTAATACTCCACTCATACTCAAGAGTTTATGTAATAGAATAATCTTCTTCCGATCAAAAGTAAATATTCTTCAGGCGAATTTTCGATGCCGAATCACCCTTTGTAAAACGCTACTGGCGTATAAGCATGATCTATTAAGTATATGCAAGAGCACGGCACAAAGCTAAAGACCAGTCCCAGTACGGTGTATCATCAAATGACGAGGTAACACCTGAGTTGTTTGTATCATTTAATAAGTCAAAGTTCTTGTGAATGTCTTCTGACTAAGATTTCCGAATTCCCCAAGCTGTAACATCGAAAATTGAGTCCATTTATAGAAATAAAAAAAAAACCCTTTTGGCATAAAAATTGCTGCTGCTTGGTTTTGTAAGACAGGAACCCCACAAAAACTTTTCTTTCCATGGCTGAAATAAATTTGAACTGGTCGAGTATATTCGAAAGGATTTCGTTCACATATAACAAAAGCAGTGCTAAAAATAATTCCTGGATTGTGGCAATAAGCACGAGCTAGTAATTCATATGCACTCACGCATTTAATTAAGGCGGTCCGAGCAAAATGCTTTTGGAGGTCTCGACTCATCCTACAAGTAAATGCAACAACATACCAACTTTGTGATTGTAATATTGTCTGCTCTGATTTTGATGGATTTAAAAAAAAAAACACCACATTCCCTTAGCATTTTTATTTAAAGTATATTTATTATTTATTTCATTGCAGTAAGGCGTAAAGCACCTTTGTATTCATTAACAGCTTCTGTCATGGCTTAATACACCTCGATCCTTTGGAATAGAAAACCTTTTTCATAAGCTTGTCATTATGATCAAAAATACTGAATATATTTTTCTTGATTAAAATCCCTCTTCCAATATTTTCAAAACATCCTTCGGATTTCAATTGTAACTTTCAATTCCAATTGCCAGATTCAATTTCATTTTGTTTTTCGGAAACAACTCATCAAACATTAGCTCATTGATGTGGATCAAATGAAAATTCATCAAATAACACGATGGTCCCTAAAAAAAAGGTCCATAAATCCTTCCTAAAGCTTCGCAAATATTAAAAAAAAAACGTAAAGAAAAACAAGGACCTTGTCGTAAGTAAATGCTTTCCAATTAACACAATTTCATTGTTGTAGTACTTTAATCTCGACTCAGAACATTCCAAAACAATAAAATCCACTTTTTCCCGACAATAAGTAAATTTGGAAAATTTTACAGACTTTCCATTTTGGGTGCCAATTCCATTTCTTAAATTGAACACTAGACAGAGCAACAATCCCAGAAGCACCTGCCAACTGATTAAACTTGCAAATTAATTCGAATTTCAAAAGGCCCAAAAGCGGAGTCGAGTTGTCCTCAATATCCTCGTCGACGTTTTCCCGAGAAGTCGTAACGTAAACGAACCAACGACTCCCATTTTTATTACGAAATTATACTCAGTACGGTAGTTATTCATGTTAGCATCCTTCTGGTTGTCCTTTCTCAATTTTTTTTTTGCTTTTTATTTTTTGGAAACTGATTCCGCAAAGCTGTTAGTTGAAAGTTTGCCAAAGTGAGGCCTGGTTGATTTTTTATTTTTTTGCTTAGCACTTTTTCGTTCTCGTCTTTCGGTTGAGTCGGTCGCCTCTATTCTCTGTAGGCGGTTCAGATGAAAATGATGACACTTTTTGTGTCGGCACTAAATGAACAGTTTAATTCAATTTTATGGGAGTTACTCGAGGTGGAATATAAATACATATTTTGTCCTCCTTCATCGAGATATGATCACTTCATTCAATTTAAGGCTTCTTTTTTTTTCTCATCCAACTAGAATGCACTTTAGAGGGAGACTAGGCCGCATAAGAATGGTGTTATGATTTTTGAAGTTAAAAAAGGAAAAAAAAGTTCTTAAAGAAATTTTTCTTTTGCGCCACCAATGATTTTAACGATTTGAGACGGATGTGTGAGTCTTTCAAACATATCAGTTTTTTCATGTTGTTCTTTGTGTGTAATACGAATCCTTTAAACGTAGCTTACTTATTAACTTATCAGGTTATTGATTCTTGGAGGTTTTGGTCTATAAATGGACTTGCTTCAATGCCTTAAGACATCGGCATTTTCTTGATCTTTGACCCGGTCTTCTCTCTTTGAAGGAAACTCTCGACTGGGATTAAAAAAAATTCGCATTGTCGCCCATTCAATCAATACGACCGAGTATTGTAGTCGACGAATTTTTGGACTAGATCCACATAACTGCACACCTCGTAGATTACGCGGTTGTACCTTCTTCAACGTTCACCCTCGGACTTGCTTTTCATCCAACTTTCGCATAAATATACTCGAAGGAGAACTGGCAAGTTGCGCGTTTTGCATAGCTTCTTCACTTAAGAAGAGACTTCGTCGGATCTTCACAAAGCAGTCTTTTGTGGACTCTCTGTCAAAATGGTGCTAGACATTTACACAGTACGCTGGGCGAAGTTGAGTAGGGTTATACCTCGGTAGTTGTTGCATGACATAGGATTGCCTTTTATGGAAGATGGGAGGAAAGAGCTGATATTCCAGCTGTCGGGCATGCTTTCACTCTCTCTCCCAGGACATCTCCTCCACATTAAAAAACAGCTGGTAAATTATCTGCACCCGCAGGTTTGTTGTTTCTAACACATTGACTGCTACGCTGCACTTTTTCGTGCGACACGACACGACATGTAGTGTTTCAAATTCTGTGATCTCCGATTAACATTTAGGTGCAAACTTCATGGCTTTTTAGTTTGATTCAATTAAAATTCATTGTTGGCGCGATGAAAGAGAACACGTTAAAACGGCTTGTTAAATGTGTTAAGCTTTATTATGGAACGCTTACGTCTTCTACAGTGGATGAGAGAACCACTTCGTCTGCTATGCACTAGAACTCTCTTTGTTGATTTTGAATGGGCAGCTGCTGGAAATGTTGAACAATTCCGTCCAGATCGATGGAAAATTTCCTGCACAATGTCGGAGCTGCAGCCTACCAAACTGGCTTTTGGCATCGTTTAAGGAATTGCTTTTAGATATTCTCGCACTAAGGGATTGTGTAGGTTTTTGATTTTGCAGTTATTTTTTTCGGTCTATCTCTGTAATCTTTCCTTTGAGCTTAATTCTTCGGTGCAGCGTCATCTCATCATCATTAGTCATCGGTGGTATTTGGTATTCTAGAATGGTCTCGGTATTTTCCTGAATTGTAGTTCGGTAATGTAAAGACACATTTTTGACGTTCGTTCAAGTTCGTGATAGTCAATGACTCATTTGTACCATGTTGGACCCCCTTATTCTTATCTGCATCCGACAATCAGACAAACAGACAGAGTTGATAAAAGCATCTCTGAACATTGCTTTGTGCTGGCATATTGAATCATTTTACCATTATTCTCAATTCTAGGTTTCGTGAGTTCTCAAGTTGTAGTGACTCTCTCTGAACGAGTGGGTGACCTGCACCTCTATCGATAAGGCAACTCCATTGATCTCTTGAAATCCTTTTTGATTGACGGGTTGTACTTCGAGGAATCTGTGCAGAGTTTAGCTATTCGCTTAGGTTTATGTAACGCGGTCCTTCACGGCAAGAAGTACGAAAACTTAAAACAACGTCAAGCGTAATGATTAACGGAAATAGCACTGGAATCCGATATCAACTGGCTGACGCAAGTCTCACGGACAGTAGAGTCGAAGTTTTTGAACACAGTTTGGGTTTAGCAGTCTGCTGCTCCCTACCTGTGTGACACCGAAAATTTTTCTTCGCAGTTCTTGGAAACCTCTTCCATAGCGATGGAATCAAGAGTAAGAAGAAGTACAGACGAATATAAGAATTAACATCGGACTTAAAATCTTCAAGTCGCAATTTGCAAGAGGATATGGATCACGAAAAAGCAAACGTAACACTGGAAATGGCCTGGCCAATTCGAGCACAACCCAATAGAGTTACTTTGGGACAAACGTGACAATGAGGTTTGGAAATAGTGTGCAGAATCGGATCGTTTTTGTTAATCGTTCAAGTGGGCCTGCAAATACAAATGCAAGTGAGGCACGGAGGCGGGTGGGTGGCGTATTTGGTTAAGGTTCTGGCTTTCAATTGGTTTAGGTGAAAGGATAGGTTCGAATGCAAGACTATGTACTGAACATTTATCTAGTTTTTCCAATTTGGTCAATTTTCCATTTTCCATTGTGATCAAAATAATAGCGACATTGCTGATCTGGTCTACCAGTCTGGATTGGTAGCATTGCTGTAGTGGTAACTGCATCGGCTACTGGAATTCGTCGTTCGAGTTGTGAAAAATAGTGGTTTGTGCAGAGAATATTGCATTGGACACTGAAAGCAGGGTGTTCAACCAATCTTCCGAAAACACAATCTTTCATTTTATTAACTAATCTTAAATAAATTCCCTTCCAAATGAGCGGAAAGCTAATAAGTCGATATCAAATTCTCCGTTCCTTTTCAGGATCCACCTATTCGAACTGAGTTACACTTTAGTTTCAAAGCATTACGCCATTCGTCTCCTTGTTCTTCTGCTCGCCATGTGCAACATGCAACATAAGAGTAGTCAGAACTTTTTAAGAGCGAATTATTTATAACGACTTTTGTTGTTCCTCCAACAACAAAATTCTAAAACGCAGCTTGAATATGTAAATGAAGAGTAAAATATACCGGAGCAGCTTTTATGTTTTTTGAGAAGACTGCAAAATATTTGATATTGGTTGAACAAAATTTTAAATTTTCAGCATTGAAATAACAAGGATGAATGAAAGAAACTTAGTTCGTTGGAAAATTTTACCAAAATCGCCTTATTAAGAATTTCATCCGGAAGAATATATTGCTCACGACATGCTTTATTGGCGATACAAATGGCATGCAACAAGTTTTATCTAAATTCGTGTCATAGGATATCCAGAATCTCCCCGGCTAAGCGTTGAAAGTGGCATTAATTTTTAAAACAACAATAAATCCCAAGGAGTGCACCTGAAAACAGGAAATCCCAATGTGACAGGTACTCCTGTTTCTGTAGCCACAGACTGAACTCCAAGGCGAGTGTCCTTCTTTGATTTTTTTTTTCCTGTTTATGGTAGAAAATTTTCACTTGCTTTTCTATGTGGCAAGGAAACTTTTATACTCTTGTTTTTGGTCAACTTCATTGCCTCCATTATCTTGTTGTCGCTTTGTTGTTAGCGGTTCCTTAGCCACTAGTTTCTTTTTCTTTGCTCTCCATTGCTTTGCCACTTGCAATTTTTGTCTTAGCTGTTTTTTTAAGCCACAACTTTACCATTGCACAAAGTACTGTGGTGGAATCCGTTTTCTTTTTATTTTCATCTCTTTTATTTTTTGACATTTGAAGACAGGACAACTACAAAATACTTCTTTCCATAAACTGCTTCCTATAATTTGCCAGGTGCTTTCCTTAAGGAGTTGGCAGGATGCACACTTTGTTGGTTTCATCGTATTTTTCTTCTTTTTTTCATTGTTGATTTCTTTTTTATCCTTTTTCCTTTTCAGAGATATATGCAGCGATAAACTATCATAAAAGTTTTATCCTTCTTAGAATAATTCCTGTGGGATTTTCCATTTTCCCTTATCCTTTTCCTTTTTCTTTTATTCTTTGCGTGGCGATTTTGTGGAAAACTTCTGGTGTAGGAGGGATGAAAGTGGAAAAAAAAATTCTTCACCAATATATATTCAAATGATTGTCGTCGTTTTGGATTCGTAGGATTTCCGTTTTTAACTCGTTTCCTATCTTCGGCGCGCGAACCCACTCAAGTCAAGAGGATACGGATACGGACAAGTGATACTTTGCATAGCGTAGGCGTTAAGTGTAAAGTTTCGTTTTGGTTTTTTTTTATGTGGAAGTTTCTTGTATCCCCAGACGGTTGGAGGTAAATATAGATTTTCCAGAGATGACTTATTATGGGAATTTTTTTTTCGTTCTTATTTGCTGAAATCTAGGCGAAGATTGGAAGCACGAAATTCAATTTCCATCATTCATGATGTTTGTGGTCTTAGCAATTTGCATTGCCATTTGATTTAGTTCGGATTTAGGGTTGGATTATTTGTGTCTTGATTAATATTTATAAGAACGATGAATAACACAATCGGGAATAACTTTGTTTAAATAGGTTGTTTATTCCGCAGGTAGAAGGGACATGTTTTTCATTTTATTTATAGAAATGAAAGAATTAATAAAATTAATAATAATTTTTTCGGAGGGCTCTCTTGAAAAAACCACTAACTTATAACAAAAGTATTTGGTATTTAACAGTTTATTTTAACTGGGTCATTTGAAAAAGTTAATTTTTTAAATGCGACCTGTGCAAGAGGATAACAGATGTATCTGTCTTGATGTTATACTAACGGCTGAGATTGTGGTTAACGTTAATCGTTGGTGTTTTGATGAAAATATCACAGTAAGCGTTTTTCTGTTTCTTGGGTTGCGAATAATTTTGTTGAGTTTCCAGCACACGGTACTGAGATTACGTTATATTTTTTGTTCACGACAAAAAATATGGCAGCTGCGGTAAAATTGGTTCAAATATATTCTAAGATTGGAGGCCTCAAAGATGTTGTTATTTATTCTCATGACTTCAAACGTGTTCATTCTACTGCAAGGAAATGCCTTTGTTTTATAGAATATGAAAAAGTAGTTAACCCGAATTTCAGGTTAAAGCCGGGTGCAGTCGGTAACCAAATGCAATGAAATTTAAAAAATAATATGAACAATATCTAACCGGGTGGATACTTAAATTTCTCGTCGGTTTTTTATAAGATTTTAATACAGTTTTGAATCAGTGACTTAAAATTTGCTGTAGTGCAGATAATATTTAAAAAAAAACGTACTGTGAGTACGTCCATTACTACCATTTTTAAGTTTGGTCTTTTTTTTTGTGTTACTTGGACAGTAACTACCGAGGTAGATATTCGTTGAGGTTGCATGAAACCTGTTTGGTTTCGAGATGAAACGTCCACCAAAAAAAGCTAAATAGTATATTGACCCATATCAACATCATTAGGCTTAGCAGCAAACTGTAGCAAACAAAAGACAAATCTGTTTTTAAAAATAGTTATACTTATATTATCTCAAATGGCATCTTTCACACTTTGTCTGAGTAAGACAATGTTCAGCACATACAGGTTTTTTGCACACAGGCATGACGAGTACCACGTTTTTTTTTTTTAAATCAGTTGGCAGCACACATTATATCCACTCTTTTGCCGTAAAAGACCGATGTGGTCTAAGGAATGAACTCATCATCTGCAGGGTCGTTTGCATTTATTGGGTGACCCAACAAACGTTCCACAGCGTTTTTATGGTAAAAATGGCTGTTGTTCTACGATTCTGTGCACGACACCTGATGTGTCGCATACCCAAGTTCTCTCCCAAGCGTTCAATAAACTAACGTCTGTGGCTTCTCTTTACATCTGGTGTGCCTAAAAGATTGTTTTTAGAAAAAAATTATGTAGGCTGCAAGGCTTGAAACTTCCAGCAAATTGTAAATTATAGCCAGCAACCCAGCATTTTGAGCTAACCCGATCTTAGAAGACACCGAGACGCCATCGCTGCCTTGAAATTAAGTGCTAAGCTAAGCTAAGCGCTTGTTTTTCTTTAGAGGTCCAACAATTGATAATTTCCAACCAGTTAATTTCGTTTTATAATGGAAGAGTCACCTCATTTGTGCGTACAAGTGATGCATTAGAACCTTAAAAAACAAGAAGGAACTTGCACCAAATGCATAGCATTTGCAAATGACCTAGCAATGCTAGTTCAAGGTAAACACCTAAACATAATAGGGAAATTCATGCAGGACATTCTCAACACCGTTAGAACATGGGCTATTGAAAATGAACTTCATGTTAACCTTAGCAAAACGGTTTTGGTCCTCTTCACAAAAAAAAAAAATATAAGTGTCTTCTACATCCCTGAGATTGGAGGTACTAAACTTGTAATCAAAGACAGCTTGAAGTACTTAGGGTTAATAATCGATAAGAAACTAAACTGGAGGAAAAACCTGGAGGAACGTACTACGAAAGCCAAGAGGGCATATTGGATATGCAGAAGGGCATAAGCGAAGTCCTGAAAATGAAAGTGAAATGTAACCAAGCCTTCTTTGCGGCATAATAGAATGGTGGATTACAAAAGATAAAAAATATGTAGTCGACAGGCTCACTTAAGTGCAACGCTTGGCATGCAAGGGAAAAATAGACGTACAAAACTTCACGCCGACCATAATACTGGAAGTGAAAAGACAAGCAGGAATCTCTGTCACAAGACTCAAAGAACTGGGTCATTTTGACGACAGGAAATTGTGAACATTGTTAGGGCGATGACACCTCTACTAGATCCCCATAGCGACCTAGATGAGAAAACTTTCATTTTCAAAAACAATTTTAAGACAATTTTTCCTAGAAAAACGGAAAAACGACAAGAGACCCCGGTGTTATCACAATTTATACGGATGGTTATCACACATCGTTTGAATCGGGGGCAGGGATCTAATGTCCGAACCCACCACCGAACCCATTTCTGCTTTCAAGCAGAAGTTTTCGCAATACTAACTGGAGTGCAAAAGCTCACCGAACTCAATATACGGGAGAAGCAAATACTCATCTACTCCGATAGTACTGCAGCTATCAAAGCTATTACAAACCCTCTATGAGTATCAATACTGGAAGCCACACGCGATCCATAAGCTATCAATAAGAATATTCGGCAAGAGTGTGGTAATTTATCACCCCTAAACGATGAAAAACGAGGTAAAAAACACCCGAATGGACGTTGACAATGGCGGCACCTTCATCTCCAAAAAATTTAAGAAAGAAACCTGAAATTCCAGAGCACAAAATTTTCGAGTATATGCGGCTCCTCAATGGAAAGATCAATCTGGTGGAAACATATCGTGGTCATATTAGTTGCTTGAAATACAACTTTTTATTAAAACCAAAGGGATGTGCCTCATTTGACCTATGATTTGAAAAGGTGTACTTCTCTTTTTCTAGCATGATGTCTTTCAAGGCTATGTCATGCATCACATGTACTAAACAAGAAAGGCCATTTTGTTAAACAACCTTTGATTTGATCTGGAAGTTTAAATTAAGAACATTTCTTCAGTAACCAGCAACTATTCAAAAACATAATCAACAAGTCCTTGCAAAAAACTGAGACTTTTAAAAAAAAAATAAAACATACGAAAATGCTTATAAAGCCCGTTTTCCGCAACATTCCTTTTCGATTCTCATTATTGAGCTTTCAGAAGCAGGTTGTACAATAAATAGTGATTCCATGGGGCCTTTCGGAATTCAAT
Organism: Orthonevra nobilis; assembly: GCA_963555765.1. Taxonomy (NCBI): domain Eukaryota; kingdom Metazoa; phylum Arthropoda; class Insecta; order Diptera; family Syrphidae; genus Orthonevra; species Orthonevra nobilis. The sequence continues at coordinate 23,344,086 of OY743225.1, read as the reverse complement.
ATTTTTGGTCTGTTGACATTTTCACATTTTCTTTTGCAAAATTGTTCACTTAGTCTTAGTATGCGTGGTGATAAAAGATAAATTACTTTCTGCACGTCAACAAACGAGAATTTTATTTTAACTTTCCTGCATTGTCGACAGATTGTGTTCGTGAAACACTTGACCTGTCAAAAAGTATTTCTGGACTTTATAAACATTTTGCGTGCTCCTGTCAATATTTCTTTAATTCATGACGTTTTCCTGTTTCCTCTTCCACTTTCATCGTCGGAAACTTCAATCATGAAGTCCACAAGCGACAACCCCCTTCTGATCAGATCTAATTAACTTGCGAAACGCGTACAAACCGAGCTGCATGTCGCCTTCACCAAATCGAAGAGGACCTATACACAAATATGAGCCAAAGCCTCTTACCTGCCCACAATAAATAAATAAACTTTTCCCTGCAAAGTTACACGCAAGAACAAAGAGGTCGTACGGCAGGGATCAAACAAATGGGCACGAGTCCATACCAACGAAATGAGCTAATTTAATTTTGGTGATTTCCGCCAGCCAACTGTTCCCGATGAAAGTTGATTAAATCAAATTTTCACAGGACATGCACACGTCAAGTATTAATTATCCTTTTGTTCAGAGGGTCCGCTTTCACTCTGCTCAAATAATTTGCTATCTAATTCGGAGAAGTATGAATTATGACGAGCTCAGATGGGTCAGACGTCCCAATGGACGGCAGCAGCATACAAAGAAACGGCAACATGAACTTTTCGCATATCCTTTGTGTCGATGACTGAAGCGGGGTCGCTTATTGAAAGAACAGCAGAGAGGTTCGCATAATGTTCAATTAATCCGGCCGAATACCCAAAGGTATTTCATTGTACATATACTATATGTTAGCAGATGTCCTTTTTGTCCATGATTCTTCAGTAGAGTTTTGCTTTATTTTTTATTTCAGATCGCCATAACCCTTTTTGCATGGAATATATAAGGACTAAAGCGACGACGGACTTTTAGATTTTTACCCCAAAGGACATTTAGATAATAATTTATGTTCACAACTGCCACGTCGCCTCTGTTTCCTGTTTAAGGAGGAAACTTTTGTTGAGAGTGGGCAATTTTTGCAAAATGTCTGATGTCATTCATTGTTCATGGATGGCACAGTTGACATACGATTCGTGTACATTCTATGAAATGTTACTATATACCCTTAGTTGGAGTGGACAACGGAGATGACATCATTGATTGATTTAGCTGTCAATCTGTAATCATTGAAGCAGAATAGAATATTTCGCATGTTGTGCAAATGACGTGCCAACAAATTAACATGCCACTGCACACACAGAGTACACAGAGACGCATTTATTCCCTCAGAACATATGTGTATGGTTCATTGCTGCTGTCGCGTCCTGATTCCCGTCGCCGAGACACATTTGACAACAATGGTCAAGAGCACATGTTGTGGTACCGATACGAATTGGATATCTGTCGTCGGGCATGTCTCGCTTATGTATGCCTTCCGTAGCTTTATTATTTTCGAATACCATAGGCAATCGAAATGCATGATATCTAATTGTAAGCTTCGATGATTATAGAATTGGTTATGTTGCTATTTCAGGCAGTCAAATAACAATCTTAACAGTAAGAAAAAAATCACTGAAAATAATAAAACAAATAAATTTGCTTTGAGGTTTCCGTACCCAAAAGATACCAACGGAACCCTTTATCGTAGCCCTGCTTTTCGTCCGTCTGTCCGTTGGTTGCAGAGCTGAATCATTAGAGGAAGAAGTTGTCACAGAATATATATCATACTTTTATGGCCGCTTTAACAACAAGTTATAAAAATATTATAATAACAATGTGGGTCCCCATGTATAAAAACATGTTTTGTGGGGTAATTTGGCCAATTTTTTAACTTCTCATCAGAAAGTTCTTGTTTTTTTTTTCAATAAATACCTCTAAAGGGGGTTATATGAACGCTTAGAGTTTCTGATGATACTGGTAGAAAGGATCATGGATGAAATAGAGATACGCACTGATGCACATTGTATTACCGTACGATCTATATAAAGATTACGCTTGAGGCTTAACTGATTTGCTCTTTGCCCATGCGTGCAGGTAAAAACCGTATAACAGAGGATGCTGTGAAGGTATTGAAATGAGCTGACTGGCTCTGCAATAATTTGTCGACATAAAAATTATCGCTTGATATTGAACCTGCACCTTTTTACAAATGGGAGTTATACTTCAGAGGGAAAAGAGTATTTTTGAACATCGCTTCAGGAAACCTTTATAATAATAACACTTTGATTTTGTGGACATTCCCATCGCTAGAACGCTTTTCGATACTGATAATTAAGGATATCTTGGAAAACGCCAACCAAATTAAATTGTATACTCACCTCTTACTCATCGGATCCTGCGAAAACTGATCCGTTTTTTTTCGCTTTAACTCAAAACAAGCGATTAAGTCTGCAATTTGGACGAAGAATCTCGGAATTAATCCCCAATTGCACCGGTTTCCAGCAACGACAGATATCGCGACGGGCAGATGTTAACATGTTAGGCAATATCAAGTTAAGATCAGTACAGTGGTTCTGATATGCAGTCCATTTTGATATATCAGAAGAACAGAACGAAGACTTATCCTTGGCAATTAATCTTATTTCGAATTTTCCAAACAATCTTCTTGACAGTTTAGTGTAAATGTTGGATGATTTTACGGACCTTCGAAAGAAAATCTCTCCGAGGGTATGCTGAGGAGAATTCAGCGAGAGGACAACAATGCTCGAGCTTAGTGTGTCCTCCACCACATAAGGGAAGGCTAGCCCACGGTACGAAGATCAAAGCCGTTAGGGATGGAATGCAGTTTTAGGTCAATATGAAATCTTCCAAGATTCGATGTCCTTAAAAACATACAGAATCTAAATGATCCCTAGATGTGCATTCCTTCTATTTTCACAATCAAGACTTCTGAAAGCTGCAGAGGATTTGAAAATTAAACTAGATATTTGAGACAAGTTATCATTTGTGGGAGCAACCACTCGTTTGGTTTGGCGGAAAAAAAAAATCAAAAATCAAGTACGGAAAAGCAGTTCCTTATTTAGTATTTTAAAATTTTGACTATTTGATGATTAATGCAAGCATTTTCGACTTTATGTCAAACTCTTTCAAATAGTTTTCACCTGAAAATCAAGCTCCAGAGAAGGGTTTCTATTTTATTTAGACTTTTGCTGGTGAAGCCATAAATTCCATTATCTCAGAAACAAGGTACCAAAGGGTCGATGTTTGAAGAGAGAGCAAATGCAGACATGCCTTTTTCAGAGAGCTAACAGACGAACTGCAAATACAAACGAGTATTCGCATGATGTAAAATTTTTTATGCTTTTTCATAATATGCTCATAATTATATCTTTACAAAAAAAAACTGTATGGGGAGAACCCCATGGATGCCGGGAGATTGAGTTAATAAACTCACCCTTGTTTCGTCATCGATTTTCCCTGTCAAAAGTGAAATCAGAAATTCAAATAAGTCTGTCCAGTTTGAGAATTTGTTAATAATTTTTATTATTTTGGACGATGGAGTTGATAGAAATTTAAAAATATTTTCTATGCTGAATTACTTACATGTTCATTTGATTTTATAACATTCAGTAGTGATATGTTTAATGGTTTGTAAATTGTTTGTTTGGCAAAGATTACATTTGGATTAGGGTTCATTCTTAGTAGGTAATTATATGTTTGCACATCGAAGAAATAGAACGCTTCTATTCAAATGAACTGAGGAATATGTCGGGTAGATTGCTGGTCTACGCTCTGGGTTGTTTTTGGCATAATGATGTTATTGTCTCCTTTTTAGAAGCCAGTGAGCTTTGATGGGACAACAACTTCGCGATAAACTAATTCGTTTCCTTGGATATTTGGGTTTAAATGTGTTGGGCGTTTTATCTTGCTTATAGCTTAGAGAGTGAAAAGACTATCTGTGAGAATTGCGTTTCTTCCGTGATGATATCGCTATCTTTGTCGCAATATCTCAATATCACAAGTGCTTTTATGGAGAAGGTGGAAAGATTGCATTTTACCATGTTTACTGACACCGGCAAAGCCCTCGCAGCTCTGCGAGCCGTCTAAGTATAGTATGTTCCAGTGGGAAAATAGTCCAGAAACTGAAGGAAGTGCTGGGTATATTTCTCTTTGGAGGTCGTGTAGTTTGAATACTTTGACAGACTGATGTCAACCGAATTAGGTGAAAATAATCAAGGATATATTTGTCCGTGTGCAAGGACAAAACAAAAAATCTTCCAGGGTTCCTCATTTTTGCAAAGAAAATCTTGGCAGATTTAAAAATCCTACTGTTTAACTACATATATTCCACCATCTATTAAAATTGAAAATGCTGGCTCTGAATCACTAACTTGATTCAAATTTAATCGCCGAACATTTTATCAAACACTGGTCAGCTTGTTGAAATGATTCAAATTTTTCCCCTCAAGTCAGTGAAGTTAAATTTGAAGTAACCTATATATTTATGCAAAGCAATTGGAATGACCTTACACAGTCACCATTTTACGATCGCATATCTTATCCAGTGACCAAAAATGCACCATCCCGAATTGAAAGACAAATTTTCTTATTATTATAAAAATATTTTCAGTCAAGGCGTGATACAGCCACAAAAGACCTCAATTGCCTGCAGAAAATGAAATATTTGCTTGAATCGGAAAAGACTAAAGAGGGTGATGCTTTCAATCGACAAGATCTAAAGAATATCGCCCAAATTGCGTTTGTTAGGAGACCTAATCAACTGAAGAGAAGCTGCTTAGATAGATTATTTTTGTCATGCCATACACAAGCTTATGATTTTCACAAATCACAAAAATAAATCTAAATCTTAATCTGGAAAAAAATAAATAATGGAAGGCTATCACTAACGAAACACCTAAAAGCTGCTTAAAATAGGACTTTGACTCGAGATAAATGGGGCTTTTCAGGTTCTGTTGTTTGTATACACAGGATGATCCGTGACGTCGAATCGTGGAAGCATTGATTACCTTTTCTACTATTAAATTAGAAAGAATTGGCAACTCAAATAGCGATGTTAGCGAAGGAAGAAGCCAACCTTGCTACGATTTATGTCAAAGATGGAATAGCTATGATAATGATAGAGAATATTTTGAGAAGTTTATATGCAGTTTGACATAAAATTCGTATCAAATTAAAATTTTCTGAATGATTTTTGACCATTTAAGTTTGAATTTCGAATCGATTGGAAAAAAATGTGGAGCTAAACTTTGTTTTAGAAGACATGGCATAGCCTACAGCCATTCAATTATTATCCGCTGATATATTTAATTATATTCCTTATTAAACCTCCCTCGTTTGTCACAAGTCCCCCATTCAGTAAATCTAATATGCGCCCCAAATGCGCTTCAGGGTCCTTAATTATTACCTACTCCCGACAAAGAAAGTCATGAGTAAATTGGCTTTACTTTGAAAATTTACTATCTCTACGAGCACTTGCCTCAATGTACGATAGAAATAGATTAGAGCCGCAAGGATTTTTTTTTTCCTTACAAGAGCCTGGAGCCACATAACTTCTTACCCCACAGCTCTAAAAGCACATGCTTTGTTCCCTGTTAACAAAGATAACTTATTAAATCCTTGCTAGACAAAAGGAGGACAAGTACCAATGATGTTCTTCTATGCTCGCATCGATGATAAGATGGCGGTAAGCTTTCTGCTCCTGCCACGCCACTTTCTGGTGCTCAGCAATGGCATGCCCTACACATGTTAAGCGCGCACATACATATTCTCTTCCTTCGGGCGGTTTGCTTATTTCATTCAAGTTGTTGCTGGCATGCAAACATACAGACATACACATAACACATGTATGGGTACATTTATCCTTGCATGTCGGTGCTCCACAATCCACATCGGTGATGGAATTTGAGCAAAAATTTAAACTTGATTTTACACCAACTCACAGGAGGAAAGATCTTAAGTTTCTTGCGTATGATTCTTGGCATTCGTCTTGGTGGTTGTTCCTCTCGTTTGCTTTTACTGCCAATGTCTCTGCGTGGAGTCATTGTCTCTTAGGTTATCCGTTGTACCCGGTTCCGGATTCCGTACGCGCCAACCTATTATTCGTGTTATCCTCTTTAAATCACCACTACGTTGGTATGTGTGTTGTCTTTTTGGCAAGACGAACTTTCAAATAAATTCGTTCAATCTTTTCCAACCGGCTTCATTCTGTTTCGTCCTGTCCTTGCCTCGCTCCAGTCGTCCGCTTTTGCTGCTTGGTTGGGGGTTGGTTGTTCTCGGCAAATATTGTTGGCATTGTCGTCGGCGGCGCTCGGTGTGGCCCTCGTGTCTTTCACTTTGTGTTCCGCTCAGCAATTGGACGGGTTCATCCTTTTTGAAGTATTGGAGTATGATATGTATGCATGATGGGAGAAAGGAAGGCTGATTCATTCACATGGATATCCTTGAATTTCATGGTTGAGGGTGCGCTTTAGGGAGCAACACCGTATATTGATTCTTTCGCTTCCTCCGGCAATGTTATTGATGTTGCCGGATTTTTTTCGTCCCTTTTTGAATTATTATTTTTATACTTATATAGTATATATATTTTTTCTCTTTAAATAGCGGGGAGGGCGAAAGAAAGAAAAAAAGACTTGCTTACTTATATGTCTACACGCTTATGGTATGCTTTGATTTAAGGATTCAGAGATGTGTATCCTGTGTGAGCGTTGACGCTAATGGCGTCAATTTAAGAGGAATGTTGTGGTGTATGGAAGTTTGTTGGACTCCTCAGTGAAGTATGAATTGTAGGAATGGCTAAAAGGGTTGCTTGCTTCAACGGCAGGACTATTAAAATAACAATGTTAACTCAATATGTACGCCATCGTGCTGCTTGTGATGTTCTTTGAAAACACTTTCCTTGAAGTTTGTGTGAAAAGTTAAAGACGGAATGCCCAAGGAGCGGCGAGGCATGATGTTTAAGTATTGTGGCAAGAAATTAAGAGTTTGTCATACATTTTCTTGGGGCTTCGTAGATAGTGCCTGTTTTTGTTTATTCAATGGCCAGGATTACAATGTAATCATGCTTAATGGGATGTGTGCGAATAAATTATACAAAGTACTTACTTTTGTGACTTTTGCCGCATTAAAAAAGGTTATGGATGTCAGAAATGATTGTGATGATGTACTTGAGTCTATTTATATGAACGTTCATGCTTTCAAATGAATAAAAAACAGTCTGGGACAAAATGAGTCTCTGTATTTTTTTGGTATGTAAAGACCGCGGGAGAATGCTTTCTTAGGTTTAAGTTTAATGGATTGCTGAAAAATATTCAAGAGCTGCTGTGATACCTGGGCGAGCTTTTTAGTGTAGTGAATCCAACAAATTTATTGGGTTAATCTCGCATAAAAAATCATCTGTCCCAATGCGAATTTAATGCAAGTTCTATGACTGTGGTTATTTCTTTATATTTAGCATCACTCGAAAGTCAATGTCTCTGTGGTTTAAACGAAGCTCGAAGTATACAAAAATTCAGTCCGCTTTATAGCTTTCCGACAAATATACCGCTCGATAATGATTCCGAGAAGTTGCGCGTAAGGAGGAAAAAAAAAGATTGGCCTCCGCTATCAGCAGTTTACCCTCTTGGAACTATTTTATGCCTTTAGTGACCCACTTGACGGAAGATCCTGATCAAAATTTTTCCAGGAATGATTCCATATAGACGAACGATTGTGGAAAAATCTCAATGTTCTCATAGTGATCTTACAAGCCTATTGTTTGGATTTCCTCAGCGATTGACCACGCAAGGAACAGGCATCGATCTTTAAAATAATATGCCCTCATTAAAAAGATTGGTGGCGTGTTGTTTTATTTGCGTAATCCTTATTTTATTTTAATTCATATAAAACATAAAGTTTGTACCGAAAAACTGTCAAACAATGACAAACTTAACCGATAGCCTCTAAAAACTTTTTTGGTAAAAAACGTTTGAATTTCGAGTAACTGGCATAAAGACTAATCAAAATAATATGAATATAAAAGAGTTTGTTAAAGAACTCTCACAAATAATGGATCTTGAGTAAAACTGAAACAAAATATATTTGATGGTGGGGTTTTTTGTTTCGTATGGTTGGTTGGTTGGGATGAGCTTTGAAAGTGCTCCAGATCTTCATCTTCCTCCTCACAACTTTGGCATGTTTATCCTAGACCGAGTCTGTGTAAATGGAGATTTAGGTTAATGAGCCCTGTTTTCAGTCCCAGCATAAGCCGTAGAATCCTTTTGCTGGAGTTCAGAGCTCATTTAGCCGTCTTGTTAGTCGGTTTCATTATTATTGATTTTGTTATTCTGCACTTTGTTAGGTTGGCCCTGTAATTTTTGAATTCTTGGGTTTCCCATTCGTTTATAGTTCTTTTAATGGTTGTCAGCGGGGCGCCCATTTCCCCTACCAGGTTTTGGTAACTGTTTCCTGCTCCTTTCCTAGCCAGTTCGTCAGTTTTTTCATTCCCCGTGACACCTTCGTGCCCCGGTACCCATGTTAGACTTCCGTCGTTTGAAGTTTTCATTGTGTTTAGTTTGTGTTTGCACTTCTTTACCAGTGTCGAAACTGATAGCGGGTTTGCCATGTCATACTCTATTAAGGGGGAATTCATATAAAAGGCAATTAATATTTTTACCATTCATACAAGAATTCAGAAAAAAATAAAAAATGTTGAAAATTTCAAAAATTAGCAGTTGATGAAATGGGGGTCTAAAAAATTGACGTGTAACTATAACCACGATTTCAACCCTCCTAGCAATCTGAAACCAAATAAAAAAAATTATAAATCTAGAATAATGTCTGGAACTACGGAAAAGTAAGAATGATTTCTTTTCACAAAATGGCGACTGCCTGTAAAAAAAACAATTTTTGTACCCCTTTTTTTGACTGTTTCGAATTTAAAAAATAATAATAGAAATTTGGGAATGGGGATAGTTCCAGATATAGACGGGTCTTTAAAAAAGAATCTCTAAAAATTTCAGGTAAATCGGTCCAGTAGAACCTGAAAAATCGTGGGTATTGTTTTGAAAAGACAGAGAAAAGCGCGTTTAAAGTTTCGCGTAAAGTTTTCCGCAGTCGAAGTCATGAAATGATATTGTAGACTTATACTTATTCAATTTGCCATTCCTGTTTCATATATTGGACCTTTCTTGACTTCGAAAAACTATTTTCCGCGTTTCTCTCTTCATATCGAGCAGTTCTCCTTTGATGCGTTGGATGCTCGTATCTCGGAGCGGTCAATCCGGGCGTTCTCTTGTTTCACATCAAATAAATGAGCTTCCGGTCTAATTTTCATTCCCATAAGCTCTATCATTTTTAAAATAGGAATGAAGCCTTCATTAAAAGTACAAACAGCAATAAATGTCGCTATCTCAAGCATCTCAGGTCCGGAATAAATAGGTTTTGTATCGATAGTCCAAATCAAAGAGTTTAGAGAGGTTTGAAGGTTAGAATTCAACTGTTAGTAGCTGGACGTTAGTGAACACTAAATATAAAATATACAAGTCACCTTTGGTTCTTGTGTTACAATATATACAAAGAAAAAAAGGTTTTACTGAGAAATATGGATTCAAGAAGACGGCGAATCCCCAATGTCTTTTGCTCGATTAGTTCCGGCCGAACCAATTTGGATACCGGGTTAGCAAAATACCGATGTCTCCGAAAATAATTTGAATTTTGAAAAGTCCTCTTGTTGATATATTCTTGAATAATTGAACTTTGAAACTTTGAAATAGATTTTTTTTCCATATTTCTCCATTGAAAGGCCCTTCTGTGCGGTGTACAATGCCGTGGTAATTTTTTGTGAGCACCATCCAGCAGTCATCGAATTCGTTTAATTGTCTTCAATGCGATTTGCTTTATCTGGTATTGCCTATGCAATGGTAGGCTTTCTGCAGTCATTTTCATCTCTGATCAAGGAATTCTTGTGGTAAAGTCAAAACCATTACAGAAGGTCTCCTTTCTTTGAATTCGTGCAAACTGGACTGAGATCTTTTTTTTAAGCAAAAAAAATATGCATCTTTCTTCCTTAACACCGCCAGCTTGAATATTTTTGTAGCTTTTTTCCTGTGGACCTTAAGCAAAGTTTCCCAAATCGATTCCAGCACATTCTTAGAATCAATTTGATGTACTACTTCCCCAAACAATTCAAACAGTATATTTCGTAAAAAGTTTTCCCAAGGGATACATGTTTCGGAAAGGAGAGGACTTTCTTCCAGAAAGCAACATCCATCAACACCTTTAGTCTTGAAATATTCCTACCTTCTTTCCTCAATGAATTCTTTCCAATAACTTTTTTTTCTCTCAGACGAACAGAAAAGAAAACTTTTTCGAGAAAACTTCAACGTTCCATTTTAATTTTTTTCCAATCGAAAATTTGTCGCAGCTTTTGATCTGGTTCCGAGCTTCATGTGCCATTTTGTGGTTCTTCAACACCAAGTGTTCTAAAAATAAGGGTGTCAATAAAATATTTGGCAGACATTCGCAGCGGTGGTAGAAAGTTTAACGATTCGAAGCCGCTCTTTTGCTGTTGGAAATACGATTACATATAATTCAGCTTTTAGATCTCTTCAAAAAGTCATCTTTACCCAACTTCTAATAATAATATCGACAGAAATAATGGCAGGAAATAATGTTCCGCACAAATATTTGAGATTTCAAACATGTGCAGCAATGAGAAAGCGCATCATCCGTTTATCTTTCAAATGAATTGTATCCTGTGCGAGAATTCAAATATCATCTTGAGACGTGCTGTTGTTTATATACATTTAGACGTCCTTGAAAAGCACTAAAGCACCAACCGAGACTGAAGAAAAACATAAAACAATACCAAAAAGGAAATGGATTTTCCAAAGTGAAGCCAGCCAGCTTTCCGTACTTCTACATGTATACTCTCAGGAGACATCTCTTGTAGAATGAACTCAACCTCCTTGGGTTCGTAGACCGTGGGCGAGCTCCAAAGAGCATTCAGATAGAATGAGAAAATATTGAAATTTAAGAAGATTCTGTGAAAGAAGGAGAAAGAAGAAATGACAACACGATGACGACGAAGAAAGCTGAATAACAAAAACAAAAAACGTATTCACAATTCCAGCTGTTCAATCTCCTCATGATTCAGCTTTCGCCTTCTATCCTGTCTGTTTAGGGCGTCATGCACAAGTTGTACACTTGTCTTGCTTGTGTGCAAAAAGAGTAAACAAGAGGAAGAACACACACATACAGCATTCCCCTGTACTTGGAGTTAAAATTTGAAAAATAAGAAAAAGCCGAGACCCATACAAGCGACCAACGCAACTAAAAGTATGGCCAGCTAGCTCCCTGCACACTCTTCGACTCACAATGTACTGTCGGTATGTCTGAAGTTGTTGGATACAAATGGAGGCGGATAACAAATCTGATTGCATTCGTATAATAAATTGCATTTAAAGTTCATCCTAATCCAAGGAGACGAATCTATCTTCGCATCGTTGCCGTTGGTTCGTCTTCCTTGTTTGGAGCATCAGCAGCCACAAACATAAGGTGGATATCTTTGGACGCATGCAAAAGACAAACAGCTTTGTTTGGACAGACGTGCTTGAGGATAAATTCTTATATGGTGTATCGGCTCTAGAGACCAATGGAAGCACCAGGTGTTCTATGCCATTGTGATATATTAGCATGGATAAATAAAATTTTCAAGAAAACATGGCTCATCTGCTTGCATTTTGTGATCATTATAATGATGCTCTAACAGTACATTAGCCGTTAAGATGATGAACAGATTACGTCTGGTTCATTGGAGTATTCTAAAAAACAAAAACACTCACATCGGCAATCCACATTTCTGATAAATTTTAACTAGATAACATTTATGGGATGGCTCTTTAGAAAAGCCGACAAAAAATTGAGATTAAATTTATTTAGCACACTTCTTCTAGGAAGGATTAGGAGAAGAACTGGTCTGGGACTGCTGTTTTACTCCACAAGTGTGGATTGGGTGCATTCCCTTAATTCACGGTATTTTTTTCGAAATAAGTTGTTGTATTTTGGAAGATTGGTTCATCACTTTGCTGTCAGAGATGATACAATGCCAGATCATCTGCACAAACCATTACTTGATCGACACAAACATGTAACACGAGTACACTAACTACTACAGCCAGGTCACTCACCTGATCAGACTACTATCGCTGGTCGACTACATAAGTGATAACGCCGCTTATTTGATCTCAACTTAATTTGAAAACAAGTATTTGAACCTAAAAGCCTTCTTAATTGGCGATAAGACAGCAGCGATCACTTGGGAGTCCAAAAGCAGTCCACATCCGAAGGAGTGCTGCATTTGTAAGTTTGGGCCACGTTGTGTTTTTCCGAAAAAAAAATGCGTATGAACTGCTGTTGCGATATGCTTATATAGTACTTCCGTCATCTTCACGTGTTACCTGCATTCCAAGAAACTGGTCGATCGGTCCCATAGGAACCACGTCGAACTCCATGTTAATTTGCATTTGAATAAAATATTCGAACTGGAACATGCTAAGAGGATATCATCTACATCCACGGCGATTATATTGATTTCGTTGCTTCTTTTTAAAGTGTATACGCAAAAGTCAGCATAGCACTGTTTGAAGCCTAATTTTCCACAGACCTTGTGTAATTTAGCGTTCCACTCACGCCTAGCTTGCTTTAATCCGTACAATGCTTTATTTAATTTGCAGACCTTGTGCTGATTTCCTTCTTCAACGAAATGCTTTGGCTGACTCATAAAAATTTCTTCCTTTAGATCATCATTTAAATATGCTGCCGTTTCGAGTGTTATGTACATAATTAAATATGGTTAGAAGTTAGTGTTGCTGTGTTACAATATTAAGTTCTTTACTTTAATTCATTTTGCATTTCAACATATCTTAACTCCTTTTTTAACGGTCCCAATTCGCCTTTGCTTACTTCCGAGTACGTTTGTACTTTTGAGATATACCTATGTGACAGTCGCTGGATCTCCACCTGTGATTTAAAAGCTTTATATGTTGATGATACAAGTGGCCCAAAATATATCACCCGATCGGAAGCTGATCTTACTTTGCAAAAGGAGGCATTTCTATATTGTTAGATTAATAAAGTGTTGTTACAGAGCACACGTCTATAGGCTAAAGAATGCTTAAACGTGGAAGTTTTTATACGAAATTACTTGCCAGTGAATAAGTTTTTTGAAACATCTTGTATGAGCGAGGACACTTTGGTTCTTTACTGGTAAATTTGTCGCTTTTCCGGCCTTCGACTTGAGCTTAGCAACAAGTGTACTTTGCAACGTTGTACAATAAATTCAATAACGAGCCAAGGACACTTCTTTCTAGAGTCCCGAACATAAAAAATCTTTTTCCCAATAAACTTTTCCTGAACGTAAATGATCCGGTCAGAGACCATGAGGCCTGTTAATGTATTTTGAGAACAAATCAACAAGGATTCTCGAGGAATCCTGTGAAGAAAATTGACAGAATTTGTTACGGCTGAAAACTGCTGACTTCTTTTTGTAAAATTAAAACGAAGTGTCATGAGATGCCTATCAAGAAAACGCCCACTGTTTAGGTTTTCACTGGAACCTAATTCTGAAGAAAACTTTCTAATTTCTTAGACGTTTGTTTCCGTCGATAAAGTCTAAAAGAGCTGCCTTTGCCCTAATACATACCTAAGTCTTATAAGCAAAGCCCCAAACCCAGTATTGGTTACAAAAAGAGAGAGTGGAGTTAACCCCTCAGTTATGTGAAGTATTTATCGTCGTATTCCAAAAATCTGGTCTTTTGTGATGTTTAAAGCAGTTTTCCGGATGATTTTTTTTTATCCATTTTAGAATGAGAAGAGAAGGGATTTTATTTTCATTTTCATACCCTTCTTTTTACTATTTCATCATAATCCATTTCTAGGAAAACTGAGTTAAGCCCCTGTTAGAAAGCGAACGTTGGAAGGGCCGGTCTAATATCGCTTTCGGGGTTCTACATTACGCAATGGAAATAACATCCATACACCATGGAAAGTGCCCTCTCAATAATGCAGAATCTTTTCTTTTGAAAATTTGGTCGTTTAATGACCATACCTAAGCTAGCCTCCTCTTAAATGGACCTGAAAATTTGACTTAAGATCTACTGGTGCTATTTCCATATTGAAAAAAGTTTGACCCAAAATATTCACTAATGAACCCAAAAGTGTCTTTTATAGTACGTATTTGTGTTGATTGGACTCTGCGCTTCGTACACAGATATAGTCGTAGTTTTTCGGACTTACTTATTTGAGTAGCTATTTGAATGCCATGTTAACTAGTGAGTCTAAAGGGTTCCCTTTATTTCTGTTCCTCACAAAAAAAGCATAACACAAAGGATAAAAAGGAGTTCACCACACTTATGTTAGGTACTCATTCAGTAGTTCATTGAAAAAAAAAATACTATTTCGTATAAAAACTGAGCGCATCGCTGTTTTTTTTCGGTTTTGTTCTTTTATAACATGCCACTCCTTCATTCATGGACTTTAATTGAAGCGAAATGGGGACTCGCATACAAACATTTAATTTGAAAGTCCACTCACAAAACTTTTGCTCAATTAAAAAGACGGGTTCTTATCGTTTATTTGCTGCCTCTGAATTAAAAAAAAAATACAACAACAACACAAGAGCCAAAAGAGGCAGCATTTTTTCGAATGGACGGCTTTGAATGGACCAACAAATTCGCCATGAACTATATATGCACACGAGGCGAGTAATTATTATTTTATTATGAGGCTCGATTATACACAAAGCAAAAAAAAAACGGAGTATAAAGAGAGAAGGAGTAAAAATAGAAAACTTAAATGTATTTAATTGGAACATTCCCACAGCTATGTGTATGAGCTGCTTTTTCAAGCAACGTACCCTCGTGCAGAGGGGGTAAAAATAAGAAGCACACATGTATGAACTAAACGATTTGAATGGTGGCTTATGACTCTTCTGAAATCTCCGTTCCTGTAAGATCCCTTTTTTCTTGTTCATCCCAAATCCTTGATAAGAGGTTCTCCAGCTAAATCCGGAGAAAGAAAAATATTTCATCGTATCACCATCACCCTCAAGGACTCCAACTTTCGGTAGCTTTCATCGTAAATTTACCCAGACCACCCCGACCTTTCGTTTCGTGTACAATGCCATTAAATCCTTAGCGGATCCATTTAACCACTTATCTAAGTTGGCTTTATCCAAAAACAATCCTTTAAAAATGTTTTATTACTTACACTCGAATAATTTCAGATTTTCTTCGGTACTCTTTTGTTTTTCATTCACTGCCAATCGGTCGCTTCCTGATCTCTGCCATTCTTATTTCGTTCCCTTTTATCCCCTTGAAGGTTTGAGTTACCTCGTTTTGCAATAAACACACGCATACACATACATTGGGTGGAAGGATTTTTATATTTCCCATTCCGATAAAGTTTAGAACAATGTTATTGTTTGCTTGGTGAGACGGGACAATGTAGGTCCGTGTGAAATACACCCACACACAATTGAAAATGTGAAATTTTTGTAAAGAAAAGTATTAAGTTTCGTTGCGAAAGGATTAGTTTAACATTAAACAGGACGTTGAAGTTTATTTTCTTTGCTCTTGTTTACCCATTCTGCCAGTGCTGTCACTACACGATATGAAGATTCAATTTTTCACCCGGAAACCATAAAACGGATAAGCTTTTGGGAAGTTGTTTTTTTCTTTTAAGTATGTGCTGCTATTTCAAAAAATTGAATATCTCTAGGTATATGTGTACATACTATTTCCATCAATTTGTGTTCAAGACATAGTTTAGGTTAACATCTTGAGTGGTTGCAGCTATATGAGATTTCGGAGCTCATTGGTTTTGAATGGATGTATATATTTTGGGCAATGAAGAGACATTTTTAAAGAAGGCACAAGCTGATTAATATTTTCTCCTTAAGAACCTCAGCTTATGAGTCTTCTTATGAAGACAAACTTTCAGTTTATCTCGAAGGATAAACAGAAAGGAATTAATCATTTTCCTTTTTTTTATACCTATTTCGTTCATTTTTTTTTCTTTTGAGAAAAATATACATGAGGGTACATAATTTACAAAAAATGCTTTGGTGCTTCTTTGAATTAATAAAACTAATATACTTGCGGAACCGACAAACATTGTCCGGTCCAAACGTTAATTTAAATTCATAATAATTTTCGATAAACTTTAAAATCATTGACACTATTATTCGGACAAAGTTAGAAGTTTTGATTGTTAAATTTAAAGGACACTCGTCTGCTCTGAAAATCACTTACAAAAATTCGAAACAAATCAGCGTCAACTGTGAGCGTATATTAATTATTTATTGAAATAATTAATTATTGGTGTCAACAACCAATATTTTTAGATCTTTACAGATGGTTCCAAAATAGATTTTGCTACTAAAGCTTTATTCGAGTCTTCGTAAATACTATTCACTTGGCCAGTACAAGAGCTGTCAAGGGGGTTGAAGTGTCTGCATCTGTTGAAACATTAACTGCTGCTCTTAGAGCTTTGACAAACCTCTTAAAAGTTTTTGAATTGGATCTTGAATGTAAGAAGTCTTTTCCATCGTCAGAGCTTCTTTTGACGACTTATTTACTCAGTCACTTTATGACACATAGTAAATCTTTATTGTTAGTAGCACTTCCTTTTCTTTTGTAATAAACACGCAATAAAGGGCTTATAAATGCACCCACGGAAGTGAGTTGAAACCAATTACACCTGAGATTCCCAAACACTACACAATCTTTCATTCTTCTCCTAACTCTTCAGCTCGCTCTATGCTACACGCATTATAAGAGTCTTAATACCCCCTTGAAGAGCGAGCAAATAATTTAAAAAAAAGGGCTTATGAATATCCTCATAATGCGAGAACATAACGCAGATGGAAAGAATAAGGGAAAATTAAAAATGCACATTGTAAGAGAAGCATGAAAAACCGAGTGTGAGAGAGCCTTCCACATTCCCTTTATGCCGCTAAAAAAATTAACCGTATTCTTGACAGTTCTCGTCATCTGAACATCAAAATAAGCTAATTTTATAAAGGTGCGCCCGATATCTTTGTGGACCTTTAACCGACCTCTTTAATAAAATATTAAGAGAAAGTCACATACCCCGGGATTTAAAAAATTCCGTAATTTTTCGAGTATAGCACTCACTTCGCAAAGTCTTGACTTTAGTAATGCACACTGGCTAACCAGATGGATCAACAAAACTAGTATGAAAACTCCTAACTCGAAGGACCAAAAACGCGCTCAACAAAACACAGAACGTGCTCAACAAAACACTTGCTTGAATGTAAGACGATCAGCAAGACAACAAAGCAGATCAAAGTGACCTTCAAATGAAGGGGAAGGTACAATTGGAAGGCAAAAATCCGTCAACTATACAGGCTCTACCACATCAAGCGAATGAAGAACAATGCTCCAGCTAAGAATGTCTTTGAATCGCAGTCACTAGGTTCCCAAAAAAACTTCAAATCGAACATCTGGTTCAAAGACAAAGCTATAGCTGCCATCCGCTACATCCTTGTCTTTGAGCTGAAGCTTGGTCTAACTAACTGGAAGTTGCGATTCTGGTACGAATAAGGATGAAAAGCAGATTAAACTCAGGCTTAGAATTTCCAAGATCCTGATAAGTATTTATGCTCCTTTTTTTTTTTTGCAGTACGCTTTCTAACAAATGCTTTATTTGTTGCCTTTTTGCTGGCCGCTGTCTTCATAGCATTGAATTCATGGCCGGTCGCTTAAGTGATCTAGGCTTCTCGTTTAATGAAAGCCAGGTTTTGTAGTTTGCACGGTCATTATAGATCCAAGGAGTACACAAACCTCCAAAGTTAAACATTCTTTCTGTTAGTTGCAAAAATCTGAATCAACTTCTAAAAAGTTGTTAGAACAGAATCGCGTATTATAAGTTTGGCGCGCATCTGTCGTCAATAAATCGTGTTCTATTTCGCACCAATTAACCAACTGACTTGATATCAATGAGTCGCAAGTGGTTTTGCTTCTTTGAAGGTGGTGCCTTCACTTTCCAATTTATTTGGCAAATTGGCTTTTTTTTTGCTGAGTGCATTTATATGTATGTTCAAAATATCAGATATAAACTATTATCTCTGTGAAATAGTTCAAAGGACTTGTCGGTTACTATTTAATATGCGAGCAGCTGCCGACTTGCATTTTAAGATAAACTCCTTAATTACATATGAAATGAAAAAAAACTGGTTAAACAAATGTCAATTGTATCCCTGATGCCCGATCCTTTGCTCTGGAATCAACTCAAGATCCTAAAAATATATTTATTGAAAAAACTTTTTTCAAGAAGAACTCTCACCGATCTGCGTTCTCCATCAATTGAAGTAATTCAGGTACCGTATTTTCTCTAAGTTTCCAGATTTCTCAGAAACATTGAAACGAATAAAAATTTAATTTTCAATTTCGCAAGTGGTTGCCCCAAAATTCAGGGTCTACATGATATTGTTTTCACATTTTACATGATAACAACACACAAGGAGTACACAAGGAGTCGATTTATTGAGCAGAAACATTTAAGCAGCTACGTGTTAATTTTCCTACTCATTGTTTTTTTCCAGGAATATATACGATTTCGTTTTTCAGGGAAATAACAAAATAAGAAGGGGAAAAATACTGAATTCATTTTAACGGTTGTCGATAAGTTTAAAAAAAAGACTTTCTTTCTGAATGTTTAAAGCTATATTTAAAGAAATTTGACATCGTAATGAATGAGATTTCCAAAGGGGCTTATAAGTGTCCTTTTTGTGTTTCAATTGCTATGTCAATAAAAATGATCAATTGGCAAGGCAACGGCTTACAAGTGTGCATGTTAGGTGTTAAGGTGCGTTTCCACTTGAGAGTAAAATGTCTGAGAGTAGCTCAAAGTCTACTCTCGAGAGTAGTTTCGTGAGTGTTGAGAGCAACTTTCGCAGAGTTCACGGACAACTCTCGCGAGTCGGACTTTCTGAGAGTTTCTCGCTAATGGACACATGTGTGAACCGCTCTAGGACAGTTTCTCTCACAGTACCAAATTTGTTCGTATTTTGAGAGTAGCTCTCGGCGAGTAACGTGTAGGATTGCGAAATTTTGGACATGCGACGAGACCAAGAAAATAATTGATTAAATTTTTTGTTTAAAGAATTCGCAGAAGAATTTTCATGCACTGAAAATTAAATTAAAAGAAAGATTCATAATTTGAGAAACCAGTAATTATTTTATAAATGATGCTGGTTTTGGAGGCATTGCGGTTGTGCATTTTTCCAGCCTCAAGACAAAAATATGTATTTTCCAATTGATCTTCAAAAAATAAGATTAAGTGCTAGTTGATTACGAAACGTGTAAGGCTTTTATACAAAAGTAGTCATAATAAAAGCACCGTCAGCTGCTTAACCGATTTTAGGCAAGGAACCGGATGAGCAAGCAAAAATTTTGAGAGTATGTGGGTTTAGTGGGGAGCGTTAGTGCTCCCAAATGGACAAGCACCTTTAAGGTCGCTACTTACGACTTTTGAAGGTAGCGGACTGAGGTTCATGACATTAAGAAAAATGCATTGATTGAAGCATTTTTTAAATTGCGACATTTTCTCCACAAGAAGTAATCGAGTGGCGTCAAGTTACCAGGTCCATCCGAATATCCATTTTTCTTAAGAGCTGAGAGAGTTATCAAAAAGCGGCAACTCCAAAGTAATTAACGTTATAACTTCGAGCAATGCTTTCTTTTGTCGCTAAATGGTGATGGGCTCCTGAAGTGGAAACGCTTTTTATTCTGCTGACTTGCGTGATTTTCAATTACAACTAAGTGTAACTATCTTGTCGATCATCAAACAACATACTTCCTGTGCGACAGTGATCAGTAAAATTCGATGGCCGAAGGAGAATATCTTGACTTATTTGTTTTAATGTAAACAGGACTCCCGTCAACAACCCTTATAACCCTTATCGCTCTTAAATGTAACCTTAAGCCCTATTGGGGCTTCTTCTGCACTGTACTGTCGACTTCTGGTCGCCGTGTTTTCCGGATTTGAACCCAACTCCAACGCACAATATATTGAACCATGTACAAGTGTGCAAGTGTGCATTCATAAGGACTAAATTTTCTCCGCGAAGGGTGTCGGCTTATAAGAATTTTAAGCACACACATCAACATTGTGATCACGACCTTCTTTTTTTCTTACTGAATATATTTCATCCAATAGTATTTGTTCCAGGTTTCATTTGTCTTTTTTATTAATAAGGTTCCATTACCGAGAAAATTTTTGTTCACTTCAGCATTAACTGAAGACCAAAGACTACCCTCCTCCTTTGTTTAGACGGCGGAGCTGTCATATCATAAGAAACCAAAAAAAACAAGCAGATTTTATATTTCTTTTCTATACTTTACATTGGAAAGCGAAGAATTTAACTACTTTTTTTGTTATTGTCGTCGATTGGCCTTCGCCAATTCACCCACGGAATTTCTGCATTATTTTTTCCGCTTCTACTTCTCAATCCGTTTGATGGCATTTCTTTGGTATTAAACCCTTTTTCTACATCGTACCTCCCATTCACCACCCATCAAGCATTTACAACTTTTTATCCTTCTGCCTGTCTCTCTACCTACAACTCTATGAGCTGAACGATTTAAAGCTAACTTGATCCTTATCTTTAATGATTTCGAAATAGAAAGCAAACAAAAGGAAGCGTAGACAAAAGCGAAAAGCAAATGAAAAAAAAAACTTAAAACGAAGGGGGGAACATCGGAGAAGAAATAAGTAATATAAATCTTTGTTCTTGTTAAATTGAAGATGGAAGAAATTTTAGTGTCCTTTGGCATTCCTTTTTTTCCTTCTAGTCTCATTTTTGGTATTTGATCCTTCTTATATTTTACTTTCTATCTCATTCGCACGAGTTCTTTATTCTTTCGAATTTTCCTTAGCGCGTCTCTAAACTTCTTAAAAATTTTTATTGGAAATGAGATTAAATCCTTCTTTTTTAGGTTGTGCGAGTATGTCCTTTCGCGTGCAAGGATTCTATTGTTATTTGCAACCCCAGTGAAAATTAGTCATCCCAATATTTGTATACGCTAGGGAAAGGATCACAATTGGACTGGTTTTGAAAAAGTCGGCTATTGGGCAACGGATAGTCCTTTTTTTCTGCTAGGAAGATTAAAATGTAAAATTCTTATCGTAGTAGTTAATGAAGCGATTAAATGGACTGTCGGGGGATTGTTAAAGGATATTGATATGTTTTTGGGGTTATTTTGTGAAGGTTTAAACTGGTGGCGGTTGAACTTTATTTTACTTTTTGTTTTGCGGCTTATATAATTGGTTTGAATGTGTGTGTAATGGCTGATGATGATGGAAGTGCTTGTTGGTATGTGCCTATAAAGTGATCCTTATGGAGTTAATGGGCCTTAAAAGTAATTAAAAGGATACGGAGGGAAAAAAACAACTTTGAAAGGGGATAAATGATTTAATATTCATGATTGGGAGGATGAATCATCAGAAGGACGTATGAGTTTTAAATATTCCAATCCTCTTATTGGCTTCTTACGTGATGTAATGTATTAAGCATTTAAGTTTTCCTCTGAAAATATTGCATTGAAATGTTTACAAGCATATTAAATGCCGAAGTTCAAAATTCGATAAGCACGTGTGCACAAAACAGATTTTAACTTGTGTATTAAGTTGGTCATCCTTAAACATGAATAAATGAGCGGTTAGTGCTGATTTTTTTCAATGAGATGATTGTAATTTATCAAGAATTATTAATCCGACATTCGTCGTTTGTTTCGATGTGGTATAAACAGATGCAGAATAGACCTCAAAAATCCGTGGAACGCTTTTTTTCCTCCAAGTGGTGAAATATGTTGCTGAAGGTGTCGAGGAAGAGCCGTCAGACAGACAGTTCACCAGTTACTTGCTGCACACCGTCAATCGCGCCTTTACAACGTGTTCGCCATCCTCAAGCGACGAGACCCTTTTTCCATCTGACCGAAAACGTACCAAAACAAAATGTGGGCTACTGCGGAACTGAAAGTTCATATTTTGGAGGGGTCATCAGACCTTTGTTCAAAGGGGACATGGCTTACAAGGCTGCTGTGACTTGTAAACGCTTCAAAACCATGGTCAACGAATATTATTTGCATCAAATTGACCAATTGAGACTGGAGGACAAGTGATTCCAAGTGGACGGTACAACCGCACAGAAAGCTCATGTTATGATTATCATTTCGAAAGATGCTTTGCCAACACCACAAGACAATTCTGAACCTTAAGAATCCAGTTAGAGGAACATCTCTGGAGAAGAAAACTCAGTAGATAAAGATGTGGGTCGAGTTCATTGCCATTTCAATGTACCTGCGAGTAAGTTGTACGTGGAAATCATCCATCCTGATAAAATCTAACCCGTTTAAAGTTCTATAAGAATAATTTTTTATAAACGAAGACAATCATAATTCTATTCTCTCCATCGACCGTTTCCGCCCTCGTTATGCCACACATGATAAGGGAAAAATCTCAGTTACAACGGATATAGTGTTTGACGCTTTAACATGATCAAAGCATATAAGTTATCGAACACTTGCCCCATTTAATCAGGCAATTTTAGCATTGGTCTTCGAATTGGACCAATTGACAAGTTGATAGGATTCGAACCCAAAATCCTTTTAATTTTTAGTTATGTGACTTTTTGCCGTCAAAATAATCGTATCTGGTTAATAAAATACTGCGCATTGAGTGAATGGAAATAAGGTGATATCAGATTACACAAATGAAGCAGTCAGGACAAAACTGTATCTGATTTTTAAACCAGTACCGTATCCTTCAGTTCTTCTTCAAATCCTTTTCTTCGCTTGGGTAGCCAAGGTAGAAAAAGAGCCTAGGGCCATTCCGAATGTGAGGGATATCCTTTTAAATAGCATATAACTATAGAAATCTTCTTCTGCTTAAGGGGGTATTTGAAAAGAAGATTCCTCTTATTCCTCTGATTCCTCTTAGAAAATGTAAGCTTATGCTATCAGGTTCCTCATGGGGACACTTAGAAGCTCTCAAGCCAATATGTACGACGTTTTTCAAAAACAAAGTATTGTCATACGCAACGCGATTTAGAATATCACAATAAACCATCTATACAATATAAGGAAAACCTTAACTTGACTTTAACTTAGTTTCAACTTCTTTTCAAAAAACTTCTTCTCGATGGAAAAAAACAAACAAAAAGACCCCAAATATGAAAATGAATTATATTCTACAAAATGAAAAAAAAAGTAATCCGCAAACTACTTGCTTTCGGCTGTGTTTTATGACTACGAAGCGAGAGTTAATGGGCAAGGGTTCGACAGAGTTGAACTTAGCTATATTAATAGAGCCACACTAAGGCGAAGGCCCTTCCAATGTAGTTCCTTGTTGCATAGTTAGGGTAATTACTCCTGAAAGCACATTTCACCCATTAGCATTTTTATGTAGGTTTCCTTTCAAAAGCCGCACAAACAAAAGAAAAATGAAAGAAAAGAAAAGCAGAGCAAAAAGGAAACGAGAGTCGAAAGAAATCGATCGTAACCATCACGGGGAAGCACAAATCTAGATGTAAAGCTGTAACAGGCGTATGAAATTAGTAGGCACAATCACTGCCATCTTAATGCCAAATATGAAAAGGACTTATTGTCAAATAAAGTCGGCACAATAACGCCAGCACAATAGATTAAAGAAGTAGCCTAACAGACTGTCATGCACTTATTCGTAAGTCATCTAATTCTTTAAATTATTTAAAAAAGTCCCTTGTTCCGTAAATTTTTTATTATTAAATAAATTTGTCGTCGTGATACGTAATTAATTTAACTATACAAAATTAAAAAAAAGGAAATGAAAGTTAAACTGCAAATGTAACCTTCGGTGTTGTGTTTGACATGTTTATTTCCATAGCATATGCTAGGACGGTCAAGATACAAATTATAAATGTACACTTTGGACCTGGCTGGCATCACAACATAAAAGAAAACGCTCCCATCTTCAATAGAACTTGTCATAATAAATATGACGCTGAAGTGAGGAGGGGGATTATGATGCTGTCTGCTCCAACGCAGAACTGGTTCAAAACCGTCGCTTTCAAGACAGCCTGCAAAACAGAAGCTGGTTGTCTTCTATGAAGAAAAGCTAGTTGTTTGCAACATCTTTCATACTGATAGCACAGCTATTTTGTCAAATGTATTAAGCCAATGTCGTTACCCTCTACTCTTACAATAAGTCGGTTACCAAGGTTCTGTCGTGAATACAAGCAAACCTTTTTAAGGTGTACGCTCAAATACGAAAGATTCTGTGACCAAATTGTGGCAAGCAGGACATACAAAAATGGGCGAATTGAGAAAGCGAACGAACAAGCGAAGAAGCCCATCCTTCCATTTAGTATGGTGCCAAGGCCCCGGATGCACTCCGGACTTTTTATTCAGCTTAATTCAAGCCCAAAAGGCTTTAGAGAGATGGAAGTCAAAAGAGCTATTGACTGTGCGCAGCATTCTTGATATAGGTTCTACTATAGTTTATACGGTGGAGAGCTACACTCAAGAGTGAGGAAGGCCTAAAGTTACGTGGATTGGTGTTAAAAAGGACAATTTGTAATTGTGATCCTGAGGAAATGTGCGTCATAATAAGGGGACCAAACTTGGATGGCATATTCGAGAAGTGGTCGGACAAAGGTGACATATTGAGACCTAGAGACATAAGGATAAGAGAACTCTTTCGACCGTCGTTTTGTAAAACCAAGGATGGAATTCGGTCAACATATGAATCGATCGATATGTGACTGGAAATTGAGCTCTCTGTAGCAGAGAATACCAAGGTCAGAAATCGATTCAACTAGGGTAACAGGAGTTCCGTTAAAGGAGTATGTACGGGAATGCTGAGGAAAACGCTAACGAGAATAGATAAAAGATTTAAATTTGCCAACATTGAGCTCAAGTTGGATTTCGTTACACCAAAGCAAGAACCAATTAAAGTCATTTTAAAGTATCTTTTTTATGATCATATCATCAGCGTTAATTGACAGGTCAGATTCTTTATGGTTGCATTCAATATCGTTGATATTTAGAATAAAGATAATGGGTCCTTAATGACTGCCTTGAGGTACTCCAGAAGTAGTGACTATATGTTCGGACACTAAGTATCTGAAAAGAACTTTATACTACCGATTTTCAAAATAAGAGTTTAACCAACAGATGAAGGATGGAGAAAATCTAAGGACCTTAAGCTTCGGGTAAATGATTTGATGAGAGATTTAATCCAAAGCCTTGCTGAAGTCAGTGCTTGCAAAGCTTTAGATGCGAATTCGGTAAGATTTGTTATAATAGATTTATCTTTTACGAATTCGTGTTGCTTTGAGGAAAGTATGGATTTATTTATTATGAATGGATGGATCTTCATTCGAAGTGGCTGGGTATGGAAGAGAGTTTACCTATAGGATGGTAATTAGATATATCGTCTTTTGATGAAAGAAGGTGAGGGCTAGTAGTAACGACCGAGTTTTCCGGGTCGGTAGAAAAGATAAGATCAAGATGCAGGGTTAAAAGAAAGAAAGCATAATTTTTCATCAGAAGCACTTGTTGGTGGATAAAGTCTCTAAAATTCATCGATTTGAGAGAAGATGAGTAAGGGACGAAAGAAGTCTTTGGCTTGAGAACATGCTCCTTGGAGCTGCGAATAACGTTCAGACATTAAGTGTGATGCAAATGTTGAGAGATCATTTGCAACCTCAGTGGGCGAGCATTAAAGTCATCGTGGGATCGAATAAAAAATTTGCCTTGATTCTTTGGGGTCAATTGGCAGGCCTTCCATTTGAATAGAGACCATAACGTTTGTTCTAGTTATCCCTGCTATTTTGATTGGTAAGGGGTCATTCGTTGTTTGCTTACTTTTATTGTAAGAAGCTGATTTCGGCGTCCATTATGTCATTAAGTAATCTCCATAAAAAAAATCGATTGGGAAATAGCAGCCACAACTAAAACATTACTAAATTACAACAACTGTGGTCAACTATCGACAGAGAAAGATCAATTGACCTCATCAATCTAAGCTGCAAAAGTATTCGAATCGTGTAATGAATAATTATAGACCGTGGCCATATATGTAAAGCGATTCGGGATACACTTCAATGACTTTTTAAAGACCTACAGACACGGACGGAAAATAGCGCCCATCCGTCACCTACGAAGCGAATATCGTGCATTATCTGCAAAAAGGAAAGAGTACTCCAGGTAGCAGCCAAGAAAAAGCGGACCGCGATAATGTTAAACATAAGTTAATAACGAGATGAAGCCATGATCAAATGACAACCCTTTTTGTAACAGACCTCTTCCATAACCTCTTCTTGACATAATCGTTACCCATTATGTAAATTTTTATTGTACGTCAAATTCATTAACTGATCGCGTGCCAAGATATGTCAAGGTCAACCCTAAGGAGGATCGATTAACAATGTACGCTCCTCTTTCATTCGTCAGTATCGTACTCTTTAACTCCGACCTCAGATGTTCATCAAGCAGTTGCTTAGGCTCTTTATTCTTTCCACTTACGACTAACGATCTTGATGACGGCCAGTACCAATGTAGCTTTCAACGTGACAAATTGACAATGGAACAAGTTTTTTAAAACCACGTTAAGTCATTGAAATTACCAACTTATTTCAGGTCATTGCCTTTCGCTGAAAACTGGGTGAACAATAATTTTAGAAAAATAGTTACCTTCAAGGATGAATAATACAACATCTCCTATTTTCAAGAAATTAAGGGCAGTTCGAATACAAGCATTATGTGAATAAATATATAAATGCATTTACTTGTTCTTAGTAACCCTTTGCATGTTTTCTTTCTTTTTATTTTTCTGAAGTAAGAATCGATTTCTGAAAACGTTTCTATCCCTCACTGTCAAAATATTCAACAGAATTTCATATACCTTACAAGCACTTACAAGCACTTAACACCCTTCCCTATCACTAAAACATATGGCTCCAACCTACATCTTCATAGCACTCCATTATGACTGGACTCATAAATCGCTCTGCCGCACAAGGATACAAGCACCGCACCACGTGCGAAATTCTTCTAATATTTTTCAAGAAGTTAGGACAATAGAGTAGAAGGAATCTTCTCCTGCTGTACCACTCTAAATATCAAAAAAAGAATATTTATAGATTTATGCATATGTACACTTACATAATTCCCTTAAACTTGTTCACCATTTAAGAGGACTTACAGTTCTGAACAGACCAAAGGGATGAACTTAATGTCCTATAGTAACGAACCAAAAACAAGAGAATACTTACTTACTATACATAGCTAAGCTTTGTTATTTACTCTATGAAAACTTTTGACTTTCCTTGTTCCTTTCTTCCTTAACATAACAAACTTCTATGGTAGACTCAACCACATGTACGAAAGCATAACCGCT
Organism: Orthonevra nobilis; assembly: GCA_963555765.1. NCBI lineage: Eukaryota > Metazoa > Arthropoda > Insecta > Diptera > Syrphidae > Orthonevra > Orthonevra nobilis. Next base: position 23,316,612 of record OY743225.1, on the reverse strand, counting down.
TATTATTCCAAGAAGTTTCTCAAAATAAAAATTGACTAGGTTGCAGGGGTCCTAGGCTGCTTGTCTGTTCGCCAAAGGATGCTTTTAATCTTTCACTTTTCGTTTCTCAGCTTGTTCCCTACGATAGGCACACTTGAGAATTACGAAAGTGTGGCTCAAAGTTTTCCCACCAAATACTCCTGCAGTTCAACCAGCACATTAAGTCATTTTCCTTAAGGATCTCCATTGGACTACTGCATTGCGTTGGTTCTCCCAAGGGATCATCCCAAAATTATGATGGATTCTCCAACTGGCTTTTTATACATATGTACTTGTATTTACTCTACCTTTTCGTCCTGTTGGCCGTGGCAACTAAAAAAAAACAATCTCTTAACGGCACGGAACGAGGACCTTTCTTGAATTCTTACCTACAATTTTCAAACGAATTTAATCCTTTCGATTTGTTAAAGGAGCAAAGTTTTCCGTGTTCTTCCGCTTTATAATGTGCACTTTTATTTTTGCCGGCCCTTCGTTTGTCTCTTTACTGTTTCCTTCGATTCACAGGTTTCTTTGAGTGTCTTCATAGAATACCCTGTTTTTTTTAAGTCCTGAATTTTGTTGTTCTTAGAAAAAGGACCGACAAACTTTTTTACCATTTTGCATGTTTTTTTTTTGTCGAGTTTCGTGTGTTTTTTAGGAAATCATTACTTCCACAAGGGACCTTTACGAAAGGTTTTAGAGAAGGGGTATTGTGGAGTACTTAACAAAATGTGAATTCCAAGAAAAAGGTAGCAAGCGTTTTTTCTTGTTCTTTTTGGAATTGGTGTCGCTTGAGGCGTTTCATACAAAGAGGTGAATGGATTATCTGCACGTTGGCATTCATCTCAAATTTTGCGCCATTTTTTGTTGAGGCTTATTATTTATATTTTTTTGGTAAGAATTTTTAACACGATTTCAAGGCGTTGGTAATGCCCTAACATCTTATTTTATCCCCTTTATATATGCGTGGTAGGAAACGATGAGTAAAGCTTAGTTGCACAACTTTATACTGTACACTTAAGTGGTTATGTGAATAAACATGCATGTTGCGGCATTCGTAATAAAAGAGGTATGTCTCATCTACGAAGACAAACACAAATAAAAAGAGTAGAATGATCATATAAAGGGTGATTTGGATAAGTTGCAACATGCCAAGATCCCATCTTTTAATTTATGTTTGAACCACGTCTTTTAGTAAATAACTGTCAAGAAATAAAATTTCAAAGGGAAAGTTTTGAAAAAATATAAAATAAATTTTTACAATATTAAGTGCAACTTTGTTTTCCAATCGTCAATGCTCTTATTAATTTATCGTCAAATACGAAACCTAATTTGGTGCAAAAAGGTGTCTTAGTTTTTGAGAAATTAGAAACCAATGAAAGGTAGTTTTATTTCCCAGAAAGTTTGGACTTTTGTCAATTATTAAATGAGCGGCTTAAGCCGTTTTTTATTTTCTTCTTACATATCGTTTTTTGGAATACTTGTTCAATTTAATAAAATTGACCTTTCTACTTGTTTGTGATGTTTGATGATGATGCAAGGACATTTTATTGGATATCAATTTTGCGTGTCAAATCGACAACTCAACATGATGGCAAGCTTCAGTTACTCTTGGGGAGAATTGACAGATATGAACTACTACAATGGTTTAGGGGATATTTCTAGTTGTGAAGCCCAGAGATTGTGTACTGAAAGGTTTCCCAATAGAAGATGTGCCTACCATTAACTTTTTGAGGAACTGGGGTATCGAAGGGGAGAAAGTTCGTCTGCCGGATCAACAAATTAGGGGAATGTCGGATATGTTACGATGGAACTAAGCACCAGGACGTTCGATTAGATTTAAAAATGTGAATATTCTCTCATTTTAAAGTTGACATTTAAAGTTGACAATCTAAAAAGAAATGATTTGCTGGAAAAAACTAATTTCATTGGTTTTAAGTTTCTTGATTCAGACACCAAATTACATTAACGTATGCTCTTTTGTTGTTTTTCAATAGCTTTCTTCCCACTTTTACTCAAGTTTTCTGAAAATTTCTCCTCCCTGCTAAACGGAGGTTAAAAGTCCCCCTTTCCTGTACTATTTTTTTTCTTGTCATGTAGCCTTCTGTCTAAAAGCGGTTCAGTCACCCTTGCTTGTCTTCACAAGTTGATACAAACTAATTAAGTGGCTTAAGTTTCTCATGTAAGGTTCCAAATAAATATTTCGTCATCGTTAACTTGTAGGCAATCAACAAGCATGGGTACAACTGAACCAACATCCAACATTTCCAAGCGCTACTTTTCCTCTTGTCTGTTAATTTGGCCTTCAAACGGTTGGTTGAAATATTTCAAAGTTACTTAAAATATGGACGTTGTACTGCCGACAGCTACTGCTTCTTCGATCCGTTTTGTACCGTGAAAATAACAAAAGGCTTTGCTGCCAATTTATTGAACTCATAAGTGCCAAAATGACACTTTATCATCGATCATAATTCAAAAGCAAACTATACAGCATTGCAAAAGGATATGAATATTTTGAATATTTTCATGAAACTAGAAAAGTCACAGAAACACAAGTATTAAGACCTAAATTAGTTTATCTTTTCATGCATATTGGAATTCCAGGATTCCAGGATTGATTTCCAGTTCATGACTAAGCAATCGATCAGACTAATGGTAACTCAATTCAAACATGTTGAACCACTAAGCTGTTCAATTTCAATACGCCAATCGGCAGAATTCGATAGTCTATCCGCCCACTTGACTTGTTTCGCGTCGCTCAAGCCAAAAATTAGAAATCGACATTCAACCATCATATACCAAGTGCATGCAATTGTCAATTCACTCATCGGAACCGCCTTCACCCACTACCCCTGCTATGCTTGCGCAACTTTTCCCAGTTCAGAGAACAAGAACCAGAAAAAGGCACAACTTGTCGGAAAAGAGTTTTGAATGCTGTCGTCGGCGTAGAGGTCCTCGCAAAATTTAGCCTGTGTCCATACCCGCCAGCCACAGAATTGAAAAAAGGACACAGAAAACACAAACTCTGTCCAACACCATCGTGCTTGCGCCTCCTCAGCCACACAATCTCATGCTCATCTGCATAAAATCAATTCCATTTTTAGACAATTTGAAGATTGGAATGCAAATTTGGAATTATTATCAAGGGAAATGGTTCAGCGGCAAGCAGAGGGCGCAGCACCAACGCTGATGCTCGCCTGCGTCTGGTGTTAGATCATATGAAACAGTAGACATACCTACAAGCCGTAGCTACATACATCAACTGTTTCATATGGTCCAAGGATTGAATTGGAGCAAGGACCAAACAGAGCTCGAATCGATTTGCGAAAAAATAACTTTTTCTGCATTATTTGAATAATAAACGATGTGCAAAACCACACCCCCTTGGAGCGCCGAGCCAAGCTCCCAATCACGAATATACAAACATGCATAGCTACAGAGCCTCGAATACTATAATTCCGCCGCAAACGATTTGCGCTGTCTCCCTTCTGTTCTAGATATATTTTTTGTTGCTTCTTTTCTTTTTCTCTCACAATTCGCTTGCTGCTGAAGTCAATGCAGAGGATGAAGGATAATTTAAGCACCGGCTTCAACATAAATAAGGGAAGGTCGTGCCTTTGACTGCAAGTACACATACAAAAAAAAAACAGAACGAAAAATTCACACAAACTCTGAGGCGTGCTTCCTTTTCTTGCTACTTTATCTTTCATTGAAATATTTGTGAGCGCCTATTCTTAAATAGATGCATAGGCTGCGGAAAGCACACCCAACTAAGGTTACATCCTAGGTACCACAGCCAATAAGATAATTTAAAATGATTTTTTGATGCTTCCCATTCTATTACTCTGGTCGGAAGTTGTGTTGAAAATTCCCGCATTTGCCACCGTTGAACCCTTCAAGTACCACCAGGTACCCCTCCCAACAAAAAAAAAAAAAACACCCTTTCAGCACAAGTAAAACTTTTTCGAAAAAAAAACTGCAAAAAATAAGTACGAGTTGAAACACAATTGAAAATAGGAGAAATACGAAATACGAAAAAGAATATCCTTGCCAAGAAACAAAGCTGAAATAGACGTCCTCGTACTTACATACAGACCCGAATAGAGGAGCAATGCAGTTGGGATTTTTTGTTCATTTTCCGGGCATAATTTGCGTTGCTCCAATAAAAATGTTGCTCACACAAAAGGACACTCTTCAACTGGGCAGCAAAGCAACTATGAACAATTTTCAACTTGTGCCAAGTTTTATTATTAATATTTTTTTTGTTTTTTTTTTTTATTTTCTGGAATTCATGGGACTCGATTTGAAAACCATTGAGCAAATTGAAGGGTAGGCGACAAGGAAACACAACACGACAACGACGCGACGCTCTAATAAAAGTTGACTGTATTTAAGGACTCGAATAATATTTGTTTTTTTTTTTGCAGGGCGATCTGATTCGAAAGAAAAATAAATTATTTTTAAAAGTTATATGATTTATTTTATAAACATTAACTTTTGAGTCTTAAATGAAGTTAATTAAATAGCTTACAATTTTAATATTTAAATATTCCAAAAAAAGAAAGAAAACAAGGGATTTTTAATATCAGACTCGTCCAGGATAAATGTTAAAATGATGTGTCTCGATTGTATGATTTATGCTTTAGGTGGTGATGTGGTGCGATGAGACAGTGTAGCTAGTTTTTTTTACACTCAATGTAAAACTAAGTCGTAGTCAGTGGTAATTGTAAATGGTTTTTAGAAGAAAAAAGTTAATTTTTGTTTACCGCGCAATTTTTCTTCTATGTTGCATTTTTAACGCAAATATTCAAAATTTGTTAAAAATGTTTTCGTACAAGCATACGATTTAAAAACTAGATTTGAAGCTTGAAATCCAGACATGCCTAAATAAGTTATTAACTTATTGAAAGAGAAACAAGCTGTCACTTCTGAGCTGATGATTTTTCCAAAGAAGCACCTGCATGAGTTGACACACTAAAACAACTTACTCTAAAGGATGGGCCAAGAAAACAGCATTGTTTGTGAATCATACATTATTTTGACACTCACAGTTCTTATAAGCTTAGGCGAGTATGCGTCTAAGGTCGAGTACCTGAACACTCCAATTGACTCAGAAATTAAAGCAAAGTGGCATTATGATCGCTTCTCTGTTTCGGTCTTTACAATAGTTCTATATATTTTTTTGTCAAAAAATCATCTGTTCAGATTATTCGCATTTCCATCTTGGCTACTGTTTGGTGTGGTTTTTGGGATTGCGCAACAGTCAATGAAGGGCCATATTATTGCTTATTAAAAAATTATGTCATTCAAACCTAGCCTTTATTAATAAGGGGCAATGGTAGAGACTACAACCCCCTTAATATCGGCAGCTCTATGTGACTTGTTTAAAAATCATTTGGATAGACATTTGACATTGGTGGATATTTTGATTTTTCAAAAAATGTATATGATTGATGATGAATCTTTTTAAGAATCAGAATTCTTTTTAAGATCAGAATCTTTTTAAGCTCTAGACAGAAGTGATTTTTTTGTTTTCTTGCTCTGCGCAAAACAAGAAGAAATTTTTTTTTTTTAGTCGGAGAATTGTATAAATTTGTTGGTTTAGAAATTATCTAAAATGCTAAACACTTGAATGTAATAATTAATTATTATAAAATTATTTTCAGGACAAAAAAGATGCGAAGTTTTAATTAAATTAAAATAAAAAAAAATTTTTCATCATTTTAAAAGGAACGAGTGATGGAAATTTTTTTTTGTAGAGCCATGCCTAGCTTTGCCAGTTGCGTGTGGGTGTTATGTTTTTAACACAAATGGCGGAGGATAAACCCAGATTACATTTGTTTAGTTTTATTTTTTCACAGAAGTGTCAATCACACGCGTGAGGTGGAGTTGGGAAAAATGTCAGATGATCCTTCCCCGATTTCAACCTGAGACCTCGTGCTTAGCTGCCGGCCCAGTTACAACTGCGACACTGTGAAGCTAATCTAAAATCAAATGAAGGGAATACGACATTCAAACAAAATAGCATTTGCTTGACAACCTCAAGGGAAAATAGGCAACGCAGTCGAAGGAAAAAAAGTTCCAATAACCCATGGTCAAATGATTATGGACAAGCAAGATTGTAACTATTTTTGTCAACGGTCTATTATCTGAACGAATTCAGTTGTCTGGTTGACTACACTCTCATCAAAATATCTAAATAGTATTGTCAAACTGCTGAGAACAATTTATCTTGCATGCACAGCAAGTTCTGCTCCAAGTGCTCGAGGTCCTGCAATTGATGCATTAAGCGTTCAAATAACTTTATCATCATCAAAACCTAATGGTTTTTTATAAAACTTGCTCTAGGAGTTTTGCTTAACTTTGCACATCTCTTCATTCAATCTAGGAAAGACATTTTTGGCGGAACTCAATAAAAGAGTCAAAAATCTTCTGTGACGGCCAAGCTCACCTTATACCTAAGTAAGCTTGAAAATCTTAAAACTGGTACTTGACTTGTAAAGCTTAATTCTCTGATGCTTATTCCAAGGACACTAAACTCAAATAGTGATCACTAAGCGTGGTTTGGATGCTAAGTTTTCAAGACCTTCTACGGGCTTGTCTATTTGCTTAACCATAACGTTGAATGATGACAGGGTTTTCTCATGAAAACGATCATAAAAACGATCAACCTAACGACTTAACTTATATTAACTGCCTGGTATCTTTAAAATGATATAATACATATTGAACTCAGGAAATTTTGCCTGACCTAAATTTATTCAAAGTTTTCACAAACTCAAATTGCTTATACAAGATTTTCATATCGATTTTCCTAAATATATAGGATTATTTAAACGAAAGACAACTTACGATATTTCTCCAAATGGCGCAAATGCATCCTTAAGCTGTTGTGTTTCGATTTCCGGACTCAAATCCCCAACGAATATGTGGTACTGTTCTGCAAGCAAAAAGTAAGCATATCGGAATAAATATTAAATAAGATTTCCAAAACTCCATTGAATCGAAAAAAAATAATACACATCAAATACATCCACACAAAATAAGATAAGCTCTCAACACTTATTCAATAAACATTCAACAAACGTAAAAGAATTCCATTCTGGCTTCAATCCGATTACTTGAGTTATTATTATTTTCATTTCATTTATCCTTGCCTTCCTCCAAGGAGTACAAATTTGAAAAATATTCTATTTACCTTAACCAGTATTCTTATGTCTCTGGGGGAGGCTAAATGTTGAACTGAAATGGCATACCTTGCAACAGGAGTTGCTATCAACAGGAGTTGCTATCAACTGCGTCGGCTGCTGCTGTTGAACACGATGCGATACATCATCCTGCCACGATGGCACTACCACCACCATCAGCAGCACACCATAACTCTTGGGGAGGAATCTCCAAAAATGTTATCAATCAGAAAACAGGAAACCACACAAAATTTCATTCGTTAACTACCCGGAACGATATACGTACTTATCTGAAGTGCAATTTCCTTGAACATTTTTGTCCGACCGGCCATGTCATGTGGAAACATAGGTAGAGCTGTTGGCTGTTGAAGCTCCGTGCAGCGCCCATAAGTAGGTACTTATTCTATTATTCGTCCTGTTCACGTTCCGCACAATGCCTCCGAAAAAGCCACCCCTTTCACGAGACCAAACCTGGCAGCCAGGCCATCGAAAAGCCATCCGAACCGAGCAGGATTGTTGCTACTTCGCAAAAATTCGTCTATCCATTGAGACGGGCTAGCCGGCCGCCAGAGTAGTGTCCTTAGGGAATGAATACTAGCTATATACCAAGTTGTGGATGTCCTTCACCCTCACACGAAATCGGTTACTACAGGTAACTTAGATAGGAAAACCTGCACACGGCCAAAATGCCGGTGGTATTGTGAATGTTCATCGGAAAAGATATTCGATATCTATGAATCTACGGACACGGACACGGAGCGTGGGATTTTTCCTTTTGCATTTTCGTGTGTACCCTGGTGGTCTGGTGGTGCCCGTTTGGGTGCCTGGCCGGCCATTTGAACAACAGGTTTTTCCTTTTCGTTGGTCTGTACTTCTGCTCTGTAGAAGCGAACGAAGGCGAAACTGACAGAAGGATTTTGCAGCATTAAACTGTTGCACTGGACGAAGCTGAAAGGATCCCAAGGTACGACGAGTACATACTCTCCGTGAAGAGGAATTTTATTTACATTGTAAGGTAAGAGTCCTAAACACCGTGCCACAGCACCTTGGTGGATAGTTATATCCTTTTTCGGAGGACGACATATTATAATGGCAGAAGGATGAAAGTGATCGGAAGCTTGCAATGAACTTGTCCTTCCGATTAAGTGCAGTAGGTTCGCGCTAGTCATTTTTCATGTGGTTCCGGCTGTAAGTCGAGATGATTGAGTGAAAAAAAAATACCCGGGCAGATTTGTTTCGCAGAAACAGTCTGTCGAGTGAAGTTGAACAAAATTGAAGATTATAAAATCATGCACAAGCGGAAGCGATGTGCTTGCCAAGGATATTATAGGAGAAGGGAAACAATGGTGAATGTTTGATAGGTTTGGATTACCTGTGGGATTTATTTGAAAGCATGCACTTGAAGCGCGCGTTTCATTTTCATCCCACAAAGAAAACTGGTATTTGCGCAGGTGTTAGGTTTAAGTTCAAGTGCCGTTTGAGTAATTTTACACGAATGATAGAGAAGATGGAGATATTTAAGGCGAAATATCGACAGATAAGTCAAGAAGAAAAAGATCAAAATCTCTCGAAAGCTCGATGCCATTTGACACTTCGAATTCTGTCGTTGTTGGCTTGTTGGCACATAAACCATAAACTGTTTAAGGTAGCGTCATTGAAAGAGATCCAACAGAGATCGACAGGACCATAACCCGAAATTTATATAATGATGAGGCTCGTAAGGGTGTCAATTAAGTTCTTAACGCAAACTTAGCAACCAGGTTGACTGAAAGATTCCCAATTCATTTATTCATTTGAATGGCGTGGAAACCATTCATTAATGTTGGATAATTTTGAATTGAAGTATTTGCGACTGCGTTAATCAAAAAACAAATCTCAAAAATATGATAAATATGTCCGGGGGAAATAATGGATGCTAGTCGCTATCGTGTCATTTAAGGGACGCGTCCGCAACATATCTAGTTCTCTATCACAAATAACACATGCATTGTGAGAAGAGAAACGCATTCGCAGAAGATCAAATAGACTTGGTGTAGCGGATCCTCAATGCCAGAGTTACGGTTTGACATTTATCATTTTTCTGTTCCAAAAAAATGAGAAGCAATATCCGTACTGAATTTTTATGACCTGAATTTAGATGAAGAGAGAAACTTACGAGATCCAGGCTGATGAATGTGATTCTTTTTAGGTGAAGTTATCAGTGCTATTTCCCAACTGTCTGGGATACTTTCAATTATTATACAAAATGAATGACGTGCATTAAAGCTTCGTTTTCAGAATGCAATGCGCTGCATTATTTTCCGTAGATGTAAATAATGCATTTTTCTAGCTAGTGTTGCATTTCAACGTCTCGAAATAAACAATATCTATTTCAAGCCAATACAACTTTACCTCCCCTACTAAGGAGTAAAAATTTCAAAACCACATTCAACAAAAATAACCAAGTTTCTGAACCCTTATGTCTGAGTCAAAAGGGAACATTTCAAGACGCACATCAACTTTGTTTTCCGTCATAAACAAAACGGGCATCAACAAGAAAAACAGAGCTAAACTTTTAGCCAATGAAATGGTTAGGATATAAATCACAAACAAACTGTCACCATTACTGCCATCACTGCGCGTTAAACTGAACCGAAATTACCACCATTTGTTCACACCCATGGCGTCGTCAAACTCCGTCAATAGGCGAAACTTTTTCATCTAAATCTCCAAATCTACATGGACCAACAGGAGCAGTCGAAAATATAGGAAATAAAATAAAAAAAAAAAACAAAACGAATCCTTTTTCATTTGGAAGACTTAAAGGAACACAAAATAGCTCGACTTTCTGAATTCACTTCAAAATTTATTAGGAATGCAAATTGGTGGCAACAAGGCGCACAGGCTTTCTTATTTTCTCTCAATCGGTCTCCGGTGGCGTCCAACTTAATATTTAGGCAATAAAAGTGATGGAAAAGTTTTTCAATTTTTCTTCCTCGTTTTTTTTTTTTTTTTTTTTTGATTTTATGCTGAAATCGTGCAGAAAATCCTTAAAGTAACATCCTTAACGATACCTTGTTTCAGTTTTCCTGAAAAACCTGGTAAGGCTGGCTGCCTTGGTTTGACTTTCCGTTTCCCTTTCCGGTTTGTACTTTTCTCAAAGGACACTTTTCAGTTTTCCTTTTCATTTTTCCGGCAATTTAAGTAAATTGTAAACGATTAAAGATGCTCCTGTACAGAGGCTGTGGCGGTAGCGCTATTGTGCGATTGTCCTTACACGAAGATGTGTGAAACTCGGCGTAGGCGTATGGCATGCGGAAGCTTCAACTGTTTCTTTAAACATACACAGACTGACGCGTAAACAAAGAGAATGACAACATTTATTAGATCACTTTGGAAGCACTTCTAATAGGTGGAAATCACTCAACCATGGGAGCTCCTTTTGAGCGAATTTATTCCATGAGAAGGAGGAGATTTTCGTTATTTCTTTTTTGTTCTCGTTTCGTTGTAAGCGTAAGTTGAAAATTTCACCAACATCTCGAGTGTTGATGCAAATCGAACGAGCAGTTGCTTGCGCACATACTTCTTGGCCAAGATGTTATTGATTAAAGGAGGTGAATTATTTGTTGGCCGTTTTTACTTGCCCAAACTTTATCTGGTTGAACGATGAGAATTAAATGAATGCAGATTAATCGTTTTAAATAATAAGTATTTTTTTTCTTTTTTATTAATGAAGCCTTTTTGTGAATGTAAGTATTAAGTGGAGGGGAAGTTTACAAAATAAAGATGAAGGAAGCTTGAAAGCTTTTAAAAATCAATCCTTTGAACTTTGGTAATATTTTTTTTTCGCTGCGAAGAAAGTAAAAAAGCTGTGTATTTAGCATCAGTGATGGATTTAACGTTCTAGTAATCGAGCATATAGCAATGTCTTGTTACTTGAAGGAAGCATAGCAACTCACTTGCAGCATAGCAACAACAATGAAAATTTGTGACCTCTACTACGGTCATTGCAACAATGGTGAGCATTTGGAATTGAATATGTCAAAGCAAAGCTCTAATCACGTTATTTTTATGATAATTGGCAAAAAATACATTTGGTAAAGAAAGCAAACTTGAAAGCATGCAGGAAAAGCAGTTCGGTCTGGAAGGGTGGCAGACACTTCTTAGATGTTTTTACTCAGGTTCCAGCAAGACAAGATTTAGGTTCCAACAAGACTGGATGTGAGGGTCATAAGAAACGTTTTGCCGCCAGAACGGATTTAAATACGAGCTTTATTGACTTATCTGTGTATGTAGTCACAAACGCATGCGAGTACTTTGACAGAATATATTTCCGCTTGAACCATAACGGGTGGTCTCATCAGTGCGAAATCATCATCAACAATAGCGCAAAACAACTTTATCCAATATGGATCCTTCAATAGGGAAGACTAGAAGTCCTGATGGTATTGTGGAGCTCCACAATTACAATTTTAAATTCCGTGAAGAATTGGACTTAATACAATTGCGTCATGCTGAGGCCATTTGAAGAACTCTACATATTAAAAAAGACTGTGAGTCTTGAAAATATTTTTGAAAACCGACCATTCCGTAATAAAGAAACGAGTAATTGAGAAGCATCCAAGAGAACATTTTTAATTTTTCAAGTTCCAGCACCAGCCTTCAGTTGCCTAATTTAAGACCGTCGTTGAGGATCCAGCTTACCCCAATCAACCAATCCAATGAAAAACAATCTTGGCGGGGGAGTCTCCTAAGTTACAGGGTGGCACAAAAACACTCAAGCGATGTCGTCCTGCTGCAGTTTTTAAATGATATGACATAACTTAGATTCTCACCCAAAAAGTCTTTCCTTCTGTCCGTCTGTCCGTCTGTCCGTTTGTCCGTCTGTCCGTCTGTCCATCTGTCCGTCTGTCCCTCAGTCTTTTCATCCTTCCTTTCAGATCCGTCTAGTCTAAAACTTAATGGGCAGACGCTTTCTGTTGTCGCAAAATACTTCTTTAATCGTTATTAGAACAAGTTATAAAAATATAACATAAGTTAAAAATATAAACAGTGAAGAATGGAAAGAAAAAGGGTTTCGTACCTCGATAGGATAAACGGATCCCTTATAGGATAACTTTGTTGTCCGTCCGTCTGTCTGTCAAGACCAATTTTTATTATATTATAATATTGTCATATTATATTATATAGTATATATTGTCAAGACAGCTTGCTTGTATTTTCCTATAATATTTTATTTAGCAAGGCTGCTACAAGGCTTGTGTAGGTATTTCAGTTATATTTTAAAATAAATTATATGCGTTTTTAGAATATAAAGGATTACTGAAAAGATAAAGAGACATTTGCTTTAAAAATACCATTCGTTTTGAAAGGAAAGCCCATATTTCTTCTGAGATATTCCAAAGTCTCCTAGATCCATGACAAAGCAAGAAGTCTGGAGCAGTCAAAGCAGGCGATCTTGTGAGCCAGTGCAAAAACGATACATTCAGTGACCCGGAAACGGATCCGTTGAATGTCCATGGGCTCGCGAGTTGTGAATGTGATTCCAATCGATCAATTTGTGACAATACTAAAAAAAATGGAAATAAGCCTCGTCGCTCGTTTCCATTTATCGGAATTTTTACCACAAATCCTTTTCATATGCAAGAAAAATACACAATAATTTATTGAAAATGAAAAATTACAATTTTTAAATTGCTCGTTTCATGCTTTAAGAGCACGCGGCTGGTGCACGCTTTTTTGCCCTGCTGGATTCTCTCGCAATCACCTTAATTGAACAGATTACACTGGCATACGGCAATAATTCAAAATAAACAGTTATCCAATATAATTTGCCTTCATACGATTCCAGGGTTCCGCTTCACAAAGCCAGGCAACCAAAAACGAGAAAAAGCGAACAACCTTCATTCGCTGATTACACACCTGATGGTTAAATTTCGAAATTATTTCTCGCGCAACATAATGACAATAATGCCGAAACAAAATTCCCCTACGTGACGATAATTCTATAAAAGGATACACTGCACCCAGACATTATTCGAACCCTACAGCTTGTGCAATTAAATTCTAAATACAACCAGTCTCGAATTCCCATCTGGCAGAGGCAGAGGTGGTATTAAATGAACATCTCAACTGCAGGTCTGTCCTAACCATACCATCGTCGTGTCGTGTTGCTCTCCGAATCCAATTCAGAGCACAACAATTATTGTGCATATCCTTGTTTTTTTTTTTTTTGAACAGCTTCTATTACTGTCGTGTGCAATTGGCATGTACGCTGGCTGATGAGCGGTGCAAGTGGGCCACAGAATAGGGGGAAAAAAATTAAATAAATAAATAAAAACCTCACAGAGAGCACTTAAAACCCATACAATGACTTCATTCAGTTGATGCCATTGACATCTCGCTGTATACACAAATTTCGCGAAATGAATTATCTATTGTGAAATACAAGCCAAAGTGCTTAAATTCAAATGGTTGTCGCCCCAGCCAGCGCCTCGTTCCAGGGTCGTCTTGTTTATTCGAGTATTTTTAGTTGCGTCCCACTGTGTCGTCGGCCACCCACTACACCGGCCATTTTCTGAACAAATATTTGCCGCCATCGTTTATACGCATCATAATTTCAAAATGGAAGTCGTTATGTGCCAAAAGTGCTCATAATCAGAGAACACTGTGCCATGGCGGCGTGGCGGGGAAGGGTTGCTTAATGACGAAGCCACGATTAGGCGGGATGAGAGCTTATTTAGGGTTTTCGGTATTTTATTTTTTTTTTTTTCGTTTTTGTTTTAGGAATAATTTGCTATGGTTTTATTGCTCGTGGTTTTATTGGCAACCACACTGTAGTGAAATGTTGCGACTGGAATGTCGATTAATGAGCGGCACTGGAGTGGGTAACCGTCACGGCGCCCGCACGTCACTGTAAATCATACAAATTCATGATGACTTTTATGCGAATGTAAAGTCAATGGTTTATACAAATAACACTTTTTTTAACATTGTTTTTTTTTATTTTTGTGTAATAATTAGACATACAAATAGAAGAAAAACAAATTGTGCGTGGGGTTTCAACATTTTTGTGTGTACGTAATATTTTTCGCACAAATGAAACTGTTAAATTAAGGCATTGTATTTTCGAAGGACTGCTTATGCCAGTGAACGAAGGCCTTGAAAAAAGCAAGATGTACCTTTCCAAACTTAAACTCAAGACCTCAAGACTGAGCAAAAAAAGTCCACCGATGCTGATGATTCACTATTAAGATTGTATTTTTAATTATTAACAACTAAAGTTAGTTTAAATGCGCAACTACTTCTAAACTCCACAAATTTAAAGCAATTCGTGTTCGGAATAGACTCAAAATATAATGCAAGAAATTTGTATAGACTTCGTTTACCGCAACATCGGATAGTCTCATGAAGCCCTAAGTTAAGGCAATAGGTTAAAAAATCTGTGTTTCAATTCGATCGTTTTGAGGATCTATCCAGTTTCCTAATCAGGTCCAGTCTGCATTTGTCCTTATTTGGAATCAAAATTACCGCTTTTTCACTGGAAGGGTACGCCAATATGACTAAGTTGTGATTCTATGTCGGCTTGTCATACTGGAATTCCCAATTTCATGTCGTAAAATTAATGGTTTGTGAAGATGTATCATTGGTTTTATCACCAAAAAGTAAAAGAAATGATGTTACTATTAATTCAACTTGACGAATAAAATACTGCGAATTGAGCGAATGCAAATCGATATCAAATTTTGTATACCTCCCTATGTGAGTGTCGAGTGATTTCATTTTTTCTACAACGAATTTGAGATCTGTTGGGTTGTTTACGTCTCTTGTTCTTTGTTAAAATACGAGTGACTTTGACATGCAGTTTAATTTTGTTTAAAGCTGCACATGAAAACTACAATCGTTTGCGTTGGTGTACCCGTATTTTTCGATTGGATCTCGTTGGAATTTTAAATATTCTTGAGGAGTATCAAAACCATGATGCTTTTTTCTAAACGTGGTACGATGTCAGTGATGCAGAAGAAAAGGAAGCAGTTAACTTCCCACACAACTTCATCAGCTTTTCTTCATCTCATCCCTTATTCATTTTCAATACTCTTATAACACATGTAATACAAAGCTAGTCATAGAATTAGGAGAAGAACAAAAGATTATTTAGTGGTTTGAGAAACTCAGGTGCATTCGGTTTCAATTCAATTCCGGGGGTGACGGAGGACATGTGATGGAGGATTTGATATCGACTTACTAGCTTTCGCTTAGTTCTTAGGATTTTATTCGGCATTAATTTGATATTCGTAGATACTTTGAAACTTGTAGCAGACATAGCTCAACACTCTGCTGCTATGTTAGGCATTTGTAGCAAACGCTTTTTGACAACACGAACTAGGGGCTCTAGCCGATACAAAAACACCACCCATTGATCAGACTATTATTGCTGTTCGACCAATCCAGTGATAGCGCCTTTAATTTTATCCCAATGGCAAATGGTATTTTTGCTAGGAATTGAACCTAGGACCTATCAGTTGAAGCAATTCTTAGTATATTTGTATATAAATTTTTAACTTTTTGAAATAAAAATCTTATCCGATTTTAATAATAATATGAATTGAAATGAAAAGACATCACCACATAACCATTTAAATGTCTCGAGGACTTTGTTTGAAGATAAATGTAAAATATTACAAGGTTATCAGAGGAAATGCGATAGATTTGAGAGACTGGATGTTCCCGGACAGGAAAAAAGTTCCAACGTTTATGGCGAGGACGCAATCGAAGAAAGAAGCTACTATAGCATTGGGTTCATCTGAAAGACAGCGACTTAGTTAGAAGGTGGACGAACAGCACATTTTGCTTTAAAGTTTATACATGCAGCTACAAATCAACGAAGATTCAACAGATGTGCAAATTGACCGTTAGAGGGTTGAAAAGAAAATGTAAACCTCCATCTTCTAGACATAGGCATTTTGGAATGACGTATGCACCTTATGAACGCACAAAAACAGACAAGAAATATAGTGGACAATGAACCACCACTTTACCTAAAGAACAAAAGAATTAAATATTCGTTTTTTTGCTCTTGATGTCTTTCTACCTAACCAAAAAAAGAACCAAACTCTGTGTGTGCTGTAATCAAAAATGCTGATTAGTTTTGCAAAAGTCACCTTCACTTTTCATCCTTGCCCCACACAAGGATGAATTTTGTTATTGAACTTCAACGGAACTAAAAACGAGCATGTTCTGCTAATGGTTCTTTCAAGGATAAAATCAAACCAATGTATGACCATGTTACAAAATCAATTTAAAGCCAACTAAAAAAAAAACAGAAATCTCTTCGTCGCCCTCAATCTAAAAGTGCCACACATTAATTTATTTTGAAACGACATAAGGCCCCCTTCATGCACCAACATCCAGAACCATTGACGTAATCATCGCCAATCACATTTATCGAATGCAAATTCCAGCTCAAGTTACGATATAATGACATTAGAGGCGTCGCTAGTCATACCTACTCGTCAGCAAACAAAATTTTTCATCCTTCAATTCGATATTTACCATCCCCCGTTCCACGTTAGTCGTGTAATATCATTTCCGTCAATTCGCCCATTACGATAGCCCTCAGACCCATCCTTGCAGCACAGCGACCCGAACGATCCTAAATCAACAAACCTTTTATTTGCATTGAGAAATCGTTCTAACCGCAGCAGGTATGCAACGACGAGCACAGACGGACTAATGTCATCGGCAAGGATATCGTTGATAATAATGAAGGCAGAGACGCGTTCGGTGTTTGCGGTTTATCGCATCAACCGCACTCACTCACTGAATTCCTGGATACACAGTGTACATATATGTGTTGTTATACCTACACACATCCACTGACAATGAGACATGGCCAAAGAGGAGTCCCTGTTTGGGTGTCAAAGTGTGGTGTGACTTGGAGAGTTATTTATAATGTGTAATTCCAATTTTGATTTGCAGCAGGTGTATCCAGATGCGAACGACGTGTGTTTGGTTATTCAACGATAAACTGTTGTGTTGTGCAATTGTCATCGAAGCAATTTGTTAATACTTGCACACATTCGCATCCGAGTGTATTGCACTGTGCAAAAAACAATCAACGAGAGCCTTCCGAGGATGCGTTTTGTTAATTTTTCGATTATTTCCGAGCGAGCGTGTGGAATTCACAATTTGCACGCACGACAAATGCACTCGCGAGCAATTTAGTTTCGTTATCGTTTTAGGGGGCCAAATCGATTTTTCATTTATGTTGACGATTGATAAATTGCAGGAGCGGAGTAAACGTGTCAGTTACTTATTGCAGGCAGATTTGTTGCCATGATTGGTTTTTTCGTTGTAGGCATTGGGTGCTGAGGAAATTTCAAGGGAACGATTTTCGAAGAGATTTAATTTTTTTTTAAACATGCGAAATCCTTTGGTCAATTGTTTTTATTTTTGGCAGAAACATGTCCGCATGTAGTCGAACTGCCAATTTTCACAGGGCTTCGAGTGATTGATAAGATTTCGTTTTCGTTTTTTTTTTGTGTCATTTAAACTACATGTATCCAATTTCCTTATTATGTACTTAACAAACTTAAAAACTACAGTGTTTTCAAATACTTGAAGTATGGTAATGCCCTGAAGGGTTCTCAATACTTAGTTATATTCTAAATCGAATTTGTTTGCTTAGCCAAATGGGCCACAGATCAAGGATTTCATGTCCAGTACTTGCAAAACTTAACCTTAACGTTAGCTACAGCCTTATCGAGCTACCAATATTTTCTTCTATTGAATTTTTCGATGTTATTAACTTCCCTCGCAGGTATTCTAACGCAGAATCTTAGGATAGCATTTCGAGGTGCCGTGAAATAAGGCCAAGTGAAATAAGGCCAAATTCTTAAATTTGGCCTTATTTCGCTTTGTGAAAGTGGAATAAGGCCAAAATTCTGCGTTTGGCCTTATTTCACTTTATGGAAGTGAAATAAGGCCAAACGAATTCACTAATCTAAAGTGAAATAAAGCCAAATCAACTTATCCGCCGTGTAATCGTGTAAAAAATGACTTAAAATGAAAAAAAGGAAAAAACAACAACGACAACACTTACAATAAAGTAGTATAACGGCTTTGAAAGCCAGAAACATGTTCTTTAATCCTGCGTTTAAATTATATAGTTAACTTTAATAGTTTTTGAAAAATTCGCATTCAAACTCAAAATTTTGATAAAAAAAATTAAAAAAACAAGTTTAGACCAATTTTTTTTCAAAATTGTGAAATGAAGTGCTAAATTTGCTTTTTGAAGTCAATGCTTTATCAATTCTGAATAGAACACAAAAAACCGAATGGTTTTATGTCTTCTAGTTTTTGAGAAAATTGAAAATTACTATTTTTGTTTTGTGACATTTAAGTGGTCTTCCTTTAAGGTAACCAAATGAATAATCGATTAAATGTCCGGCATGCGTCTTTATCAATAGTTTTTTTTTATATCAACAGTACATGGGTGGCCCGCTTCGCGGGTTAAAGGAATTCAACTTTCTTTCCGTAGTCAGTCCACGCTCACGCGACTTCGTCGCTCCGCTCAGGGTACCTGCTTTTTGCCTGGCAGGCGCCTATGTACTTTTTGTTATATTTCAAAAAACAATGGATGAAAAAGGTATTGTATTTTAAATTGGTTTGAAATATATCTTATATCAGTAAGCATAAATTAATATTAATACATATGTACATATGTATACAGGAAATCCCTCCAGGAAGCTAAATTAAAACTAATAGAAAGTGAAATAAAGCCAAATTGGAATTATTTCACTTTTACAAAGTGAAATAAGGCCAAACGTAGAAATTTGGCCTTATTTCACTTTCACAAAGCGAAATAAGGCCAAATTTTTGAATTTGGCCTTATTTCACTTGGCCTTATTTCACGGCACCGCATTTCGATCTATTGAGTTTAGAGGCTCATAGAGTTTAAGGGAACATTCATGGGATTTGGTAGATAACTTTGTGCATCCAGATACAGGAATGCGTCTGGTGGTATATTTTCACATACCATACAGCCTTAAATATACGCAGCGTGTAAGTTATACTATAATGTTTGTTGACTGCGCAAAATGATTCCTCGGAAGTCTAAATATGCTTACTAGCACGAAGATATTTTCTATTAAATATACTTCAAAGTTTTTCCATTTAAGCTGGACTTGTGTTTTACCATACTGGACTGTACGGATGAAAACTTGGTAACATAAAACCTTCACATCGGATCTTAAAGAGACTTAAATGCCGCTCTTAGTTTTTTCAACTGGGTATTTATAAACTCATTTAAATATAAAAAAAATGTGTCGAAATGAGCACAGATAATTTACTGTCTCGTTGCAAAGTCCGCTAGGACTAAATCCTTTTAAATTTTTTCCAATTTCGTCGCAAATCTGAGTTACGCATCTTACTGGAGTGCGGAACAGTATAGTCCCAGACTTCCCAAAATTAATTTTAAGCTTCCATGCTGAGCAGAAAGTCTGAAGCTTATTAATGTTTGTGTTATTATTATTATCGTATTATCCATGTCCCTCAGCATATCCGAAATATGGATCTTGAAAAGAATCGTTACGTTTACTGTGTCCTAAGACAGGCCGCAAGCCTTTCTAAAAACAATTTTCGTCGTGTACTGTATGTTTGTTTGTGCAAAAGTATAAAACGCACACGGAGGACAGATAAAGAGCGATTATTCTTCTTTTCTAGTATTACAAAAAGTTACATAGCGTGATAAATAAGGTAAATAAAACGAAAAGAGAAATCAGTTTAAACCAACTTTGAATTAATCCTCTTTAAAAGAATGGCTATCGAAGTAATTATACCAAAGTTGCTTCCTTGCTTGGAATCATTTGTAGAAGGCTTCTTCCGGAAAGGCCATCAGCTGCCCTGTCGTGCCTTTTTCTATCTCAGGAATGCTGTCAAATCCCTTTTCTTTCAGCACGGACTTATGTTTGAAAAGTCGAATTCTACGACTGGGCTAAAACCAGGGAGTTAGGCGGATATTCACAAACAGTAACATTTTTTTTCGCCGAAAAAGTGATGAAGCTGGACGCCTTTGGCCCATATGTCTTATCTGTTTCGAAGACGCTGCTGTAGCCCTTGTTATGTTTAGAGTTCGCAGTTGCTCTTTTATGAATGAACTCTGATCGCAGTATGAAAAAAAACCAACATGACCTTAACGTTCGACTTTGACTTAGGGTGAGAAGATCCACTCTTTTTCCATTTTGAGCTCTGCAATTTCACACCCAGTTCGGCCACCCAACTATCTATATAATTTTGACCATAAAATCCGGATCTGCATCAAGGCGACCCTTCAATTCCATGAAAACTGACGCACGTATGCAACCTGTCATTCTATTCGTAGTCCAGATATGACATTCCTATTTCAATAAAAAAACCGAACTATCATCCAAGACCGTGTTTGGCTAAAGATAAAGTATTATATTTTTCAATATGAATTGTTTGACAATAAATTTAAATGTGAAAACTTACTACAAGAACAGTGATTCTGTAGAAGTTACCTTTCTTTTATATACTTTAATTCGCTTAAGAATGGAAGACATATGGCCGCGTCAATTTACTCATGTTTTCGTCTGTCAATTTTTTGCCTGATATGTGTCGGAAAGTCAAAAGGGCTACATTGAATTATGTCTTAAAATCACAATGTATAGAGATAAATCAAATATTTCGAAACCAAATAAATGGATGACCCCGTTGAATGTGATTGTGTCTAGATAGAAGATGCAGCATTGACGATACCTCGGGATCACTTCTATAAATTTCCGACACAAGTTATGCAAGCAGATATAAAAATAAAAATAAAAAAGGAACCAAAACTTCCCTCTCCCTCTCCTCATATCGAATTGTTATTCAAGCCGTCATTTTGTCTCATCTAACGTCAAACAGTCTTTTCGAAAAATATCCCATGCGTCATGGATCGTAAAAAAATCCAATTCGCAAACTGATGCGCCGAGATTTAAAGGTGATAAAAAAAAACAGGAATCACTAATCCGCCTCTTAGGGGTGCACAAAGCTAAATCGCAACTAGCATGGGTGCCGGCGGTAAACATTTCATCATTTATTGAGTTCAACCTATTAAAGTTTTTATTGCATAATCGTGAGTCAAATAGACAACCGCTGTCGACCTGAAACCCATAATTATGCCCCCCAAACCTATATAGCACATACATCCACGAGGATATGTGTAGGTACTCACGTTGGCAAGCATGCTTGTACGTTTGAAAGGAATCGCATTGCACAGGACCCCGAATGGTGATTTCCGATGAAATTTCTATCTCTTCGGATAGGTAATTGCGAATATTATGACGGCAATAAAACCGATAATGATACCGAATTATTATTCAATGACACTTGCGCGTCACCACACCCAACACACCGAAAACACCACCACCACCCTCGCCGATTCCTTGCCACTCCGGCTCACGGGCTGGCGGGTTCATCGAGCCAGCGCGTTGCTGATTTGGGCTCATTTCCTGCTTTAAATGATCGGGGAATTATTGAAGCAATTCTCCAGCGGCCACCGTCTGATAATTTTCCAAAAATAATATTAATTTTAATTTTATGGTCATTGATTTAAATCAGCGAAATTATTATTGGTAACTAATTTATATTAAATTATCCAGTTGTAGGGGGTAGATCCTGCGACAGGCTAAAGTTCTGTCAGCCGGGTACGCGCGTTCACATTTGGCAGACAAATTGCCAGATTTGTGGCACGAATTTTGGCATAGATGCCGAAACCCCCTCTCATTCATGTTGTTCATTTCACGAGGTGCAAATGAATAAGGCCTCCCTCAAATGAGGCGGAGGTGCAAACGTACACAATTGTGGATCCTTGATGTACGTATGTGTATACCTGTGCATGTGAAATGACGGGGATGGGTAAATTTTTACTGGAAATTGTCATTAAATTAAAAGAAAGACGCTTGGGTGTGCCAGGGTGATAAGGACAAATGGGGCTGATGATGTAAACGCTTAAGGCACATTTTATGGGTACTTTCAATATTTAGCGAAAATTTTCGGTTTTTAAATAATTAAATTGAATTGTTCGCAGAACGGCGTGCTCCTTTAAAGGGGGATTTTCATTTTTCAATTTGCAATAAGGTTTTATGGGATTCGGGCTCAAAGAATGAAGACTGCGACTACGGTGATACAGCAGTGTAGTTTCGAATCACTTAAGTGGCACTCTAAGACGACTCAGCTCACTCATTAACATATCGCGCGGATTTAAAAATTCATTGCTTGAAATCAATTCCATATTTTTTTCATTTGATATAAGTCATTTATCATTTTTTAATTAAATAGCTTGCCTTTTTTAAGGTGTCTCAGACTTTTGCACCCCTGAAAGTTATTTTTAAGATTCTTTAACTCACACGAAGAACTCTCCTTTGAATTTTTCCAATAGCATTTTTATGTACTACTTGAGGAACGTCAAATATAGGGTGACCCAAAATGCACCACTCTATCGGAAGGTGCCTAAAATTTTGTAACCAGCAATGGTGAGTTTTGTTTTGATAGCGGCGGAACGCGAAATACTCATTACTCTTTTTGCCGCTGTGGTGGTGTGGAAAATGTAACGCATAAGCGTTCAAAGTCGACCAGACGGCGCACAGTGGGGTATTTGACCATCATTCATGACATAAACCTCAATTTTAGTAGTAGTTAGAATAAACCATAACATGTCAATAATTTGCCGTATCGTTTTTTTTTTTTTTTTTGAAGTTAAATGGGCAAATTTTGAAATGGAATCTATTTCAGAAGATCTATATTTAATAAAAAGATAATATAATGTTGTGTTTTGTCGAGCAACGTTTCTGACAACTCTCTAGTAATTGTTTTTCTCCTTAACCACTAAGAAAAATGAAAAATTTGTTTTGATTTTTTTAAGAAACATGTACTTTGATATGTCTTATATTTCGAGGCGAAAAAATTAGCTGCACCTATTTGCTCTATCCGGATATGGAATTGTCATCGTTGTCATATTTTTGTTTAAATATGAATGTTGCAACTTCGTAATTATGTGCATTTGCATGATAATGGAAAATGGTCAGCCTCAATAGTGGCCATTGTTTTTAAAAGGTTGCAGTAAGTTGGTTGTAACTCAAATGTACATGTTTGAAATGGTGTATTGGGATTCGATCAATGTTCAAGCCGGACTATACAACTTAGATGTCACTAGTCACTAATCCTGTATTGTAGCAGGCAAAAACAGGGCATATCCTAGTGACATAATGCCTGTGAGAAGACAGATGCCATAATTTTTAGATGAGAACAAGAAAAAGCTTGAAATAAGGATATTCAAAGCTCGCACACGTAAGTAATAGAAGATATTTTGAACAATTTGCTAATTCCATCTAAAGTTTATTGCTACAAAATAAAATTTTTCATAAATTTCTCACAGAAATTATTGAAATGCTTTACTTTCCGGAAATTTCACAATTAGTTGAAGAACACGATGAATGTAACATTAGCTTAAGTGACGGAAAATAAAAGTAATAGTTACTACGTTAGGACTGAGTCTTAAATGAATTTCTTTTTCCCTAAATATTGTTTATTGTGGATCGCATTCACCCCCAAGCGACACAGAAGAGAATTATCGGTCGAAATTCATTTTGCATAGCGCCACGAAGGTATCATCAGGCCGCAAATAATTATAAAATGATTTTCGCAATAACGTTTTGGGTAACATGGTCACTGTGACTGGTGAGCAATACTTAACTATGACCAATGAGTTTTAAATGCCCCAAATTAATGAATTAAGACTGGAGGACACGTGGATGCAACAGGACTGTGAAATCCTTCATACAGCTCCCGCGAACACGAACATTTTTGAGCATGTTTTTTCGGGACGCCTATTCCAAGATCGCCCAATTTGAAACTATAGTAGCATATCGGAGAAAAATAAAAAAACGTTTCACTTTAATGCTCAAAAAATGAGAGCTCAAATTTCATTGTCGATCGCGGCATCGAATTGAATGATCTCATATTAAGAAGAAAACGTAGAACTTCTGTTAAACTAATTTTTAAAATCTCATCTCAAGGATAAACGTTGTAAACATACGAGAAGTATTTTGGAACCGCACTAAAATATTGAAAATTCATCTGCACAATTTCTAAGAGCTTCTTAGGACTTGTTTGATTTCAAAAACACAAATTAATTTCCTTATAGAGACAAAACAACTTGGTGCAGTACAGCTGAAAAAATTAAGTAAGGGCGATGTTGAATTTGCTGGCATGGCACTTTTACTCAAGTTCTGGATCTATGCCTCAAAAAGTCTCACGACATAGCTTAGCTAGCTGCATCCAACTGCTTACACTGAGTAAATTGAGGTTCCTTTTGACTTTTGTGTCTTCCTTTACTGCGTGATTCACTCTGCCTAGATCTATATCGCTGTATGGTGCAAAGGTGATCAAAAATCACTGAAAGCTATTTTCGTTCATTACAACCATGCTTCAGCATCCGGAAATGTAATGAAAATGATCTTGTTGAGAAAATAGCACTGCTTTTTTTATCAATTGCCGTTTAAGTCCAAAGGAAGAGCCTTCATGTCGGACATAAGCCAACTCGTTTTTATGGTTCCGTTTCAAAAGGGTCCAGAGAAACCCTATTACTAAGCCTCCTCTGTCCGTCCGTCCATCTGGATGTAACAGAGGTGTGCCTCCAAAACCGTTTTTGGGAGACTCTTTCACATAATGTGTATTGTTATCGCGGCTACAACAACAAATAATAAAACAAAAACTAAATAGACGATTAGATTTACGTAATGAAAAAGCTCGAGTTCCAAAAAGAAAAAAAAAACATTTTGCAACTTGTGGAATGATTTACATATTTTTACAGTAAGTCTGCTTCAAATAATCTTTTAATCTTGTGATCATTTTAAATCGTTTATTTGTTTAAATTTTTTTATTTCCCATCTGGAAGTTTTTATTCTTATTGGAATAACAAGTACACCAATTTCGAGCTTTAACTTCGTCTGGCTTAATCTAGCAGATTTGTATGCGATGCTATGAGTAATCGAAAACATAATCTAAACAAACATAGTGTTGCAAAGGCGCGGAACCCGTCGTGGATGGCTCGTGGATAGCCTTAAAAAGATGAACTCTGCCAAAAAGATAGGAAAAAGTTGCAGCTATCAATGGGCATTACTTTGAAAAATTCATTTGTAACCATTTTTTCAACTAATATAAGTTGGGCTGCTTACTACTCCAAAACTAAAGGTTAATAATGTTTAAATTCGGGTAAATGTCAGGCAGAATCTTTACCTTAATACGCTTCCGAATACTGGAGGGTCTGAGCTTTAGCTAAGCTTAATTCCAACCTTCATGAGCCAATCTTGAACAGATGTTCTGTCTTCCTTTTTATCGTCAACTCTCACTTGGCTACTGTTTGATTTAGAACCAGACTTCACTTACTTTAAAATCTACATATAAGGCATAAACAATCAAATACAAAGTTATGAGTGAGCAAAGCTTATAAACAAAATACAATTTTTTAATGTGCTTCTTTGTTAAATTCAATTGCGCCAACCTAAAATTAAACACGGCAATGTCTTAAATCGATCCTTCGTATACAGTTAATTCATTTTGTTTATGAAAAAATAATAAAAAAACATCAAAATAAATTAACCAGGCCCTTCTTTGAGCTTTCATTCCGTATAACCTCACACAAATGCCACATTGAAGCTGCTTTCGTTCACACAACTAAACTCGTCAAACCTTATCACCAATCGCAGACAGACAGCTGATTATTACCCTTTAACAAATGACGTAACAGGGTCAATTGCCTGTTTCCCGCAATACCCGTTTAATTATTTGATTTCTATCCCACAAAGAAAAAAAAAATCATATTTGTCATCAAAAAGGAAACCATTATTGTCATCTAGGAAAATGTCAAAAGCATTCATTTAAGCAATCAGGACAAAAGAATGAAACTGAACAGCAAGACAAAAAAAGGAAATGTGCAAATTGCACGTCAATCGATCGATTTGCACTCGTCGTACAAAGGACGACAAAAGGGGAGACAAGTGTTTGAAGACATAATGGCACAGTGCCTACACTCACGAACAAACCGACAGCAATATCCTTTCATCGCCCATCATCGTTATAAAAAAAAATCACACTCACACGCACACAGACACACCCGACCCGACCTGCTCTATAGCTCCACTGTTAAACAATAATCCTGGCGAACAAAACTAACCCCCTGAGTTATCTTTACCCTCTTCTTGCTATTTTCACAATTCTTACACCGTTGCTGCCTTTGCCACCCTTAGAAGTCACAAAACTTGTGGAATACCACACAAACAATAGAAAAAAGGGGGACCAAAACAAAACAGAACAAAAAATATCCCTGGAAAAAAACTACAAACTGTCATTAACTGTTAAATGCTTCCATAAAAATATAGCAAGGACGACATCGGTGCCACGTCCAATCGGCAGACAAAGCAATAAACAAAACGAAAAAAAAAAATACTTGGTGACAAAACGACAATTGGAAGGAAGAGACGGCGCTATGCAGCCGAGATAGTTACAGTGGATACGAGGAAATCAGGGAAGTGATCCTTTTGTGCAATCATTTCTCTATTTCTGATTAAATAAATGCACAGAACCAGGACATGGAGGCCGCGCGGACACACCGACAAGAGGCAATCAGCAATAATGACAAATTCACTCTGTTACCGCGCCATGTCACCATTCCTATACAAAGCAGTACCCGTCACTACGCTGCGATTACTGTGAACATCCTTACGAGGGCGATTCGATCCAATTGCAGTAGCCAGTGATGTGAATTGACGAGAAACGAATGTAGTTCCATTAAATACATATATATGTATCTATGCAAACACGCTAACGCAATGTCTGCGGCGCGACAAAGCATCGCATCATTGCTGCTTTGTCCTTTGGGTCTCCCTCAGTACAGACGGATAAAAATGTCTGAATGCCATTGCATGGGGTCCTGCCTGAGCGAATGAGGCGCCAATAAGCACAATTGACAATTTTAGATCAAACGGTTAGATAGTCTGCGGTAAACCATTAAGCAAAACGACAGTGGCACTTTTCTTTTTCTGCTTCCAGATATATCCGTGACCGTTTTTAACTGCTGTCAATTTTTAGCCCACCCCCACCCCTCTACCTTTCACAAATAAATTGATTCCGAAGAAAATTAAATCGTTAAAGAGAATACCTAATCCAATTGTTGGAGGAGGAACACAACAAAGAAAAAACATTTTTTTTTTGTTTGGGGACGTTTTTTTTGACTAATTCAGGGGAATTTAGGAAGTGGAAGTGATTTCAAATGTAATTTGTTAAAAACAGCAGTGTTTAAGCCTCCTCAGGAAAGAAGGAATTTCAAATGATTTGTTTGAATTTATTTTTAGCGACCTTCTTAATAAATTCAATTAAAGAGTAAGAAGAAGGACTGTATTGGAAACTTCTTGGAATGCTCATCAGGACGAGGCTTCTTTTTAACAGTGTATAGCTTATTTATCGGCAGTCGGTCTAAAAAAGAGGCAATGATCGTTCCTAGCGTGACAAAAGCTGGTTATAAAAAAACACTGTCGACATTTTTCCAGCAACGTTTTTTTATTGAAAATCTTCAAACCCCTCGATCATTTCAATCCAATTTCACGAATAACTTAAATATTGTTGATTTATTGTTGTAGTTGAATAAATTTTTGATTGTTCACAAATCATCGATAGTAAGTGAAAACTAAGAAAAAAAAGTGCAACAAATCTGCGTCAAATCGCAACATCAGCAAAACGACTTTGCAGTATATCGCCTGTTAGACAGCTTGTGTGGCACATTGCCCCATCTTGCACAAATCATTTGGATATTACAAATAAGTTATTATGCGCTCTCTTTTGCCTGTGATCTTTCTTTTATTGGAAGACTGATTAGCCATTAATGCAGCCACTCGAAAAACTGGCAATGTGTGCATTTTCCCAGCTACTTTATAAGTCAATTTTGCTAGGAATATCACATTTAATTTTGAAAGATTTGGAGTTGTCTCAAGGAAGATCATGTTTTGCGAGATGTTTAAATAAAAGTACCTGATAAAAGTACCACCTGATTGATGACAGTCGCTGTGCCCGGTTCAAAATTTTTGGAACAAATATGTATGGTTTTTAAAACGTAGATTATCTTAGATCACAGCACATTCCAATGCGCCATTTATTATGTCGTCTTTCAAATATAGTAGATACTTTACTGTTTCTGTTTTGCAGTGCCCGTTGAAGATATTGTGACTCGTCGAAGCTGACTTATACAAATAGTTATAAGAGTAGCTTCGTTTCGGAAGCAAAAATGTTAATGACATGATAGCTTTTCATCAGGCTACAGCGAGTATCTATTTTTTACAAGATTGCCCCTGAGAATGTCAATAAAACTACAGTGATCAGAAACTATTAACGACGGCTGAAATGTTATGTGTTTCGGAAAGCAGAGAAACACCTTCTAAAGAATCAAGAGTCATCCGACTTGTGCTCCGCTTTTGACATCCCTGTTGCAAATATGCTTTTAAGTTTGTACCAGCGACCGGTTTTGTTACAGATTTCTAATGGCCTATCCATCATGGAGAAGCACGAACTAGAGAGAATACGACTGCAATAAGTGAAGATATTTTGGAAGATCCAAATTTTTCGCTTTCAAGGTGAACTCGACATTTCAGCTTGTCTCACGGCATATGATATTGTATTTAGCATCTAGATTTGCATCTTCTTCCTGATTGAGCTCAACTCAAACAAAGATTGAAGCCAGCTGCCCACGGATTAGAACATTCGCCAATTGGATGCTTCAACATCAATGGTTGGATGACCAATTTTTACACAACATTTTTTCAGTGATGAAATTCAACTGACACTAAGTCAAAAGAATATTGCATCAACTAAAAATTCACTATATGGTGTACAATTGTTTCAAAAATTTTTCAAAAATGTTGAAGATTTAACCGTCGGCGTCAAATCTTCTCCCTATGTTCGAAAGTTAGCTGAATATCTGGCCTAAAATTAATGATAAGGACGTGGAAGACATTGGACATTACGATTGAATTTATTATACAATAATTCACCGGAGTCGAGTCCTGCACGATATCCCATGGACAATATAAACAAAAACCAAAATAAGATAGAAATCTAAATCAATAATGTGTTTAATTTTAATTTAGTTTTGGAAGTACATAATTAGTTGGCAATGTAGGATAAAGGAGAAAATATATACTTAAACATATAAATATATATATACACTACATCAAAAAATTGCACATACACCGCATGAAATTGAGAGCAATTTTTAATATTTTATAAGTTGGAGCAAATGGCTCATACCTGCCTCTTGTTTGGTATTTTTTGCCGATTACTACTAACATATGGAAGATATTAAACAAACCATAGAACGCTTTTACACAGAAAAAGTATTTTTATTTGAATTACATAGATCCCTATCCACATCAAAAAAATGCACATACACCAAAAAATTTCACATACATTTATTTTTTGGACATACATTTATTTTGATTTGCATCATTTAGTACTTAGTATGGTATCCTTTGGCATTAATGACATCTCTTAGCCGACTTTTCATCGAAGACACAAGCTGACTTCGGGCGATATCTTTTCCCACTCCTCCAAAATTAGTTCTTTTAAGCGACTTTTGCTTGTGATTTGATGTTCTCGGAGTTTCTTCTCCAAAATGTCCCAGAGATGCTCAATGGGATTTAGGTTTGGGGATTGAGGTGGATGGGGTAACACTGATTTAACATTATATAGCAGGCATTCCTTCACCAGCCTGGATGAATGCTTGGGGTCGTTGTCCTGCACCAATGAAAAGTCGCCATATAAAGATATTTTATCTGCACTAGCTCTCAAATTATCTTTAAGTGTTTGTATGTAAACGTTTTTGTCCATTGTTGTTCCTACAAAAACCAGATTTCCCACGCCATTAGCCCGCATAGCTCCCCATACCATAATAGATCCCCCGCCATGCTTGAGAGTTGGTTTTACATTTCTTACTTGCAAAGCTGTATTAGCTTTCCGCCACACGAATCGACGACCGTCAGACTCAAAGACGTTAAATTTGCTTTCATCTACAAACATAACTTTTTCCCAAAGTCATCAGATTTCTTAACAAATTCATTTGCGTACGCCAAACGCTTAGCTATATTGGCCTTGGATATGTACGGGTTTTTTCCTTGCCACTCTTCCATGGTATTCCTTTGTGTGCAGAAAATTCCGTAAGGTTTGCGCGTTTACCGTTACTCCATCATCTTTGGCAAGCTCCGCAGCTATTTTAGGAGCAATGATTTTGGGGTTGATCTTAACTATTCTTTCAATTTTTCGTTCTAAGAAACTGTCGAACACTTTTTTTCGACCTCTTCCCGGTGCGATATCAAAGCTCTTATTTTTTTGGTAATTTTTTTTAACGCTTTGGATAGTTGCACGTGGCCTATTCACAATCTCTGATATTTCAGCATAACTCTTTCATTCACCTTTAAGCTTTACGAAAATTTTTTTTTATGTCGATTGGAACCTTTTTATGTGATGCAGACATTTTAGCACAAACTAACCGAATTTAAGAAACGCTGATCTTTTTACACATCAAAGGACTGCTACGAACTGAATTGAAAGATAAGAATATCCTGGTCGTAAAGGCGCACTCTCATTACCTTGCAAACGCTTGTTCATTCAAATGACTGTTGAAAATTATAAACACGACAATCATTCCTTCGTGTGATGCAGCAAATATTGAAACTATGTTCCTTTTTTGCCACCCAACCCTTGAGCCAGATAATACTAATTCAAATTAAGGTAATAAATTCTATAACTGAAATGTAATTTTGGAAACACCAAGTTCATTATTATTCAAATACTACTGTAATTGCAGATCCTATCAGGATAATTTCTAAATCCGAACCGACATTCCACCCACTCCACCTGCGAAAGCATTTAGCTAGAATAAGGAATGGAACGAAAGAAAAACAAAAATTATACGTTCCCATCGTTCCTTGCTCACTTAAGAATTCCATCCGCATCCGTATATGCTGAGTATCTGTGGTAGCATATCGAAGTTCATTGAACCAAAGTTTTATGTAACATAACGCGTTCGCACGCAATCTCCCCTCAGAAAATCTTACGCACACTAGATTTCGCACGATTCCAGGACGAACGTGTGAATTGTGCCACCAGGATAATAACCAACGAAGGGACACATTTATTATTTAAGGTGAATTCCTAGAGAAATATAATTACAGTCCTGACAAGATATTAATTGCAAACGGAAGAAACTCAACAAATCGGGAAAAAAAGTGAGTGACAATACTTATGGCAAATAAATTGCGGCAGGATGAGAACGCAAAACAAAGAAAGTAAAAGAGAATCTATGATGATCACACAGGTTTGATTCCACATTCAAATCACGTTTTTTTTCTACAAAGCACCATGGGCCCACAAGAACACAACACATAAACTGGCAAATAAATAGCCTCAGTTTCCAAGGACAATTGGAGCGCAAAGAAAAAAACATACACACATCTTTTGATACAAAAAAAAAAACTAAACAAGGACGAGATCAGCATCACACCAATCCCCTTGTTCTTTCCGCTAGAATGGATAATTTTTGGTTTTTCATTTCACCTCTTACCCCAATTTCCACACCATTATGGGAAATGGGCATCCAACTACGTCCAAAAAGGGAACGGAATGGACAAAGGGATTTCCGCAAGGACATCATTGTTCGAAAACTCCCGATTACCATTCCGATTTCAAATCCGAATCCGAATCGGTATCCATTCCCTATTGAGCTTGAGCGACTACGACTAGAGCGAGTTGATGGTGGAACTTTGTGGGTTAACTTTTGTATCAAGTCGGACCAACAAGCGTACAAACACCCACCCACCCAGACGTTCTCGAACGTTCGTGTGTAGATATATTTAATGTTCGCCACCTCCACCACCCGATCTTCGCATAACAAGTGTCCCCTGTTTCTTTTTGCTGTCGCGGTCGTAGTCATTTGCCCTCCATTTCCCAGAGACCTGTGTGTGAACCGATTTGTAATACTGTCGTCTACGGAAATTGGAACATCAATAAAGCCCTTCGATTGTTTGCAATGGCAAACAAACTTTAAAACAGAGAGCTTAGTCGAGCCGAGCGCTCAGTCCTGCTCATTCGGGAGTCCTGTGCTACCTTTGTGCATTTGTGCGAAATTGGCAACGATATTTGTTTGCCGCGAGTGTGATTGTGTGTTTGCGCTTTGGGTGGCTGTGGGGAAATTTTTAACGGCGATTTAATGTGATTTAGCGCGTTATGTCATCGGTGCTGAAAGGACTCGTATTGTAGGTAGCTGGTGTCCACGAAGGGACGGACACAAGCGATAAGAAATGCCCGATACCAAAACATCCTTATATTCAGTGAAAGGTGCTGACTTGTTAGCCAAGAGAGAAGGTTAAACGAGCTTACACACACCCAAAACTATTGTTTATGTAAGCTTCTTAATGCCACTCAGACTTAGTACTTTCTGACATTGGTCACAGTGATGGTTTGGTAGATGTGCAGTGGCTTTTACTATTCGTGGGCGGGATGAAAGTACATTATCCCAATCGATTCTCTCGTAAGTCCTTAAGAGTACGTCTTCTCCTCGGAATCCAAGTGGGCGACTTGATTTATTTTGGTTTATTTTCTCCAACATTTGTTGGGGGGTTTTCTGTTCTTATGAATGGACACGATGCGAATGTATGTTTTTCATTATGCGTGTGTAAGTGCGTGTATGTGTGTGGTGAATGCGATTCACTGAGGGTTTTATGGACTTAGTGGTTAAACGAGGTCAGCAGTTCAGTGATTTTTTAAGAGCGGATTATGGGGTTGATTTTTTTATGTTCTTCAACCATTTACTACGAAG
This sequence comes from Orthonevra nobilis, assembly GCA_963555765.1. Taxonomy (NCBI): domain Eukaryota; kingdom Metazoa; phylum Arthropoda; class Insecta; order Diptera; family Syrphidae; genus Orthonevra; species Orthonevra nobilis. Next base: position 23,283,507 of record OY743225.1, on the reverse strand, counting down.
GAGGTACATGTGCTGAGCTATGGAAAATTCAAAGATATTTAATGACCACGGGACTCGTGCGGACTCGTGCGGTGGTTCTAGTCCAAGCCGTACATTGCATCAAAGTGCAGGATGACTTCTGCGGGGACTACATCGCATTCTCTTTGTTTTTTTTTAGCAGCTTTATTAATATTGTTTTTATCCTGCAAAATGAATAAATTAAGTGTACACAACAAATGACAAGATTGGTGTCACAAAATGGAGTTAAAAGTTATTTTCGCCAACATGTTTGTCTTTCAATATAAGGCCCTTTTTGCAGACCTCTTTCCCAAGTTTAACCAAAGTAGCACCTGCCTCTCAATCAGCTTTTGGGTCCCAGATTCCAATCCTAGAATATGGGGAATCTTAAACTTTTATTAATAAATAGCGAAAGTAATAAAACTAATGTTGAATATAATACTGCGAATTATATGAATGAAAATGAGTCGATATTAAGTTCTTCGTTCCATTGAAACTAAATTTCAAGAGTAGTCATAATTTCTTAAAAACGAGCAAATTATAAAAAAGAGCTTGTATATTTAAAATTATTTTTATTATCTTCCAGGACCTATTTATGAAAAGACGGCGAGGCGTGGTCTTTGAATATAAGTCTTTGTATCACCATATTCATAAGTCCATCGATAATGAAATGGTCTCCAACACCGGCGGTTGAATAGTTCCAGCTTCAAGACATACCGTTTGTTCTCTTGGCGTTAGCCTTATGGTTGATTTAAGCATTGTTGTTCACTCACTCATCGATAAAACCTCGAGTGTTCAATTCAATTCAATGAAAACAGTGATGTACTACCTATGAATGTACAATGTTAGACAGACATGGATTCGGGACCTTTATCTGATGGCAAGTCATATTAAAAAGACAACACAAAAGATAAGCAACCAGCAGCCCGAGAACAGCATACAGCGTAATTCACAGGTCAAGAATTAAGCAAGAAAAAGTTCGCTTGAACTCACCTTCTTTGGATTTGCAGAACAAGTCAAGTTGCACCATTTGTTAAAGAAGATGAGTCAGGCGATGGATGATGATAATTAGCGATAATTCGTGGACTTTTTCGACAATAACGAAAATGATGACTATGCGTTTCAAAGGAAATCAGAGAAATTAATGCAAGACAAACTTGATGTTTGGTTTTGGTATTGGGACATTTCTGTCAGTGTTATCAATCCAATGAAAAAGATCAACTACGTGAACCCTTTTCTTGACGACACGAACCTAGGATTCCAGTATGAAAAGCTATAAAAGCTCCAACATGGCTACTCAGTTTGCCGGACTTATACCGCTGGCCGACTTCTCCTTATTGAAATGTAAGTCCAGCAAATCTCAACCAACCATTAAAATAACATCGGCTTCGACTGTTTGTGATTTAAAACCGCAAAAAAGAGCGCAGATTCGCCTTACCTACGCTTGCCTTCTGCTGGCGGTTTAGCTGGCTCAGGAACAGTACTTCTTTTACTTTTTCAGATATACATGAAATCAGAAAAATTGCAATTGAAAATTCGAAAATGATATGGTGAAAGAGATCGATAGGGTAGCACGTAAATCGAGCAGTTTTAGGAATTGGTTCACAATTGTCTCACGTGCCTGTTATGAACGTCGATGAAACTTTGCAAATTCTTGTTCACGGTTCAAGAGAAGAATCGAGCAGCGCTTTAGAAAAACATAAATACAAATCTCAGCACCGATTCGTATGAAGTTCGCGCAAATTGAAGTGTGAGTAAACGAAGAAATTGATTCTATTCCAAAATCTGCTCAACTGTATGTTGGTGAACAGCTTTGCGTCACAGATATAAATCATCTCATTGATGTTCCAATATCACGTCTTCCTTATAATGATTCTAAACGGCCCCCATAAAACGGAGGTTCCTCCAAAAATTACGTGTTTTGGGCAAAACGGGAAGTAAAGGAACCACTGAATTATCCCGGTTTGTACTTTTTGCAAATTTATATCACCTTCGCTTTCACGCCGATCACAATATTTTTGCCACGAAAATAAATGCTCTTCGTCCCTACCAGTTCCTTTAGGTATCCCACAAGGTAGAGTGTTGTCCCTTGCTATTTATATGCTTCATAAACGACATCTCAAAACATCTTACCCCTTGTGAATATCATATCTACGCAGATGACGCTCAACTATCGAATATGTTTCCGAAACAACACAAACACCTGGCAGCTAACAATATCATTCGCGTATTAAGTGATGACCGAAGTAAAGCTAAAGAACCCTTTCCTCCGGTCTTCCTCAACCAATCACTGGTTGAATTTGTAGAGAATTTAAGAAACCTAGGGATTTACTTTGACCAAAATTTTAATTGGGATGTCAAAGTCTATGGCGCCTTACGTGGTCTCAGCCATACAGCAAAATACCTCCATACCGACGTCAAGCTAAAACGTAAAATCTTTCATTCTGCCTTTTATCCTCTATGACTGCGGGATTTTCTCTAATATGAACAAATGAACAAGGAGTCCAAATAAAGTCTCTCCGTAGCCTACAATAGCTGCGCTAGATATATATTTTGCATAAACAGACGCGAACACATCTCCGGCTACACAAAGCAAATAAATGGGTGCTCTTTATCAAGCTTGCTCAACTACAGAACCCTATTACAATTACATAAGATCATAGCCACCTGAGTATTTATTTAAACAATTCCAATTCGCAAGATCACAAAAAACCCTGCAATTAATTCCAGCTTAACGCGGGTATCTTGTTACTGCTCGTCAATTTTTTGTTCATTTTCTTTCATATTCTGTTCAACTTTGGAACCTTATATACACGGATATCAAACGCTCGAGCAGCATAAATACTTTCAAAAAAGTGCGTTTCAATATTTTAATACTGTCTTATCTCTTTTCATCTTGTTCTACTTCATAATACAATTTTCTATTTCTTTTGCATCCACCACTTTTCCAAGAATTTGCGTTTATATAAATATTTGAATTACAATCTAAAGCTTGTTCTAATTTTATAAGATGTAAATTGAAGTAAATAAATAAATAAAAGAAATAAATAAATACCTGTAAAGACAAAAGTCTTTTCAAACATTTAATTAGGGTAATGAGCTCCGAAGATCATTTTATTGTTTGAGGTCATTTTGATTTCAACGAGCCTTCTATGAGCTTTTTTAAAAACCCAAATCTTTTCCAGCTACTTTGCTCCTACGTTTAACCAAACGTGAAAAAGGCTCATCATCTTAGAAATTATATTCCAAATAAGCCTCAAATCTTTGTGCAACTTTAAATGTCATTGCACATTTGTCATAAAAAATTTCTTCATAATACTGTCTACTTCGTCATTTCTTATACCTCAGGGTTTTTAAAGTAAACTTTCGTTCAAATGGAATTTTTAGCAAGCCTGATTATGGCAAACTAACTTTGGACAAGGATCAATTGCCCAAAGATCTTTCACGAATGCATTAATAATGTGGATGATATTGATCATATGGATAGTCTTAATATTCGCTACAGCTTCCTAACGAAATTTGGAACATAATGAAAAAATTATTTTAGCATTCTGTCGATATGGCTTCAAAAAATTAATCGACAAATGGAATGGTTCAAAGATTATTCCAGCTGAAGATGAGAAGTTGCTGAAATAAACAGATCCAGCTGCGGTTGAAGTTGGAAGCGAACCATTTCAAGATGCACTTTTGATACATTCCCTTTTGTCTGAGTTAAGAAGGTCGCAAAAACAAACTCTGCAAATCATTCAAAACAAAATGTATTTGCCATACTACCGTGGGTGCATGGGAGCAATGAGTTGCAATTTTAAATTTAACTTCTGGACTTAAGTGAAATAACAGCTCTGCTCTGTTTTATTCGTTATAATTGAATTTAAAGTCAAAGTTTAGGAATACATTTCCTCATTTATACCTGACCATCAGCAATAATTCGAAACACACAATTCGGTTCGACCAATTTCATTGAAAATTCAAATAGAAATGAAGATATATCCTGTAGGCCAATATCAAATGTTATTTTAGGTTTTCCGAAGAAATGCACAACTAAATCAGATCCCATTTTTACTTTGTCTGATCAAACAACAAAACTTAACATTGCAGCTTGATACAATAGGAAATCTGATAATTTCTAGCTTCTCGTATTTCTTTTAATATCCCATTATCCTTGCTTGCACATTTTCTTACATTACTACTTGCTCTGTTTAAGTTTAATCCATTTTTCTTCGACTTTTTCTCAAAACTGCATGCACGTATGGTAGCAGAAGAAGACCAATGAAACAGGTAAACTCCTGTGGTGTACCTTCTACACAACCCTTGCTTGTGTCCTTTGCATCAAGGCTAAAAATTTTTCATTACTCGTGTCGAAATTATAAACGAAAGTTTAACACTACGATCGGATGTAACTTGGGGGAATTTGCACTGCAGAAGGAGGGTGGCTTTACGATAGAAGATGTAATGGAAATTTACTATCGTCTTGTCGCCTTTGCTGCCACTATACCGTTCAGGTGTATAAGGAACATTAACGAGATATTTTAAGTAAAGAAAATAAGGATATGAATGTGCCCACACGCGCGTTTTTTTTATTGTCCTGCTTCCTATGCTGTTTTCACAACTCCCGGCTGCTCACACCTGCCGGAGGAAATTATTTCCGTAACAAATAGATTCTTGGCGGTTGGTACGCGGTTCTGATTCTTCTGCTGCGATGGAGCTGATGTGTTATCCTTGTTGCAGCCAGCCATAAAGTGGTAATACGATTTTAGTTTTATTCATTTCTTGTGTTTCTTTTCCTAGTAGTCCTCTCGTCCTTTTTTGTGGCACCGGAACGCGAAGGAAACCATGAGAAAATGAGGATCCCGTAGGTATAATGCTGGTCATACCGAGGTGTGTTGGCGCGGACACCTTAACACTTTGAGTAAAACTAGCGATCTTCGTTAAATTGCAATGAGAAAGTTTTGCCAAGCATTCGACCAGGCATCCTACCTTAGCGTCCTTCGGGAGTAATTGAAGTTTCCAAGCGAAAGTTTCAATCCACATCTATAAATAGCTTTGTAGGTGTTAGCTCTTTCAGCAACAGCAGTCAGAGTAATAGTGGGGAGGGAAACAGTAGAGAAAATGTGAAACCAGTGAGTTGGGAAAAATTTGTGACTTCGTCATCGTCACTTGTATCCTTCGTCTACAAACAAGCAAAGTCATTCGCTTCGGTTACGGATCCCATGGAGGATTCTAGTTTTCGGTGCAAAACTACAAGATTAAAAATTTTACCGACACTGCGACCGCGGACGTCGTCAGCGCCTGCTGTTTGTTTTGGCACACAGCTAGCATGCAACAAACACGTACCGACTAGGGAATCAGTTGTGTCTGTGTTAGGTGTTGAAATTACAATTTAAACGTTTCCAACGGTTCACGATTTTGCAAAACTTTTACAATAAGCCCCAGTCCTGCTGGTAAAACCAACAACTTTGGCATACACCGTTCTCGTAGTCCTTTATTTTTTGTTTTCTCTTTGCAAATGAAATAAAAGCGTTGGCGGATCCTTTTTGCCGTTTTCAGTTTTTTTTTTTTTCTGTTTTGGTCATTGTTTTCTCCTGCGAAATGGAAACAGGACTAATTAGTATATATAGCTTCAAGTTTCCACATGACATTCTACATTAAAGACAGGGTTAAACTTTGGTGCATTCGAATCCTTGCGCTGAGGTTATTAAGATGAGATACAACACATAAAAAAAAAGAAACACGGTGCGAAAGCGCACATCTTTAGATGTTTCTTTGGGCTGCTCTCGTAGGTATGTATTTCTCGATGTTGTCGTAGACGTCCTCATTCTATCATTTGACTAACTCTGCGATGGTGATGATGATGATGATTCCGCCAAAGGAAAATAACAAAATCGAGTGCGATTGAGGGGGGTGGCGGTTGGTCGTTTCGTTGGTTTTGTTGCCAAGGGAATTGCTTGAAAAATCACTTGATTTCGTTTCAAAATTAATGGAATCACGTACGACCGAAAAATTATATTCGTTTCCTTGTGTTATCCTTATGCTTGTTAAAAAGTTTTTTTCCTTTTCCTCTCCTATTTCTACATCTTTATGAGTGTGTGTGTGTGTTTTTTTCTGCTTTCGTTTGGCTTGTCCTCAAGTTGGAAAGTTGGAAAAGTTTTTTTTTTATTTTGTTGCTGTTTGACTTTCTTGGGCTTGAGACTGTTCATTGGTTGTGTCCTTGTTTCTCCTTAACTATTGTTTTATGGGTTCCAAGGTGAATCGAAGTGAATTTGGATTTTCTTTCTGTGCAGCAGAATAATTCTCGTTTTGGAATTGTTGTGAAATTAGTGTGGCGGAAGCTAAAAAGCCAGCAAATTTGTGGCACTTTTTCTCTGCAATTATTTCCGAACTGATGCAGCAGGAACGATTGCACGAAATTCGAAACGGAACTGTGTACGAGTGTGTGTGTTCCATAAGAGATTTCGCTAGTTTGTGGCGAAAGCAATTAAAGCTGAGGTAGGAAATTGTTTTTGACTTTTGGCTCACGTTTTGCTGAAACATGATTTTGACGGATGATCGGCAACTTTGTCAAGTATCTGATGGAGTAGTTAGAACTATATTAGAGAAGAGGGAAGCTTGTTTAAATAAAGCTCCATGCATATTCGACTTAAGACAGTTACAAAGCCAATTTTTGGGCCAATCTTGAACAATTTTTCAAGCATAGTGAACCTCGTTTGATCAATAACGCGCCGAATAATGGTGTAACGAGCATCCCCCACAAAAAGTAGTTCAAGGGAATAAAATCCTAATACGCAGGTGGCGAGTTGCTATGTAAACGTCTAAAGGTGATACGCTTACCCTATGGTTGTCGGATTAAAGTAATGGTTTGATCACCTGTAGGACATCTGGTGCCATTAGACGATTGTAATTGACACAAGGATAAAAAAAAACTCTTATCATTTGGTAAGACTGGCCTCATTTCTAATTTTTATTTTTATTCACTCAACGGCACAAACGATGGTCCACTGGCTTCAATTGCTACGAGCTTTCCTCAAAAACTTCCACGTTTCCAATAGCATGGAATCAAAAAATTTGGTCCTTCAGTCACAGTCACATCTCTAATTTTACACAATCATTGAAGTAAGTCAAATGATTGCATTCCTTCAAACAATTGAATTCACTTGATATTAGCTGAAGTCTGCAGTGAATTCACATAAAATCAGTTGAAGTCAATAGATTTAACAGAAACAATTTAAATTCTTTTGGATACTGAGAAAAAACGTAACACAATAACTTTTTAATGGGTTAATGGAATCTTTAAAGGGATATGTTTTATTGTGTAGGCAAAGCAAGAATAAGTGAGTGAGTGATTAGCGAGTCAAGTGATTTTGATGAACATCAACTTTTCGGTAACATGTTCCTAATTGATTTTTACATTTTTATTTGCGTAAAAGCTGACCTAGTCAATGTGTGTACATATTTACTGCGGTTAGATGTACGATATGGGTTTGATGACTCTTTACGCTAGCAAAATATAATACAAAGCATTTGAACTATTCCCTACACTAGACGCCCATAGGCAATGGCTGTTCAAATATGGGATATGGGACATTTTTCAATGATTCCTAAGTAATCTCGCTTAAGATCGTTATTTCTCTGTCAAGCTAAGAAATGGCTAAGGCATTGTTTTGCCTAAGCTGGAGTGTTTTGATCCCACCCTTTCCATCAATGCATGATGTGAAATCCCTTACTTTAATTCAAAGAATTTAAGTTTAATTCACTGACTTTTATTAAGTGAATTCAACTGATCTACGAAAATGATTCAATTAAAATTAATTAACGTCAAAAGAATGGTATAAATAAAATTTTTTAAGTTTTTGAATTAATTGGTTTTTTTTTTTTTTAATTTCATGTTTTAATTCAATTGCATCAATCATATTAAGTTATAAAGTTTAAAGAGCGCACTTTTGGAAAAACGACGTCCACGATTTTTACACCTCATTTTCTAAAGTCTTTTGAAAGTGAATGTCAACGACACGTGCCCAAAAACAGCTGTTTTGACATACTATCTGATCGAAGATTAAACAACCTAACAAGTTGGCAAATTATTAGAAGCTAGTTTTTGAGCCTTCATGTTGTATGAACGCATATTTATATTCCAGAGCAGTCTTTCAAAGACAAATGTAGACTTATGAAATTTTTGTTTTTCTATTGCTAGAAACACCAATGAACTAAATGTCGGAGGATCAAAAAACAATTTTCCCAAATCAGGAGAACCATCAAGGAGTTTTAAATGCGTAGTTATTTAAAACATAAGGCTGATGATCAAAACAAGTGCCCAGATCTTCTTTTACTGCAGTGGTGTAATCTTTAAAAAAAATTATTAAGTGTTCGTTTGTTTTTCAAACAGATTGTAGTCATTGTCAAAACCTGCTTACTCAGTCGAGCTGCAGCGTTATATTTTTTGGCCAACTCGATCGTCTGATCTTCTCGCAACATTTATCGGCCCACTGTACCGAATTATGATTTTCTGATCTTATATAAAAGCAGTACATATAAATCTTATGGAGTTCAGTCTTGTCAATAAAGTCGATGCCTTCAGGCATATGTCGAATAGACACATTGCGTTTTTTTTTTCTAGTATTCCGTACAGTTTTCTCCTAAAGTGGTTATGGGGATCGTTCCAAGCTTAAGCTCTTGTTATGACCACAAACAATATTTGCAGCCATTGTCTTCAAGTTTCTGTTTGAAGAACGTAGCATGACTTTCCTGGCGCATATTCACAGCTCTGAGGAAAAAGAACGAGAACGAAAATAAAATTTAACCGGAATCAGCTTAGAGTAAAAAAAATATCGTCTTCTTCTCGATTATTCTCAGCACGAGGACGGTTCAACTTGTCTTAACTTTCAGCTAAGTACAACAAAGTACAAATATTATGTGTTCAGAACCGCAAAATGATTGCTTTCTCCCCAATCAACGAAAACTTTAGTTTTAATTTCGAAACGAAACTTTGCTCTGCTCACTTCATAAACTGTCAAATTCAAAACTTTAACCAAAACCACGACCATAGAAACAATTCAGCAATCATTTGCCCCACCCTCCTGACCACTGCCAATCAATACCAAGTGTTGGGGGATCCTTCGAATTATAACAAACCGCAACTGATTCATTGCAACTAGTGGCGCAGTATCCTCTTCTTGGTGTATCCTTGTTCTTTTAAAATTGCTTTTTTGTGCACTGCTCTTTGTTCTCGACAACGCAACATCCGTCCCTCTGTAGGAATGTAGTAGATCATGATTTCAATTAACTTCATGGTGGCGGTGTGTGTTTGTAGTGAGTTGAATTTGCGGACAGTTTGTTAGCCACTTCATGCCTGTCAAGCAAAGCAGTGGGGACGATGATTACAACCACGATGATGACCCCGCTGTCACTTTGGCAACGGTTGATGGTGTTTGAGATGCCAACATAACAACCACAGACTAGGTGGAGGCACTAAATGAACCCTCCGCGAAGTTGCTCTTTAAGATTCCTTTTCATACAAACAAATAATTCGGTTTTTTCTTTTTATTGTCCTGCCAGCACTTGGTTATTATTAACGTGACCCCTTAATCGTCTGCTGATCATAGTCCTCGTGGCTATTTCTATTTCGTCGTATGCGGATGCTGATAATGCAGTGGCAGTCGTTTTCTTGTGTATGACTAAGGATTGTTATGATATTAATTTTTTTTTCTCCATCTATGGGTTAACGCCCATGATGCATGTGGGGAGCTGTAAAAGTACTATATGCGTGCATGTTGTTCATTGCCCTCATTCGAAGGATTCCTTTCCTTGTTTATACTCGGCTGGGAACATGCTCGACTGAGAGATACTCGTACATAAATATCTTTCCTCATTTTCTGTGTCGAGTCTCTTGGCTGAGCACGTTACCCTGCCTTCGGTTTTTGCTAGTTTATTGCGAATGTTCATTACCAAAAGTCACAGAGGACTCAGTCGTTAAGGGCGTTTTTATTTGTCTGGCGGCTTTGAGGCGCCTAAAGTCGATTGCTTATATGTGTGGTGTCAGCCGGGGCGCTGAGACGCTGAGCGGCATGTTACATTGCTTTAAGCTTTCACATCATGCTGGCTGGCTCTTGTTTTCTTTTGTTTTCATTGCAATGGTTCTAGAGTGTGTTGGGGATGACTCCCCACAGCGTAACTGTCGCGACAAAGAACCTAATTCTTGTTTCGCTTAAAACAAATAACTCAGAAAATATGCGCGCTGCGCACCAGATAAACCTACGTCAATGGAAAGTAATTTTACTTTTCCGCTTTAGATTACATCAACCGCCACTCTTGGTGCTTGCGAGACTCAACTTCAGCATTCAGCTACATTTCATTAGCGTCTCCACCGACCCACTTCAGCGAGTTTGAAATAGATGTTGATATGAAAGTAACAACAGCCAAGAGAAGTTGTGTGTGTCGCACATCGACCTCAAAATATTCATTAGTCCTGTTGAGTGCTGCCAATAAATTAATGTCAAAGCTCTGTCGTAAAACAATTTATAAATTACATGGTGCATTCGCTTTTGCTTCTTTTTCGTCCATCATGGGTGCAATGGAAGAGTTGTATGTCGGTCCTTCTAATGTCGCTGCAGTGCTTATGTAAAGAGCTATTAAATGCCACCCTATTATTCGGTCTCATCTGTCATTCTTGAGGTTGCATGGAGACCTTACCTTATCCAAACCCAAACCCCGATACCAATATAATAAATAATAATCATGGCAAAAACTTCATCCTTCAACGATATACATAGTTTGTTGGGGATAAGGATAGAGTGACTACTGTACCATACGGATATAAGGACCGCACTAGATGGATAGGGCAATAAGAAAAATGAGGCGAAAGGAGAGAAAATGTCGAGGATACATGTAGATTGGGCGGGAGATAATAGCATCAATGTCGCCATAATCAAATTTGTCAGTTGAGCTTGTTTTATTCGATTATATCCTGGCGATGATCCTTTGCATATTCTATTTTGTTTTCCTGTTCTTGGTTTTTTTTCAGTTCCGAGCTCACTTTGCCCATTTTTCAACCACTTTCCGCTGGCTTTGGAGCGGTTTGCTTATTTCCTTTTTTTATATATCTCGGTCAGGCTGACTTGGAGTCATTGTATAACGATTTGATTTGAATGAAGATAATAATTTGAGGGTAAAACAAAATGAATTATGTAAGAAGTTGGAAATGTAATAGAGAAGGACATTTTTTCGCATTTGTCAAGCGGAACTGGCAATAGCCTCGTTTGGACTAATCACGAGTGAAATATCAAATACAAAGTGTTCCTTCCCATCAACCTTTAAGTTGCAGTCACCTCGTAATTCATTCCTATATTTTAATCATTTGTCAATACATAAATATTAGTAAAAGTATCTAAGTATATTTAATGTGTCCAAAAAGGATTCCGAAAAATAGTTTAAGTGCTACTTGGTCTATTCAGACATATATTTCCCATTTTACGACAATGATGATTCGGCAACTTTGCTTGTTTTCTATTTAAGTACCTGGGCCCTAAGTCATGAAGGCGTTGTTCCTATATGGCAGGGTGGTTACCCAAATGTTATCATACCTTCGGTAGATGATATTTTTTAATGAATATGCTATAAATTAATACTTATTCCATTTGAGAGTATTTTTTAGACCATTCTGAGCGCATTAACTGGCCTAGCTTCTTGAAACTCTATTCTTTATTTCACTGGACCAGAGAGTATTTGCATAGTCCTTCTCTTTGGTATGACCACAAAGAACAAAGTCACACGATATTAGCCCTCAATATTGACTACCGTTTCCTTATTTATTAATTTTATTGAAAAATTTCTCCGAAAATTCATTATTTTGACGCTGTCGTGGTGCTTGAGTTCCGACGAATTAAGGTGCAATGGTGACAAAATCCAACCAACCATCCAAGCTTATCGAGAAGCATCATAAAAGTGTCAATTATACTTATTAAAATATTATAATATAAAAAATTCTGTTGTATCTTCCGGTTCTTCATTGTGGAGCCGACGTACATCTGCCTAAAGGTACTTCCTCCGATGCATGCAAATGGACAAGCCCTATTCTATATCCATCTGCTTCGAGATACAAAAATCCGCATTGAAAAAATGGACAACAAAGTTTCAGCAAAGAGGGTTTTCGACAAAACCGGAAGACGAAAACTCCGGTTCGAAGATCAAGCTATCGCCTGAGTCTTTCAGGCTCAGAACCTCCGAGAACCGATGGCCCGATAAGACTGTATGAAGGTAAACATAAACATATGTATATTTTTTCAGAATTGACTTTGAAAAACTTGGGAAATTTATGTTGAGGGGGCTGCGCACCGGACAAAAGCAAAAGTAATTCAATTTTATTTTGAGAATTAGCATTTGTTTTAAGTGCTTCAATACTTTCTCGGTTGGTTCAGCGTTTTCAGCTAACTGTGAACCTCTCCATACCCGAAGATTTCGTGCAGTACGGATGGGTAGTGTAGTTGATTAAGCGCACGCAAGGGCATCAAATGGAGGATTAAACACTCGAATCCTAAAGCGAATTATAATATTTTATCTAGCCTTCGAATCTGGTGTGTCGTAAATGTGATCGCAAGAGCACACAGTAACAATGTTACAATTTAACGGCGCTGGTCAGGTCAACCATCGATATAAGTCTGACCAAGTGGTTGGCCTTGTCTATTTTAAGTTTGTCTCATCAATATATACAATCTGGTATCTGCAGTTCTGTTCGCAGAGTGATGAATCAATATCGATCTTGATCTTATTTACGATTGTTACTAAAAATATATTAACATTGGTATTATTTATATAGTTGTTGGGTCAACAATAAGGGCCCAATTGAAATTTACTGAAATGGTTTCCATCAATTGGTGAAATTTTTTTTTTAATATTTGGGTATACTCAAATTATTACCACAGAGTGTTCAGGTCTGATTTTTAAAAGTCCTCCTCGATGATACCTTAGTCCCGTTTCTTCGAAGAAAGCTGGTTCTTCTTCTGCATCTGGTATTTGGCAATGTGTGCTTAGTTGGTCATGCTGTTGATAAGTCAATTTGGATCGTCCTTTGTGGTGGCTAGATATTTTTGGAATAAGCAAACCATATTAAGGGTTATGGGCTTGACACGCTGTAGAGTCTCCTGTTACTGACATGTATGAATCAATATCCAAAAGCACTACTTTTAAGTATTTCAACTAGTTTCCAATAAAATACTACAAATTGAGTGAATGCAAATAAGACGATATAGAAATTTTCGTTCAAGTAGGGACTCAAACCAAGAAGCACATCTAATTCACAAACCCCTTTACAATCATTAAAGGTTGGCATAAGATGCAATGCACTTATGCCAACGGATTTTCCAATCTTTGAAACACTGGTTGTAGTCACTTTCCGGGATGGCCTTCAGTTCCGTCGTCGCTGCGGCTTGAATCTCCTCTATCGTATCAAAACGGTGTCCCCGGAGCGGTCTTTTGAGCTTGTTGAACAGCCATATTGGGATATGGGTTGAGTTTTTGGCAAAATGATCACGAATTACGAGTGCGGTATGGGATGGTGCATTATCGTGGTGTAAAAACCAAGAATTGTCTTTCCACAAGTCCGGCCTTTTTAGGCAGATAGCGTTACGCAAACGACGCATAACGTTCAAATAATATTCCTTGTTGACTGTTTGGCTGGTTGGAAGGAATTCATAAAGCACATCACCACGATAATCGAAGAAAACAGTCAACATGACCTTGATTTTTGAGCGACTTTGGCGCGGTTTTTTTGGTCTCGGCTCTCCCTTGGCACGATATTCGCTCGATTGATCGGTTTTTTCGGGGTCGTAAGCATAGATCCAAGTCTCATCGCCAGTAATAATGCGTTTCATGACATCCTGGTAGTCGGAAAGCATTGTTTCACACACTTCAACGCGACGCCTTTTTTCCAAAAAATTCAATGGTTTCGGTACCAGTCGAGATTTGACGCGCTTGAGGCCCAAAGCATCCTTCAAAATGGTATTGACTGAGCCTTTCGATAAGCCAACTTCATCAGCAAGGTCTCTAATCATTAATCGATGGTCTTTCAACACCAAATCTTTGATTTGTTGGACGTGAGCTTCATCGGTTGAGGTTGATGGACGCCCAGAACGCTCTTCGTCTTCGACACGTTTACGGCCGGCTTGGAAATCACTATACCACTTGTAAACATTTTTTTTTAACATAGCCTCATCATCAAAGGCTTTCTGCACCATCCTCAACGTATTCGCAGCAGAAAAATTGATTCCGCAAACAAAATTTAATGCAAATTCTTTGCTCAATAAATTTCGACATCGCAAAAAACGAAAAACTCACTTTTAGCAGCTCACAAAACGACGCGAATATATTTTGACATGAAATTTCACATAGATGTCACTGACAGTACTACCAACCTAAAAAGAAAGAAAAATTTCCAAATCCTTCGACGCGCGCAGTTTAAATTCATATCTCACCTTATTTTTTGGACACAGTAGTAGTTCAATTGAATCGGTGAGTGGAAGCACAGTATCTTATGTACAAAATATAACTTTTTAGAAAAACGGAAAAAAACTATTTCAGTTAATCACTATTTATTTTTCTGAACAATGATGTATTAGGGATTTGAATATACCAGTTCCCAATTATGTTCCTGAATGAATATAAAAACAAACTTTATATTAAAAGAATATATTTAGACAATAAGTTCTTGTACTTATACTGTTCATCCTGATCCCACTGATTCACGAGTTATCCAAGTATCGATAGGCTGGTAAGTATAAAGTAAGTTTCGAATTTAAATTGTTCTTAAGTTTATAATCTTTATTATTTTTAACATTATTCTTTACGTTGCTAGTACATTTTTAAGGCGTTGCAATATCATTGAGAACAGTCAAAGTATGCAATGTTAATTGAAGTCTCCTGAAAAGACCTCTCACTGAGAATTACAAACAACTTTTTTACGGATTGTTTTCACTGTCAACCAACCGTCCATAAATTAAGAACAAATATTTACATAAACATAACTCCGTTTTATTGTGAATATGAATAAATATACAAACATAAGCCATAAAACAACATGCCACTTAAAGACAACAGCAAAATAAAGTTCAAAATATGTAAAGGGTTGCAAAAAAACGTTTTGATTACCACCAAAGCCAAAAGCTCCCATCCCCAACTGATTGAATTTGTCTGTTTCAGTAAACCTACCTCATCACGAATTCATACGCGATACGGTGCGAATTTGTCACACTGCAATAAACGTATGAAAAGTCATGACCAT
Source organism: Orthonevra nobilis (assembly GCA_963555765.1). Lineage (NCBI taxonomy): Eukaryota > Metazoa > Arthropoda > Insecta > Diptera > Syrphidae > Orthonevra > Orthonevra nobilis. The sequence goes on along the minus strand of OY743225.1, from coordinate 23,268,245 downwards.
AAATACATAATTACACTCCTGTACAAATATACAGACTCCCCGAGCAAAACATACCTCCGCCTTGTCGGGCCGGAGAGCTCTTATGAGGGATTTCCAAATGGATTGTGCTGCCATCAAAGCATTTGGCAAACAAAAACAACGAATCATCGCCTCCACTTACATGTGCATGTGCAAGTGCATGACTCTATACCCGTATAGATGTATAGATGGAGCCTTACGTATCTGCGAGTGTTTACCACATTTGCTTTCCAGTAAATATCACAAACACTTGGCAAGTTTATGTAATGCGGTTACCCTGCTCGCCACTGTTTATTTATGAATTGCTATTTCGAACATGCATATGCATTAAGCTGCAGCTACTGCTGCATCATCGTAACACCCCGTCATTGTCAGGCGGAGCAGCAGCAGCAAAGCGAAAGCCCAGACGCATCATCAGGCTTGGGACTCACAAAAATTCAATGTGAACGTGCACATCTATTATGGTGTTGAGAGTTGAGACGAAGTGGCGATACTGCGATGCAGTAGCATCCTCGTCGTCATAGTTCCATGAGGCAGCAGCATCACAGGAAACTTAAGGCTCTTTGAAAACCATCGCAGAACATAAATAAAACGATCGAGCATACTTGATGTATGTAAAAAGGATGTTCGAATCCTTTGCACATGAATCCAACAGAGGATACAAATTGGTAATGGAATGGGGCCAAGGGAAGCGTGCGACGTATTTGAGTTATGATAACCTTCCGCAGAGTAAGGAACAAAAAACAATACAAAAAAAAAAAAAATTAAAGAACACACACCCACGACGATGAAGCCGGATGAACAATATTTGGATGGGAAATTATGAAACGTGGTGGTTGGTTTTGCAAAGATAGTGGCAAATGTGCTCTGTATTCGAGACTGCAATCCAGTTTCTTCACAAATAGAATTTTCGGCGCTCTCTATTTACGTGTATATGTATACATAATCCTTACTAGTGATCATGTGATATCCTTACTCAGTGTACAAGCATTTTGCTGTATGCAACTCACACCATTGAAAAGTCAGCCCCAATAATGCACGCTATTGCGAAAGGAATCTGTTAATAGATGAAATACATGCTACAACTCCAGTTGGAAGCCTCCAATTGATAGGTTTGGTTATTTGTTTATATGTGTGCCATATTTATCATATCTTCGTCGATGTTGTCTTCCATTTGGATTGTAGGGAACTGCTCCATGCGCGTGTGTTTTCAAATGAAATTTTCTTTGTTTTTTGGTGATGTAGCAAATAAACATATCTGCAGGGTTCCCTTTTCATCCTTTAAAATTGAGGACTATAACTGTTCTGATATGCGTTATTAAGCAAGCAAAGCAATGCAGAAATTGGAAAGAAATACGGCAGATTCCGCAATGATAGTGAAAATCAATGTTTCAATTAAATTCGAATGAAGAAATTCAATGGAAGACTACAGAAGACTTCAAGTGAATGCAATGAATGTAATCAATACAAATTCAGAACTGACTTTGCTTCATCTGCGTGACGGATGTTGATATGCTCGCAGCAAAGCTTAAAAAATAAGAAGGAGCAAAAATATTAAGGCGATGCGGACAGCTCCACACTTGAAATATCCCTACTTGTGGCAAGACATAGTGACAGTCACTGTGAACAAAAAAAGAAAACAAGAGGAACATTCTTTTCGGATAGTCTGCATACAAATTCTGTACAGAGTCTTCTAAGGCAAAACAGAACCTCCTTGTTTAAAATCTTCACCATTGAAAGATAGGCCTATGAAAAACTTAACACCCTCGAGAATAATCAAATTAAAAGCAGAACTCAACTCCATTGCGGCTCAAAATTATCTTGGCGAATGTCAGCAGTCTACTAATGACCACGGTCCAAAGAAACATCAAGTGCAACATTAAGTTTTGTGATTTGAAACAAGGCTTACGAAAAACTTAACACTCTCAAGTTAAAGCAGAACTCAAATCCAATGCGGCTTAAAATTATATTTGTGAATGTCAGCAGTCTACAAATGACCACGGTCCAAAGAAACATCAAGTACAATATTAAGTCTTGTGATTTGAAACAAGGCAGCAGCATACGAGCAAGAACAGATCATTGCACGTAGAATTAAACAGCAACTCAAGAGCACATTTATTTACAGACCCTATTCTAGCACCTTCAAGATCTCCACAAGAATTCTTGAATGCTATTAAACGGAATAGTAAAAATGTGCCCCTGTTTACAGAAAAACTCATGAAAAGAACCAAAGCTTTAATGCTAATGCGTAACAGATTGATTTATCAAAGATGACATACGCCGATGGCGTGCCAAAGCTGATCAATTTCAGATTACGCGGAAAACCTGAAATTTAGCTTACAGAAATGACATTTCTGCCTCAACTTCACGAGAGAGTATCCAGGCCCAACTCCTATCTCCCGTCAGTGCGACAAATTTGGGGGTCGCGTTAAGCTAATTGTGTTGACCGATCATCCTCTGATCCTGTGATTTTCCCTGGTGTTCCAAGTTCGATATCTTTGGCTTCAACTAAAATTCATCCCCACCGCATGAAGATAATTTAAGGGTATTTAAGGGTATAAAAGGTTAGAAAAGCCTGGATGTTGTCTGTACCGGCTTTGATGCAGGGATCTTAATAGATTTTCAGGTTCATAGAAAATCAACTCCAATCAATGGTAAGTAGAAGTAGACAAGATATGAGGAATTGAAATGGACTTTTAATTGTATTCCCTTTTATATAGCCATTCTCTTAAAGCTCCAGTTCAGTTAATTAACATAAAAAACTTGTCAGCGCTCACTTGAAAAAAAAAAACGTAGAAGCAGTGTGAGAGAAAGAACCAAAATAAAGGTAAATTAAGCACGTCTTTCAGTGTCCACTTAAAATAAACATAAACAAGAAGAAGAAAACGAAAAAAAAATTAAGAAAGACGAAAACCATTTCCTTGGATTTTCCTCCAAAATCCACTTTCTGGATTCCTATTGTTATACTGCAATTTTCCTCGCATTTTCCTGGTCGAAATGTAATTTGCAAACCATATTTTCGAAAGATAGTGAATGTGCACTTAGTTTCGCCAGAAAGAGGAGTCTGCTTAGACAGGATGCCTCGAACAACAAACAAACGAAAAAAAAACAGGATGAACCTCCACGAAACTGAAGAATGAAATAAAAAAAATAATACAATACAAACGAAACAGTACAACAGTTTTGGAATTAAATAAAAAATTCAGTCGGATTCAAGCTTTACTTATTTATCCGTTCTTTGTTTGCATTGCCACTGCCGTACCTCCACCCTGCTGCTTAATTTTATGTTTTGTCTTTTAAATTATTTTTAAAGTTTAATTTAAAAAAAATCCTCTTGCACCAAAAAATTCTGTTTTTTTTTTTTTGTTATCTTAAGCCTCATGTAAGCTGTGGAACATTTTGACATCGGTACACCTGATTTGCAAAACGATGTTGGGCTAGGAAGTGTTTGTTAGTCTTACCACTTTGGCGCATGTATTTACATATAAATACAAAATGACTGGGAAAGTGTGGAATGCAATCCAAAAGTAAAGGTTTGAATTTGGAAAAGTTTAAAGTGACAAGCTGTTGAATGTGTACTCGTGCTGTTGTCCTTCGAGCAGAGCGGCGAGTTTATTATTTCGCATTTCGTGTTCATGAACATTTTAGAGGCAATTGTCGGGACCACTTACTGTTGCCATAAGTCAAATGGGTAGTCCTCTGCTTCAACTCAAATGGGTCTCTTATGTTCAAGTTGAGAGCAAAACATTTATGGAGTTGAGAGCTGGAGGGCCTGTAGTACGTCTAAGTGTGTAACAATCGAAAAGTACCCATTAAATTCGTAATGCGAACATTAAGAATTCTTTATGTACATACTTTTATTGCATTATAGCCATTAGCCGATTGATAGTAATTGATATGGAATGGAGGCACACATGAGTATGCCATATGTCAGTAGGATGCCTTAGAAAAAACGAACAAATTAAATTGCTTTCGAAGCATGTAGCTTGTATCCTCCTGGCAACGCTCAAGTAGTATTATTGGCTAGAGTGCTTATTTGTAGATACTTCTGATAAGAGTTTATTTATACAATTTTTTAGTACCACGAAGAAATAAAATGTTTAAAAGGTACACTTGTATTTGGAGGACGACTGTAAACATTTTATAATGTTGTCGAAATGTTGGTTGTTGAAAGAAACGTTATTGGTTTGATTTCTTTTATTTGAGATACAAACACCTTAAATGTTAAAGTTTGTTTGTGTTGATAACTGTCATCAGATAGCGTCTAGTCTTTGCAGACAGTTGTAAACTGTGAGTCCAATCCTTGCCATTTATGGGAAAACATAGCGCTGAAACATAAATGATGGCGAAACAAGGCCATGAATCATTGAATTGAGGTATTATTTCCTTAAACGAGAACATGGCAGCAATGAACGACTTTACCATATTTTCAGTGAGTCATATACATTATCAAAATAAAAAATAGATGAAATAATAATGTGAAGGTTCTTAAAGGCCACACACCCCAACAAAAAAAAGAAGATCACCAACATTCAAGAAATGCGATGGGAAAAGCCAGACGAAAAGGTAATGATCATCATCATCAGAGAACAAAAATATGGCGTTGCCAAAGAGGACATATTTGGTAGTGTACGAAAAACGACGTCATAGGTCTAAATATCAAAATTATACTCGTAAATATTCTGTTCCTTTACCTCAGTAACCATATATGAAATTGTGGTCTCAAATTAAGGAAACTATCAGCTTACTGAAAAATTTTTGAATGACAATAGATACATGCCCTACCATGATTGACACCACTGCCAGGATTGTCCGATCATGCAAATTATCTTCTCGTTTATTTCTAAGGCCTATAGCAGCATATTGTGAAGTTAGTTACAGTCAATTATTTGTTCGTGTTTCACCTTCTCTTTTTATGATATTCTCGCTCTCAGTTGAAGAAGGATTCGGAAAAGATATGAAAGATTTTTTTCCAGAAGAATTTTTTGGTTCCAATTGTTGTGTAGTCCAAATATCAGCACCAACAGTAGGGCAAGCCGATAGAAAAACGACTTTTAATATACTAGGACCATATTCGGAAACCAGATAAACAACATAAGAGGATTCCAAGCTATATCAATCGATATAATTCATAGGCAGGCACTTGATCAGCTGCATCACAAAGCCATTCAAATACAGCATTAAAAATGTCAGTGTCCAACTAATATTTGATTCAAATATGATCCTACAGACGACGCACATTTCATCATATTCAGCAAAAACTTGCACATTTTTTTTAAAGGCACTGTTTGTTTTTTCATAACTTCTAAGATCGCGTAATCATGCAAAATTCTTTTCGAATAAGCCCATGCAGGCATGCTTAAAAGAAACAAGTAGCCAAGTGAGAGTTGACTCTCACACGAAGGGTTCCGCGCCTGTGCAACACTATGTTTCTTTAATTAAAGATTTTTAAAATTCATCGCCTCAAAATTTGAACGATTAAGCCAGACATTTTGACAGCTCGACATTGGTTTGCTTAAAATTCTAACAAGAACAAGAACTTCCAGATTCGAAATTAAAAAAAAAATAAAAGACTATTTGATGCAAACTTACTGTAGAAATGCTTGAATCTGTGAATCTATGATTATATGTATGATTGAATTGTAGTGATGTTAGTCCAATCCTCAATTTCCGAGCCAAACGAGTGACACTAACGTGAACGTATCTTATTATCGCAACTAAAGATATTGTTTATTATGCTATTTTCTTGAAAAAATTGAAAAAAAACATTGAGTAACTTTGTGAGCTTTAAATGCATAATCAACACATACAACATCTTTTATTGTTTATATTTTTCTTCATTTTGCAACCCCCTGTTTTAAGTGATTTATTGAAATGGTGGGACAATCATAACACAAACACAATAAAAATCACACGAAATAATTTTTTTTAATGATTTACTTTTGGAAAATGACATTTTAATTAATTTTTCCACTAGTTTTTTCATTAGTTCCACAAGTTGCATAAGTTTCATAAGTTGCAAAATGTTTTTTTTTCTTATTGGAATCCGAGCATTTACGAAATGATTGCATACTTTCAAAAGTTGTTGAGCTGCAGATCTATGTATGACGTTTTGAAAGACAGCGGAACCTTAGTAAAAGGTCTGCTTTGTGAGTAGAAACCCAAAAGGTGGTAATTATAGCTTGAAGCAAAAAGTCACACTTTTATTCCGATGGAAAAGCATCACAAACTAATATAGTTAAGAAGTTATATTTTTTTACGACTTTTATTTTCGCAAATTCTTCGAACTTAAATGTTCTCAAAGTTCTTGAAAACATTAAATTAATCTCATACCTTAACATAGTAGAACAAACAAAACATTAAAACGAAAAATTTCATAGTAAACACAACAATTCAAAGACATATATAGTATTTTGATAAACGTGATTTTTGAATATTTTCTGTCATTTAATGACATATTAAAGCATATTTATACGTTAAAATCAATACGAATCCGTTGTTTTATTGCATCCTTTCATCGGCATCAATAATATTTGATATTCTCTTCAATAAAGAAAACATTAATTCAAAAGAAAAAAATTGGTTTGGGTGCGAGTAAGCCTGCCCATACCATGAACTTCCCATCTCAAGACACAAAAGAAGTAGGTGCTATTTTATTTGCCTACACCATGAAATTCAATTCGGTTATGAAAACATTTCAATTTGGAAATACTTTTTTTCAGACTGAGTTACATTTGTACTAAAAGAAAATTAGATTTTTAGTTTTACTGCAGAAATATTTTAATATAATTTAAAATAATTTTTACCGTTTTTTTTTAAATGATAGCTAGTTGGACTTTTTTTGTCTTTAATCATTTAATTACTAACTTGAGGTGGCGTTACAGTCCGCGTTGCATGGTATTTTATCCTTTTGGCTAAGTCGATGTCGCTGTACATCTCCTAGCATGCAGTTCGTTGTTGAATCTTCTCCTCCACTCACAGTCAAAGCAGATGGGACAAAAGATTACACTTTTCTCTCGGAACAATCTAAGGGGCCTTCATCCGCTTTTGAAAGTGTACATGCTTCTGCACCATAAAGTAGGACGGGGATGATATGTGTCTTATAGAGCGATGCTTCAGTTCTTCGAAAGAGGGCTTAGCTTTCTTAACCAGAGGTATTCTTAATTTGATCTCAGCGCTGGTGTTATTATCTGTTTTTACATCGGAGCCAAGATAGATAAAGCTCTAACTACCTCAAAGTTATAGCTGTCTATGGTAACGTTCTGACCCAGACGTCGGATTTGGTTTTTCTTGATGGCAGCATATGCTTCTTTTTGCCCTCTTTTGTTGACAAAGTTCTTTTGCACTACTGTCCCAAGTATGATGTTGAAGAAATGGCATGACAGTGCATCACCTTGTCTAAAACTTTGTTTGACATCAAGTGGGTCGGTGAAGTCTTTGCCGACCTTCATCGCCATGAAACCAACCTTGAAATTGATGAAAAGGTGGTGCGTACTGACTAGGCGCTCCTGGGTTTTTTCCAAGATCTGCCGTTAGGTTAATATTTGGTTTATGGTGGACTTTTCTGGTCGAAAACCACATTAATATTGACCTATCAGAATGTTGACGAACTGCTTCAGACGATTACATCATACGGCGGAAAAGATGTTGTAGGCAATTATGAGGAGATTGATACCTCTATAATTGGCTTCCTTTCCTTTAGGATTGGGCAACCAATACTGACAATTCATTCAGCTCGCATGCTTTTTTCTGACCATGTATTGCAGATGAGTTGGTGCATACTCCCAACTAAGTCATCGCCACCGCTTTTAGAAGTTCTATCTTGCTATCTGTACTTCTTCTAGGTCAGGTAGATGACATTGTTGGTTCTTCCATGTCCTCAGCATTGACTGCAATTCTACTATGATATTTCTAATATTTCGAATTTTGCGGGCTTCGGTTTGGGATGTATAACCTTGAGATAATTGTTTTTGCTGGCTGGCTGTCCATGGCTTGCATTAAACGACTCAATGAAAGCATTTTCGATTGCAATATAGGACCAAAGACCCAAAATCTTAGCCAGTCATCCCTCTAAGAGTATCCAACTCAACGAGAAGATAAGATAATTTGAATTTGGAGTTGCGAAAATCGATTTCATGACAACAACTTTAACATTGAAAGTTAAATTTGCAGTTGTTTTTCAACATCTTCAATAAAGTGTTATAAATCAGACAACCGGAATTATCAAATATAATATAGCTTAGTTTCAAAAGTATTACATTTTGTAAGAAGTTTAAAAAGTTTGAGGACCAACTGCTTATCTCAACTTCATGTATTTTTGGAATTATTTTTAATCAATCAAATTTGTTTGATTGCTTTTCTTTGGAAGATATTAACCACTGCTCGGAATATTAAGGCGTGATTAACTTTATGTCCTTTTTGAAAGGGTTCAAAAATACATAGTTTCAATGCAGAGATTTGCACCACCTCTTCCTTCCGAGCTGGTAACTGCTCAGCAAAGGATCTTTTTCTGTCTGGTAAATTAATGGCTTAAAGAAGATCACATTCAGTCCAGTTTTCTTTGCAAATTTTGATAGGATTTTCCACGCCGATTTCGAGAGATTTTTTTATCTCTGTGTCATATTCTGGATTGGGTTCATGATAAGAAACAACAACAGGGGAAAGCAAACAAAACAAAAATCAGATGTTATGGTCTTCCTTGCAATATACGAGTAATGCGTTTGTGTTTTAACTTTGTCATTTAGGTTTCTCTCGATGCTTTTGCTTTAAATTCAATTGCCTCATGTAACTTGCGCCATGGGCTTCTTTTTGCTAATATATTATAACTATAAAAAAGCGTCAAGCTACAGCTGAGCAGGTTTTGAACAAAAAAACTGGTGGCTCCATAATTTTCTAAGGATGTTTTCATGTGTCAGTGTTGCAGACGTCTCTCTGAGTCTTGAAGAATGGAAAAGACTTAAAGGATTCACATTTCTGAAACAATTTTCTAAGAACTGCCGTGGAAATTTGGATCAGGAAATAGAGAAAAGGGGCATATCAATGTATGAAATAGCCTCAACTAAAAATTATTTTAGTCTTTTTGGTAGTCTCTATAGTTAGTAACTTACTTAGTTTAGTCAATTGGCTAAATGAACATAACATTGATGAAACTTTTGGAATTGAAATTGAACAAAAAAAAATTTTATATGAATTTGTCCGGAAACTTATGAACGGCAGTGTATATATTTATGCATATTTTTTGATCTGATAAGGTGGCTATAAACTATAAATTTAATTAATTTTGAACTTTTTTTATTGGAAAACTAAATTGATTTTAATTGAAGAAGTGAAAATGTCCCTTTTTTTGACAGTTTTTTCGTCATAAAATTCAAACCACCCTGTGAAATTTAACCAAAAGCTTTTCAGGGGATCTTTATGCACACACGCTTCGAATGAAACCAATTTGGCTTCGATAGCTTAATTTGTTCTCGAGTTAGGCTGTACGAAAGAATCCGCACAAACGTACGTACGTACGTACGTACGTACGTACACACACACACACAGACATCTTTCTAAAAATCATGGAATCCGACTACTGGGACCGCCAAACGTGGAGAAATGTAAAAATTTTGAATTTCGAAAATCGGACCGATTACAAGAACTTCCTGATGGGAAGTTAATAATACGTATACGTCTAAGTGATTCGCAAACTATACGAGAATGGAAGCCCAATAAATCAAACCGTTCCCTTTTGACAAAGGACGAGAAAAATTATTTTAAATAATTCAGTTGGCGCATTTACATGATTGCAAATATTATTACGGAAAGTAAAGAAGGATACAATTGGACAATGACGGGCATTGCCTCGGTAGTATGATGTCGAATTAATTTTACACGCAGCACTTCGAGCAGTAAGAATAATAATGGAATTTCTGTTAATATTCTGGTTCATATAAATTAACCAATTATATGTAAATTTCTTATTTAATCGCGCTTTTGTGTTTCAAGCTCTTTGTTTGTAAATTAACATTGTAACGCAGCAACAAATGAGGGGCCAGTTAAAATAAAAAGGAATGAAAAAAAAATATATATATATGTAGATTAACAAATTAATTCTGTGCACTTAACTTCCGTTTCAATAAAGATATTCGTATTCGCTTGTGATTTACTGAACTGAGCTTGCGGAAAAGGTTTCAGATTTAATGTAAAACAAACAAACCTTGACAAATAAGTTCGACTAAAGTAAAAAAGAAATAAATTTTTGTTGATGATAAAAGCTTTCCTTTTGCTTTTTTTATGAATTCGACAGCTCATCGGGGCAATTGAATATATTCAATGGCTTTACAATTGTTGGAAGGTATATGAAGTCATTCAACAATGAGTCTCAAAACTGAAGCCGTACCGAGTTCTACCCGGTTAAGGTCGTTTTCTTGGCAAATATGCAGTGGCGAAAATTGCAAATAACTGACTAAGGGAGATCCGTCATATGGTAATATGGACAATTCATAGGTCCAGAAAAAAAGAGGAGACTTGATATTTTATCATAGGTGAGAAAAAGAAGAAGATTGAATTCGAGCTTCTTGAAAGAGGGAGAGAGCACTGAGCATGTGGTAAAATGTTCTTTAACGAAAAATATTTAATTTATCATATATTTTGGCAAAGATTCACTCACAAACCAAGTTTTTTATGAAAAGATGACCAAAAGATCCTCTGAGAACTTAACATCCATCTTTCTGAGAAGATTTTTTTTTGTGTATCATAGTTGGCGCTATTTTTTTTAATCCTCAAGAATGTGACGATTTTCTGACTTGTTTTTGTGTTGTGTTTTGGGATTTTATTTTTATTTTGCATAGAATACGGTAATTTCTGTCGGGTTCGCTAGTTTTTTCTACATAAGCTTCTTACAGGCTCATCTCCTCTTGCATCGAGAAATTTTGATCTTTAGTCCCTCGCTTATATAGCGTCTACAAAAATCCTATCTTCTTCAGCCAGAGTCTGGAGAGTAGGGTGAGTATTCAAGTAATAAGCAACCCGCTTCTCGACAGCTATCGCAACATCATCTATGCGTGCTTGTGCGTTGTAGTGATGAAACAGCAATCCGCATATGAGTCGAATTGTTTATTTGCTGTTCACTATCTTCTGATTCGGTCTGTGCTGCAAAATCATGTAATAGCGGTTCACTTTTCTAGGTAGTTTGCCATTATAAACTCATCCCTTGAACCGACATTGCGAATACAAATTTATGTGGTGTCGTTGAAGACGCGGTTTTTCGGGTAATAAACCAATTGAATACATCCAAAATGATTAAAAGTCTTTGTAATAAAAAGAACTGAGTAATCAATTTTTCAATAGTTAAGTAAGTGGAGTATTCAATTTTAACCGATCATTGAATAAAGTCAAATCAGTTAAAGGTAGTGTTTTCAGAGGAAGCATTAAGAATTCTATTAAATATTTGGTGAATATTATAACGTTATTATAATGAGCCAAAATATAGAAGGTATTTAGTAGATTGTGTTAAAATTCTGCTCCAAAAGAAATTCGAATTCAGACTACCTTAGTTTCAATGAATTCAAACAAATGAAGTGAAATTCAATGATTTCAACCGATTAAGAGTAAATACACCAGTGACTTTAATGAAAAAAATTAATTCACTAATGACTTCAACTTATATTAAATAAATTGAAATGATTTCAAAAAGTGACTGCTTAATGCTTCTGTCATTAGTTTCAGAAGACTTAAGTCTTTCTTTTTTGCAGTACTTTCTCGAATTTAACTATATAGCCTGGATACACTGCATCTGTCACAGAAAGTGTGCCTTAAAGTCAGAAACCTCAAGACGCCAAAGAACTCAATGAACTTCCGTTGCACAGTTTGATATGTTTATTCGTTTTTTGCGCTTTCCCCAAAAAGTCATCACCTAGTCATAGAGAGGCCAAGGCATCCAGTGGGGTTGTTTGGTGTAGTTTTTTGAGAGGAGAAACTATTGGCCCACTTTACTTCCAAGACAACAATACGTTACAGTCAGTGGAGATGATTCAAGCAACCCATTCAAAAATGTATTGTAAGTTCAATTAACGTGAAATCAGTCAAAGCTGAGATTGGGATAACGTTTCAATTTCAAACTTATCTTTTCTGAGCCGAACCTCAGTGAAAAAGGCGACTGCAAAGACTCCTTTCCTTCTTTTAAGAACCAGAATAGTCGGTTCGTTTTTCCACATCTCTCCGGTAAATGAAGAAAATTAAGCGCAGCATGTCTTTCCTGAATTTGACCTTAAAGCTCTTAAAACATGAAAGCCGCTGGTGGTCTCCTTATCTTTTAGTAAGCTTTACCAGAAAGTTATGCGCTCGGAGAATATTATTAGAATATTATTTGAATCTATAGATGTGTCATATATCGGGCTGGGAATAAAAATAATACAAAAATTATTTTTTTTAAAGTTTGTGATCATCATAAAAAAACACTACCCTTCTAACACTAAGCTTCAAAATAGAGCTGTTAGAATTTAAAACATTAATCGAATAAAACAAAACGTAGCCCTAACAATCTTGTACAAAATGATGGGAATGCAAATTTTCCATCTTCGCCAATTTTTTTTACTGAGTTACCATTCGAAGTTCTTTGTAAATTAACAGTGTTTGTACTATTTTGACTCCTAAGTATATTTAACTTGCACTAGATTCCAATTACCAGGAGCTTTTCACATAATTCAGTTCAAGATAAGCAAATGCTTAACTCCGACTTCGAGTATATATTCCTACGGCCTTTTTCGTCTTCAAATTACCGTAATGGAATTAAGTATCATTCTCGGCAACCACAGCACTCAATCGAATTTCAGTTGTAAAAAAAGTATAATTATTTAATGCATAAATAAGTAAATATTTAACGTAAATAAGCAGATATGCAGTGGTTATCCGGAAAAGAATCCAATTCAAACCGTTTTAATGCAACAAATTTTACGCATTTCATCATAGTTAAAGTGTTAAAGTGGTTTCAGCAAGTTTATCGAATAACTCGAAATAACAAACTGTAAAGAGAACGAACAAAAAATAGCAAACAATAAATCATATCTCATCCTGATGAATTACACTACATTCATCCATCCGCTTTGTCACTTAACAAACTCAGATTAATCGATGGCATAAAATTTATAGAAAAAAGGGACACCAACAACACATGCTCAGCATATCCGCAATAGAACCCACTCAATGTCATTCGAAAAATGTTTGATTTGTGGCATTCGACATTCAACCCCAGAACATATATCAAACTTTTGTACCATTTTAGATTTTGCACTGAAACTATACAAACGAGGGCAGCCTCCTCTAACTGGGCGCACACACGCCAGCGCTCATATTCAGATCCAATCACTCACTAGCTTACTCTCAGAAACTATCTGATGAATACAACAACTCATCCAACAACTGGACCCCGACCATCAATCTGAACGACAAAAAAAAAAATTGAGTATCTTTTTTATTCTTTTTTACACTTTGATGAATTATTTTTTTAGCCTTGGTTTTATTTTTACAAATTTTGATTTTTAATCGATTTGCTTATATGAGAGAGCAAGAGTAACGTGTGCACATGAGGAATGACGTATTTGGGAAGCGTCGTCGGTGATAGTTAAGGAAGGAAGACACTTGCGAAGGCATTGAATTACAAAATGAAGATATGTCCTGATATTTGGACTCAGGTTTCTAAGACAAGTCTGTAATTAAGTTGCTTCCAACGTGTTCCTCACAAGTATTTATGTATAATTTGCATACTCACATTCAAAAAAATCGAGACGGACTCGCGCAAAGAAATTTACGTATAAACCTGTAGGTCCATCACGGAAATCGAGCCTCGAAGATATTTCCCGCTTTTGTTTGTACTATAACCTTCAGGTTTTGATTCCCCTTGCTAGTATAAATACAAACAGACCAATATTTTGACTGCTTTGATTAAGAAGCTTGATTTACAGCTTTTAGTGGCTACAGCCACTACAATTTGGTATTAATTTCAGCTTGAGACATGCACGCGTTCCTGAGAAAAAGGGTGTTTACAGACGAAGTAATCCTATAAGGGTTCCGTTTTTCCTTTTGAGGCACAGAACCTTAAGAAAGAATTGCCTCTAAGAATTCCTCATGAGGATCTTCGAGCAAGTTCAAAAATTCCTATCGCTTCTAAGAAAAAATTTCAAATTGCTCAATAATTCACTTCGGTGGATACCAGTGGCTTAGTGGTAAGATCGAGTATGAACATTTAGCATTTTTCAAGACCCCATCTCTCGTGAGGGGTCGACAATCTTTGACAAATATAAGGTTTTTCGGAGTAGCCGAAAAAAAGGCGATCATATACCGTGAAGCAAGTATCGAGGTAAACCCCCTGCTTGACGTCGATTATAATTCAGTCCAGCTAAGTGTATTGTGAGAATACCTGGTGTTCTTGCGTGTCACAACTCGGTCAATACGGGCGTGATTTCTGACTTGGCACATCGTTAAAGACAAAATTTTTACACTGCGCTCAATCCTGGGAAAGTCCAACGGCCATATGTGCAATTTCAAAATGTCCAAACTACCATGAGCATAACTCCATTCTCAAAGGATAAAATCTACGTTCTTCAATACAAACTCGGCAGTTCTTCTATATGCAGCCACACGTTGGACACTACGCGAAACAGCGGAGCAGATTTGAAGAATAATTCTTTGTCGGATTAAGATCCTTTCAGCAAAGACGGTGAATCGAGAAAAAGGTATAACCAAAGCTTTTACAAGCTTTGAATTTATGTGGGTCTAGTTCAGAAAGCATTGAACCGTCGACTTCTACGGCTGTCATGAAAGAAAGGAGGACCGAACTTTCCGTTTAAAAGTCAAGATGTAGCGGATAGCAGGATGTAGCGCATTCGTAAAGGATGGAAAAAAAGTTAAGCTTTGGCTCAGATTTTCCAAGGATACGTGGCTTGATAAGTACGTTCGTTCAATTAAATATAACTAAAATTTCACTCAAAAACTACCTTAACTCTTAAACTTGCTTTGTATCAAATATCGCTTGATGTCTTTCCCAAGATATGAATGGAAAATTTTCCCTCTCGTCAGCGACTGTATAGGTTGTAAAATTATCAATATCGGGGCGATAATCAACACTAGGATCGAGGCTTTTCTTGTTAGAATTCTATATGGAGCCGAATGTTTGATGTTAGTTGAGCAAATGTAAGGCACCTTCGAAATACAAAGATTCTGTCTAACTGGCTCATTTTTAAATTGCAAGCCACTTCATAATGTTTTCTTCATTAAAAAATAAGCAGTTATTCCCATAACAATTTTTAAAAATCCAAACAGGTGATCAGGTATTCGGTATGATTACAGACAAGCTCCACTTACTTAAGATTATTCCATCTTTGACCCACCTTCATCTTACAACTTACAACCTTGTAATACTGTAAGAGGCAAGACAATAGCCTCATCATCGTATTACTTTAAGAAAAAAAAACCATCCAATTCATCACGTCAATCATGCTTTCAGAGATAATTAATATTGGCTGAGTTTTTAGGCCGAGGCAATTTGTAACCTTCTCATAACAACTGAAGTGCAATAACATTAAATATCCCTTCACTGAGCCATTGCTTAGGATACAGGTTCTTGGTTTTTTCCAGTTCAGTTTTCGAAGTCCAACGTTTTCGCGGCCCATGCTTTGACAGAAATCCATAAATTAATTCTACGACTAAAGTTCGTGTCGTTTTTTGCTCCGTAATTCCCTTACTCCTATTCCATACTTCACTTGTGGCACAAGGGATTTTTTTTTCTGGGATTCTGAGGGGGACAGTGGACCAACAAATGACATTGAAAAATGTGGATTTTATGCAAAGTGCTTGAGTAAATCTGCTTTTCTTGTAAAAATTAAAACGATAGCTGTTCGCAGGAGTGTACGAGTGTACATTAAATATATATATATATATATATATATATAAATGTATGTATGCATATTCTTAAAAAAGGAGATACATTCCAAGCTTTCTACTGCGTCGTTTTTCTTTCGCAGAATTTTGTCATTTGTCATTTTTTTGTCTCCATTTCAAAACGCCAAAGAAAAAATAAGAACATCGAATAGAGAAAGCAGTAATCTAGATACATATAAGCGATGAGTAGACTTGCCACAGTTTTCTTCCTATTTTTATGGTGTGTTTATTATAGCGAAAATAAGGAAACAAGAATACGAGTAATATATAATGTGAAAATTATCTATTTTTTTCAAGAATGCAAAGATAAATGCGAAAACATAAGTTTGTTGTTTTTAAATTTATATCAAAAAATTTTCAATTTGTGGCACATTAAATTCGATAAAAAAAGTGCCCTAAGACTCTAAAGTTTTTGTTAGTTATTTAATTTGGTGACAATTTACAAATTGATATGTTACCGCTCAGTTAACAAACAAAGATTTGACACTTTATTCTTTCTACTGGAAAACAATTTAGTTCTTATACATTCATAAATTTAGTTTAGTAAAAAAAGGTGTTCTGAAGAAAAGTTAATAAAAAAACCTTGAATTAAATAAATAGAACAAGGAAGTTAATATGATCAAATGATTTCAAAAGGAAAAATTCGATTTAAAAACTATTATTTCAAGTTAATCTTTTGACACAGGTTGTTGAGGAAGGAATGAGTAAAACGTTTGACAAAAGGAAGTTTAAAATGAAAAAACATAAGAATAAGATCTGACAGTTTATATTGCTTTAGATGTGATATGATCATATGGCTATGGAATTCAATATTATCCTCCTCAATTTTTATTCTTTCCCAGTTGTTTGAAACAGAGCATACGTTTGTCTCAAAGCACTGCTTGAGTAAGAGCGTCTGCGACCATGTTTCCGATGGGAAGAAATTTCACGTCCAAGGCTTCTTGCTCAATTGCTTCCCTTACGAAATGATACTTATAGTCACGTGCTTTGTTCTCGAGTTTTCCGCTATAATTCGCAATTTTTTGTGCACTCTGGTTATCGCAGTAGAGTTCAGTCGGCTTGTCGCTTGTTGTAATGCTTATGCTTCTTATAAACGATGTATTCTGTTTCGGCACTGGATGTAGCAAACTCCCGTTGCTTCCTCGATTCCCCAATGACAGCTGCACCTGCGAGTGCAGAACAAACCCACTTTTAGATTTACGACCATTAACATCTTCAGCCCAACTCGCATCTACGCAGTCAATGAGTGATGATCCTGTTTTCCGAAATTCAATTTCTAGATGCATTGCTGCAAGCCAGTGCTGCTTTCGAGGACTTTGTGAAAACTTAGCCAAGTTGCTAACGGCATATGAAATGTCTGGCTTACTGAAATTGACTTCAACAGGAGGCCGTTCCCTAGATTTTGAAGGCTCCTTATAAGGCAGTTATATTCTGTTTTCAAAGCTCCAAACCATTTATTAGCATGCAAAGAATTCATTGCCTACCAAAAAGTGCACGGATCAATTTCTTGCGTATGATATTTTTCTTCTACCATACTTTGCGAATTGAAACGTTGTAGGCTTCTCACTTTCGTTATCAGTACATATATTTCTAGGTTTTTTATTCAATTTCAAATGTTTTGAATCAACATTTTTCTTACCATCTGTCATATATTGTTTGTTATCGTGTATCGTTTTGTCTTCTGCATGCAAATTTTCTTCCTTTTTCGGTTTCAAACTCGTAATTATAATAACATCCTTTTTATCAGTATACCCTTTAATAGCTTAAGTGTTGTTACGAAATTCATAATACATTCCATTTTGACCATTTAGCTCCCCCGCATTACTTTAAAGTTCGAAAAAGCTTTGATTGATTTTCTTCTCGGTTTAATTCTTCAATAAAACGAACATCACGACTCTATAACTGCATTCGTTCCTCTTATCCACCATCAAAAAAGTTGGAAAATGTAGAAATTTGCTAACCGATTTCGTATTCATTGGCCAACAAAGATCAATGTGTATGATTTCGAATAAACTGCTTGAAGATTTTCCGCACTTAGTAGGAGAAGGAAGTCTTGTCTGTTTTCCTTTATAACAAGTATTGCATTTAAATTAAGTGTCTGTGGTTTGGAAGTCCATTAACCATACCATTTATTTTTGATTAACGAAGTGAAGCTAAATTTAAATGACCATATCTTCTGCACCATAATTCCACATTGTTGTAAGTGTGTCGTGCTAAGTAAAAATTTTCATTTGAGTGATCTCTGACAACCAATTAGAGCCTTTTGACTTCTAAGATAACTCTATATCCTTTATAAGTAGCCTTACTAGCAGATATCAGCAAGGTAAGAATTAGTTAAGGTATGAAAAGAACTTTGTTAAGATCTATGGATTAGCAATTCCCGTCAACTGTTGTGTTCAGTATGACAGTACCTATTCCTGCTATTTTTGCAAACTTTTTGTAGGTTACCTTCACATGACCTTACTAGTTTTGTTTAGGTCAATAAAATTATCTTTGGCCCCTTTTTATACACCAATTTTACCATTCGCATTGCTTAAAAAATTTCCGTTGGCGCATTATTGCAGTACCCAATAAATTTTGTGGAAATGAAACAATTTTTCCTTTTTATATTTGACTCTGCAGTCTCTTTTTAGGTGCTCCTTCTTCCCACAAAGAAGACAATTAAATTGAAAGGAATTCGACATAATTGATTTTTGATTTTTGTCATTTCTTGTCCAATTTTTTGAAAGCTTGATTTTAATTAACATCGCAATCACGTTCTTTCTTTTCGCTTACTTTCAACAAATGTGCTGGAAGAACATCAATCTAAGGGAAACCAGTAGCAGCATCAAAAGCGACTTGAATGCTTTTATAGCTTTTAGGTAGTTTATCCAGCAACAGCGCAGCTAACAAATTATCGTCCAATTTAGCATCCATTTCAATCAGACGTGACACAATAGAATTAACCTAAATCAAGTAAGTTTTCATACTTTGGCTTTAGTTCCGGTCAGTATTGACTTTACCAGCGATACTTGGGCGGGCTTCATGCAGACTGGCGTCTTGGCCGGTGTTCATTCATTCTTCAGGAGTGGTGACAATTTTAAGAAGACGATTTTAGTGCAGAACTGCCTCCATCCGCAGTTTCCACGTGGCGAAGTTGTCTCCGTTTAAGAGTGGAATGTGTTCGTTTCAGAACATTTTTTTTAACGTTAATAAATATCAACGCGACTCAAAGGTTTTATTTTATTTAACCAATTCTGGGCCCATTGCCTCTTAAAAGATCAAATGATTTTAACAGGAAAAACTTGATTTAAAAACTTTCAGGTTAACCTTTTTATATGGATCAGTGAGGAAGGAATGAGTAAAATGTTTGACAAACGGAGGTACGAAATGAAATTACATATGACTTAGATTTGAAGTTTTGACAGTTAATATTACTTTAGATGAGATAAGATCATATGGAGATGGAATTCCATAACATTTATCGTAAATATATAAGTGAACCAACAAACAAGAGTAAAAATAAAACAATTCGATGAATAAATAAATAAAAAGGTAAATAAATAAATGAATAAATAAATAAATAAATTAATAAATTCATAAATTAATAAATAAATTAATTAATAAATTAATAGATTATAATAATAATAATAAATAAATAAATAATAATAATAAATAATAAATTTATAAATTAAAAATTAATGAATTAATAATTAAATAAGTAAATAACTAAATAAATAATTAAGTGAACAAAAAATTAATATAATATAAATACTGTAATAAAGAAATAAACAAAGAAACGTAGACTAACAAAATATAAATAACTAAATAGTTTAAAATTTATTTGACAAATGGTATTAGTCAGATAATTGTTGACGGTTCATGCATGTTTTTAAGTTTTTGGATTCTAGCGGAGATCAATTAAACATTTCATTGCATGTACAGATCAGACGTTGAATTGTGCCAGGGGAGCTCAAGCATCATCATGTCTTCGAATGTGAGAATTTGCAAATCCTCCCCTTGCTTGACACCCATAAAGTAAAAGCGCTTGCAAAATAACTTTAAGTATCATTATTTTATTTTCTTTCGACAACATTGATTTCCTTTTTATGAATGGGTATAACATAGAAATTGCAATTTTAGCTTTATGAAGAGACTGTAATTCATTTTCTTTACCTTGAAGCTAAATCGAGTATGGTCCACTTGTATTGTAAGTTTGACATGGGCATACCAAACAATCAGCCAGCATCTATATTAATATATATTTTAGGACACTCTTTATTATTTATTATTTATTCACTTAAAATTTATTATTGTCCCACTTTGGGTTGAACTTTAATCTGGCAGCTAACATCGTGATAGACAACAAACCAATACTTAAAGGCAAATAAAATACCACTCTCCAGAGCCTTGTCGTTTCACACCAAAAAAAAAAACATTTGTGTACGAGTAGCTCCAAACTCTTGCTCTAGTATTGATCTATCAAACTCCATTCCACAATGCTAAATGCGAAATTTAAAATTCCCTAATGGTTGCATTAGGTTCTTGTTTATCCACTGTGGAACAGCACTCTACTGGCTTGGTTGTGACTCTTTAGAAGATATACTTTATGTCGATGTGGTTTCAAGATTTATGTCCCAACCCTTGCATTATATTTTGTATACTCCTGGTGATAGATTCATAACACGAGTGGCATGGAATCCGGCAGAGAAAAGCCGCCAAATAATTTATTATTCCCCAATGCGTTGTAGAAATGTCAGTAAAAGTTGTTTTCGGACAACCACAGGAGGGCAACAGGATAACAATAGTTTATTATTATTTTTTTTTGCCTTCGCTTAATAAATACCTTCCCCCACATACGTATATGTAAATGCATACATACCTTGCGTGCAAAGGTTTGAATGACGACAGTTGTGTGCAGAGTCGATATGTTTGTTTTGGAAAACGTTGACATGCCATTGAACAGACCAATTGACATCAATGGTTGTATGTTTTGCGTTTTCCCGCCGAACCATTTAAACATCAGAAATAAAGAGTTATGGCCCGAAACGGGGTGGATTGGTTCCTTTTCGTACTTTAATGGTGATTTTTGTCCTTTTTTATTTCAGATTTGACATATTTACAAACAGGACAGGAATGCAAATGTTTTGCTAAAGAGCAAATTGCATGATTGCTTACTGAGGTTAGAATATAAAGCTCTTTGGTACTCACTCACGCACACATGTTTTGCATCATGTCCTTTTAAGGTGCTTACCTAAAATGAGAAATATAAAAAAAGGAATGCGTTAGTTGAATGTTCATATATAAATGTTTAAACTGAGCAAGTTCTCTGATTGACTTTCCAGTTCAAGTTAAATTTAACATTAAGCGGTTACTTAAGTCTCAGTGAACTCAACAAGAGATAGATGTCTGTTACCTAACGTACATACAGACATGTTGGGGTTTAATCCTTATCCGAATATGGTATGCTGCTTGAAGGTTTTGATGGGATTAACTTGGAACGTAACCGTCAAAAGCAATGGCATTGATCCTTTTTGAAGAGGATAAGTTAAGGGAGACTGCTGCAAAGTGCTCATAGATGAAAATGGTGTTTGCTGTTCGCATTTGTTATGGTTATGTTAGAACGGATATGGTCCTGAATCAGCTCATACCTTGCTTGAGATTATATTGTAATTATTTATGCTTGTGAATTTGTGAGCAAATTGCGTACAAAATGAGTTTTGCTGGAAGTGCTTTTCTTTCTTTATTTATAGAACTGATACTTTTAAACGTATTGTATAGTATAATGAAGATAAAAAGTCGAGTGGATCAATATGCAAGTTTTTAAAGGGAGAGTGACTGGAGTCCTTTCAATTTTTAAATTTTATTTGTTGAAGTGTACAACTATTAGTATGTTAAAGGCTTCTTTGAAACCATATCTTGCCGCAATTCAAACCCTTAATTTAATAGAATCCTCAGTGGAATCCTCCATCGACTGTACCTATCGTTTCTTCCATTTTAGTCTGCTTAGCAAAAAGGATGAATAATGCCATCACCCCAAACAGTCATGAGCTCCGGGTGCATTGGCTTTTCTTTGTCAACATGTGGGTTATCCGAGCTCCAAATACGGCTGGAAAAAGAGCTTCATCTCAAAATAAGATTTTTTAAGCAAAATTGTTTTCAATTTCCAGATGCTCTTAAGTAAGAACACATTTCTAAACACGAGATTTTCTTAGGCAAATGCTTCCCCGAACGTTTACGAGCCTTTTTCAAAAAAACTGAAAAATGATTACAGTGACAATTAAATTATTCTGCTTCAAATAATTTTTCCAAGAAACTTCTTGGCGATAGTATTTAGTATAGTTTCATTACACAGGTACTCAGCTTTAATTAGTACGAATATTTTTTCTACTTTATTTATTTCCGCAACCTATTATTTTATTGCATTATCAAGTGTGTGGGTATTCATTGAAGCAATCATGCATTTAATGCGATAATAGGCTCTACGGCCAAGTACTATAGGTTATCTACGTGTAGTTTTTTTTTTCCACAAATAAAACACAATGAAAATATGTGGAGAGCTGCAGAATGAATTATGCAACTTGAGTATAACTGAGTTATAATTGAGTACTTAGTCTTAATTTGTGTGAATTTAAAGTATTTCTTTAACATGCTTTTTAATTAACTATAATAAGAGGGTTTCGATAATTTTATTCTCGCCCGAGGTTTCTATAGGCCCAGCCTTTAATAAAAAATCTTTCGGCAGACTAACTGATTAAGACGTATATTGCGACCTAAAAAAGTATCCAAAAAAAGTGCAGGAAGTGAGATACAGAAGTCTACGTTGACATTTTTGTGTTTAAAAAGAAAGTCTAATATATCTTCGCTTTTATTGATTATGGTTCCAAAACAAAAACACATTTATATTTATAATTTTCCTATCCTTCAAGATATTCATATAGACTTCAAGCGAAGAATGGTTATTTTCGATTTTAGATTTAATTTAATTTTTTATGGCTCCAGAAGGACTTGTTTGTTAAGGGCCGCGAGGGTTACATATTCATAAGGCAATAACAGTGAACCCAACACCAGATGCAAATGCATGGGACACAATCAATGTTCTCATTTATTAAATTGACAAGCAATTCATTCGAGTAATTTTTGCATTTTCGTAATAATTGCATTTTTAAAATATCCGCATTTTCGTAATTTGTGCATATTTTGTATTTTTCCATAAGTCGAGTAATTTTTATTTGCTTAAGAATAATTTTATTATTCAGTCTTAAGACCAGCGTGAATAAAGAATCATCTTCCAAAAGTGGCAGCATTCTTTCTTAAATTCCCTTCATAAGTCGTGCACCCCAGACGTGAAAAAGTAAAGCAAAAAAAAAGTTTCGAAAATTCAATGTTTAAATACCTGGAGCGGTATTTTATATATATAGATATAAAACATATATTTCATTTAAAAATATCAAAATCAAATATAATAAATCAGCTGAAAACATGCGACATAGCTGATGAAATTGCCACATTCAAGGATGAACTTCCCGGACTTGTGATTCTTTCAAATGGACAATCGAGGTTTTGCTTTGAAAGTACCATATTTAAAACAAAGTCCAAGCAAAAGTTTCATGAATGATTCATGTACTAAAAGATAATATAATACACCCAGCCACAATTATGTGATAATCTGATAGCAAATTTCATCAGAAATTTTACTATTTGTAGGCAAAGTAGAATCTGGCATTTGACAGTAATTGCATGCCTTACATTCGTTAGGGTCTTTAATGTATACCAGGTTGAAACAATAACCACTTTCCACAGAAATGTTCAATTTTTCTACTTAAAAGTCTTGTTGGATGACCAATTATAATCATCCCGTTAAATATATATATATATATTCTTATTTGCTTACATAGTAAGCCAATATTGATAAGTCTACTGAAGTACTACACTAACAACCTTTTTAATTGTTTTTTATTTCGTAAAGTATTGACATGAATGCGAGACCTCAGCTAACTAATCCACATCGAAAACATACTAGCTTTTGTAACCAAGGCAAATATGTATATTTGTAACTTGCTAACGTTTGCAATCACCAATTCATATATTCATATACCTGTGTCCAATTGCCAACCGTTTTTATATTGCTCACTTATATGATTAATACTTTCCTGAATGTATATATCGAAACCATGTGCAAAACTGCATCAGCTTTGTTAATAGGAAAAAGAAGCTTTTAAATTTAAGCGACATAGGATACACAGAGATAATATCATAAGAGAATTCAGCTTTAAACTTAAGCAATTTTATTATTCACTTTAAAAACAAAAACAAGAAAATAAAATTAATATTAATTTAAAGTTGTTTTCCAAATGTAGTATGAGCTCGAAACTTTTTCTTCACAAGCTACCCAGGATGATGGAGTTATAAACAAACATTTACATCTTATTTAGTAGAAAGATCAAAGTTACTCCTGGGGTAAAATCAAACAAGTTCATTTGCCATCCAACATCAATAAAGGCAACGCCCTGTTTAAAAAAGGTCAAAGTTGCGCCTTTGCTTTTGTAGTAACAGCAAAGGCGCAATTTCTACAGAGCATAATGAAACGCTTGAAACTGAACCTTTATGCCTTTAGCGTTTTTGCGTCTCAAAAGGTTGTTTGCATGTAACCATTAGCCTTTATGGATGGCCATGTTTTGAACATAATACTCAGCCTTAGTCTTAGTCTTTTGAATTTATTTTATTTTTACCTTAACAATCAAAAATTGTTTTATTTATTATGAAAAACTAGCAGTCGCATGACTAGGGAAAAAGTGTCCTCGCCGCCCTCTGACACGATTGTGTTTTAATCTTAAATAAAGAGATATAATATGACATATCGGATTTTTTTATAGAACTTTTTGAGTTTTCTATAGAAACCAATAAAATATCTCTTACCGTTAAGCTAGTGTTCGAAAAAACACTTTGACTTTGGCTACAAAATTGGTCGACACAAAAGGCCCTGTTTTACACGGGATAATATTTGGGCTTTGTTAATACTAATGAGCAGTCTAGAAGATAACTTCCTAATAAACAGATTTATTAGTATTATTATATTATTATTTGTATGGATTATTATATTATAGATAAAACGAAGGCAAAAAAGGCGATCCTATCTATCGAGACAAATTCGTAATTAACGTGACTTGCCTATGCGGTTAATTGAAACCATTTTCGTAACACAAACTATCTTAAAGCGGTGTAACCTCTAGCTCAAAAAATTAACAAGAGACCAACTCAAAACTCCTTAGTCGAAGGACCAATGTCATTCACAAACTAGTTTTTCTATATGAAGACGAATTAAAGACGATTTAAGGAATCCTCGAAAGAAAGGTTCTTTAAAACTCTACGTGCTATACAACGATATTGATAACAGTGCTCCAGCAAAGAATATCTCTGATTCCGAGCCACGAGGTTCACGGAAAATTGGAAGGTTTCGAGGTCAAAACGTAGCCGATGTCAAAAAGTTTTTTCTAAGAATTATTACTTATTTCTTATATAACGCTGGCCACTACCGATGTCTTTTCTCAACTTTGGACCTCAAAGGGAACTCAAGGTTAGAACGAATTAAAGAAAATTAAGTAGAGTTAAGCTAAATTAAGTAAAGAAGCCCAAAATTTTAAACTTATGAAGGGTAAAGTACGCAAAAATGCTTATTGACAAAGAATCAAATTTTTAAAAATTGGTTTCGCTTGTAAATGTTCAAAAGTAGATGCTTAAAGCTCTGAACGAATTTAGATATGTATGTTGACATAAGTTGAATTGTCAACGTTTAATGATTTAAAAAATGAAAACAAATATCACTGAAAATTTCCTTTGAATCGAACATATTAAATGTGTTTGAACACAAAACCGCCAAGGGCGACGAATTAAAACGGAATTTCTCACCGACCAACATTTTTTAAAATAAAACATCACTCTAGGAAAAAGGTGGGCTTCTCTGAATCGATTACCCTACGAAGTTCTCAAACTACGAAACAATCGAGGACACGTGTTAGGTAATATCCCAAGGTGCGGGCTCAACCAGGATGACTTAAAATCAATATTTTTCACAAAATATTTTTGGAATTTAAAAAAGGTACCTTGAATTCATTTATTCACAAGCCAGGAAGAAAAAAACAAACTCGAACGCACTTTTATACGAACATCCGTTAGCAATCATCGTCCTTTATTACCATTTCTTGTCAATATAACCACCACTAACCTCGTGCTCGGCTTCCGTTCATGGCCGAAAAATGGGGACGACGACAAACGATGGAAGTCAAATCCGGACCAAAGTGAAAAATTATTATCACAAAAAAGAAAAATAAAGGAATAGCCTTGGTGCAGACTTACTCACACAAATAAAATTACACCGATGACGACATAGCAGACAAAGTCGAGTCGTTCGCCGGGGCACGAAGTATTTACTGAAGTCTGAGCGGCACGGCGTACGTTAGAGCGTCTTAATTATTTTTGGGTGAATTAAATAATGATACTTTGTAAGGCGACAAGGGAACGTGACACAATTTGCAACAATAGAACTTTTCGCATTTTCTTGCTGCCGCCGCGCCGCCTGTTCTTCGTTGCGTATCCTTGGAGCATAATTTTTATTTTTATTTTCATATTTTCACTTATTCACTCAGTCAACTCGAAGACGACGATTTCCTTGTGGTAAAGAGTCCTTAACTTTGGAATGAAAATGTGTTTTTTAGTGTTTGCCTTTAATGGATTCTTATGTTGCCGCACTTTACCGCCTTTTCTTCCATCATCAATGATATGCAAAAAAAAAGAAATATATATCTAGAGGAAAAATCTGTGTCAAAATTATATTCATAATGTCCTTGCGACGCCCCTGAGTGGGATTTACTCATTTAAAAGTCATTCGGCCTGATGTTTGGGTGGAAGAAATTAATTTGCGTGAATATGAATGAAGCTTGCATCTCCTTTTGTGCTTGTAACTAACCTAATGACCGTCATGATCAGGACTTTTGTCCGGCTTTAAAACGAAGATAAAAAAAGTGAACATTAACGACGCAATAAATGTTCGTTTTCGATGAACTTTTTATCATTGGTTTGTAGGTTCCTTTAAGCGTCCCTTTCGGTGTTAGAAATTGTAAGGACGTTCCCATGGAATGTACATATGTATTTAAGTGTCATGGAAATAAGAATGGAAAAGTTTCCATCGGTTACTTTTGTACACATAGGTTTTTCGTTTGTCAGGTGACAGGGCTTCTGTGTTTTTGTGTAAATAAAGTTAAGAAATCATACGATGTGACATAATGATGAACTGTGCTCACTAATTATGATGAGAAAATGTCGTATTTCTTGCAGGATGTTACACGTTAAGTATATCTTTGAGGGTGTCACGAAACAAAATGATATTCCTTCTAAAAAAAAAACATTCAAAATCAAAGGAAATTCTAACGCATGTTGATTATTTATGCGAACGGTTTTTACCGACATTTTTGTGTGCGATGAGCCTTATTCTCTGATTCGGAAAGATCCGGCAAAAAACTTTATATTAAAGTAAGCTTTAAAAAAAAACACGCATAAATAGAGATACTGTGCGAATAGGTGCATTTTCAATAAATACTGGAAATTCAGCCGACAAGATTGTTTTCCTGAAATGTGAAAGTCTACTTTCAAGTGGATGAAGCTTAAACTTTTTATGTAAATGACGGAAACTTTCAGCTCTGTTTTGATCTTTCTGAACTTTACAGATGCAGAATACACATCGACAAACTGCAGAAATCTACACTCCTCAAGATTGGGAAACAATCGTGTCTATAACAGAATAATTCGTGAGTGACTTTGGCGCAATAAGCTGTTAGGACGATCGCCTCAAATTGGCTGTTATAATCGACGAAAAAATATGGGTAACAAAATAGTGAAGTTCTTGTTCCGAATAAGTCATCAACGTCACGTCGTTCTGATGGCATCACATACAAATAGCATTTAAGCATTCGTTTCTCTAGCGCATTTAAGCTACCGCCTGCAGAATCTTAATCGTTTATAAATAACGTTCACGCTCTCTTCAACTTCAACGACGAAATGGACGATTTTCAGTCGAAATTCATCATGAGCCATGGGTAACACGGACGTTGCAACTGGTGAGCAATTCCTTTTTTTTTTTTTCGAAGTCACAGGTAAACAATAATAAGTTACAGGCCACAAGAACATCCGACAAAAGTGACGGCGCCCACATTACCGAGATCGATGACCGGTGACCATTATAAGATCACACTGTTGTCCATCTGTCTGTAAAACATATTTCTTCTCAGGAACGCATTAAGTATCAGGTTGAGATTAATACACAAGTATTGAGTATTGAGCGCCTTCGGCCCCTTAAATACATATATTTTGATACCTGCAAGGGTGTAAAATGTACTTGACCCGTTTTTTCCCCGTTTTTAGTCACACCCCGTCGTCTTCCAATAGCTTAAAAGATGAACCTTAAAATAAGACTTGAGAGATGACATTTCCCTTTCCAATTAAATCCAATATCTCGCAATGAAATTTGTTTTTATATATTTTTCCCAAGCCACTGTATAATTCCAAGGATTTGTGATAAAATATTCCCAAATCAAATTCAAAAATCAGGCCTCGTAAATCATGGCTCTTGCATCACAGTTCACGAAACGCTAATTACTTCCCAAGGATAACAACGAAATCCAAACTTCTGGCAATTGTCTTTGAGGTGAACAATCCCTTCAAAGGTCAATGTCATTATGTCATCCCCAAAGGACCCATCCACATTCTCATCGGCTTTGCTTAATATTTGAGCAGCACTCTCATAGCTTAATTGAGATAATACTGAGGAAAGGTTTCTTTTTATCAAAAGTTTAAGACTATGAGAACAAATTTCACTTAGCAGAGTGAAACTTTTTTAATTAAGTTTCCTCCACTTTGCTAAAAATCACAGAATCACATAGTACATACCCATAATAGAGTTGTCGATATTTCCTTCTAATAGACATACTTATTCTCTTCATCAAAACGCAATCCTGCAAATTACTAAATTTATCCTAACGACGACCATTAAGATAATATTGTCGTCCTTTTTTTTTTAAAAAAAAAGACAGTAAAAAATTGGAAAATTTCAACCTATGAATTAAAAAAAAATATATGCAGGAGGAAAATGAAAAGAAACGCAAACAATAGTCCTCTCAAGGAATTCCCTTTTTCAAACAGTGGAATCTACGAAATCTCACTCCATGAGTCCGTTTCTTAAAATTAAGAAAAAACGAAAACATAAAGAAGGAACTTTGAATTAATTTAGGAAAATATCGTCCCGAATATTAACAAGTCCTTGCGCACTTTCTTTTACTCCATTTGCCCTCGCGTCTCTGTCAATTTTTGTTCTGCATCTAAACGCGGATACTTCCTTGTCTGTGCCAAAAAGGACACTGCTGGACGACGACACAAGAAAGAAAATAAAATAAATAAGTTAGAGACGAAAGGACAAGTGTATATGATGGAACACACAGAGCACAATGAAAATTCTGATAAGGATAAAGGACCTGCATTATAAGAAAGTATCTAGAAAAAACAAAAAAAAAAAAATTCAAAAACACAAAGAACAAAGTGTCCTCAGACTCAGAAAGACACTGATATTGTTGAGTGATTTTTTTTGTTTTGCTTTCATAGTCGCCTTTCTTTTGGTGCTAAAGGATATCCTTGAAATGAGACAAAGGAAAACAAGTAAAATAACAGAAAACTGTAATGTGAGTTAAGGATGCTAGATGCACATTTAACTGGCTCTGCATACATTCCATTCCCCACAACAACGTCCACGCCATTGCCGGGGTTATATTTTTATAAAAAAAAAATATATATAGTATAACTAAAAATAAATGAAAAACAGTAAAGTTTCAAGTCTATCCCTGCGTTACACCATGCTCCCGGGATACTGTCATCCAAATGAAACTGAACTAGTCTCGCTGTGCTACGTGGCGGCACAGTGGTGCTTTATACAGCAAGCCATAGCGTGGCTGTGGTGGTCTTCGCCTGGGTTGAAAATTAAAGTTTTAATGCTATGCAAGGCGATTGCGTTGTTAGGTTTTTTCCCGCATCCTCACCCCCAAAGTTATATTTTCTTTTATGCATGTATTTTATTTTTCATGTCATTTTTGGTTCCTGAACATAATTTATATTTGTATCTTGCCTGGGATGCCAGAAACTGAGCACTTTAGGAACCAAACAATGGGCTGAATGCTTTTCATACCTCTAGTGGCCCATCAGACACTTGGCTCCGATTGGCTACTTAACGCAGTGGAAGATTTTTCGGTACGAGTGGGTATATTATTAGGAAGACCGCTCAAAATGCATATAACAAGGGACAGTATATTTCAGCAGCAAATAAAATGCAACACTAAAAGAGCCAAAAATGAGGCAGGTTCCCCTTGAAAAGGGGGATGCAAACAATAGACGAGGAGAGCCTCATCTACGGATTTAAATGAACGAACAAATCCCACCAGACTGTGTGTGTGTGTGTGTACTAAACGATTTACGAATATTTGAATTTAATTTTGGGAACAGTTGGCGCCCATTTGGCTTTGCAATTTGTATTGCACAAGTCATGTTCTCCGGACACGTATTTACTTTCTGCAGCAGCCTGCCAAAGAGAAAAGTTTCTTGTAGTTCATTTAGGTTAATTTTGGACCAACAAGAATGGATGCTTTTTTGTTTGCCATTGTTGTTCATTTTAAATTTAGTAATTTCTAATTAGTTTTCAGAGGGACTTGATACCATGCCATGCTCTACAGGAGTTTTAAGAAGCACTCCAATCAGTGAGACTTTACAATTATGCATTGTAGGTATTTCATGAGAGAAACTTTCATTTTATATTTCGAGCTTTGGGGTGCAACAGTTGTGATTTCGTTTATATATTTGGTCGATGAGTTGGATTTATTAGTATGATATCGCTGGATGTGCTTGGGTCATCCTCATTAGTGTAAGCTTATATCGGCCTTGGTCTATCCAAGAATACTTTTCACGAAACTATGATAAGTTGGGGAGTGATATTTATGCAGCCAAACATTGTAATTGTGAAGCATGAGTTTCACCTTTTGCTTCGTCTGTTATTCATCTTATAATAACGGTGATCAGAAATTTCCTTAGACTGGATCCGACATGAGGTTGCTTAACAGATCCCCTGACTCTACTCACAGTATATAATAGGGTGCTTACCAAAGAAAGTTGTTGAGATTAAAATCCCCCAATCAAACAAGATATTCGTTCGATTGCGACTTCAAACATTTGATTATGGCATGCAAACCAAAAAGTGAATTTCTCTAGTTCGTTTTTTTACTAGTCCGCTGGGTGGCGCAGTTTGAAGAGCGTCTGCGTTTCAATTAATTCAATTGAAAAGTCTCGGGTTTGAACCCTAAAGTGATTTACTTTTTTGAATCTGGCCCAATCACCCTTTGCCATTGGGATCCTGTCACTCGTTTGTCGACCAGCGATAGTAGTCTTACTGATGGGTGGCGTTATTGTTAATGTTTTTGTATCGGGTTCCGGCATACTTAGCTTTGAAGGTATAAAATTGATATCAGGGTGTTGAGTTAATCTTTGAATAAAATCCTCGTGTTGAATAAAATCCAGTAAATAAAGCGAAAGCTACTAAGTCGATATCAAATTCTTCGTCCCATTTTTCGCGGAATTGAATTGAAACTAAATATATCGGAGTTTCAAAACTACTACTGCTCGCTTTGTGCAACTACCATCATAAGACACAGATTCATTGTACGTATAATCGTATATGTTTTATCCCTTTGAGTCACAGTGGTACTGCCAGAGCACCACCCATTTAAATCGCTGTCAAAAATGTTCTACTGCATATTTTGGTCTGAATTTTTGTACTCGGGAGTTTTTGGGGTCAAAAATGTCAAAAATGTTCTACTGCATATTTTGGTCTGAATTTTTGTACTCGGGAGTTTTTGGTGTAGCTTAACATGAATCTGAGATTATATTGACGGAATTCAAAATGGCGGATCCAAGATGGCGGAAAAATGTGTGAAATTGAACTAATCATTTCGACAAACCAATCAAACTTTATTCTATTATATTATTGACAGTCGGACATATTGGATCCGCCGAAACACTAACATTAGACTCGTGATCTGAAACCTTGAAAGCCCCTTTAAGCCAAATTTTTTTGGAATTTGATTGAATTTTACGAATTTAGTCCGCCATCTTTGAACCACCATTTTATAATTTGTAAATCTAACCTCAAATTTGTAATTAGTCACCACGAAAGGACAATCGAGTACAAAAATTCAGACCAAAATATAATCTCAATCGTGATCAGCGACCCCAAAAATCACCGAGTACAAAATTTAAGGTTAAAATATGCAGAAGAAAAAAGCATGACTCAAAAGGTAAACGATAACAAAACAACTTTTTTTTAGGAACAACTCTTTAAGTCCTTGACATAATGGACAGGACAGTGTCCATCACTGCCAAGAAGAAAAATGCATGCGAACCTTTGAATTCAAAATAAATTGATGTTGCCTTCTTTCTGCGAAGTCTCAAAGTGAAGTCAATGAATGCCATCATTTGACTGATTCTGTTTCGCTTACAATTCCACTCTCCCGCCATTGATAAATAATGTTCAGCAATCGCATTTGTTAATTATCGCAGACATAATGCTCATTTACTCATTTATTTTCCTAACAATGTGTAGGTGAGTTGAATATCCATACATATGTACATATGTGCAAACTAGTTTATGAATGGGCTCGCTTTAGTTGCCTAATTGATAGGCCACTTGTCTGTCAGAGTGGCAACAGCAAAAGAAAGATTACAATCAATTTAGAACAAGGACACAATTAGCTAATTACACAATATACTGCAGAGTTCACATATCCTATATAGACTAAGACCAGAAAAAAAAGAAGGAAACCATCAACACATGACCGTTATCCTTTTTTTTTCTTTGGCTTTGTCTTCTTTTCGCAATTAATTTATTTTATTTACCCATCCACCTTTGTCCAAAGGACTTAATCTCATTTGTGTTCCTTTTTGTTGTCCCTAGAACCACACCAACCATAAATAAAAAAAAATCCATCTGAGATGAAAGGATACAACGCAATAAACCGCAAGCAATATCAATATCCATTGGCAAACATAAATTTTCCAAAGCAGAATCAAGCCTACAAGCAAAACGAAAGGATATCAAGGACACCAACACAAAAAAAGAAAACGTTCATTGTCCAGCAAGATTTGGGGAACAAAATTAGGTAAACTCATCGTCGCATCCTTGACTAACATAAGGTAAATCATTATGCTACAATGGACAGGGGGGAATATCTTTCAGTGTTCCTAGGGATACGTATATACAATATATAAATGGCTCAGTGGTTTGGTGTATTTTTCAAAGGACATTATATCCTGGATGTGTTTTGAAGAGCAAGCAAAAAATTTAAAAGCTCAACCAATTACTGTCATTCACAGGGTATGGAGCATATAAAGTGTTATCGATTCGAGTCAAAAAACCTTACATAGGAAAGGACTTTGCAAATTTTTTACGATCATGTCTAAGAGAGTATACGGTATCCTTGACTATGCTTGTTTCTTCTTTTTCATCGGGTTATTTTGTTTAGGGAAATTTTGTTTTCTGAAATGGAAAAACGTTTCATTTTCTTCATGTTGTTTAAATTTTATTGCATCACTTAGGATTTTATTACGAATAGTGTGGAGCCTTGAGCAGAGCATAAGGATATTGACAATTTTACAAGTTATTATGTATGAGTATGTTTTCGTATGATGGATAGAACCTTGGAGAATTAGATTTACGATTGAACAGACGTGTGTGATGTGGTTTGGCCAGAATCAACTGGATTCAGATGAAGAGTTATTTGGGATACATGGTCGGAAAGAAGGTCCCCTACTTTGGGCTTTGAGACTCCACCTTTGCTGATGTCTTCAGTTCTTCGTTCACATTTCACTGGTTTTAACGATTAGAGCGATTGTCCCCCACGCACAAGTTTTATTTGTTTTAGAGCCATCAATTTGGGTTTGGATTAAGTTAAAGGTTCGGGCCAACACTGCTGAGCTAGTTGGTATACGGGAATAGAACTCTAGCCGATTTTAGATTATTGTTATTTTTCTGGTTTTGTTTGTTATCACTGACTTCTCTGTTGAATCTTATATCATGGCATCTATATTTGAAGGCATCTTAATTTCAAGAGCCATGAGGGGAGAAGTGAAGTTGCAGATCTCTTTCAGAGTGCTGATTTATAAAAGAGGCTTTGATTTGAGTGTAAAAAGGATGGGACAATGCGAATGGTGCGTTTAGGAGTTGCTTATCAGTTTTAAATTAAGAAAACTCATTTCAAATTGTCATTTGCAGACTTAATAACTCGAAGGAATAGCACGTCATCTTATCACCGTGGGCAAAAAATAATACCTCTTAGAACTTTAAAATAGCGATTTTTGAAATTATAAAATTATATTTAGTATCCTTCGATACTTTTACTTATACTTTTCTTTGCTCTGCGAAAAGTTCATCTTAACAAAAAACTTAGTTAAAGTAAAAACTTAAGCTCGACGAATTGAAGCTCGAACAGAAACACTTTGATGATAACTCTTCAAAAATATATGTTCAATGACGTCATCTCAATGGGAACGCTATAAGGCCATATGAACGCATTTGGGCCGATCAAGGGAGAAACCGGTGGATCCTCATTCATAATTTGATGTTTTTTTTTGGTCTGGAGGAATTACTGGACTCTCTTTTACATGTAGTAAAACTTTTTGGTGTCGATTATTGACTTACTATGAATGATGAATGTCGTTGCACCGAAAAAGCCAAATTTTTAATGGCCCAATAGGCTTTCGTGGATGTGAGCAAATGGTGGCGGCCGATGCAATAATGATTTTATTGGACGTCAGGATTCCGGGACGTTTAGAAACTAGCTACCGCTGTCGTACAATTTCAATTCAATTTCAAAATGATCTTTTATTCTTCACGCTTTTTCCATCAATCTTTAAATTTTTAAAGAAAGTTTTTTTAAATACTCGCTACAACTTTATCAGCTCTAGCTGATGATTGTGTTAAAATTTCCTTTAAATATATTTTTAATTCAGTATAATTTGCGGCAGAGCTTATAAAAAAGTAACACAAGACCCTATGGGCATAAACCAAGTCACCCATTGTGATAAATTATTTACTGAATGCCGATCGAGCAGCTTAACTGTACTGTATGGTTTTAAAACATAAAATTATTATCACAGATTCTCGGTGACACGCAAAATTGCGCGCGAAAGATAACAGTGCATGCGAAAGAAAATATATTAATTATTTACTTAGCATTCGCGTTATTGCCAACAGTTTATACCACTCAATTGTTTGTTTAAAGTAATTTTTTTTTTATTTCCAGGAAACATTTTTGAAAAGTCTTTACGATTAATTTTTTTCTTAAGAATAACTAAATTGTAAATATTGAAAATAAATTAATTGTTAATATAAGTTTCGGTTTTAATCAAGAAAATTCGATTAACCCCTTCTTTCGTTAAAAACATTTATGAGATGGCGTTGTATGGAGAGCTTCAACAATGTGGCGGTGTAAACAGGCAAATGAGTAAAAAATGTTGAGACACAATAAAAGCAAACCCGTAGAGAACTAAGCATCTAAAATTAAAGTACTTCAGCCCCAAAAGGGCAAATAACTTATTGGTCTTTGACCTATCATAGTATTGTCCACCAAGCTCAGATGGAACTTGTGACGCGACTGGCATGGCAAGAATATTCTTCGGATCAACTCCCAACCTCAGATTACCAGCATGGGTAGGCAGATATATAAGACTTGGCGTGTAGTCGTAGGCAGTATAGTTCTTTGGAGCGAATCCATTTGCTTGAGTTTGTCTCGAAAGCAAATTCTGTGGATAAATATTTGTTGTGTATTTGAAAAGAATTTCCGTCACTAGAACATATTGAAAGCATATGTCCGCAGGCTATGTTTGAAAGATACTTTTTACCTCAGTCCAAAATTCATGTGTATCTCCCAAGACCTCAGAATCAGCAACTGCTTACTATCATCAAACAGAATAGCATCAAAGTTCCTATGAAAGTATTTACTAACACACCAAGTTAAAGATGGCCTCTTATGAAATTATAAAAACCAAAGAGAAGCCACCCCTAAAGAAAAGAACAGGTACAGGCTGTGCGTGATGGTTCCCTTTCTCCTGGCTTTTGGTAAATGGGTTCTGGAAATAAGAATGACATCACAAACGCTTTCTCTTCCTCTCTCTCAGCATTTACGGTCTTAAGTCATGACTTGCATTAATTGAAGCAAAGTGGGTGGGACAATGTTGTGTCGACCAGGTAAATCGATAATTAACAATATTTTCCACACATCGCGAAAATCGTGGAAAAGACAAATGAATTTTAATTAGTTTCTCACCAACGTTAAAACCGCATATGATAACATCCATCGGACCATTCATCCATTTTGGACCAAGAAAATCCAAAGAGCACCAGATTTCAACAAA
Organism: Orthonevra nobilis; assembly: GCA_963555765.1. Taxonomy (NCBI): domain Eukaryota; kingdom Metazoa; phylum Arthropoda; class Insecta; order Diptera; family Syrphidae; genus Orthonevra; species Orthonevra nobilis. The sequence goes on along the minus strand of OY743225.1, from coordinate 23,231,834 downwards.
GAGATCCGCTTTCGTGCGATTTCTTCAACTGAACTCAAACTTCAGATATTGGTACCTAGAATCATTTTCAAGTCCGTCCGGCGTCGGTATGTCCAAACAAAAATGATTGGAGCATTTAACTCGTAATGGTCTACAAATACTCGTCTTGCCAGTTCTTTTATAAGGAGTCAATAAGTAGGACAACAGAACAGATAAAATGGATCATCGAAAGAATAATTCTAGTCATGATTTACAAACCTGTCTGCGAGGAGTGCCAATGGAGCAGAAGATACAACTCCCAACTGTACAAACAGTGAACGAAGCCTGGAAGTCGACCACATTGCTTGAACAACAATGCTTTTGAAAAGAATGTCTTCGAAAGGAAAAGTCCGAATATCTGGCTCAAAGATCAAGCCAGTAATCTTACCAATTGATCGAAATAAATGGAAATTGTCCAAGGATAGATAGCCTGATAAGTAGGCAAGGTTGCCAGGCGATCACAAAACCAAAAATCCAATACACCTAAATACCGAACAAAATTTTGAATGTTCAGAACTGTCCGAGTCTTACATATTGTATATCCGCAACATATATGTTCCGTTTGTAATCACTCTTCGAACTTGGTCAAAGACATAGTCAAGTCCTTTTCCGCCTATTTACACGATACCTACGAAGAACATAACCAAGATCATAGAAACGCATGGTAGGTAAGGTAAGGTGGCCGTCTTGTCTAAAGGGAAAAACTACAAACACATACGAGACATGTACAAATGTAAGCCGACGACTGTGATTTGTTTAAACACTTGAGGATAAATTCTTTGGCACGCAACAATCATAATCGCATAAAGAGTCTCCTTAGAGTTTGTCGTCGTTTCCTTGCCATGTCATATCGCCCAAGAAAGTATGATAGGTATATGTATTTTATACCTTATGCGCAAAACACACACGTGTATCGTATGTAGAATGCCCTTAGCCAGACAGTGGCGCTGCAAGTACAAATACAGTTCTCCTCCGTTAGAGGTCCTTGGAATATTTCATACGTGTGTATCTACAGAGAGGACATAACTAAAGATTCCTTTAACTATGGGTGTCCTGGTAGCAGTTCGAAATGATATATATGCATGTTGCACAAGGATAAACAAGGAAATGTGAAGCATAAAGTTGGCTTCCTTTCATACTCTCTTCTAAATTTTATAAATAAGAATTAGCCCGTGTGCCTGTTGTCGGGCCAGAGTTATGATGAACGAGTTGCAGCAGAAACACCACTCTGTGTGCTCTAATTAGCCAGAGAATGGCAGACAGAGGAGGTTTATACGAAACAACTAAGATTTATTTGTTCATTTAATTTAAAGTGAGTGTTATTTTATTGCAAATCCTGCGGCAAGCTAATCAGAGAATAGACATGACCATAGTCCAAAAACAGCGCAAACTAGCTACCCTCAGTTGTCCCAATTTGTCATCAGCTGAGTATGCAAGCATTTAATAGTAGATACTTAAGTAAAGCACAAGTGCTGCCATACACAGCGAATCCTGTAAGTCCTTAATCAATAATTTGGATTGTAATTGAATTAGTTTCGACGTCTTCGGTGGGATTCCGAACCGCATAGTAATGGCGACAGCTCATTCTTCGTTCTGTTTGTCTGCATCTGTGCCTGCGACCCCTAAAAGCATATTCGTACTTCCTTGAGAGTTTAAATTAATTTGCCGTACGTCGTTGTTAGCTGAGTTCAATTCGCACTCTTGGTGCCACAACTTGAGTAAATAATAATGTCTAAGGAATCAAAGCACAACCGAACAAACACTGAAAAGTTAATTCAATAATCGGCAGTATTAGTTTGGGGCGAATGGAGGGTGGTGTATACCAGGCGGAGTGTTGTTCCATGACGACCGCATCCAATAGGTATTTGAGTTTGTATGCAAACAGAGGATTATGTTAAGTAATCCTTGCACATCGATGGGTATTGAATAGTTGCAACTGCTGATTGCGATTGTTTTGTTCAAGATGGGTAAGGTCAGCGGAAAGATTTGTAGACGAATATAAGTATGTCCACATGTGTACCTTATTGATGGCGGAACGGATGTGATTTAATTTTATCCTAAATTATTATTGCGGCTTTGAAGGAAATTGATTGCTTGAGTGTTGCATGTGCGTGCGATAATTAATGTTGGGAGGCGTGTTAAATTACTATTAGAACAAGCTGTAGGTTTCGAGATAAATCCAATCATTACACAAGAGATGCTCCAGACAGATATGGATTTAACAGTTTAATGGATTGTAAAGCAATTAGTGATGTAAATATATGTATCTAGTTGGTATATCTAATTTGAATTTGGTTCCTGTAGTCAACAAACAACAAATAGAACCAGAAAGTGCACCCTCTGTTCCCCTTCTTTACAGAAATAAAAGTAAAATAGTATTTGAAGCTCGCCGTTTCCAGTTTTGAGATTCGAATATGAAAGACATACGCTTAAGACGTCTTAAGATTTGGCATGGATTCCTGTAATTTCGATTTATAACATTCTTGAAACAGAATACTTAGAGACCTAAGCTCGGGGGCGTTAACAGAGTTTACATGAATATTTTAAAATGGAAAAAAAGCAAATGGAGCTGAAAGCTCGCGATGCCTCATGGCCAAAACCCCTACTCCATACTTTTCTCCTTAGTTTCTGAAGAATGTGTAAAATCAAAGAAGTTCGACTAGACTCAGGTAGCAAAAATTATTGAACTCAGTGCCTGATTAAAGAAATCAAAGAAGCTCTGATCTTACGAGTGTGCTGCTATGGCAGGAAGAATAAGTGGCTTAATTCTACCTAAATTGAGATATCTAGGTACCTTAGGTACCCTTACGCCCACAAGATCTATGACTCTTATTAACATGATACAACCAAACAACATACGAATTTGTTCCTATTTTTAGGATGCACGACGACAAGACACTTGCTGCTTGATACCTAAACTATATTTTAAATAATGACCTCGAGCAATGCAGCTCAATACTAACGATCAAGTTTCTTTAAAATAGCGTAACAAACTTCTTGTTGGTACACAGCTTGAAAATAGCTTGATTCCTACAAATCCCTTTATAGAAAAGACCTCCTGATCTCAGATCCAAGAACTAGAGATCCTTTTGCTTAAGTATAATAATGCCATAAGTTACAGTAGAATCCAAAGCCTTGCTTAAGATAAATAGGTACAGTACCAGGTGCTTAAACATGGAGTCATAGAATGCTTAAGAAAAGCTTGGGTATCGTGGCGTGCTTCGCGAACGGTTGGTTATTTGAAATTACTTTTCTTGGGCTTTTTATGGATAGGGATAGCAAATAAGTAGTCGTACACATTTGGAAATATTTCATGCACGAGGAACATTTTAAAAGCATATATCAAGAGGTAGAGATATCAAGTGTAAATATTTGTTCAAAACTATGAGAAGCAGGTCATCTAAACCAGGAGGCAAGGTTATGTTTCCCCCGATTTTTGGTAACATATGTTTTAATTCGTTTGGTATTCACAAGGAAAAAGTTACGAGCAGATTTATTTACACCACAATCTTAGCAAGTTCTTTAAATTCCCACCACAGAACATGGCTGGATGGTGTAGTTGGCCAAGCGCCCTACTTTCATTTCGATTTATTGAGACATCTCTGGATCAAAACCTAGAGTAAGTCCTGAAATTTAATCTATCTTTGTTTGTCCTAAAATGCTATTTATCTTTTTGCGCTTCTGGTCCAGTCAGTTACTAGAGTTATCACTGGAGTAACACAAAAGCGTTATAAGTTTGACTAAGTGAGTGGCCATGTTGAAGTGATTTCTTGTCATCAAAATAATCGATTGCGTTCATCTGTCATTGGATCTGCTGTAAAAGAAAAATATTGACAACACAGCGATGACCCAATCTTCCAAGAACACAAAAAATTGCACTTGTAGGTATGTTTACTAATGTCAAACTTCATTATAAAAAGAACTTAAGGAAAAAATAAGGTATCACGCAGGAAACGGTGATAAGATTTACCTCTTCCTTGCAAATATGTACATATATGGGTCATTTTTCGACATCAAGAAAAATTCGCATAAAAAAAATGTGTGGAACAGACATATTCCTAGCCATACGTCATATACATAAGTTGATCACCTCAAATCAAAAGAATTGCAAATTGTGGCAATCGTTCTTTATCATGATATATTCAAATACGCGAATAGTTCTAAGACCACAAACGGGAAGAATTCTAATATCGCCTTTGCAATACGAGATCATTTCCTTAGTTATTGATGCGAGAAAATTAAATTTGGCTCAAATTATAGCGCTTAGAGTTCAAGAAAACCCGCACTTAACTTCAGAACCTCGTGAGACCGTCTTGCTTGCTGGGTCACTACGGCATTGAACGCAGTGGAAATGATGATCACCTTGTAAAATCTGGAGGCTATTTCTTGATAGGTCAAGAAATACTTAAGCAGCTTTCTTTATGAAAGAGGTGACACAATATTCATCCTAACATGATTGATAATAAGTTGTTTCGAAGAAAACAGTTTGGGTTAAGATTCCAACACAGAAATGTCTCATAGTGATCACCAACACGGTTTTGTGTTGGTGCCCGGTGTTTTTGTAAGGATGTTTTGGTAACCTACGTAAAAGCCATAAAGGTTACCAAATTTTACTCTATCTTGCAACCCAAACAAAAATGCCATGGGTTGTATTTGTTGGATGCACCAAATCGCAAAACAAGTTATTGAAGATGATGCGTAACCCCTCCCGGGTATTATTCAACATCGATCTTCACAAAAAAGAAAATGTTAAATTGATCTCCGCTTGAATCTAGAAACTTAGAAATTGATTTCAAGGGTCGTTGTGTATTTGCCGACTTAATTTTGGTATATCAATTTTCTAATTAATACCACTTTCTAATACTTATTGTCAATTTCGATTTAATAATTTTCAAATGTGACTATATTTATTTATATTTTGTTGATTCATATTTCTGATAATTTTTTTTATTTAAAGCTTTAGTTTTTATTATCTATTATCATTTACTTGTTTATTTTGTTCGTTCACTTATTTATGAAGTATATGTTGATTCATCAGTTCGTATTTATTTCTAATTAATTTGTTTGATATATATGTTAATATAAATGTATACAAACTTTTATGTACGTGATTGTATAATTTGCATAACGAGTTACAAGAACTGAAATCTTTTTCGGTAGAAAGATATAGAAACTAAAATATCGAATCTCTTCGTATAAAATGTGGGGGAACAAACCAATTAACTAACCACATCAAATGTACCTTAAGCACTTTATCTTGTATCTTAAGCAATACGTAAATACGTATTTCGAAAAACAATACTAAGCTAAAATAATATAACACGGAAAAATCATCATTGGCGTCCATTTTTTAGCTTATAAATGGGCACGCTCCAAAACACAACGATGCCATTGAAGTTCAAATACGGTGAAATAATTAAGGGGCAGAGAAACCTTGCCAAGAAACAAATGACAAAAAAAAAAACATTTAAATGGCCGGGTAAACTAATTTTCCAACAGAGCTCGACGAAAAGCACAATAACCGCACCACTATTACCACCGGCACTGCCTCCAACAACCACTTTCATGCTTTATTTACAACAACGCAGTTCAAGAGCACTGTTGCCGCACTATTAACACCGCGTACATATTGATCTACCCCCTTAAATGCTATACGTTTATTTTTATATTTTCATACTAATGCTGTTCCTTCAATCTCACCTCAGGGGTAAACAACGAAGTATACGTAATATAGAGTTGTTGTTTACCTGCCACAAAGGGAAATCGCACCCTTTTTACGCAATTGCTTTGATTTTATCGCAATCCTCTCGGTGAAAGTCGCACAGTGGAGGCATTCTGATTATACAATACTCGTACAACATCGCCACCCTTAATCATCATTACTATCATCATCTAACTAAGTGGTGCAAGTGCCGTCTATTTACATACATACCCACCCCAAGAAAGGTAAGGGAAGGAGTACGAGTAGATGTGCGAGTACTCGCAAGGAGAAGTTCATTTCGTATTCGATTGAACCTCTGAGCCCGCTTAATTACAAAATATTAAAGTACGACCAGCGCGATGGAGGTTAGGAAATTAATTTATGCTAATTTTCATATGCTACAAGCACAAGCTCCGCTGAGTATATAAGCCTTATGTTATTACGATTTAAGACAGCTCCCTGCTCCCGGAACGTATATAATCAAACAAAGTGAAGTCTAAACTTTTCGCCACTTCACCGCCAGTTGCACCCTGAGGGGAAAATGCGAAACACAATGAACTTTTTATCTCAGCCTAACCCGAGGGAGATTGCTATGCGTAAATTATTTATTTTTAATGTTAAAAGCATCAAATTTCGAAGAGAAAGTCATTTTTGAAAACTAAGAAACGAAAAGCGAAAATGAAAAAAACCCTCAAATGAATTTGACATTCAAGTCGTTTCGATATATTTGAGGTAATTCAAGCGCTTTTGCCTAAACGAAAAAAACAAAAACAAAAGAGCCGCAGACTATCCCAGTCAAATAGAAAATTAAAACAGATTGTGCAGAGGCAACGAACGACCACTCCATAAAACGAAGAAACGAAATTCTGGCGATAGACAAAAACTGCTCAAATATGCCTCGGGGATCGCTCATGAGAAATATGATTAAGAAACCTTGCTAAGGATGTCAAAGTCCTGCAAAATGGGTAGCTGTTGGCTTGGCACGCCTGCTATCCACACAAACGCTGAGGGACTGCCATGCCATATCTTGGAATTTATTCACTTATCAGGTTTTATTTGTGGTGGACAGCCGCAGGCCAGCAATGAGATTGAAGTTGGAAAATGAGACATTTTCTTGGTGGGTGGTCGCCATGGAAAATATTGTCTTGCATGTTTCAAATTTAATCAAATTAAAAACAGAACAAAATTTCAAATTAAATTTTTTTATAATGATGTGGAGTCAGATAACAATGCACACGAGATTGAGCTGTTTTTTTTTTTGTTTTTTAATAGGCAGATGTGTGAGTTGAAGTTTTCAAGAGTCGGTTTTTGGAATCTTTCCATTGGTCAATTGTTTTCGTTTAATTATTATTTTGGAAAATCAGCACTTAATAATTGTTCTCTTATAACTGACTTGCTGTCATTTCAAAATCGAATTTAATTGAAAGACAGAGCTCAGAGGGTTGTCATCCATGCTGATGGGATAGTAAAATTCGTGGCATCAAACTTTACTGGGATAAGATTGAGATCCTTGCTCTTTATTATAAACCATTTAACATAAAAACGTACGTTAAAAATTGCTGCTTTCAAAAAACCAAATTACCATTATGGAAAATTATAAGAATAATGTCAATTGCCAAAAAATATAACCGTGGGTTTGAGTGCTGGTGTAGAGGAAAATAAGATAACACTTGATTATCACGTTTTTTGAGCCCGAACCAATACGTATACCGACTCAATGTCATCAGATGAGAAATCGTCTAGCGATTCTTAAATGTTTCCTTGATTTTCACAGGACTCTGAAAAATACACCATCAGGGCTTAAGTTGGAAAGTTGAGAAATACCTGGATGCAACGAAATTGAATCCCAAACCCTCTGAAATTGTGCAAGAAATCTATTAGGCGGTACGCCAAGATACATGGATTCATTCAAGCAACATTTCCGGGAGCTGGTAAATGAAAATGGGACACAATAGGCTATGCTGATGTTCTCGCGATAGTCATAAGAGGCAAATATGATAACTGAATTTGTCTTCTATTGTCATTGAAGAAACCTCTCTTCAACACTTGAGAGATGTCAAGTACCTCGGTTTTATCCTGGATAAGAAACTGAACTGGCTTACTCATATCAAGTCCGTAACAGAACGCGCAACCAAGGCTATGTGGGCCTGTTGGCGGTTTTATGATAGGCCTTGGGGTCTCACACCTAAGATGCTATACTGGTTGTTTATCATGATATTCAGACCTATTATAACATTCGCATCCATTATTTGATGGCACAAAACTAAGAACTAAACACTTCTTAAAAACTAGCAAAAGTCCAAAGCATAGCTTTTTTGGGTAGCAGCCGTCAGAAGTGCTCTAAAAATGTATCTAGCCACCAAATACAAATCAGGTGACTAGACGGGACACTTAAGAATACTCAATTTCATCACGGACATGTTTTGCTCGATCCCAGATAGTATGAGTGTGACATACTGCTTAGGGCGACTCTTTGAAGTAGACATTTCAAACCGTGACCTTTGGTCAAGCAACTATTGTTCCCGACCCCAAACACTTAATCTGGTGTACTGATGGCTCAAAAATGGCAAATGTGTAGGTGCCGATGTCTTTGGACCCAACAAAAAATTAAAACAACATCTATGGGAAAGCGTCCAAGTGTTTTTAAGGCCGAACAATAAGCCATCAAGTTCATAATTAACCTTGCTTGAGACAAAAAAGGGGCCAGACTTCTCATATATTCAGACAGCCAATCATCGATAAAGGCATTGTAATCCAATCTATTGAAATCCATATCAGTAACCAAGTACAAAGTACGGTTAGGATGAGGTTAGGATAGGATTGCGGGCGAACTAGCCTGGTCTGGTTCTAAAACTTATCTGGAACCTTTATGTGGCGTTGACTGGATTACGGCCACAGTTATGAATTATGATCAATAATTGAGAAAACCAATTCCGTATCGCCTACTGGAAAAATTTACCGGGGCCAAGATGGATGACAATTTCCACACATATCCTTCAACGAGGAGGCTCATTTTACACTTGGTGGCTACAGTCGAAGAAAGAAATCTGTAAAAAGTCGCTGTATGGTATGTCATTTGGTCGTGAAGTTGGTCCATACTTCTTCGGCAACAGGAAAGTCGGTAACCGTCAATTGTCATCACTAAAGCAAATTCTTGACTGTTTTTTTTTTGGATTTAGATCGGAAGTTCGGATAGGGGAGACATGTGGATTCAAAACTACATCTCAAACAACTCGACCAATGTTGGCTTAATTTGAACAAAGATTTCCTGGACAAGTTATTTCGCAGTTTGGTGATTCGAAAAAGTGACCGGCATCGTGTGATTTGTCTCAATCAGGATTTATAAATAGGGGTCTATCCAAACAATCTTCCCTGTACACCCAATCTGTAAAATCTAGGCGCTTTGAGAATGGATATTCCTCGAGATAGGGTCGTTTTATTGCGCGATATGTGTTCAAAAGTCATCGATCAATTATTGTCAGAATGTGTCCTGCGAAAACTCATAGAAATTTGGCATATAAATTAAAAAGTCGTGGCTTATAAACTAAAATGTGCATCCACAAAATAAAATTGATTGTTCCTTAAATAAAAAACAAAATTATCTGCAAATGCAAGTTTATTTTCATCACTTTAAGAGTTCAGCAAACTAAAGACCCAACATTTAACCCCAAAAATTGGAATGCTTACTTTTCCTGATACAAAAACAATGTGAAAACTCACTTCAGGTATATTATTGATATGCATCTATATAAGCCCCGCAATAAAACGAGGGAAAAGTTTAAGTGATAGCTAAAAGTACTCGTACTTTTTCTCCAACATGACGCAAAACCATATTTTTGTCGATTTTCAATTTTGTGAACTTTCCACCCCCATGCACCAGTTAAGGCCAGGTCACCTCATCATCGTCTGTTTGTTACGACACCAGGAATAATATCAGCATAGATAAATCACAAATCATGATGAGGTGCAATTCGTTCGATGAGGACCATGATACGAAGGTCGCTCCGCTTTTTGTTAGCATCTCATACTCGTTTGTATATGCAAAATGATCCAGGGTGCATAAAGTTAAGTTTTCTCTTTTGTTTTTCTTTATCTCGATGCCCTGTGCACCCCTTGTGTTCCGTATATATACACCGTTTCACCTCCTTTCCGCCTTAAATTCCTCCTTTTTTTTTTGTTAAATATACCATTTTGAGCCGCATGGATATTCACATGAATATGCAAATTGCTATTTTTTGCTTATATTTTTTTCTTCTTGCATGTCCTCGGATAGTACGTCACATGTTTGTGTGCGAATATTAATAGGAAGCAATCAAACAAACGACAAGCACAAGACACAAGACCGGCCGGTGAATGTAAGATCTAGGGAAGCAGAAGCTTTCACTAGAGGGTGAAACAGAATGACGAATGGAATATAACCATTCAACCCCGACGATGAATGATTTATTGCGTGCACTGCAGCTGTTTCTGCAATTGCAAGGATTTTTCTAAATTGCAGTCGAAGCAGATTTTTGCATTTTTTCAGATGCTTGTGTTTTTTTTTTTCTTTTTTTAGTTTTTCAGTTTTTCCTTTATGCACGTTTTGTCTCATGGTACCCATTCTTTGGAATAAAGAACAAAATCAACACTGGTAACTCGTATACACGTAGGCAGCACCTCTATCTAAAAGGAGCGACTACATGAAGATATCCTGACTTGCGAAAAGGACAAGAAAAAACAGAAAAAAAAATTGGCGAAATAAAGAATGACGGACATTTTTCTGTGTTGTTGTCTGTGTCCCATTCTTCTAGGAAAAAGAGAATATTTATCCAGTTTTTACGTGATGGTACACTTCATCTGATGCTAGATTCGTAGAATGAGCAATAGATAAATTTTAAAACAAACAGTAGTGCTGAAAAGTGTTTCGGTATTTTTTAAATTGTTTTCGAAATAAACTGTTCGGTAGTACGCAGTGTGTTTTCTGTGATTCTTGGAGTTTTCGATAAAATATCTGTTAAATGAAAGTTTATCGATCAATAATTCATGAAAAAACATTGGTCGGTGAATGTTAACCATCCGGAACCCGGATCGGAAATCGGTTAGTAGTCACTCCCAGGGTCACAAGGTGCACTCAGATATATTTTGGTTTATAATGCTCTATGATTGGAGTCAAAATTGGAGCAGAAAAATTAATATCGACTTACTTGCATTCGCTCAATTCGTAATATATTATCCGCCATTAGTTCAGCAGCAATTTGGTATGTTTTTTTACATTATCATCCTGCTATAATTCTTTTACCTTCGCAGGAGAACCAATGACAGATCATCTACACAAACCATAATTTTGGAAACGCAAGCTCTTGCATGAAAAGCCGATTATATCATCACCAAGAAATTTGTCAGACTTCTACCGCTGGCCTGTGTCCTTTTTAGTACATAAACTTAGTCACAGGACATTTTTTTTAATGCCTAAAAGATCTTTCATGTCTCTGAAGTGAAGTAAGCTTTGAAGAATGCCTTCTTAAGGTGCTTGTTTCAATAAGCTTAACCTCAAACCAATAGAAGTCTCGTAAAGAGATTCTCGGACTCTTATGTAGATTTCTTCAGTCAGAGTTCATTTTTGGATGCATAATATTGATGTGTTCCACAAAATGAATAAACGAGTATACATCCAAAGTAAGGATCTTGTCCCGATCTTGTTATGACAATACAAAGCGTATTGAGGAATATCTCAATCAACTCTAAACTGTCAAAAAAAATATATACGAAACTTAGGAATAAAATTTAAACAGCTTTATATTTTCTAGCGAGTTCAAACATTTTTAACAACCACTGTGATTTTTCATTGCGAGGCAACTATGTCGTAGCTGCAGCAGCAGCAAACTGTAGATTGTCGTGTCTCGAAGAATTATGGCAGAAGTACATGTTTCTATGCATCAAGCGGAACGATCTCAGTCGTTTGCTCCTTACTCCACTTCTTCTCTGTATTTTTGCATATCTGGCGATTAATATCCACAAACACAAATATATTCCTTGGTTCAAATTGATGCAACATTTCCAAAAAAAAAACAAAAAAATAGGAAAGGAAAAAAAATCCAATCTATGTAAAAACATTTCAAAAAGGGACATGTCCTGTGGTATCCTTTACCCACCAGTGTTGTGTGACTCTGTTGGTCGCAGAAATTGTGAGATATTTTCACGTGTGTGCTTGAATGTGGTCCTTTTTGAATATCAAAAATGTTATTTTGCCACTTTGCCTTGGGGTAAATGTCGTTGTTCGTTGATGTCGTCGTTGTCGGTGTTTTGTGTTCATTCGTGGTACCATTCCATTTGGCCGGCAACCTCTCATATGCATAAACAAAAAAAGATGCACACGAACAAGGACCGAGCGTGTCTTCTGCGAAAATGCTCCTTCCACATGAAATAACCCTGCATAATCATAGTCTTTTCCGTTTTCCTTGAAGACAATAACCTTCATTAGACGTTGCTTCTAACCGAAAGGAATCAGACCCAAAAACCATTTCACATTCTATAGGGGTAAAAAAAGCCAAGACAACGAGAGTATATCATTTCATGGTGCCTCGCTGAGTAATTACTCCTGGGATAGGGTTGGCCCAATGCTGGTTTTGGCAGTGCATTTAATCGTAGAAAGTTGAGCTGCTATCTTTCAATGATAATAATTTTTGGTTACGTACCACAGCAATACAAATTCGGATTCTAGGTTCGGGCAACAGGCTTTTATAATTACTGTGCTGCACCTTTTTGTAGCTTCTCGTATAATCATGTATGATGGTTTTGTGAAGAGGGAAAATCTTAGTTTAGTTTCTCATGCAAGCAGTTTGCTCTAAAACGATGGATAACTTTTCGAGGAATTTGAATTCATTAAGGTTTTCAATTCTATTTGTATAGCTATTAAATATTTCAGGGTATTCGAAAATTTTAAAACATTTCGTTCGCGTTGATTTTGGTGAACTCAAACGAAACGGAATTCACGCCTACAACCGAGTTGTCTAGGTTCTCGTTTTGCTGATTTGCACCAGCCGGCAAGATCACCTGATTTGATTGTTGAAGTGTTTTGTCGTCGGGGTTATTTGAGGTTAAGGGTCCGTAAAAAAACACCACAGATTATGGACTTAAAGTAAGCTTAACTGATAATGGGTTTTTTCATAAAAAGTTGCTGATTCATTCTGATTTCAAGATTCTCAAAGAATTTGTATCAAGACATTCGATGTATCCAATTCAATGTAGTCTATGTGTTTTTACAGCTCGTAGAGTATTTAAAGAATATATTTGCTCTTCCATTCATTCAGAATGTATAGACTGCAGTCCACAAGTTTCTGGATAAACCCTATTTCTGCACAATAGTTCTTTTGATGATCTGTGTAGTATTGGGTTCATGTATAACCTCTGTAATAGATCGGGGTTCGCCATGATCTCGAATTGTATATCTTTACTTTTTTTTTATTCGAAACCCTTGCGGTCTGTAGGAGTAAACTCTATTGTATCTTGGAGAGTTAGTTAGACATTCCAGCCTTCTGATGATGGTCAGAATGTTTTAAGCGTCTTCTAAACAGAGTCGGCATTCGGTGAGTCCTAATTTAGTTAGATGTTATCTAAAGCGTCAATGGCCCTAGAGGAATCTCGCAAGCTTTCTAAGGCTCTTCTTGTTGAGTTTTAGTATTTTTCAGTAAGAGAAATTGATAAGTAATTTAGATTGTCTGAGTCCCGGAAGATTTCTCCAGTGGGCAATGCGTAGCTTGCTTTTCCTCTTATTGGTCAGACCTGTGGCCGTAGTCCAGCTTATGCCACAGAAAGATTCCGGGCCAGTATACGGGGTTTTTGAACCAGCCCTGGCTAGTTCATCCGCAATCTCATTGTCCCCGATTCCATGATGACCTGGAACCCATCCTTACCTAACTTTGTTATGTTGGGCTTTGGATTGTAAGGTACCACAGCAGCTGGATTACAGGCTTATTCCATTCCCGGATTCAGGTTTAGAATAAATCGGATGTCGCTTTTCCAAACCACACCGCACCGCATATTTTCAAGACCTACATTAAAAAGATGAATCAGTTTTGTGGTGAGGCACCTTAGAAGATTGGCATCGATCACATATGCACGCATTTTTAACGAAAGAGCTGGATGGCAAACTCTGTTGAATAATTAAAATAAATATAAAGTTTTAAATTTCGCCGAGAATTGGTTTCACTTTTCGGTGAAATGAAATCATCAGTGAACCTGTTACTACCAAAGAAGATATTGCCTGTAAACTAAAAGAGTTCGCAATTCAAGAAATGTTATATTGAGTTATCCGCAGATTTGTGCAATGAATGCTTAATTGAAGGCAGAAAACGATTCTCATTTTCAAAGGACAAACATTTCAAAATGATGCGATTTTCAATCTCAAAATGAAAGAGATCAAACCTTCGACTTTGAAAAATAAAAACAAACTTCAAACCAACTGATTGGATAAGCACATGCTATCTCAAGAAAATCAAAGAAAATTGAAAATTGTTTTTTGAATCTTAGTCTTTGGTTAATATGAAATATAAAGGATCCCCCATATACTTTGAATGTTCTATGCATTCTTTTTTAATTTCTACTTCAGATTTGTAATAAATATTTTTCTTAAAAGCAGACATTCTGTAAAATACAATTTACAAAAAATACAGAAAATTTTATCATTTCAACTACAATATTTCATGAATTCAATAAGACCTAAAATCTTTCCACTTGCAACCAATCAAAAGAATAACTCGAAGAACTTAAGCTCTCATTTTCATACCTTTTGATTATGTTTCACACCTAGTTAGACAACGACCCACCAAGGTACTTTGATAGAGAAAATAAAACTTTTTCACAACACTCTTTTGTGCCATTAAGAATTCATGCAAAAATAATTGGAGAGATGTACACTGATAATACCAAAAACAAGAACACACATCCCTCTAGACCTCTTTACGCATAAACGTAGATAAAAAGTAGACAAAAACAAAACCCAATTTAAAAAGGACATACTATATATGTACCTACGAGTGTGTCTCTTGTCAGCAAGAACATCTTAAAAATACACACTTAGAAATATATTTTGTCACCGACCTTAATGCTACCGAAGCCAAAGAAAACTTTTCCAGTACAACAAGCGGAAAACAACAGTTTGAAGTTTTAACAGGTCTGGAATATTTATATAAGTACATACATAGGTAAACTTAAAAAAAAAAGTTACCACCGCTCGAGATGCAGTCTTCATCTTCTACCTTCGAGCTACGTTATGGAACAGGGTTTTGATAAAGTTTCTTGTTGGCGCATCACAATGTTTACTCCGCCATTCATTTGTTATGAAGTCCAAGTTGCAATTGGTGCTATTCGGTAAGGTTCTTGCTTTGAGTTCAAATATTAAATATTGAAGAAGTGCATACATTGTGAGTGTGCAGATACCGGAAGAAAATACGCTTAAAAGGAGGGAAAGGTTTTCCATAAGTAAAAGGAAATAGAAATTTTAGCTGTGAAAAAAAAGTTAGTACGGTGAAGTTTTCGGTTACTAAGAAGGACTTCTCAATTTGTGTTTTTGGCCAATTTATTTGAACGCTTTGCGGGAAAAAAATATTGGTCTGATTTTCCCATTTAAAACAACAAAATTGAAGCTCTTTTTATTAGCTTCGCAAAAGTTCCTTTTATTGGTGCGATTTTTTTTTATCAAAATGTTTACTTATCCATCTTTGTTTGTAGCAGGATAAGGACTAAATCATGCAGATCTTTTGTGCGTCAAATGTAGATTCCAAGCTTTTTCAATCGGCGAGCAATTGTTTCGAACTATTTCTGGACAAAAACGAATAATAAGATGGCATTATGCGTAGGCTTGTTGTCGTGATGCAAAAAACACGAACTATTTTCCCAAAAATTTGTTCCTTTTTGGCTTGAAAGAATTTCTCAAGTAGCATTCTTTTTCATCTATCATAAAACGACATGGTTTGTCTTGCCATTTATATTCGCGAACCGTCTCGTTGGAAACGGTCAGATTTAGCCGTTGAAATCGTCCTTCCCGTATCAATGCGACCTCTTTTATGCATGAAAGTCTTTCGATAACCATTAAGCAGCATCACATCTGAAACCTAAAATTTTAACTGAAATGTCTTGGTCGATATATCAATCTTCTGCACATAATCCGGTGGTCAAAGTTCCCAGGAATTTTATTCGGTAAACTAGAAACTAGAAAAGTTTCGAAAATTGGTCTATCATATCATTGCTGTCATTACTATACCTTCACAGCAGTGCCAATGATAAGATCACATACACAAACCACAATTTTTTGACAACCCGAACAAAGAAATACACATAGGAGACGGTACACAAACCACTACAGCAAAACCACCCACCTAGTCAGACAACTGTCGCTGGTTGACCAATCCACTAATAGTGCCATTAATTTGATCCCAATGGCAAATGATAGCTGAACAAGAGTCAAAAACTAGTTTTAAACCAGACTAACTGCTCTGAGAGATTTTTACAGAATAGGGTTTAAAAATACATACTTACCTAGGTGCCTTTATTGTTCGAATCACAGGTTAATGCAACCAAATTAGCCAAATTTAATGATATCCGCTTGCAATATAAAACTGTGGAAATGCAAGGACAAGCTTACTTAAATCATAAGTTATGTATTCAACAGTCGTGGCTTAATACCGACACGCACGTATTCCTGGACGCAGCAATAATAGAAGAAACGTCGCCGATTTCTTATCTATACAAAACACCCGTCGTCATAGTAAAAAACCAAACCAATCGGAAAAAACGTTTCAGAAACGCACACATCATATGTACTTCCATTACCGGGCAGGCCTTCCAAATACTATGTACAGCTTATCTGACAGGATTCAAAATCGAACGATAAGGCTTAACGAGACCCAAATATTGCACAGGCAGAAAACTCACTTCAAAATCGTCACTTTTTGTCTGTTTCAGTGAAAAAGCCGGAAAGCATTCCAGCCGCACAACTTTTTCACCGTAATATACGAAGTTTAACAAAATGTAGCTGAAGATAAAATTTAAGCCTATGATTCAGATAAATTATAATTTCAGTATAAAGACTGCCCTTATATATAACAGGAACGTGGAATGCTTCCTGAGCAGCAGATCAAGGCTAACATCTGACTTGTTCCTGGCAACAACACATGATAATTGAGATATTCCATTAAATGGCTGTACATTTAAGTATAAAATCAATGAATTAAATACTTACAGCAAAGTCATTTATTATAGTTACCTGGATAAAAGGAAAAATCATTTCTTGCATTACATTCAACAGAATTTACAATCATAATAAACAATAAATCAACCTTTTTATAATCTATTTGCCTATAATTTTTGAGTTATAAATTTTAGCGTATCTGAGCTTGGAGTCTCAAAATTTTTGTTCAATCAAATAAGAGAACCCATTTCTCTCTTTTTTTCAAATTGGTTAATTTAA
This sequence comes from Orthonevra nobilis, assembly GCA_963555765.1. Lineage (NCBI taxonomy): Eukaryota > Metazoa > Arthropoda > Insecta > Diptera > Syrphidae > Orthonevra > Orthonevra nobilis. The sequence goes on along the minus strand of OY743225.1, from coordinate 23,214,669 downwards.
AAACATGATAACAATTAAAAATGATGATAATAACGAATTTATAATGTAAGGTTAAATTATAATTATTTGCCACGAATAATAATAGAATAGAATAGAACGAGTGTCTACATTGAATTATAGTCGAGTAATGTCTCAACGAAATTCATTCGATGTTTACTTTAATAAAAATTCTTTGTAAATATTTTAAGAGAACAACAAATGGTGAACAATTTCTACTTTCTTAACGGGCTTCCGATCCATGATCAGTCTCTGTTTGCGACACGGCGGCCTTCCACTCATGTCGATCCCGGTCACGCTGCTTCTAGTTATCGGCGATCGCTTGATACATAAAATAAAGGTTCGGTCTTCCTTGTCGTCTCGAACCAGGAGGCTGTGATTCGAAGATCCTCTTTCCTGGAGCATAATTGTCCATTCGTACTATGTGGACCCTAGGACGTGGGGCCGATTAAAACCGATGTCAGTAATGCGGGGATTTGAACGCTGCCATTGGTCCAATAAAGAGTTTTCCGCCACAATCGCTTTTCCAAAAACCTAATTCTTGGAAATCTTTATCGGCCCAAGTTTCATATTGCGCTTATAAGTTTAGTACCCGATGGCTACCATAAGATAATATAAGCACATTTGATGTGTAGTTAACAGTTAAAAGACTGGGCATCGCCCGGTTAACGCGACTCAGAGCCTATTCTGTAACTACAGCATCCACCTACCCAAATTTTTTTCTTTCTTACTTATTTTTACTTGGGACCTACAACTGAAATTACTTTAAAAAATAAATGAAGCTAAGCCTTTCTTTCCTAACGGTGAGGTGGTGGTGGTTGGTAGAGAGCGACTGCTTTTCAATTGCTTCAATCGAGTTTCGAAATCCTAATCACTTCCCAGATCCTAAAGTGATTTAGTTTTTCGAATCAGGTCTAGTCAGCATTTGCAATTGGAATTGAAATTGATAGCGTTATCGTTGGATTGGTCGACCAGCGACAGAAGTCGGATTAATGGGTGGCGTTGATGTAGTGGTTGCTGCATCGGCTGTTCGTGTTATGAAAAAAAATGGTTTGTGTAGATGTGGTGTGGATGGGTCTGTTGTGAATTTTTCCATGCGGGATAGATTTATATTCATACTGGAGTCAGAGTTGGATGCACAAAAGATGCCGTTCATGAATCTAAGCTTGCTAGATAACACCAAGACAACAACTGTCTGGGGCATGGAGTAGTTTTGGTGAGTAAATTTGAAGCAGAATCTGGAATTTAGAAATCACCTCAACAAGAAAGCTGCAATTGTCAGAGGAGAAAAATTTTTTCTAATCAAAATAACCTTTTCTCGACCAAATACAAAATGTTTATCGCTGGCGCAAAGTCAATATTATGCTATGCTGTGCAAGTTTGGGGAGTGGAGGAATGAAAAAAAAATGAAAACTTCCACAGGAACTTCTCTGAAAAATTTTTAGTCTTCTCCTTTAAACACTTAGTTACGCGATATATCTGGAAACAGGACTACCAAATTTTGCTTATATACACTCTGAAAGTTCAACCTCTGAAACGGATATGCGACTCAACAAGAAAAGATTTTTGTACAAAATAAGAAACAGAGACTGACGGATGACGAAATGGATACTCATTGGAAATGATCATGGGCTTACCTTGGAGATAAGTAGAAGTAATTTCAGGGTTCTTAAAGAGCAGCTGTAAAAAAATATATCTATATCACATGGCTTAAGTTGGTAGGAATCACAAATCACTTGTGCATTCGTATTTATAAATGTTTGTATCTTTTCTTCTGATGACTTGACTGAAGTTTAGGTAGCTGAAACAGCCCCTCGTCCGCGAACTTCGCTTGGTGTATTGTGTAACTACAGAATCACTATCTTAAAACGAAAGGCAATCGCATCCGAATCAAACCCCATTGAATCTTTGATATGATTATAGTAGCTTACACAATTTCTTCGGTTAAGCATGTCGTAGCTTATAAAATCAGTCTTCCCGCCACACTTTGTCAGTCTCTTGACAGACGTCAAAAAAGATAGTACAGAACATGTTTTAGTATTATTAAGAGCACTTATCACTGAGTAAGGTGCACCGCAGTCGCGGACACTTAGGTCTTCAGCTATCCCTTTCTTAATATTTGAATTTTCTTGGTCCTATGATGGACATTCTCCAAAAGCTATTAGGCTTGGAGTTGAACCGACCTTTGTTAGTTTGATCGATATCGAAATTCACTTTTAAATGTTCCTATTTCCCCAAATTTGTCATAGTAATCCTTAGACAAATTGCAGCTGATGTTGAATAAAACTTCCGATAGATAATTGAAAGTAATCCAAAAGGTCGAAGACCCAAATAAGGTTTCCTTTTTCATTTGGCATTTTTTTTTTGTCTTCTTAGCAATGGGAGTGAAAATTCTTCATTCCAAATTAAATGTGACGTAAAGATTCTTGGTGAACAGTACAACTTTAGGACTGGCTTACATAAAATGGAAACAAAGTGGAACAAAAGAAAGCGTCGATAAAAAATAAACCAAATTGTAACAAAGGCGTCTCGAATTAATGTAGATATCACTCAAAAGGTAACTTGATTTTAGGCTTCGCAGGATACAAATTTAAAAGGAAATTCCCATTAGGATGACAACAGCATCGATTACAATGAGACAACACTGTAGAGCCATTGTGACGACTGAATTTCATATGATTCGTTCATTTGAGTCCTTTGCCACACAAAACAAAATAAAAAAAATGAAAGGAGATTTTGGATTAAGGAAAGGATACCATAGGCGGAGTGGAACTCTAAACGTCCACAGACACAAAGCTAAGTCTACGTTCGTCCTGTTTTGAAAGAAATGTAACTAACAAGAAATGTCGAAATGTCTATTGGTATTGATGATGGCGACGGTGGTGGTAGCATCATCGAAGGTGATAAGCACCGATTGACAAAAGTCTGCGAAATCTCCCCAATCCGCATATCTTTCCATTCATGATGTTTGTGTGTAAACAAATCTACGTACATCAACTAGGGGAAATCGTCTCAACTTATCAATTCTCATTGGGTTTCCGCCTATCAATACCCGCCACCTCAGAAGGTCCCGCGATTCTTTTCTCTGGTAACTCAACCAACGTTCACCTTGAATCCGTGGATTCGAAGAATTTGAATTGGAATAATTTAACCATAGATTTCGAGGAGGAACGTTTTTAATTCCGCAGCTGTTTATTTTTTTTTTTTGACTCGAAGACACAACGTAAAGCTGTTTTGGACTATTCTTTTTTTTGTTTTTTCTTCGATTTCTTTTTTGGGAAAACAAATCCCGTAATAAAGTCTAGGATTCGAAGGGTGAATAAATAAAAACCACACAGACACCTCGGAGGTTTATTTTCTACGCCCGTGTCTCCTTTTGCCTATTTTTTTCCGACTAGCGATCGTTCGGATGTCGTAGATATTCATGTGATTTGATTAATGAAACAAAAAGTAAAACAAAATATATATAGATATGTATTGCTATGTGTATGTGGGTGCTTACTAAAAAGGAACAAACCAACCAAAAAAAAAAAAGGCCAAATAAGGAAGCGAAAGAAATCCGATTTGGAGGGATAAATCGAGAGAAATAATTCATAGTCCTTCCATCTTCACGCATCAATTCGACGACATTGAAGAGCAATTTAAAATTGGGTAACGAATGAAGTGCAAAAGGGGGTTTGGGTTGATTCGGGGCGGTAGCTGACGTATTTTATTTTATTTTTTGCTTTGGTTTCCCTCTGAAGGAAAATCTGAAATTGGAAATGGGTTTCAATTTATGGTCGTTTGATGTTGTGGCACAAACTGATAGGTTCGTGTTCATAAATCTTTTGCATGCTTGAGTTACTAAAAAGATTGAGAACGAATTGCTTTGTGTGTGTTTCTTAACCGTTGTTTAATTAATAGGATTTCTAATGATAAATGAACGAGGGTCAAACGAAACGTTTTATTTGCTGACATAAGCCTTTTAAAGGTAGTGAATTGGAATGACAGAGCACCGAAATGAATATGGTGATACTAAATTGAAAAAAATCCTTTGGTTATGCTGATTTTGAAAGCTGACTTAGCCTTATAGTTGTTGAGATTCTCGCGAAAAGCACATAGGTATATTACCTTTGCGAAGCTTACATTTTTGAAAATTATAAGTTAACTCTCATCAGGTTTGCCTTTTTCATACCATTAATTATATGCTCTTTTAATTTTCCATTCTGTTTAGTTTCACGGCTTCTTTTACGTAACCAAGGCTCACGGAAGTTGTGCCATGGTATTCTTTTTTTTTAACTTTCCATCAGGAAGAACACCAGAAGCGTCGCATGCTTTCTTCATTTGCTAGTTTTTTTTAAACATGTTGTTTCGACGCTGGCAGCTGGCAGGAATATTTCAAAGTTACTTCCTGCGTGGATGTCAAAAAAACGCGAGTGTAAATCAAATAATGAATCAACTGCAACTGGTGTACGGAAGTATGTTAAGAAAGTTCGATTGTGCGTTCTTCGGAAAGGGTGTTGCCGAAAGTGTGTGCCTAAACTCTAGCAAGATCTGAGCAACTGAGCATTAAGTGATAATTTGTCCTTGAAATTTTAAAAAAATCAAATTTTGTAGAAGTAAATCTGTCGAACCGTTTCCTGGATTTTGAACGTTTACGATATTTTAAACGCGTTTGAAATTGACACCGTCAGCGCGGTCTGATCATTCATGGGACAAAGCAAGGGAAGAGTGCGCGGAGAGGCAGGTGACCGACGCAGCAAAAAAGGCCCGGATTGAGCAGCGGGAGATGTTAGCGGCTCAACATGAGCAGCTAGAAGAAGTGGAGAGATGCCTCTATGGACCGATAAGTGGTAATTATAAACATATTACAAAACTTAAAACCCGTTTTTCTCGAAATTTTTTTTTATTTTTTAACGTTCTGTATATAATAAACAAAACCAGGAAAAAAAATGCATTCAAAAAGCTTTACTCGTTTCTTTAAAAAAATAAATAAAATGTAAAAACCTTCACTGAATGCATGTACGCATGAAGGTAAATTTTATGTAATCCAATTTTTTGAGACTTTACTCGTTGTATTGAGAACAGTCTTCATTGGCTCGAAAATCCTTGTGCGCCGGTCCAAAAGAGCAAAACCATTCGATCGTGTAAGTAAATAACTGCATTTATGTATCGTAGGCTTACACAGGTGCTGTTGCTATAAGGTTTCCGGCCAAACAAATGATCCTCTATTTTTCTTAGAGTTTATAGTAAAAGAAAGATTCAATATCCAATTCATATACATCTGCGTTATTTTTCTTGAATACAAGATTTTTGGTTGCTTTCGAGTAAAACAAAAATCCAAATTAAATTCGGCCAAATTACTTTACTTTCGACGAACACAGTATATAGTAGCAGGATCTAATTTCGACAACTAAAAAAGTAAACACAAAAAAAAACTTTTTATTTACTCGTTCTTTTTGCTCGATTTTTCAATATCTCATCATCAATCGATTAGCGATTTTCAATGAAATTGCAAATCATTGCCTGGTCGCTTAGCTTCCCTTTCCAAAGTAACCTACCAAGACTTCAACTGTACATCCCACAATGGAAAATCTAGTCCTTGCAAAAGCAGTAAAAGAAAAACGGAAAAAAAATTTTTGTAAAAAAATCGGAGCTATATCGAGAAGTAATTTCACTTCCTTCACAAACGTTCCACTTTCATCCACTACAATAGTGCCGGCAAGAGCCAAAGTAGCAAATACCTTAACAGGAGAGTCGTTCGAAGATAAGTTAAGTTTTATTGGTTAGCTATACTGACGAGATTTAATGGAGGGATTTCTTCCGTTGTACATACCCTACTTACATTCTTTGTTTCTCAGTGAGAAAAGATAGGATCGCTTTTACTTCCAGGAAGACATTCATTCAATGAAGTGTAATCCCGTGAATTCGAGGTGAGAGTGAGTTTCCTTCGCTCTCGAAAGCGGCAAAAAAAAAATACAATTTCCTCCACCTTCCGCCGGATGCAATTCAGAGAAAGTCAACATGGTACTCGAACAGGAATCTTCAATTCGTCTTCTGCAATTAAAGCCACGTAATCTAATAGAAGAAAAAAAATCATAGACAAGCAATAGCGACGATAAGTTTCAAAATAAAATAGAAAGATGCAAACAAAAACAACACTAACATGGCGGCAATCACGCCAACAGAGCCTTAAAACTAAAAACACAACTTTAAGTGCACCAAATACATTGTTTTTCTGTTTGGCTTTGTCCTTTTGAATCTTCGGGCCGTCTTAAGTAAACTATGGATGAAGGACTGGAGCTGCGAAGTTGGATTAGTTTGTACTGATTTATGACGCGGACATATTAAAAAAAATAAATTCATTGAAATAAATAAAATAAGTGAACGTGAAAAGTTGAAAATAAAAGTGATATCTTTTGAAGAATAGAAGTTTATTTTTGTCAAAGGAATCTACAAAATACCATTGAATATTGCACAGAGAACGGGAAAACAGCAATAGTATAGCCTATGTAGCCGCGTAGTCGTAGTAGTCGTAGTCGCGGGTCTATAAGTCTTCCTAGGACAGTAAGTAAACTCTTTGAAAACTACGTTAGTCAAGTCCAACTCTAATTGGTGTGAGGGGCAAAAATGTATTTTCTGGCTATCAATGAGGTTTTAAGGACAGGTGCTTGTCTAGATTTTATTGAGAAAGCATGACACCGCTTGTTGCAAAAAATGGCAATGAAATGTTTGTTGGTATGTTCCTTTTAGCAAGTCATCTGCAACAGGTTTCGGTCAATCCGCCAAAATCCGTCTCTTTCTTCACCACGTCTTAGCAAATGACTTGTTCGCGAAGAGCTCAGGACGGAAGATCGACGTCGCCAAATGGATTATGCAGTGCGACTTGGATATGCTTTATTGAGTGTTAAGTCGTGTTGCATGAGACATATAGGGACACCAGTAAGAATTTCTAGACACTGATAAGTCGCAGCGTTCTTGGGCACTTTAATATCAGTATCTTTTATTCGCTAGAGCTTTAGTGACCGATGCTTGACAAAGGGACTGTTTTATAGCAGCCAATTTAATGTCGGGGTAAATAGATCTGCTACAGGACCGTGTGGTTCAACGAAGCGAGAGATTGGGACTTCGACAGACAAGATTTTTCGCCTTCTCTTCAATAACGGAGTTAACCTAATAAGGGTCGATAATTTCAACATTAAGCTTTTTTAAAAGCAGGTATATCTGATCAGAGGCGTTACTCTACCGCCATTCAAACGGTCTTGTCCAGGCAAGTTTAACAGTGCCACTTCAAGGGGTAACATTTAATTTCGCTGAAATGAGTAGACATAGTGCTCGCTTTCATGCTGGAAGGGAAGATATGATAGCTGCGTTAGCCTTCATTATAAGCGAAACAAACCAATTTCTACCCGAAACTTAGGTCAGTCTTTCATAGGACTTCACAGAAGAAACATTCCAGTAAACAGCTTCGCAGGCTAACTTTTTCAAAATCAGTAATTTTTTTAACATTGCAAATGAAGAAACAAAATCACACAATACCCTTATTACTTTATGAGACTAAGGCCTAAATATAAATACTTCAGTTCTTAAGCATTTGCTGAGAAAGAAAAAAAGAGATAAGGAAAAAATGGAACGTTTATTCGGGGGTTTTAAAACTCTGTCGTCTAGGTTAGATTTTTTTTTAAACATTGGTGTTCGAATATAAATGAATCATTGTTAAATGAACTTATTTGCATTCGCTTAGCTTGATTTAGTAGAAATTTCATTTTGTACTTTTTTAAAGATAAGAAGAGTATTGCATAACTTAAATGCATATATACCACACCTCCTGCGCTTACAAAAATAAATCTTCATACTCCACCACACTTTGTGTGAATCGCTTAAATACCAGAGTCTTACGAAATTCTTAGTGACAATACAATCGGTATTTGGGTTCACTATGAATTCTTCATTTCATGATGATAGCAGACATTGAATTAACAATGGATTTGTTGTGTTGTGTTTGACAAAAGGACCAAGAACCATTCACAAATGAAGTCAAACTGTCTGACACTATTTTGTAGTTTGCAATTCTTCCGGATTTTACAATGCAGATTAATGAAGCCCCGATAACACGCTCCATCTTAATGAATAAAAGTCTTTTAGATTACAAAAATTTAATTCACTTTTCTGAATACAAATTCGTAAGAAGAATGAAACTCTTCCAATATATATTTTACAAACAGAAAAAAACAATAAAAATCAAATTTTAAAATAAAATCACTACATTCAGGGTGACTCTTAGCCACGTAAAATAAAAAAGCAGCTTCGATGTCCCGAGTCGAGTCGTGTCGCATTCATCTGCTTTGTGTTCGTATTTAATCCTCTTCTGACATATAAATACTATTCAGCATCCCTTTTCTGATTATATTTCTGAAACGTGGAAATTATTTACGGCATTGTTTGGCTCGTTGACTAATAGCTTGTCTTTTTTTTCGACTTTTAATCACTCGTAAGTGGCCGGGGTGAAATTATTGAAAATCAGAAAACCAAATATTTATTGGGTATGAAAAGCAAAATGAAACCTTGTCACTGGCATTTGGAAAATTTATTTAACTATCCTTGAAGCGATAAAGACGTTTAACACCATATTAACAAATCGAGGCCTTCTTCATTTAACACTATAAAATTTCTTTCGATATAAATACCGCTTGTGTTCAATCGAATGAAGTAATCAGCGTTCAACCGCGTTAGAACTATTAGTATTTCGAAAGTTATTAGCAGGATATTGTTATATTTGGATAAATACATACATTTATATGTTTTTACTCATCTTCTATATGATAATTACAAAAGAACCCATAATAATGGATTACTACTTATTTAATACGTCGGTTAAAAAAATGTACTTCAAACTTTCCACGGTTTTCCAGCAACAGGAAATGAATTAAAATTCGACAAAAGAGGGTTAATCATTAAAAGTGAAAAACTACAGACTCTAAAACAACTTTACGTTTTTTTCGAATACAGTCTTGGAATAGATAGATAATCCCGCATTTTCTTGTCCAAATATTTAAAACAAATTTTTGTCATTCTCGGATGACCGTATAAATGGTTTTGATGATTGATATGGCACCCGAGACGTGTACCCTGCTAAAAATTCGTCAACAAATTGCATATCAGCAGGTCAGATTGTGGTCTTAACTCCTGCAGTATACCTTCTTGCACAAATGCTGGTAAACACGGGTTTTTATAAAATTCTACAAAAGAAATAGATTACAAGGGGTCAAACAAGCAGAACGGGCTGGCCACTCCAAATCGCCCCTTATTAAGATGAGCAGTTCCCTGAAGTGTTCACGCAAAACACCATAGTCAATTTTTTGCGAGCCGTTGCGCCGGCGCTTTGGAACCATGTGTCATCAAGCCGCGGAAAAAAATATTCGCATGCCGATCTCAATTAACTTTCACTATGGCTTCACTATCAGCACAGTAGCTTATGAACTGTTGCTTCTTGTACGCATCGACTCATGTGGAAATGGCAACTGCGCTGAGAAAAGCTTCGACAGTAAACACATCATTTAAGAGCCATGCCGCCCCACTTCGATCACAAAAGGCTTTCCAATATTCTTGTGCTAAGGATTATATTGTATAGTACGACCATTGAAATAGAACACGTTTTGGTTCATAGACAAATTTAAGAATGCACATGTGCAAACTAAAAAATACATGCACTTTATTTTTCAGTAGTATGTTTTTATTTTTGTTCTTTTATTTGAGGGGTTTATAAGGCCAACTAAGGCATTCAGTGCCATAAAAGTGTTAAAATATGCTTGGGAACGTCTCACGTACAGTTTTAGACAAAAATTGTAAATTCATGCCCTCCAACAAACATCCTGATAGACAACATGGAAACATCTCGTTAATGTAGAAATTTATTTTTTAAACCAATTGGGCTTTTCTTCATTCTATGAAACACGATTAATAAGTATCAAAAGAATTCTTGAATTGAAAGAGGCTTTTAAGGCCTTTATGTTAAAGTGGAGCTGCTTGCTCATTATGATGCTGGAAAGAAATTCGAAGTGCTCTCGGAAGTATTTAATTTAAATCATTAACAAATTCCATCTTAAAGGCGCAACCTAGACTTCACCAACTCGTGGTTTTCCGTATTATTTGAAAATTCCTCAGAGTTCAAGAAGGAAGAAATAAGAGGTAAAGATGCACACTGTTCTTGAATTGCTTCAGGTTAAAATGTTCTTAACAGTTCGTACGAAAATAGAATAGACGGCAATCTGATGAGCACTCCTGGTGGTTTTGGCTAATACAGTGAAAAAGTTGAGGAAGTGGAATGCAGTGGAATATAGTCAGACAGACTTTTTTTTTTGGCGAAATCGATGGTCAGTCGAACCGAGGTTAATGATGAGGCTTATCGCAAGGAGGATGGAAAATGTTTGGACATGCTGTGTGGTAGTGCTCCGCTAGGTCAGTAGACTTCATTTTTAGATCCCCACAGATATAGGCGGGTTATAGTTAATTGGAAACTAATGAGTTTTACACAGCTACAGATAAGGGACGTGAGTCCAAAAATAAAACTAACTTAGGGAAGGAATAACTTTAATAAGATACTATAGACAAGAAATCATTTATGAAATGAGAGTAGGAGAGAAAATAAAGTCCTTGGGAACACCAGCATTTAAATGGTGAATCTTAGCCGTTCAGCGGTACAAGGATTGAGAGGTCCGAAAGGTAGATTTAAGTTCATTCAAGCAAAAGGAACTCATTTCCTTATTTTCATCTAAAATAAAAAGAGTAAAAACATATATGTCACCAAATCAACATCTCCAGCTAAGGCTGTTTAAAGATATTTAATAAGCTGCTGAGTTAACAACATTTCCATGACCTTAAAAAGAAGGTCGTTACTGCTATGGGACTTTCTCTGGAGAGGAGAGTAGATTTGCCCTTTTTAGGGACTGTTTGGCACACGATGTTTTTCAAGTGCCCCGGAGGGTAGAGTAGATGAAATAATTAGAAATCTCAAAAAGTCTTTTTTTAAATGTTCATTTAAAGACTGTCCTTATTAAGTAAGCCGCCAGTAGCTTCGCCAAAGGCATGCACCACTTAAAACCAAACACTTACCCTTAAAACCAAGGCAAAAATTTGCCGTTCCATTTCTTCTTCTTTTGATGTCAGTAGAGGAAAATATAATGCTTCTTAAACGATGGTCTGTGCATTGAATAGAATAAAATATATAACAAAAACTTTTGCCATTGCCCAAATTTCGCCTATCAATATTTTCTTCATTCTATTCGTTTTCATTATGAAACACAAAATATTATCGCCTCCATAATCAAGGATCAAATTAGCGCCAAGTAAACCATTTAAACCCTTTTTGACATCCGACCGATTGATTGGCATCCGACGCAAACCAAGATCTTTGTTCTTTACAACTGATTCCATATTCCTGGCGTGGTCTCACAATTATCGAAGAAAAAACAGAACCCCATATTCGGATCCTAAATGACACAAATCCGCTTACTAATTGAAAGAACGCCATTAAGCATACTTTCGGGGTAATTTTCGACGCATCTCTGTTGTCCCTGTCGACGATGATAATAAAGGAAACTGATGAATTAATTCGACCATTTCAGCAAGAGCTGTCAATTAGTGGGCTTATTTAACAATTATAACCTCGGATAATTTGCACTGCCTAATTGGATTTGAAGATTTCAATATTTATTGGGGATTTATTTCGATCGAAACGTGTTGTCTCAATTTGTTTACGATAATTTTATCAGTAGACATTTTTTAAATATCCGCTCATGGCGGACACTTAAAGGGATCGAAAGAGTATGTACAAAATGTATTGAAAAAGTTTTCCGATGGTTGACTGACAACGCATTGGCAAAAGTATTTTCGACAATTTGACAGATAAACATACGAACGAGGAACAATTACATAAATTTGGGTCAACCTCCATTTCATTGTTTTCTTAATCCATGACTATAATTTTGGTAAAACGTTACAACTACGCAATCTAGACTAAGGACACTTGGTCCCTTTCTAAACCAATTGAGTGCCATTTGAATGATTAAATTGTTGGTGAAAGTTTTCATTGTGATAATATGTTCTTGTCTTGATTGTGTGGCGTAAAAATTTGATAATAAACTTTGATTTGTGGTGATCTTGGTAATTCTTGCTAAGTGGATATATAAAATAGAAATGAAACATATGTACTGCCCTACTTAGTACACAAAACACAATATCTTGACATCAAATCGACACTTTGTTAGTTATGAATAATGAATTGTTTTTGATGATATATAATAGTCGATGTAGGCTTACGAAATAGAAGCAAAGTGAATCTCATTTTTTAACGCATCAGTTTATATGGTTACGATCAAACTTATCTTTGCATAAGTCAAACTTGTGCAAAAATGGAATAAATTGGAAAAGAATTCCAAAGAAAACTTGTTCTGTAAAGAAGCCATTTTTTTTGTATAAAGTTTCATTAACCGGCTTTTCATTAACAGACTTTTTGCAAAATCTGGGAACAGTTATATTTATATTAAAAAAATGGATTATTTTTTGAATACCTTATATATTTTTGCACACGAAAAATGTTTGGAAAAAATATATTAAAATGCAACTCAAAGAATATTTCGAAGCCTTAAACTAGTATCTGTTTGTGCAGGTTTGGCGTATGTTATTTCCCGTGTTATTTTTTTATTCATAGAACTTCGTATTAAGGCTTAGGATTCACGATAATTTTACTCAAATATTTATATTTTCGACTAAGGAGAAGGCTCAGAAAATCTTTGCTAATTCATAGAGAACCCAGTGATTTCTGAACCTGTTTCTGCTTCATACGGAATTCAGACTATACTCAACATTGACTACTTTTTCTTCCATTGGAATAAGAAGAGAAACCTTATTTTATTGTCAAATAAATCGTGTTACTGATGCTATTTTAACATCGTGTTTTTTTTTTTTTAATTACGATAATTTCCGAACAATTTACAATGACGATTATAACGGAATAATAAGGCGGTGAAGCTATACACTAAATAGTGGATAAAATTATCAAAAATGTTTTGAAACATTAAGTCAACAGGAGAGCCTACTTGTAACTAATATATATATTCTATTTTTAATCGGAAGGTATAGTCCTTTTAAAACTATCCGAGGCGAAAGTTCGGAACATATCACGATTCAATTGCGAGGCGAAAGTTCGGAACATGTCACGATTCAATTCCTTAAGAAGAAAAGTGAGTCCTCGTGCTTCGTTTAAAGAGAGAATTGAAGGTGATTTTAAAACGAAACATTCACCCGTCGATCTTTCTGGAACAATTCAAATGATTTTTGAGGTAAAACTTACGTCAATCTTGAAGCCTCTTTTGTAAAATACTAATATTAAATCCTTTTGAACATCTCTCAGTGAATCAACATGAGATACATTTTTTGCGTAACCATCAACGTATTTTGGAGTGGATTCTTAACAAAAGTATTTTATCGTTTGTAGTTCAAACTTCTAAGTCGAACAAGAAATTCATAAGTAGCTTTATCACTCAATAGCCTACAGCCAAAGAACATAACATCAAATCGTTGTGCGTTTATTCTAAATGAAATCCAGCTACCATATGAGCTTTTTCTAAATTTGTACCTATTGGCTTTCGACAAATTTGAAAAGGTACCTAAGTGTATAAGATATTCGTATTCCTATAGCATCAATGATATCGATCAATCCATTTACTAATCTTAGCAAATTCTGCTACAGTACCTGTCTGTATGTAAAGAATCTCTTTCATTCAAAGAGTATATCATTGAAGTTGTTCTAAAAGCTGAAGCACAGTGACGAAAAATAACTTACCGATCTAACAAAGTTCAATAGAAGGAAAATATATTCAGAGTGGAGATATTTGATCGATCTTCTAAGCATAGTTGACTATATATTAGAAGATGGTTTCTAATGTAGTCTCTTGTAAAAATCCTATCATCACGGCACTTCACAAGATGAACAATTTTAGAACAATGCTACAAAAGATGGTTTCACTGATCCTCTTAAGATAAATTATGTAAGTTGAGTTTTCGGGAATGTAGCAAGGTATTTGGGATACCATTGGTTGTCAATGTGTTGGCCAATCGCCATATAACAATGATCTGGAAGAATATATTATTTTCTTGATAAAAGCATCCTCATAATTTGATTGATTTGGTTCACATAGATGTCAAGAACTTTGAAAAATGGTTTGAGTGTGACGTTATTAAAAGATCCTTCACTGATATCATGAGTGTGGAGTGTTGATTAGCTGGCATATAAAAGAAAAGTATGATTTCGAATATAATGACATAGACGAAGTAAATCATCAAATCAAATTCTTTTCCAACAATATTTTTTTGTTCTTATGTACAGCACAGGAAAATAAATATGTAAATACATTTAATGAAACCCAAACACATATGAGAAAGAAATATGTTTTCTTTTGGCATCCAGGCTTCTAACCTTCGAGTACACTGAACACAAAGACCGTCAATCGTTCTCCGCAATCAAATTAAAAAATTACTGCCAAGCTCGAAGGGACGTTATCCATCGTCCTTTGCTCGTAGAGTGAGCAAACACAACACAGATCAAAAAGAAATATTTCATCTCCTGTGCATGTACCCCACCTCAAAATAACTTTGTGTGTGTTTTCTTTTTTTTTTTAAATTATGAAAGAAAATTTAAGTACACAAAAACAGAACTCTAAAAATTAATTATATATGTACAATCTAAGGGTTTTATGGGAGTGGCCAATTGTCCGAAACGAAGTTAGAAGTTTTTTTTTTTTAGGTTTTCCTTCTTTTTTAGCCATATGTCAGGAGTTCTGGTTACACCTCAGATTTTTCTCTCTTTTCTGTTTCTAGTCCAAACACTTAAGGGACGTCAGCCGAGTGAAAGCAATATTTCTGAACTGAAATGCCGGCGTTTATTTCTTAATACTTTTTCAGACATTTAATAAAATTTGAACAACTTGGGGATAATGGCAATTCTTTGTCGAGTTAGGGTGGTCGAGTGAGGTTACACAGGAGCATACATAGGTAGACGTCAGACCGAATTTCTCCAGCAGAGTTTTTGTCTCTGGATATATATAAAATTGGCTTGAATCTGAACAATGTGGTAAGGGATTATTAGTTGAATACCTAAGGGAGTTTCAGACCATTTTAAATTAATTTCTCTCATCTGTAGACGGCACCCTCTTTATAGGTTTTTACTCGACTTGAATTGTGGATTCGATTATAGAGTTAAAAATTGCGATGAATGTAATATACGTGAAAAGTCAATTATATAATTCAATCATCAGTAATCAAGGATATGTATTAGATTCAGCACCACTTGCGGAAAGCTAAATTCAAGTCGAAATTAACAAATAGATGAGTGACTAACTAAAGTACGCAAAATACAGTTTATGGTCGGAAACTAGTCCATATTTTAAACAAATCCTTAAGAAATATGGCAGTAGAATGCTTTCATCATATTAATTCATTAGTTGGTTGGTTGTTCTGTAACAAACTTATGACACAAGTCATAATAGTCATTAATAGCTCAAACCTTAAAATATAACTTAAAATTACGTTTTGAAAATGATGTCCTTGCAGCTAAAAAATTAATCAGATTTTTGACATAATCGAGGACAACGGTGTACTTGTTTAGCATCTTCCTCAGTCTGACTTTATGCTTATTCTTCATGTACCCACAACTGTTTGGCCACCAGCGAATTACTTACTGTCAGTTTGTTTTTACTCACGAATTTGCAAAAAATTATATCACACTAGAATTTATCCAAAGAAAAACACATGATAGTAAAGTAATTACGATTACGCATACTTTTAAACATCGAAGTAAGGTGAAGTCAGGTTGTCGACTTTGTCACATGGAGACCTAACATGAAAAGTAGATCGCAAAACGCGCTAAAAAAATATGGCCACACTAAACAACACTTGATTTGTAGCGGCCTTTCCTGTGACATTCGGCATTCCTTTTATTTTTGCAGCAGAAGAGGTAGCAGTGTAAAATAAAAATTGATAAATTTTAGTTTGTTAATTAAATTGGTCCAATAATTCTAGCGAGTCTTGTTTCTTTTAATTTTACACTTTCAAAGTAAGGTATTATGCATTCTGTATATTTGTAATGTGGTGCTAAATTTACAAAAATACTACAGAAGGGTGCAAATTTTAATTTTAGTAAGAAAACTGCATAAAACTGTTTGATATGACTTGCCGGTTTTGGATTAGGTATTACTGATTCGTCAATGGAAAGCAATTTGATCTTAATTTAAATGCTTTTCTTATAAAATATTCCCAAACCTTTAAAAGATATATTTCCCAAGGATAATTAAAACGGGTCGTTGAGAGATTGGAATATTACATTCATGCATTTTCTCTAAACTACGACAGATAAATGATGGATTCAGTTGCTTTCAGATTTTCAAAATAACTTTGAAGCATGGAACAATAAGACATAGAAATCAAAATTAATAGAATGTTTAAAATGCTATTCATATTGTTTGATCTATGAAAAAACCATGTACTATTTACAATCATAATCTCTGCGACTAACTGGTTAGTGCATCTGATGAATCGCGTCCTGGGTTCAATTCTATGAAATAAACTCTAGATTGCTTAATAATTTCTTGATATTTATAAAGTGTCAATCTACCCAGAACTAAGAGTTACACGTTTGATTTATGTAGAAAATGTAACAAGCACAGGAATATGGCTGAAGTGAATTGTCGGCAACTGAATTAAAAGTTAAGTTCTCAAAACGGTTGACGAAGAGTTTATGATTCAAATACATCCAGCCGATTTTTCTTTCGGCATTGTACATGCTTAGGCATCTTGATCATTATGGCTTTATTCATTTTATGTATTATTTTGAGTATTTATTCTTCATCAAGGTGCATTCCTTTATATTTTGCGGTTTTAATCCAGTTTCATTTAAGACAACTTGATTACTTGGCAGAATGTTTTTCTTTTTCTGGAGAAAAAGATTCCTTGCGTTTTTTCAGCAATCAGTTATTTTTTCCACTTATAATATTGGTACCATAACGAACGAAACGATAGCTCCGAAATAATTGTCGTGTCATCAGCATGAATGACTGATTCGCAAGATTCGATGTGTGTATGTAATAAAGAACAGGGCTGTTTGAGGGTTGTTATAATACAATAATAATATTGCAAATTAGAGCCGTAGGCACTAACATAAATTTTAAAGCATCATTTGTTCAAAAACTCTGAATAAGCCTAAGATGGACATTTAGTAACTAATATGTAATTCTTTGAGAAAATTCTCAGCTCGATTGAATTATGAGTATCCAAAGATATCAGAAATGTGTCGCTGTCGCATTACGAGTTTTCCGAATTTTTTGAGATCTCTTAATAACATTTTTGCGAGCGGTATCCAAGAACACCGAAACAAAGTATGGAATACCAAACTAAGGAACTTTGATAAAAAAGCAAAACTATTTCTTACTAACTGACATTCCTAATATAGTTATTGGCAGTTATTGCAAATATTTGTATTATCGCCTTGAATTTTCTCGACTTTACGAAAACGATTTTTCATGACACTTTTTAATGTTTGATACATTAGTTTTTGGTTTCACAATGAGATTTTAGACTTTCGTTTTTCTCGTTGCGTTTCGAAGTTTAAATACTTCTTTGATTTAAGTTAAAGTTAAAGTTTAAGACAAAACCTTAAATTTCGTTTTGATTTAAGTTCTCATTGTAAAACAGGGTAGAGCAGTTTTACTTCAGCCGAAAGAAAGGTAAACATGGTATTTCCAAACCTTTATATTATTTAAACTTTGATATTTGATTCAAAAAACAATCCTCACATTGACTTTTCTCGGTTGTTTTTTTTTATCCATAAGTCAGACCATAAACACAGTTCCTTCCGTTGATCCTATTATTTCCCAACTCTAATTGGAACAAAAACAAAAATTTAAGTTTTTAACTCTGCAATAGTCCTGTTGAATATTTCAGTACGGGGAGAACGCAGCAATAAAGCTTAAACCACCAAATTCAAGGATAAAAAAACACTATCAACGCTAAAATCGCAGCGCTCGTTGCGGAGCTAACCAACGATACAATACAATTACGCTTTCCACAAAAAATAGCAAGCATATATTTATATATGTACGTATTTAAAGCCCACAAGCAAAAGTCTGTGGACGCAAAGCATTAGATAAACCGAACAAATACCCATTGCAGTGACAAAGCCACTCACAACCTGATGTTGATTCCTAAAAGTCACAAATCGATCGGAGATAGCTTATGTTCGAGTCTAATACTAACATTCCCAAAAAGGCCGAAACCACTTTTGAATTTTAGGCAGGATCTAGAAAAATTGACAGGGACTCGTTTTATTTTTTATTTTGTGCTGTGCTATCCCTGCCGGCTGGAAACGGGGGGTTTGGTAGTCAGCAGTCGGGTGTTGGCTAATGGTTCCCGCACAAATACCAAGTTCAATGGAAGCGAAAACTTTTTGACAAAATGGATATTTACCAATCAGAACATGGATGCTGGATGGAAAGAAGCCCGTTCACCATTGATTGTTTCATTCAGCTGTGGTGTCACAATCCTTTTTGTCCATGCATCCATACAGCTCGGTGTTGAGTAGTCGTAGTTGCACCAGTGGCAATAACGCGGTGTGAATATTTTCACCCGTTTTTTAGTTGGGGTAGTTTTTATACTGTCTACGAATGTAAGTGCCACTCAACGCGCTACTAGGATGGCGATTTTCATATTTTGTTTTTTCTTCTTTATGCAGTATTTTTCCTTGATTGCTGTTGTATGAACGCCATTCAGAAAAGGGTTTGCTGCTTTTTCACTCAACATATTTTCAAGTCTGTACAAACACTTCATGTGGGAAGAGCTAGTTCAAAAATGTGAACGGCAATAAAATGGAATCTTTACGATTTCCAACACAATTAATCACGCATTGAAATGCTTTCGACTGTGGAAATTCAGTGTGTCAAAAGTAATTTCGAAAAATGTCCTATCTGAGAAATTTTGTCATCTGGAAATTGGACGAAAAATTGTTTTGAGAAAAATCTGAAAACGTTTGTCTTGTAACTAGTTAATCGATTGGCACGTGTGCATTGGACTGCACACACTTAAGGATTCGCTATTTTTCCGGTAAAAACAGTCTTTGTTGCCAAATCTTATTACAGGCGTTTGTCCTCGTAATTCGTTACATTTACATTTTCGCAGTCTTGTTTTTTTGGTAAGAGATTCCTATGGTTGAGGTCGTCTTATACACTCTGGATTTAATCTTCGTAGCCTGTTATCCTTTGTTGTTTTATTATAATCATAATTATAAAGTCATTACTAACGTCACAACCACAACTTAACGTTTTAACCTCTTCAAATTGATTTAATACGGGAGTTGTTAAGCTGATATTGCCGGAATTGAAGCAGCCAGCACTTTATTGCCAAGGATCCTACTGCCTATTTTCCTACCGATTAAGATATGGATTTTATTGCAAATGTAGCTCTTTCTCAGCCCCGTTTAAGCTTGGTTAGCCTTGTGGTTACTTCACAAACTTCATATTGTTAGTTAGTAAGACATATTGACTATTCTTTTTTATTTTAAGGAACTTTTAAATAAATCTGTTGTTGATTTGAGTGCGTACAGTATAAATGTCAGAGTCAATATGGTAGACAGATATTGACTCTGACATTTATATTCTACGCACTCAAATCAACAAAATAAAAATGGTACTAATAAAATATAAAATAAAAACTATATGACAAAAATTGCCACAATGTGGAAGATATAACTTTCTTTTAATAATTTATGCTTATAACTACTCTGGAGCTTTTATGTAGCTGTTAAAGATATAAAAAAAAATTTCTTGTTTCGGCTTGTCAGGTATATTAAAAATGGCTCACAATTCTCGCCTCATTTTAAAAATGTTTCTTATCTAGACATAAGTTTAGATTGCAACGTCAATCGGAAATTTTTAGGGAAGAATGTCAGAAAAAATATTACATTTAAAAAACTGAGGAAAAACATAAAAACATGTGCTTAAATTGTTTCGGAAATAAGACGTAGAAATATCAGTAATGAGTTGTTCAGAATCCTTCAAATTTTTCCTGTAAAGCAACACAACAATTTTTGTGCCTTGGCAAAAAAAATTATATGCTCATATTCTTTATGCGATATGTCGTTTAGGAACTAGTTTTGTTGTTCTCGTGGTGCTCTTCGCAATGACAGTGCTTTCGCGCCAAGAATTAATTTTGTTGAAGATGTCAACCAAATCTGCGTTGTCTTTGAAGTTTTTCTATAATAATGTTATAGTAAATTCCCTGAAAGTGTTGGCTATTAAGAATGTCCCGAATTTTTACTCTCCCAAACAGTCATTGGCCTACTTATACCGGTTATACATCTGATCACCTATTAAGTATGATATTCACCAGATTAAACATTTCTTATTCAATCAAGAAATTCCTGATGATAAGGTTTTCAAAATATCATTATTTTTTTTAAGCAGGTTTGAAACCATGTCTACGTAAAAAAAAATTTGGCTACTCCAACGTTGAAGTCTTTCCTCTCTTATTATTCATACATACGAGTCTTAATAATTGTTTTCTTCGCTATTTATAATTTTTAACTATATATGTATATATATTACGTAATTGAGTAAACGGCTTCTAGTTTACATTCATAGGGTCAACTGACTTGAATATTTGAATAAATTTTGAAAGATTTTTCAAATCATTTCATAATGTTCGATTACGCAATTTTTTTTTTATTGGCTTAAAGGTTATATTATTATGAACTAATATCAGATCAGATTATTTTACTTTTCTATATTAAACAAAATCTTGCTGGAGTCAAAAGATATAGATTGAAATGATCGACCTGAGAGAAGCATTCTGCACTGTTTAGCAAAACATGCTGCACAAGATTCTCAACTCAAAATTTACGATGTACCTTGTAAGAATATTGTTTTTTTTATATCCATGTAATTTTTTTTTGCAGCTACTCCAGCATAATATCTAATACCCGTTTTTAACAATGTGTATACCTCTGTTTAATTCGAACTGAATAACTGTGGCGTTGTCATTTTTGCTGATATTACCTGCATTTTCTGTTCAGATGGAACTTATTGAAATATTGTACAATCTTGTTTCGAAACAGACCAAACCTACTGTAACAATTGAATCATTAAATTGATGTTTGTAAGGCCCAAGCTATGTTTTATTCGTAAATGAAGAGCTTGCTTACTGCAAATCAACAGTATAATAGTTGATGGTACCCAAGTCGAGTAGAAGTAGAGAGCGAAGTCTCTTGGAGTTCGTTTGGAAAAATGTCTTACCTTCATAGTATATATTTAAAATTTATGTATGTTTATCTATTTATTTAGTTTTTTTATTTTATTTATATAATATATATATTTTTTTTATTTAAATAAACTAAATATCTGTATAAGCAATAATTTTCAAGTATCGCTTCGTACGTAAATACATATTTTGGCCACAACCAAATATTTATCTTTGTATGTAGTACTATTTAAAGTTTAAGTTGAGTGCTCAACTTATAAGACAATCAATCATGAAAAATTATAAATTCGGCTTTTTGCATATTCGAGAGTGATTTTGAATTAAAACTAAAAACCAGAGTACTCAGCACCTCAACATTTCGGAAGATTGTTAGTCCTTATCAAAATGAATTTAAGTTAACAAAACAAATAGAAAATAAAAGTATAGTACTTAAGAATTGTTATAACTCCCACTCCAGTCAAGTTCAGAGTGAGCAAATTGCTGTCATGGAAAAACTTGATATAATTACTACCAGTAAACATATACAATAATCCTTTAAATTAAAAATGATATTCAAAGTGTATAAGAGGAACCGATATTTTCTTAAATTATTTATTTATACAGGCCCTTAACAGTGTACTAATCCTGCGACCCGCTTAAGTTCTCGGTATATAAGATAAAAAAAATTCACGAAGAGGATTTCATCAGATTTTCCATTCTAAAAGACAAAACGTCCTTCAAGCAAGAAAACTAATTTCCCCACCAAAGAAGAATCAACGGACTTCAAGGATTTTTCACCCACCCAAAAACCATTTCATAGTCCCGCAATGCTCCTTTATCTACGAATATCTCGACTAGATAATTCGGTGATTCGGTTACTTGTGCCGCGAGGAATTTACCTCCTCACACCGCCAATTTTCTTTCAGCCGGGAAATAAGAAGCCTGCCCTACTATTGAGGGATGACAGTTTTTGTAAGGAAGCTAAACCAAAAGCTTACATAAAACAGTGACTAGGCTTTAGCAGTGCTCACCCTTTCTCTAATGGAAAAAGGCAAAGTAATTTCCTGCGAGGGCAGTTAAGGAATACGACAAAAAGAGGCGCAAACACTCTCCACTTGAAAAGCCAAAAGCAACAACAAAGAAAAGGAATAGTGTCCTGACTGTAATTACTGGATAGCAGATGAATAAGGATTTTGCAAAAATGGTATTCTCATTTACTTTGTTTTTGAGCCTTTGCTGAGATTAACTTACCTGGCTTTGTGGTACACGTAATTTGCTGCTGCTGTTGATGTTGTTGTTGCTGCTGTTGCTGCTGTTGTTGTTGTTGCTGCTGCTGAGATTGCTGCGACTGTTGCTGTGAATGTTGGGCACTGTGTTGGATTTGCTGATGCTGTTGCTGTTGCGCCTGACTGTGGGCTGGATGAATGGCCAGCAGTTTAGCTTCAGGAGGCTTATGCGGCCCCATTGTGATTTGCGGCGCTCCGATTGCCATTGTTGGTGCTGGCATCATCAATGTGGACATTGTCAACATTATTTTTCCTTGTTGTTGATTTCTGATAAACACAATTTTTTTTTAAGCTTTTTATCTATTTTACTTTAATTTTTTTTCAACTGATTTGTATTTTGTAGTGACCACTTTCACAGACAATAATTGGAATAAACTGGAAATGATTGAATGTCTTAAATTTTTAAAGGACAATCGTATACAAAAAAAATCGGAACGGTATAGTGCCAGAAAGTCCACAAGAGCTTAATAAAAATTTTCTCCGAAATGTTGATTCAAACATACATAAAATAAAAGTTTTTTAATATCTGAAAGAATCCAACTTGTGCTATCCGCGGAAATATAAATGAAAATTAAAAGTTTTGGAAATTCTCAAGGAATGCAACTTCCTGTTATCAGAACACGAGATAGTCTGAACTCGGGTCAGAGGTTGTCAGATGTTAGGACCTACTTTTCGGTACGTCTGAGTGGCGCTGTTGTAACAATATTATTGTTTGTATTCGGAGAGATATAGATTACATTTTTTTCTTGTATGTACCGACAGCGAATCTAAGTAAATAAATATTAAATTTTGTAAGAATGTTCTCAAAGAAAATAATCAGAGGAGGGATTCAGAGTTCTAACAGATAGAAACAGCTTTCTTTCAATTTTTTGTTTGTTTTTTTATAAAAAAAAAATTGTTAAATAATTGTCTATTGTGATGATAATAATTTAAAGGACACGAGAGGATAACAGGAACTATACAAAGAGATTCGTAATAATAACTGTTACACACAACAGGATCCTAACTAAATAACAAACGTACTAAACCGTAAGGCGACGCCGTTCTAACTAAAGCTTTTTCGAAGTTTTTCACTTTCTGTATGGGAAAAAAAATAAAACACACTGCTTAACCCACGAGGACACACGACGACATGAATAAAGCCGTGACAACCACAACAACGACAACGACGACGAGGACGACGACGACGACGAAGACGACAACGACGATGAGGATAACCACGACGATGGTGATGATGATAGTAATTGTGTGCGGGCCCAAAGCATACAACAACACACTCCGATAAGTTTGATGATTTTTGGAGAATAAGGATTCTGTGGAGAAAACTTCATACTAAAAAACTTCCACCAGAGCAAATTGCACACGTATAACGGTTTCAAGGAAACGCATTCCTATAAAACTTTTTCCATTGTATTTGAGAGTAAAATAAAATACAGGCACAGAAGAAAAAAAAAACAAATAAACAGGAACACCAACGAAATATCATACTAGCTTTCATGTGCCTGTGAATTTTCGTGCTCATTAATAATTTACGGCGAACTTCGCTCTCTCTTGCTCCCTCAAAGATGACTCTTATGTATGTGTGGCGCTGCATTAGTGTGACCCGGTTTACAAGAGAAACATCAGTTGTATCGTTTGAGAGAGTCGGTTTCGGAAAATTCAACTGTCAGCGCAATCTCGAAATTTCGTTTTGTTTTCCTGTTGGCTTCATGCTCGGATTGCATTGCAAGGGGATTTCTTTTTCGGAGTAGGATACTCCGAATGCAAAATATCCTTTCGGAAAATTAGTTTAATTTAGGTATTAGGTAAATTTTTAGTTAATTTTAAATTAATTGAAATAAGTTTCAACTTTGTTGGTATGAGCTTCACATAAAAGCAATTCATGCAGATGATGATTTCAAAACAACAGCCTTAAATTTCCCTTATCCACTAAGGTTCTAAAAGGAGAAACTTAGTTTTAGTCCTTTCGGTTCTCCTCAATTTTTCCCAATATTTTTAGGGAAATTCATTCCTTTATCATGGATATATCGAAGGAACAAAAAACGTACCCATTTCATCTAGACAAAGGATAAAAAAAATATGTAAAAAAACGCTTTCAACTTTTAATGCTACAAGTTTCAGAGCAAATAAAATATGCGCAAAAAATGTTTCACATACGCCATAGTACCGTAACAATTCTCTAAACAAGTTAATTATGTCAACCTCTTCATTTAGTGTTATTTTAAGCCTGGCATAATTACAAAGTTAGTCACACTTATTTCCAACACAGGGCATTGAGGAAAAAAAATATAAGGAATAGCACACACAATTCAGGAGATGGAAGGCAGCACCAGCAGCGCAGGGAAGTCCTTTATTTGCATGTCCAAGTTATGAATATGTATGAATCAGGCAAGGGCCAGTATGATATTCATGTTAAAAAAAAAAACAAAAAGAAGTCTCCCTTTTTTATACTTGGCTTTAGTCTTTCATGTTTGCGTTCCTACGCCTATTTCTTCTAGCCCAACATACAAGTAAAAAAGGAAAATTGCAAAAAGAAGGAGGAGATGGGTCATCTCAACTAAACTCAGCCAGGCTCAAGGATTTATGCTGAATAGCTGAACTCTTCATGTTTTCTTGTTTCTTTTATTTTTTTTTTGTGTAACTTATTCTTTATTTTACACTTGTTTTTTCAGCTGTACTTTTGTTTTCCTCGCCATTTAGGCGAAATTATGAGATTATTAAAAAAGGATATTCAGCGAATATGAAGCTATGAAACTAAAACCGAAGCAGAACTGAGTGAAAGAGCGCACAATACAAGCGGGACAAAGAACTCGAAGTTAGTTAAGAATTGAATTATAAATAATTGTTTTATTTTTCTCTTGTTAGCAGTTTTTTTTTTTTTCATTTATGACAACAATTTGAATGACTCTTAATTGTCTTGGTGGTATAGGTGTATTCATGTTTCATAGGAATTTAATTGTTATGATGATGATTATCATAAAATTCCTTTTGAATAAAATTATTTTATAATTAGTATGCAATTGCGTAGGTTTGTTTTTCAATTAGGCCATGTGCGAGGCGGAAAGGATGTAAAATTTAACATGAAGAAAGCGCAATGTTTTCCGTTTTGTAATTTGAATCTGATTATTATTATTTTGACATGCGTGATTAAGGGCGTGGGTTGAATTCAGCTTGAAGAAAAGAAATAATTGAAGCATTAAGTTATTAGGCTCAATTATGTTCTTTCTTGTATAAGTTTTACATACAATTGAAATTCATCTTTTTTAATATTTCAGAGCATCTGTTGTTTTTCTCGGATCATGCTTATAAATAATTATACAGTTCTATTGTGACTATCATAAAATCAAGGGTCATGAACAAGCCAAAAGGTTAAAAAAAATGCCAAGATTTGATAACTTAATGGAAAGGAAAATGAATATTGTACCTTAAAATTATTTTGTTGCGAATAAGACCTACCCCGGCTTGAAGCTGCTTCAGCAGTAATTTGGGGAGAGCGGTTCTACTACCGTTGTATTATAAAACTAGACGATTTTATTTTGCCGTTCATTATACATATTCTCGTGAGGTTTTCGCAAAATTTGCAGAGATATGGAAGCTTGACTTGCTTCTTAAGAATTGTTTAATTTAAGTTCAATTTTAAACAATTTAAACATAACACAAGAAAAACATTGGCAGACGTTTAAATATAAAATCCACTATGCGGAGGATAAATGATTGAGCTTTAAAAATGCAATGCAAAAGATAAAATATTCGAATAAATAAAAACTGTTAAATTCTGAAGATGAAATCATAGGAGAAATAATTAAATAAACATTAAACAAAGAAGACTCAGCTGTTCATTTGTCTTTATGGGAATTTTTTTTTTTTTTTAAGTTCGGAATTATTTTTATGGGTTGTTCTGGCATTTTATTTTGCACGGAAAAGGCGCAATTCATTCTATCGGACATCAAAATATCTACACATTTTCTTTATATATACATATGTACCTTGTTAGAAAAATAAAAAAAATACATTTTAACAGAAATGCACAATAAGTCTTCCGAGTCTCAGTACAGAGGCTCTTCATCACTGCAAGGCTGTGTTCACAGTTTGGAAAATAGTATTCCCTGAATTGTTACATTAACTTATATTAAATTAAATTGTTGTTGTGTTCAAAATTTCAGAAATATCTTGTCTACTGTTACTATTTTAGTTGAACAGGGCCTTAATTTCGTCGTGTGGGTATTGATAAGAATAGAAGTGTCGAGTTTTTGGAAACATCATTTTAAATGATCAAAAGTTTGGATTACAATTTTATCATTATTTTAACGACATTTTCAGCATAGTTTACATTACAATGAAACTGTGCAAGTCTTGCAAAACATTACGCAATTTTTCCCGAGTCTCTTCTTTTCAATATCAAATCTCAGGGTAAGTTTCAGTTTTCAATATTTTATCAACAAACCTGGATATTCGGAACTGTCTTTAGACTTGGCGTTTCATATTGGTAGACGCTTTCAGGTTGATCATACATATTCGTTAAGTCAACATGGTTTTTGTTTTTTAATTTTCTTTCTATAAATGAATTAAGACTATCATTTTTTTTTGCATTTTTGCAACTTGACAGAGCCAGAATAAGGATTAGAACAAGGATTGAATTATAGTTTAGCTGTTTGAAACTCAGACGTATTTATGTTTCGATTGCTCCATAGATGTTGTCCGACTGGGGAGTGCGAAATTGAAATCAATTTACTTGCATTCGCTCGATTCGCAGTAATTTATGCGCCTTTGCTTGCAAGTGCATTTTTAGTATTTAGAAATATGAGCATTACAGGCCTACGACATCGTCTTCACAAGCTATTATTTTGATGATAAGCTTGAAACTCTAGTATTAGAAGCCGATAGATAATCGCTACAGCATAGCCACTTCCAAAGAAGGTTTTGGACTTTTAAATGCTTTAAGACCTCGCGGATTTGTTTTCTCCCTCATTCGCTCAGCTCGACAACTTTCTCAAAAAGGATGGTTTAAGTTTTCCTGCTTGTTATCAGAGAGCTTATATTAATTAGTCCTGAAAACCTAGGATAATTCTTCATTTGATTTCCACCAGATAAGTTCTTTCAACTCCTCAATATATTTCAATTCATCCTCATTGAATTCAGAGCTAACTTTACTGACCTCGGCAACAGCAGTTTGGATACGAAAAATGATAACATATCGTCACGGGGCAAGATGTTGAAGGCGACGTTTCGCAGTAATTCGCCCCGATGTTTGTTGCAAGGCATTCAACGATTTTCAAATGAGACGGAGCCATTGTTTTTTTTTTTTTTGCTTTAAAAACGTATTTTTATTACCTCAATTCATTTTTTCCTTTCATGCTAGACAAAAACGCTTAAATCTAGCTTTATTAACTTTATTATGTATACACTAACCTACTGGCCCTCTTCGGGCGATCTAAGCTAATCCTAACAAAATAAAAATAATGTCTTTCGACCTAATACTACTTTTTTATATTCCAATTTAAGTAATTATTTAACAAATTAAAAAAAAAATATAGATTTTTGTATCAAAAAACTTAATGTCATGACTTTTTTATGTTTTGTTAAATTATACTTAATATCTAATAACTAAAATAAAATCTAAGCTAATAATATCTTAGCCTATCTTAAATTAACACTATAAATGCCTTACAATACTACTATAACTACTTAAACTACCTTAACCATATATAAGCCGGCCAAGGCTGATAGGACATGCTATCAAATTGTCTTTAGGGCACTTATGATTACTAAAAGTCGACAGAGTTCCAGTCTTCGTTCAACCACCAAAACTGTTTATGTTGCCTTTCGACATCCGCTCTGTCGCGTTCTGTGACCGCCCTACTAAACCTGAGGGTCTCCGGTGAGCTACTTGCAACGTCTTGTTCGTAGTTGACTCGCCCGTCCACAGCTTTTCGATCAACATGGAAGATTAACGGTACCGCTAATCTGTTCTGGACCAGACCTTTTCTATCTAAATAAAGAAACGCTTCAGGGGGAATTATCGTTGGGGTAAAAAGCCCCGGAGATCAAGTTGTTCGAAGTCATTGCTCTTGCAATATGACTTCGAATAAGTTTAATCAGGAAGTTATCCACTTTGATCAGGTTTGCCCCGTTGTACAGGGCTTCATTACTTTAGAATTTTTTGAACTCAGACTCTGGAGTTCTATATAAGTGGAGACAAGCCCGAAGACATCGTCTCTCGAAAACCCGAATCTTTTTATAAAGCTTGTTCCTACGTTGAACCAAACGGGACATTCGTAGGCAAGGACAGGCCGAGTGAGGGCCATGTAGCAGATCACCTTTACCTTGGCATCGAGTTGACTGCTGTGAAACAGTCTCTTTGTCAAGGCAAAGGCCGCTTTGGCTCTGGCAAGAGCAGTATCTATATGTTTGTTAAAATATAGCCCGATCCCAGCAGACGTAACACTGCCATTTTTCACAATAAGTCGTAGGATGTATATGTCCACAAACAGATTTTAAGACATCTTAAACTTAGTTGCTTAAAAGCTCTTTTAGGGCCACAACACCTTTTCCAATAGTAATAGGTTTTCGTCATGTCCTATCACTCTCCCTCTCTTATTAAAGATCATTAACCAGTTGCTGGAAATGCGGCTTGAAATCATTAAAATTTTCGAGTGGATTTTTGTCCAGCCTTGTAGCTGTTTGAAAGTAGTGTAACACTGCGTGTTAGTATTTTTCTTGAGCTTGAAGAGCTCATATTTTGGATATCATTTGATCATTTTGATTTGTAATACCTTTTTATGAACCTCATCTCTAACTTTTGAGTTTTGCACTCAGTTGTCATGGCGGTACACATAAGCTAAAGTGGTTTTGATTTTTTCAGAGTTGTCCTTTTCTTGACAATTGCCACACTTCATTATCTCACCAATTTTCTTTTGAAACTAAGCCTTTACCAGTTTTTCCGGTGTCAATTTATTCAAAACAGAACCAACTCGACCTAATGGGATTATTTTTCCGTGCTACAAAACTACTACCAAAGAATACTATGTCACTCACCCTGGCTCTACTTAATAGCGATAGGTTAAATGTATTTAATTCCTGATAGACCTCATTGTCCTCGTAAGCCCATCCTTATATGGCTTTCAAAGTAATGCCTTATGCCATTGATGGTTGTTGGAAAAAAAAACAAAGAAATTCAAAAACGTAGAATTCAAAACATGTATAGCAGCAAAAACGCAGTATACTCCCCCAAGTGAGTTAGAGTATAAACCAACCCCGTCGTCATTGTTGTCATAAAAATTAACGTTCCTCTAGAGAAATCGCTAAGTACCTGCTACCTGCCTATCAAGGTTCACCTGCGGGCCATCCTCCTTGATTCCTCTAATGAAGAAACGAGGTCGAAAAGGTGTAAAAGTTACACACAACACTTCATTGTAGCTTGCAGGTTGCCACTTTCATAATTTCGCGTGAAAATTGCCGAAGTAGCAGAAGCAGTTGGTTGCTCGGTGTGCCAGTGTCGGTAGTTTGAGGAGAATGGTTTTCCCAAGCGGCAAACGCGCTAACATCTGGGTGGTGGCTGGCTTTTGATGGGCGCAATTAAGCTAAGCAAAAACAAAAACATACAAAAAAGGTAAGAAATGAACACAAAAAAAAAACAACGCATCATTTTCTGTGGGATGCCGGATAGAACCCATTGCCAGTTCTGGGTCGCACCGCACCGCGCCGCTTTATTTTAGTTGCGTTTTTGCGTAAGCAGTATGTAGGTGAACGCGATCTAGGCGAAACATTAAGGCGGCTAACGAAGGTGTGTAGGCTTTAATTAAAAGTGGTTACACGAGGAAATAATCATAATTTTAATTAAGTAATGGTAAGTAAGCGTTTTTGAGAGGTGTTTTTTTGCACGCTAAATTTTTTTTCGAGTACTTCTTCTTATTCTTCTATTTTTGCTTAGGTGCTTTTCTTTTCAAACAGACATAGAGAAAAACCCCACCCAGAGAATGGGCACTTATGGCACGGAGTTGTGGATTGAGTGAGCTGGAATTTTGGAAACAGGAACAGAGAGTCCTTGCACATAAGTTTTTATGAGTTTACCACGAAATTTTCAACGAGTGTACTAATGTTCGCCAGAGGGATATGAAAATGCCAGCTTGGGGTTGTGTCTTGCCCTTGTTTTTTGTGTTTTGCTATGGATTCTTGTCATATTGGTGTTTGGTACTTGAGTTGCTTATGTGTACTTAGTCACTCACTTACTTAAGGCGTGAAATAGCTGCTGGTATAATCAACTGAGGTGTTCACTTGATTTTGAAATTTAATTTGATTGTGGATATCGTACTCAGGGATTATGTGGTCATGATGTTCTTTTGTTGGCAAACTTGGATATATGCATGTCATTGTTTTTTTGTGTTAAAAAAGGATGACGTATTGGAAGAGTTAATATATTTTACATTTTTACACCGATGTTAGATTTATCCCCTTCAATGACATGGAAGGGCTACACAAAGAAAGATGTTTGTTACTTCGCACCAGGCCTAACCCACATAGTTTGTCTGACTCAAAAGCTTTAAAAGGCAAAGAAAGTATCTTTGGTAAGTTTACAGACCTACTAGCCCTTTCAACTTAAAACCTTAGATCGATTGATGGACACACATATCTGAAAAGCAGACCAATTGATACGGGTTTGAATAAAGTGGTCAGCCTAATTGAAACCTTGATTGTCATGTTGAAGAGTCTCCAAAAACCTAGCCCCATTTCATGCACATGAATTGATGCTTTGGCTACTACTGATTGACGATGAATAACAAACCAAATGAAACGAGCTCTTATACACGATTCTAGAAACGTACAAATTCCTGTCACCATTCATGAACACCAAAATAAGAGCACTGACAAAAAAAAAATCAAGGAAGCTCACCGAGGATTTCAAGCTGTCTCGGTTTTGCCAAATATTCTCATTGAGAGAATTCCTGGAACTGAAGATTGTTCTCATAAGTCCATTTCATTGCGAAAACGCGACATTTAAAGTGTCTCCGCTGTCTGTTTGTTTTGTAAAATTAACCCATGGCATACTCCATGAAGAGGCCGGGTAACAATGCTCTAACATCTGGCACCACTTCTGTTATTCCAGTCCCTTCAAGACGAGTGGCTTTACTCTTAAGTGCATGACAATTTGACGTGAGAGGGCCTGGAAATCTGCACGGAAATTCATGTGGGCCAAAATTGCTCTGAGAGAACCAAAAACTTCTTAAAAGCTTTCCTCGATTTTCCGACATTTAGCTATGATTTTTTTATTCAAAAATATCAAAACAAACCTGACGGTATCTGCCAAGTACAAAAATTATAGCATTTTCAGAAAGTTTTATTCATTTTGTGCCACATCAGATAGATAGATATCTTGATTTCGTTTCAAATAACATGTTTTTGTTTCACAATTTACATTATTCCCACTGAGATATTAGTAAAATAAATAATATTTTTACTAAGCAGCAATTTTTGACCTAAAAAACTCTGTACAAAACTAAATTTAAATAATTCAGGTCAATTATTATAATTAGAAATAAAAACATCAATAAGCAAATAATAGTTGCAAAAAAAAAAACTGAATAAATATATAAAAAAAAATAATAAATGAAACAAACATTAACATTAATAAACATGCAACTTGTGTTTTTTTTAATTTCTCGACGTTTAAACTAAACTAAGATAGGGTGATAATATTGATATTTAAAATCAATTAAATCTAAAAGACTTTAAAAACATGGTTATGCTCTATTTAACCACCACAAATTTACTCTGAATTTTGCGAAGATTGGTTGCTGTAAGCTACCAAAGCTAATTGCATTTGTTGCAATAAGATCCATTTACAAAATAAACTGATAAAAACTTGTGTGTAAAATTGCCTTTTGCCGCTTTCGATTTATTTACCATTCGACTTATTTCGATTGGCCCCCTCTTTGAGCATGAACACTTTTATGTTTAACAGCAATCTTTTTCTTCAATTTCAGAATGCACAGATATCTCATCCGTAATCTAAAGATAAAATAATTCGTGAGCAAGTTGTTTTTGCTTACACCCACACGGGTCCAAGTCGTGGCAATAATTTAGTAAAACTGTTTTCGCAAATCACATTAACTTTCAGCCAAACATTTTCTACCTACACCAGAACTATAAAATACTTGTCCCTACTTCATGGACAATCGCAACATAACACTTTCATCTCAACCCAACATCATCGCTTAGCTCAGCTCAACTCAACTCGCCGACATTTCATTTATGTTGGACCGCAAACAAATCATAAAACCGGACAATAAAATAAACAATTCTGCTGATGTGTGAAATTCAAAGTAATTTTATGGAAATAAGCTTTCAACTTTTTTTTTTATTTTTATTTTTTCTCAGCAACCATTCTACACCAGCAGAACCCTTCAAAATGTATCCGGAAAAGTAGAACGGACCGAAATGGGCGACGAATAAAAAAAAAAAAAAACTCTAAAATTTATTCGATTTCCGATTTAATGGTAAAAAAGACATTTAATACACGTTCACATATTCCGATGCATGTAGCATGTAGCTTTCGCACCCTTCCCGCCATGCTGCCACATCGACCTCATCATCCACCCTGCTGGGTAGGTATCCCATGGAGCTAGTTTGCTTTCGCTACCAATCATCACACTATCTCCACTAGCTGTTGCCATTTATATTCCATAGTACTGCTTATGTATGTGCAAGGAGCAATGGCAATTGGGTGCCATAATCACATAATGCGGAATTTATACATTCACCCTGTGCATCACCCTGTATCTACTGCCACCGCCGCCGCCGTTATGCATTACTCCGCTTTGGATTTATGCGTGCGTCCATGTGTGTGTGTGTGTTTCAGAGTTTGTATGTAATATTTTACCCAACATGAATTATTTAACTTATTTTTCGGTACATTAAGCACTAGAAGGTTATTTGAATACAATAACTCACATTAAGTTCACAATAATTTTCTGTTCTGTACTGTTTCTCTCTCTTTTTTATTCCTTCAAAGTTGAAAATTTATTTTTTAAAAAGACACGCCATTTCAGAGGGAAAAACTCTGCTGAGTCCTTTTATGGCGTAGTAAGGGTCGTGCTTGAAAAAATATGAAAAAAAAACTATAATGGAACTATTATTCATTTTGCGAAAAATGACACAACTTATAATTAAATCCTTTTACATAACTCATGTCCATTAGAACAGTGAGCCACGACGCGTTTTCAGCGATATGTTTTGTATGGAGTGGAACGTGCTGTTCCTTAGTGGGAATGTAAGACCGTTGTTCAACGTGTATTCAATTTTAGAACTATTTTTGATTCCACGGAGAATATTCAGAAGGACGAAGTTATTTTTTCTCGCAATACCTAATATCAGCTGATAAATTCCCGGTCTAATGAAGAAAACTTTTTTTGTAAAATTCGATTTATTTCGTCAACGTAGTCACCTTCAAGAGCCTTCTTGTAAAAAAGATCACTTTTTTTCTTTTCATATGGGGATTTTTCTTCGAAAATTAAAACTATCCAGTTG
This sequence comes from Orthonevra nobilis, assembly GCA_963555765.1. NCBI lineage: Eukaryota > Metazoa > Arthropoda > Insecta > Diptera > Syrphidae > Orthonevra > Orthonevra nobilis. Next base: position 23,180,605 of record OY743225.1, on the reverse strand, counting down.
GGCCATATAACGTTCGCTATTGACTGTCTTGTCTTTTTTTAGGTAGTCGGAACTACAATGACGTTCGCATCCCAAAATACCGACATGACAAACTTGCTAGCTATCGGCCTCTTAAGGCGAGGTTCGCTGGTTGATCCAAGTTTATCCATTGTTACGTAAAAAGTCTTCTTTATTTTTCCGAAATAGCCTTAGAATAATAGACCCATTGTTGTTTTCTATTCTGCTCTTAGCACACACTTCGAAAACAGCTTTTTCATAAAGCCTTTATGTTCCATTGATATATTAAGAGTGCCAGCAACCTCCTGCAACTTTGATTTTATAACCACTTTTATAACTTTCATTTTCTGTATAATCACCTCTTTTGGGTGACCAGAGCATATCAGCATACCAGTCAATAATTACTTGCCTGGTGCAGGTTAACACTTATCAAGCCATTCTTTTGTTTCAATGGTGTCTTTTCCTTTTAAAAAGCACGAAACTTTTTTATTCGATTGTTTCAAAAATTACAAAAATTGCGTCACTAAAGCCACTGTTACTTGTAAACTAATGGTCGCAATGTCATGAAATGTTGACACATATCGTTTTAAGGTTAGTATTCAATAAAAAAATATATGCTGTATTTGTAGGGCCACCTTTGTGTCAGATCGGGATATTCATAATACATTATTTCGAAAATCATATTTTAAATAAGTTGGTGCATTTAAATGTACTTAAATTTCATTGATCTATTTTCCTTACGTTAATGCTTGGGGAAGACAATATGCTACTGAATTTTTGATTGGATTTTTATTTCCCTAGAGCATGACAACATAAGCTCCATTAAATTGATATATTATATATGTTGTTGAATGTAACTGCCGCCGCAAAAAAAAGAAGCTTTTCCATTTCAAACCTCAATAAAACAAGTTTTATTTTTAAATCATATGTTGGCTACATCTTCATAGCTAGGAGAAATATCTTGGAAACTAAATACGGAGGAACTACTCATTTAAACGTTATTAACAAAAACTTATTTACTAAGGATTACGACCCGAGTCATGGCTTAAAACTGCTTTTCATCCTTCCAAATCCATGATTGCAAGACATTTATAGGCACTTCTAGTTAGAGTATTGTCTCCCGGTTATAGCTGCAGGTTTTACCTTCTTATACTTATTAATTTTACAGTCCAATATTCTTCTCAATCTAGACGAGTGTTTTGTAGAGCATGGTTTGAGTCCTTCGATTAAGGAATCAAACAGAATGATATTTATCTTCATATAGAAATAGTTTTACTGCACAGGACTTCCTATGATCAATTGAAGAGTTGATATTTCTCCTGAGATTGACATCCTTCTTTTCAACTTCATTCCGTAGCTGTCGATTGCTTTTTTGCAGCATGTTTTTTGTTTTATCCTCAACTATTTGAAGACCAACTTTATCAAGTTAAGCTAACTCAGCCAAAGTCTATATTTTAACAAACATGTATGAACCGCTGTATCCAATACCAAAATGACTATTACTACGACAAAGAAACTGCTTTGCTGTGGGCGACTTAATAGCCTTGTTAAAATTATCTGTTTTATGGCTCTCGTCTGACCTGTGGTCACTAATTGGGCCATGCAATTCAAATTCGATGGAAATGATTCAAGTTTTTTCAACACAATGCCTCAAGGTTAGCCTTCATTTATGTATAACTTCAGAGTCTCTCAGTAATTTTTTTTTTTCGTAGTGAGGTTTCGTTATAGGTATATAGTATGTGGATCAAACTGTTCTGCATGAAAAGTTTTCGGAAAAGCAATGGCTTTGTTCAGCACCCTGATCTCCGACGCTCAACATCCAGATAGAGGTAATTGATGATCTCGTCTTTGATAAAAATTTGTATGTAACATACTATATTGATAGCAGAAATCATAGATAGACGAAATCATCTGGAAACTTCTAAGATCCGTCTCCCTTGAATCAATCGTCTCCTTGGTTTAAGCTTAATGTGAGCGCAATGTAACCGATTTGTGATCTTAATAATTCATAGAACGCCTATTTCCGCCAACCAACTAATTACATGTTGAGATTCATAAGATTTCACAAGAACTTCCTGATTGGTTCGACTTATTCCTCATTCTGTTTATAAGAAATTAATTGCATACGGTCCCTACAAGATAAATTTTTCCGTTGCAATAGTAATGTCTGTACCATTAGGCAGTCGTTAGGATGAATTCAGGCCCATAATTATACTATGTTTTCACTTTAAGGTTTTCAAGAAAATACAGTAGGGTTTCCACCCATATGCAACTGTACTCAAAAACAATTAATAAAAATGTATGCTGAGTTCACAGTTCCGATTTTTTATAGCCTTCCGTCTTATGTGAAATGAAATCGCAAGGGTTCCTAAGAGTTTCTCAAATATCTTACGTGCAGACGATGCTCGACTTGTGAGAAGTTGTCACCAGTCTGTATGTTTCATACTAGTAAATGGCGACTTATAAGAAACCTGAATTCAACTAAATCCAGAAAAAAATGTATTGTCAGCTCAAAAAAACACCAGACTTGTTCTGGTTTCTTGGAATATTTCTTAATAGTACTCAGATAGTATAAAAGTTTAAAAATGCTTACAATCTCAGTCATATATCGAAATTTAGCTTGAGAAGATCACAGAAATAATAATGTTGGCAAAGTAGGATCACAAAAAACTTTGCGGCTTTTAACATAGAAACATACTTGCAAATACGCTAGTGGTACCCCTTCAAATGTGCGGCTGCCAGACTTTCGCAGAGGAACTTATAGTGGGACCATATAGGACCATAACCTTTTCTTGTGTTGCCTCAACTTTTCGTTTGATTATGTATTTTAAACATTCTCAAGAATTCAATATATTTGCTTTTTTGAAAAAATATATTTTTTCAATACTGACTGAAAGTTTATTATTTACTTAAAAAAAAAACCGAAATACTAAATCATACTAAATGGCAGCTTCCTTTGTGTTATGTTTTTTAAGTGCCTTCCGATGTTACCTACTGAAGCGTGCAAAGCAATTTCTTGAGCTATACACAAGTAAATAACAAAAATCCCTTGTAGCTTATGGCTAACCACTGCACCTTATGTTAATTATCCTGCCACCTAAATCGAATATTCATTCCGCAAAGTGCTTTAGCAACCATAGGCTATGGTTCGAAAATAAACTACAGCTCATTACCACTTCCTGGCAGAGCCCCAAAGGCGTTTGAGTAAAACACGAAAAGCCTTCCAACGTCGACAGCCGATGGCAGGCAACTGGACAGCAGCACAAAAGTTAAGTCATCAAAGGACATTTATCGATTTGGTCCCCCAGTATTGGTGTTCACCATTAACGCAAAACCAAAATAAACCACAAAAGCAATCGAATAACCAAGCAGCCCAATTTAATGCAGTGAAAACACTGATCACGCCCGAAACCCACACAATTCGACAGTTGCTGGTGTCAAGGAAAAGACACCTCAAGGATAACATAATTTGCTCCGTTTGACATAAGAAATACCGAACAGGTGTTCACACCGAACAGAATATCCATCTGAGACCAAAGGGCATTCCCACTGATTATTTATCCACCCCGAAACCTTTGGGGTAGTCATTCCTTTTGTTTCCTTGGTCCACCACCAATTGAATTTGACTCAAGCGGGTCGGCCCTTGCCATAGCCGCCGTGCCGCTGCCGCGCCGTTGCTCTCCGTCGTATCAGTGATGGTTGATTTACTGGGGATTGAAATTGATACCCAGGACGAAGGATCAAGAGTTCATTTCGAATACTGTCGCTGCCGCCAATCGTCAATCGTTGCCCAAAATCCGAATTGGGTCTGCGTGTATTTTTATTGTATCATATGAGCAGCACATACGAAGACAAAACAAATGTATAGCATCCTGTTTGCCTTTTACTCACAGCTCATCGTGAATGTGGCACTGGGTCCTTGTGCGCACCTCTTCCTTGTCATTCTAGGTTGTTAGCTCATTTTTATTGCCGGCACAAGGTGATGGCCTGGTCATGTCTTTTTGCTTTCTCGTTGTATCTCATTCATAATTGATTGGAAGAAGGTCAAGTAGGAATTTGAAAAGGATACTGAATTGAATGCTTGAATTGTTCTACGGATGAGGTATCCAAGCACAAGATACATATTCGAACTCAGATTCCACTATCCATGCCGAACGATGGAGTGACCTTCTTTAATTTTTATCTCTTGGCAAACATATCAATTCGACTCTTAAATTTGTTGATTCCATTGAATTATAAAAGCTCTTTGGACCTGGGAATCAATGATGAATGTTGTAAATGACACATGGGTAAAGGGAAGACAGGTAATGGAAGCAGTTCAACAGCAGTTCAGTAGGAGTCAAGAGACAGGAGTCAACCGTGGAATATTTGATGATGCCTTTAGAAGCAAGGATCAGCTAGCTAGCAATACGTTTGGGAATAAACTAGTTGATGGGTTTCCTGTTTTGTGTGTATGTTAGAGGAATTTAATATGTTGTGTTCCTATCCGTTAAGACAACTTGATTAAGAGTCTCCTTGAAGTGAATATTTGGCGAGTGAATCGAAAACTTTGCGGATGGTTGGTTGTGTTTCGCGTGCCTTTTGACATATTCGTCTTTGCACATAGGGACAAAAGGGTGGCGTGACTGTATTATATCTTTCGGCTAAATGACTCTTTGATTATTTATTTATTGAATTCTTTCGGGGAATGGGACTCAGTCTCTTGAACAAATTGAGAGCAGACGTGCGACTTTCGTTAAGCATAAATGTCACTTTGTTGATGGATTATTGAAGCTTTTATAAAACACTTTGAAGTCGATGAAACCATGGTCTTCTTAAGCCATTTATCAACCCACACGTAAGTTCTCATGTCACAATAAAAATATGGGTTTGATGAAATTAGTTATCAACTTGTAAATACTTATACAGAAATGAAGAGGTAAGTTAACACAAGTCTACTGTGATTTCTAGAACATGATACGAAAAAGAGTTAATCATTATATAATTCATCAATCCAGAATCGGAAACTTAGCTTTTCCCCGATTTCTTCATACAATTTGCATCTCTAGACTTATATTTGCATGTAAGGTATTTTATGGCCTTGACAATCTTGACAACTTCTATTGTGTTAAAGGCGTTGCCAATCTGCTGACCACTGGACCAATGGTGCAATGTCGGTTTCGAAAGCGCTCAAAGGAACCCAATTACTAAGCCTTCGCTGTCCGTCCGTCCGTACGTCTATCACTTCTAAACCGTTCAAGGGAAACAATAGCAATTTTCACAGAATGTGACCTGCTATTGCGGCTACAACACCACATAATATAAATGATATAAAAGAAAAATTAAACGAGATCACATACAAACAATGTGTTTCATGAAATCGCAACGCAGCTAACTGCATAACAGCTGACAACAAGATTCATGGAGCAACTTTACAGCATTTTAAAGTATGCAATGATTTCTTCTATCTAACGCAATTCGAAGCTTTAGAAATCAAAAATGTAAAAAAATAAACATATTGCAACATGCAATATAAACATAAGTAAAACGAAGTGTCACATACATGCATACGTGTTTTGCTTTCAAGGCGGCATTTTCCTCAATCCGAAAAAATAAATGACAATGTATGTAATTTTTTACAAATAAATTACTAAAAAAAGTATTTCATGTGATTTTGATTATTTGAAAAATAAACAAAAATGTGTATTGAATGCGCATATAATACATACAAGTGTTTATATACTATATATTCTTTTTTTTCTTTATTTTCCAATCCTTCCTTTAAAGCAATTTCTTGAATACGTTGACAACTATAACTCCAAGATCACAAAATACACTTGTCTTTAGTTATTTATACTACCATTCTTATCAAAAACGTAAACAGATGTGATATGCGTTACATTTTGACATTCGTCAACGAATTCCGAACAAATTTCCACTCGGTTTGAGATGAATTTTTCGTATGAATCTATATAAAAAAAGTTTTAGAATCATAGATTCACGTATTTCTTCCGGAATTAAGCATCAGATAAACTTTTTATCATGTGATCGTTTCAAATCCTTATTTTTTTAAACTTTTGATTCCCTATTTAGAAGCTTGAACTTTGTCTGACTTAATCTTGCATATTTGTGGGCGATGTGATATCTATACGGTCGCAGTCTCTTGTTTTTTACAAAGGATATCTTAATTCCTTCCTCATGAAGAACCACAGAAACGAGTTTCTGTGTTCCTCATGAAGATAACAAGATCGTTGGAATTGGCACGTATGATGACATCATCGGCGCATGTTGCAATTTTTTTTTATCTTTGTCTTTAAAATTATTTGAGATTTGAGAGTGAGGGTAAACTGACTCTGTCTTGAGGCCTTTCTGTAGATGTGAAAATCACTCCATTTTCGAGTGAATAAAAAATCCAAGTTAATAATGAGTTTTGTTCTTACTCCTATCGGGGACTTTTTATTTTTACTCTTGACGTTATTTAACACTCCTGCAATGGCAGTCCACAAAAGCTGCTCTGGGGAATCGCCGATGTTTTGCTCATTAATAAGGCTTCTCAGAGCAGTCATTCTATTGTTCTTATATATAAAATATAAATATCCAACGTCTGTAATTTTCATAGTTCCCAGCTCTCCTGCTAAAGGGTTCAGGCAGCTATTGTTAACTTTAATCAAGGATTAATTGCTTTTGAGGAGTATGGAAGCAGAGCTCTGAGAAAAGGCCTAGTCGTGCCGATCTTCAAGAACCAAACGGTTTCAATTTCGCTTAACTTTTAAGCAAAATTGTTCGAGTATTTTTTTGAATTTAAAAGAGGAATCTATTTTTTTTTTAATTTTTTTAACCGTTTTTCTTTATTCAAGACACAAGCAAATTAATTTAATGGCATGAAAGTACAAAAATGAAAAAGTTTATATCAAAACAATACATATCGACCTTAGGATCAAAAGCTTCTACAAACTTATGTATATACAGTAATTGTAATTGCAATACAATAAAAGACCATTTCTATATATTAAGATACAATAAAACTTCAGTCACATACATCTCATTTAGCGTAATCCACATAAACTCGCCACGACACCATATCAAAGGGGTATACCATCTTCAGAAGCAGCAACACAACAAATTTATTAGCTTACTGGCTGTGATCCCCAAAGAAGTTAATTAAAAAATGATTTATCCTAGTCGGCAATAAATATTAATGCTCTCCTCCGTGAAGAACAACAAAAGACCCATACGACATGTAACATTTTAGCTAAAGCGGCAGCCCCAGTCTAGACACACTTCAGCAGACATAACGATTTGGTTTCCCATTCCGCCTTCAAGTTTTTGCAGCTAAAAAACCACCCCCCAAACAATAGAAAATCTCACCCAACAATGCAATGTCGTTTTTCATCATCATAGGTGAAGCCACCGCAGTTGGGCCACACAATCACCCTCTCATGGACACCCTCCAGACCTTGCAGAGTAGCAGCTACAACAACAAGATAATGACCAGTCCCTGGCCTTGCCCGGCAAAGTGGCTATTTCTCTTTCTTGCTATGTTTCGCTTGAAAATTGATAAATGGCCAGGCTGTTTATTTGGTTGAGCCGCCATCACTTTACCCCCGGTCGTCTTTCGTTCCTTAAAATATTGGTAATATTTATTTCAAATAATTTGCCAAGGATCAAAAGCTGAAATTTATTATTTTGAATTGCTAAGATTTATGCCTGCTTACATAGTATTTGTGTCGTACTCGTTTATGTGAAGCAATGTACTCCTTTTTCGATCCTTTTAGTGTGCATCCAATATAATATTGCACACATGTCCAGATCATGTCACAGACGAAATAATGGGGATGTCATTCTTGTAATTAAATTCGTCGAGTTGCACATTCAAGTGTTTGACTTCAAAGGATATGACGGTCGGCCATACGGATGCCTGTTGTCGTTTGTGGTATATGTCGCCGAACAACAACATAATTAAAGCGAAACCAATTCCACAAAAGGAAAATAAAAAAAACAACGTTTTAAAATAAGGACATTTTTAATTTGCCTACGAAGAGACAGACGGACGGAGTTGATATGTTATTTTTCTCTGTCCCTCAAAATGGCGCGCGCGGATATGATTCCCAAATATAGTACCAGGACATGTGCCGTACCGAGTACAGACCAATAGCGCCCTGACATCCCACCAGAACATGGACTTTCTGCTTTGCTCTTTGTGGTCCTTGTGCAGAAAAAAAAGGAAGTAATTAAAAACGTGTTACTTGTCCGACAGCATGACGGTGGGCAGAGGCTACGGTATGGTATTGTTGTTTTTGTTGTTGGTGCGGTAATAGTGATTTTGTTTTGCATTGAGACGACATGACGACGACGAATTAAACCGCACATACGAACGAAATTATTAATCCAGAGCTTTATGCTGTTGGACATTTATTGAGCTCTGCGTCTGTCGCACGATCGCCGATACCTTGTTTGGCAATTGTAAGCCTTGGCTGGAATTTGATTGCAGTCAGAACAAAATATTCCTGCAAAATAGAGTTATTAATTAAACGGATGAGTTTTTATTTTAATGCGGTATGTGAGTTTCCAAGGATGCAGATTTTTTGAAAATCGGTTTTGTTGTTCGCTACATTCGGAACAAAAAATTATAAAACGAAAAATTGCTCAACACAGGGGTGCTAATTATATGCTTGACAGGAAGTTCATTTCTTTTCTCCTTTTTTAAAGCTGATTCATTTGTTTGCACTCAGGGGTTATGAATACCCTTAAAATGCTGACACGCAATGCCATCGGAATTAAACAATGATCGATTCCAAGCGATAAAAATTGGTTTGGGTACGAGTAGACCTGCCCATACCATGAACTTCCCATCTCATGATAAAAAAAAATCATTAAGGTGCTATATAATTTGCTCCCAAAATCAACTTTAAGATACTCACTTTTTAGAATTATATAAAATACGATTTGCCTCTAAATTATAGATTAAAGGGTATACTTATTATGTACATGCTAACACCGTAAGAAATGCTTATAAATCTGTGAAAGATTAGCGATGTAAAGAATACATTGGTTAAATTGAATTAAAACATATTAGACTAATAAATTTAAAATATAAATTAAACATTAAATCTAAATTAAAACAAATTCATGTTGAAATATAAGGTATGAGATTATAATAATTGAGTTGAATCATTAGCAAAATTTATCTAGTTCAGTTAAAATTCTATAAAATTAAAATCACATTTATTACTTGAAATGGGGATAAGTCGGGGAATGGTAAGCTGCTATGAAGGTACAGTTGAGTATTCAACATTAATTTTAATTCAACATTTCGGTAATTATTTACTTACGAAAGTATTCTTTTAAGTGATCAGGACAACAATTTGGAAATATTCGTTTTTGATTTAGTAACATTTACCTAATGTTGTGCACAAGATTCAAAAGTTTGATAGATAAACATATTTCAATTTGGATATACTTTCTATGACAATAATAGAAAATTAGATTTTTAGTTTGACTGCAGAAATAATTTAATTTTTACCGTTTTTTTTTTAAGCATGTTAGCTGGTTGGACTTTTTTTGTCCTTAATCATTTAATTATTAACTTGAGGTGGCGTTACAGTCCACGTAGGATTGGCATTGTATCCTTTTGGCTAAGTCAATTGGTTGTTGAATCTTCTCCTCCACTCACCGTCAATGCAGATGGGACAAAAGATTACACTTTTCTCTCGAAACAACGGGGCCTTCATCCGCTTTTGAAAGTATCCATGCTTCTACACCATATAGTAAGACGGGGATGATATGGGTCTTAAAGAGCGATGCTTCAGTTCTTCGAAAGAAGGCTTAGCTTTCTTAAGCAGAGGTATTCTTCATTTGATCTCAGCGCTGGTGTTATTATCTGTTTTTCCAGCGGAGCCAAGATAGACAAAGCCCTAACTACCTCAAAATTATAGCTGTCTATGGTAACGTTCTGACCCAGACGTCGGATTTGGTTTTTCTTGATGGCAGCATATGCTTCTTTTTGCCCTCTTTTGTTGACAAGGTTCTTTTGCACTATTGTCCCAAGTATGATGTTGAAGAAATCGCATGACAGTTCATCACCTTGTCTTAAACGTTGTTTGACATCAAGTGGGCCGTTGACGTCTTTGCCGACATCAATTTGTGCAGGATGGCGATTTAGGTCACCGCCTAAATACGAGCTTGGCAGGGATGCCAAACCTAGACATGACTTCATAAATCTCGTCTCTGTGGACGAAACAGACACCAAAACCAATCTTGAAATTGACGAAAAGGTTGTGCGCACTAGCTTGGCGCTCCTGGGTTTTTTCCAAGATCTGCCGTTATGTTAATATTTGGTTTATGGTGGACTTTTCTGGTCGAAAACCACATTAATATGGACCTATCGGGATGTTGACGAACTGCTTCAGACGTTCACATCATACGGCGGAAAAGATGTTAAAGGAAATTTTGAGGAGATTGACACCTCTATAATTGGCTTTCTTCCTTCAGGATTGGGCCACCAATACTGAGATTCCATTCATCTCGCATGCTTTCTTCTGACCATGTATTGCAGATGAGTTAGTGCATACTCCCAACTAAGTCATCGCCGCCGCTTTTAGAAGTTCTATCTTGCTATCTGTACTTCGTCTAGGTCAGGTAGATGACACTGTTGGTTCTTCCATGTCCTCAGCATTGATTACAATTCTACTATGATATTTCTATTTCGAATTTTGCGGGCTTCGGTTTGGGGTGTGTAACCTTGAGATAATTGTTTTTGCTGGCTGGCTGTCCATGGCTTGCATTAAACGACTCAATGAAAGCATTTTCGACTGAAATATAGGACCAAGGACCCTAAATCTTAGCCAGTCATCCTTCTAAGAGTATCCAACTCAACATTAAGATATTAGGGATATTAGGGATTAACTTTATGTCCTTTTTGAAAGGGTTCAAAAGTACATAGTTTCAATCCAGAGATTTCCACCACCTCTCCTTCCGAGCTGGTAATTGCTCAGCAAAGGATCTTTTTCTATCTTGTAAATATATGGCATAAAGAGGATAACATTCGGTCCAGTTTTCTTTGCAGATTTCGATAGGATTTTCCACGCCGATTCCGAGAGATTTATTTAATCTCTGTGTCATTTTCTGGAAAGACCTCTAGGATTGGGTTCATGATTTAAAACCACACACTAAATCGGATGTTATGGTCTTCCTTGCAATATACGAGTAATGCAGTTTTATCCATGTATTTTAACTTTGTCAATTAGCTGTCTCTCGATGCTTTTGCTTTAAATTCACTTGCCTCATGTAATTTGCGCCATGAGCTTCTTTTTGCAAATATATTATAACGATAAAAAAGATTCAAGCTACAGCCGAGCAGGTTTTCAACAAAAAAACTGGTGGCCACATAATTTTCTAAGGATGTTTTCATGTGTCAGTGTTGCAGACGTCACTCTGAGTCTTGAAAAATGGGAAAGACCTACAGGATTCACATTTCTGAAACAATTTTCAAAGAACTTCCGTGGAAATTTGGATCAGGAAATAGAGAAAGGGGCATATCGATGTATGAAATGGCCTCAACTAAAAACTGTTTTAGTCTTTTTGGTAGTCTCTATAGTTAGTAACTTACTTAGTGCAGTCAATTAGCTAAATAAACATAATATTGATGAAAATTTTGGCATTAAAATTGAAAACAAAAAAAAATTTTATATGAATTTGTCCCGAAACTTATGAACGGCAGTGTATATATTTATGCATATTTTTTTATCTGATAAGGTAGCTGTAAACTATAAATTTAAGTAATTTTGAACTTTTTTTATTGGAAAACTAAATTGATTTTAATTGAAGAAGTCAAATTGTCCCTTTTTTTGACAGTTTTTTCGTCATAAAATTCAAACCACCCTGTGAAATTTAAACAAAAGCTTTTCAGGTGATCTTTATGCACACACGCTTCGAATGAAACTAATTTGGCTTCGACAGCTTGATTTGTTCTCGAGTTAGGCTGTACGAAAGAATCCGCACAAACGTACGTACGTACGTACGTACGTACGTACGTACACACACACACACAGACATCTTTCTAAAAATCATGGAATCCGACTACTGGGACCGCCAATCGTGGAGAAATGTAAAAATTTTGAATTTCGAAAATCGGACCGATTACAAGAACTTCCTGATGGGAAGTTAAAAAGATTCAAGCTACAGCCGAGCAGGTTTTCAACAAAAAAACTGGTGGCCACATAATTTTCTAAGGATGTTTTCATGTGTCAGTGTTGCAGACGTCACTCTGAGTCTTGAAAAATGGGAAAGACCTACAGGATTCACATTTCTGAAACAATTTTCAAAGAACTTCCGTGGAAATTTGGATCAGGAAATAGAGAAAGGGGCATATCGATGTATGAAATGGCCTCAACTAAAAACTGTTTTAGTCTTTTTGGTAGTCTCTATAGTTAGTAACTTACTTAGTGCAGTCAATTAGCTAAATAAACATAATATTGATGAAAATTTTGGCATTAAAATTGAAAACAAAAAAAAATTTTATATGAATTTGTCCCGAAACTTATGAACGGCAGTGTATATATTTATGCATATTTTTTTATCTGATAAGGTAGCTGTAAACTATAAATTTAAGTAATTTTGAACTTTTTTTATTGGAAAACTAAATTGATTTTAATTGAAGAAGTCAAATTGTCCCTTTTTTTGACAGTTTTTTCGTCATAAAATTCAAACCACCCTGTGAAATTTAACCAAAAGCTTTTCAGGTGATCTTTATGCACACACGCTTCGAATGAAACTAATTTGGCTTCGACAGCTTGATTTGTTCTCGAGTTAGGCTGTACGAAAGAATCCGCACAAACGTACGTACGTACGTACGTACGTACACACACACACACAGACATCTTTCTAAAAATCATGGAATCCGACTACTGGGACCGCCAATCGTGGAGAAATGTAAAAATTTTGAATTTCGAAAATCGGACCGATTACAGGAACTTCCTGATGGGAAGTTAAAAAAATAAAAAAACAACAATATTTCTTTTAATTCAATTTATTTATTAAAAGACGAATGCTAACACGACTATCACTACCGGAATACTGCCTCGAGTTCGTATTCTCTTTCTCTACTTATAGGATACATATTTCATGTATTTTAATCGTAGACATAGTGTCAGCGATTTTACAATTTATTTAGATCAAAAGCTTATTCTAAGAATTAACAAACAATTATTGTTTGTTCAGCCCATCGGTTAATGACCGGATAAACGTGTCATATTGATCGTTTGGTGTTTTAACCTTTGCTTGTGCTGGCATATACGTAACTTCGGCGAAGAAATGGCGACAATACTAATGCACATTGTTTTGGAAATTCTCTTAATTGAAATGTAGCCTTCGACTTTGAACTCTTTTGAGCATGCTCAAGATGTTCTATAAACATCTAGTAAGATATGGGAATAAAAATCAAAATTGGGTCGAATGTAAGCCCTTTCCGTGGCACCGCGAACGCAAGCCGTACCAATTCATTTCACGTAAGTTCAAATATTATTTTTCTCAATAGCAGTTTTTTGTGTATTCTGTAACTCTCTCTCCTCTTATGGAGGGTGACCAGATAAGAACAATCGGGGAACAAAATTAAGCAGTTCACCCTCAAGCCCAACTTTGGTCGTACAGTCAAGTATAGAGATTTGTTTATTAGCCGCGCAACACGAATATAGAACGCTCTTCCACGCTTGGTATTTCCTACTCATTAGAAACTGCAGATATTCAAAAACAAAGTGCGTACTTATCCTTATTTCCACCCTGATCCCTTCCAATCGCGTTATGTACTAACATTTTAAGGGTAGTCATAACCCCTTGTACGTGCGTGATCATTTAAAAAAAATAAAGCAAAACAACAACGGTGTGGGATGCGATTATTCTGCCTTAATTTTAATGCTACAGCAGCAGTGCCAGAGACGGCTTCAAGCGATCCGATTTTTGATGACTCAGTCCAATACGTATTGTATTACTCCTGCAATAGCAACTCGATTGTTGGCATCGAGCTTGTTTAAAGTGGTTTGCTTTGTTGGCGTAGACTTAGAACTTGGCGCAGTCGCGATCAAGGACACACAGATAATCACACATTTGGATGGCTTTCATATTCCGATTTATATCTTTCTGCATCGTACGAGGTCATAGAATTAATTCCGAAAATACATTTGAGAAGGAGTTGACATAAGCTGCCTTTCACAGAGTTTATATAGAAGCAACAAATAGCACTGGTAAAAGTTATAATCTGTAAGTGATGTTAGCACATGTTTTAATAAAGAGTTTTCTGAGGAAGGGAAAGTTTGAATATAATTCGGAGAGTTCAACCGAATTAGTCAAATTTTAATTCCAAAATAGCTTTCGATCATGTTCAAAATCTAGTTTGTGTCACCATGCAACCGGTCCTTTTATATTAACTTTCAAAAAATGAATCCCTATTAACAGAATAAGTTCTTTCAAAATGAAATATTCTTGAAACTTACATACATTATATTTTATAATTCTGGCTGTCTGAGTTATAACACTTTATTGGTGAAGTTGAAAAACCTCTGCCAAAAGCGGAAACAAATTCAACTTCCAATGTTAAAGTTGTTGTAATGGAATAGATTTTCGGAACCCCAAATTTGACACATCTTATCTTCATGTACATTTGGATGCTCTTTGAGGGATGGCTATGTGCTGTATGCTTCAATGTGCCTAAGATTTTGGGTCTTTGAGTCGTCATGCAATCCATGGTCATTTTGGTCACAGACAATTCGATTACTATCTGATTGAACAACTTCCATTTTTCTGGTAAGCAGAACTTCTGCATAATGTTTAAAGCATTGTGGTCACTACGAAAAAAGACATAAAATGGAATGATCATCTGTTCAGAAACTATCCTCTTTTTCCTATTGACCAGAAACTTTTGTAGCAAAACATCAACATCCAACGTTGATATAAAATATCCCCAAAAACCGAGCGGATTCTTTCCAATTAAACAGTCGAATCTCTTAAGTCGAATAATAATACATTAAAAAAAAGCTTGCCATATTTGTACTCCTGTTCCTTTGATTTCTTCTTACATTTCCATTTAGTTATATCCGGTTTGCCGAACGGAAGAAAATCGTGCTCTTTATGTACACCATTACATCATGTTATTAAAAACCAAAAAGTTCCTTACTAGCACAACCCCGTTATCCAAGCCATGTCTTATCATTTGGAAATTACAATTAAGGTCTGCACCTTGGAGGCAAAACTCTGCAAAAGTCCAAAGACAACTTATAAATTGCCGCAAAGCATGAAGCAAATTACAAGTCGTCTTCTATTTGTCCTACTTCATCTGCTCCTTTCTTCCCTTATCGTGTGGCCCCTTCCATTACAAGACGTCGCATAGCCTTTCAATTTCATTTGCGAAAAGTTATAAAATACTACACAAAGAAAATTTTCTGCGGAAATTAAATGACAATGAACTTTTTTCCACAAGTTAAAATGTCTAGCCGCCGGCTTGAAAACTAACTGTCCCAAAGTTCAGAATTATGTGGCCTTATTCAAGGATAATTGAGTGGAACTGTTTTCTACGCAAGATTTTCAAAAATTTAAAATAATCGTAATCGGTTGGGGATTGTGTGAATTCTGAATATCCTTGGAATAATGCAAGGTGAACAAGCAAATGCGTTTCTGACGTTTTTGAGATGCACACACGTAACCACCACGGTTACGGTGGCTGGTGATTTCAAGGATGCGCAACGGCTTAGGGACAACACTTTATAAGCATACAAGGGAGTTTGATGTGGGACCAGGACAAGGACACAAAATGAAACAAAATATAATAAAAGTTAATCCCGATAAAGTTTTAATTTCTCAAAGGATACGAACGTGCGAAGATGATTCTGAATACGAAATTAACCCGAGACATGCATCCCTTTAGATGTATACCTTTTCTTTATTCCTCATTTCAAAGATTGCAAGAAGGACGGTTAAGTGGATAAAACATTTTTAGGTATGTCACAATTTAAGCAAATGTAAATAATTAGAAAAAGGAAATATTTAAAATTACAGCATGTTGTTCGAGATCTGTATTTTAAGAGGACATAAATACATTAGAGACTAAGAGATAATTAAGAATATGTTTCTTTTTGTTACAATTAAACAGCGAAAATAATAAATATAAGAATTCCATGTTCTTTGTAAATGTCGTGATGTGAATTTCAATCAAAAGGCAGGAGAAGGAAACGTGTTCATTAGGATTAATGCGGGCTAACTCATTTAAAGCTTCAAAACAATTCAGCTATAATGAAGAGGAAGCAATTGTTGCTTTGAAACTTCAGAACGTATATAGTATTCATATTTTCTTTCTTTCTAACTGAAAAACGAGCGAAGCAGGTACCTCTTAGGAATTCTTCTGCGTTTATCCATTAAAAAGTATGGATACCCGTATACATTTAAGCACGTGAAGCAAAATATAACATTACGAATATAATTAATTAGACATGTTTGTTAAGAAGCTGGAAGTCTTGCACCTTTTAAACGTGAGTTTTATCAAAATTGTGTCCTCCAGTGAAGGTTAGATGTTCCTTTATGTCGTAGGTGTAGATTCGGAAAGTCTTTTAGCTCGACCGCTTATACCAATCCATTCTATTAATGGTGTACACTTGAACCATTATGTCCGAAGTCTTCTGGATAGATCCATATAGCTGTGAAATTCTGATAGATCTTCCTAAAACTTCACTTTCAAAATCGAAAATGAAAGGATTTTTTTCTTCAAAGCAGTCAAAACCGTATTTATTAATTTCCATACTACAGGTGGATCAGGTTGGTCATTCCACAAAGTGTTCTGTTACCCAATTGCTTTCTTGAGCCAAAGAAATAGCGTTTGTCCTGAGTGAATCTTCATTTCATCTACCTTGCCGAACTCACTGACTTCTTTGAAGCTCTATAATGTAAGTTTATTTCGACATACCTTTTTAACCTTTTTGTTTATGAAGAAAACTTTTATTGACAATTTATTCCTTCATTATTCGTGTGGAAAATTGAAGAAAAATTGTACCTCCGGACTTGGATTGTGATTTTCAAATGAATCTTTCAAAAGTATTTTTAAAGAAATCGCACCGTATCATGAACACATGTATAAGAACTTTTTCAAAATCAAAGTTTGATACGTTACCGATCTAAAACAAACAAAGAAGAATCTCCATCGGCATCCTACATAATCCAACGAATTCGCAGCTAATCTATATAAGACTTTCATAAGCGGCTTGGAAACCGATGTAGATGAGAGGTTTTGTTTTGATTTTTTTTTTAAGTAGTTTACTTCATATTAAGCCATGTTCCTTATTCGAAAAACATATTAAATTTAAAATTACATACTGAATTTATCCCTTCAAAAGATTGAAATGTATTTAAAATATTATTTATAGTTATGTTTGCCTAATGTGAAGTAACTTTTATATATTTATATGTGTGTCATCGCTGACTTTTTTTTATAAAAAAAGCTTTACAACTCTTACATAAAATTAGCATTCGCTCGACAGTTGTTTTTTCGTCGACCTTAGTTACAAATATTATAACAACAGAATAATAAAAAGGCTGTGTTCATCTTGAAAGTTCATATCAAGTACAGGTGCAAATTTTTTTAATTCGGATGAGTAGTTTGGCTCTTTATAATGTAGGAAAAGGAAAGAGATGGTAAAAGTTCTGACTTCCAAAGTGGTTATTATCATGAATATTAGGATATCCATGATGTACGATAGGTGGTCATTTCAAAAAGCTTTGATATCGTGAAGTTTTGGGACTGCGCGGTTATTTGATTGTTCATCTCTTAAACTTCATGATTCTTTGGACTATCGTATTAGCGAAGATAAAAAATGCCTCCAAGGTTATGGGATACTAAGCCATTACGCTTTCTAACAATTTCATGTCCTATTTTCAATTGAATCCTATGAAGAAATGTCACTTGTTATAAGCGAGATTCAAGAACAGATTTCAGATCTGTGAAATATGTAAAAATGATGTAGACATGTCAAAATATTAATTTATATTTTAGGAAAAAGGAAGACGAGCAAAGTAAAAAATAGCCAGTTGCAAGCTATAACAGCCATGAACATACCTTGATTTATGAGAGGATGCGAAACAATATACTGGAAGTGTTAGATAATTTAATATCTCGTTTATGGAAAAATCAAGTTCATTGTCGACAGTTGTATTTGGGGTAACCATAAAGGATATTGAATTTGATTCCGTCGATAAGGTAATTTAGCTTTGCGTAATAACTTTGTGGGAGTAGTTAAATTAGACCAGTTCAAAGAAGAGTAATGGACTTATCAATCTAGATTATTTCTGGTGCTCCTAATTTGAAAGATCCTTTTGGTCGAAAAAATTCGCATTTTATCATCAGGGAATTCCTTCTTGACTCTTTCGATCCTACGAGGATTAGTGCTCTTCGTGAATCCCGTCAACATTTGTGATGTCTATAGAATAGAACTTAAGATTGTAGCTGTCAGAAGTCTACTTGTTAGAAGACCTTGAATTTTCTTTTAAACATCTTGAATTTACCCAAAATTGAAGGGTTCTCTTTCTTTGCAGCCAAAATCTTTCTTTGCAACTAAATCCACAATATGGTGACGCCTGCGGCAGTGGTCGAACTTTTTGGCCTCAAACTGTGTATTCCGAAATCACAAAAGTGGTATATTAAATGCCTACGTGGTCAATGGTCAGCAATTCAGATTTTAATTATATCCATTCTAATACACACATACCGAAAAAGTTGTGTCCTCAGTTTTTTTTTATGTTCGAACAAATTTTATACAGAATTAAATTAAATCAATTTGATGTTAGGTGTGTACAGTAGAAAACTGGGGCGTACTTTTGCTGCATTGTTGTAGTTCCTCACCGAGGCTCGATTCCCGTTTAATAAATTTTCGAATTGAAAATCTATTTTTGTCATTGATTGCTTATATTTGCACATTTCCACCGCATATATCCTGTAAAATTTATTTATATTTGGTTTTTAACTCTGTTTAGTTGTTATTAGGATCGAGTTCATGGATATCCGAAAAAATGTGTTCACGCGCGTTTTTGATTTTGTTTTTTTATGTTTTTGGATTTTCAAATTAAGAAATTGTTATAATTATTTTTGAGGTTGCAATGTGTGTTGGTGTAGTTTGAGTAATTATCTAATTTAAACGGAGTATGTTTGGGCATTTCTGACTTCCAACCGAGCTCTATAATTACATATATTGTGTATATAAAGATAAATTTCAGTTAATATAGCATTTCATGAGGAATTGTAAGTGCCTTCTAGATGGAACAGAACTAATATCATAAATTGTAATAAGGCCCGTATTCACTTGAAGAACGCATAGAACTTCAATAGCCGAGGACGTACGAGAGAGTAATCAAACAGCGACGGTAAAACAATGCACAGAAATTGGCGTAAGCATAGGTTTAATGGGTCGGGCATGGAGAATCATCGCCTTTGTGAGGTATACGCTCACACAAGTCGGACAATGTTGGAGACGGCGGAATTTTTCTCAAACCAAAAAAAATAATTACAATGTCATTTTATAAAATAAATAATTAAAAAAAGTATTTCATGTGATTTGAGTGTAATTAAATTTTTTAATTTCCCATCTGAAAGTCCTTGTTCTTATTGAAATTACAAGTAAACCGATGTTAAGCTTTTACTCTGCCTGGTTTACCCATAAACAAGGAACAAGAACATTAAGGAGCAAATCACAATGATTTGCGAGCAACAATTCGTAATACACATCTAAACTTTTCGAGAAAAAAGTGTCCGAATATTTTTCTTTCTTAAACTGAACCTAAGAAACTTTCTGGTGTCACCAAAAAAAAAAACATTTCGAAACAAAAAATAAAATAACAGCTAGATCAAACTCAAAAGTCTAGCACATATGCTTTGTTTTTATAATGCATGCAGATTTCAGTTTTGTAGTTTGGCCCCTACAGATCAACCTCTTTAGATGCCTTTCTTGACGGACTTCCACTCTATCAGCAGAAGGGTGACAAGCGTTTTCGTATTCATATTTAAGACAGGGAGAGTTAAAAATTTCGAAGTAATTGTAGAATATGCCCGAAAGCCACTTTGGCAGGATTTTATTCTTGTTTGCACAAGAAACAAAGTAACCTTATTTTGATCCGCCTTAGTGCGATGGAGAGTCTTCTGTATAAGAATGACGGGCGGGTATTTTTGTTGCAAAATCATGGAGATGAGAGAAGACCCCTCAATCTTATTCATGGTCTGCTTATTGGTTGTTCCGACTTTTCGATTCAGGTGTCCGCCGTCCTCTGACCCATCTAGAAGATTGAACGTTACCTAAGAGGTTAACTTGGCTTGCAATGGAAATGTTTGAACACTTTGAGGCAATGTTTTCCAAACGAATATCATGAACTGTTTTTTTTCAGTTTACTACTCCAAACTTCAATACCTAAACAAATATTTTATCCACGCCAGTGAAAAACAAATGACGCAATATTTACGCGAACTATGTAAACAACGCTAATCATCATATCCTTCACAGCTAATGAGCTGACCCTGATATTTGAAATGGGTGCTTTGATAATGACTCATCAATATTTTCCAACTCGCTGTCATTTAAAATTCTAATTATCATGTGAAAAATTTGAAATGCTAATAAAATAATGACATTTATTCCAATCATAATTATTGCCAGTCCCGAATGCTCTCACAAAGTAAAAAATAAACAGATGATTAAATTTCATATTTGGATACAAATGCAATATCCCAGAGTACATGGATAACTCTAGCACAGCTTTCACTATTGCGAGTAATTGGAGGGATAATTATTATTTTCCAAGCATCCTTTGGGAGAAAAATAAAACAAAATTTCTATCCTTTCGCATAATTTTTTTTTGTATATATTTCAAATCTTTAATTTATGTATTTGAGTTCCGACGTTTTTTTTCTGTTTTGTTTTCGAAACCTTTCGCGTTGGACTTAATTACATTCGCTAGTTTGCTTAGCGCCAACACTCAGTAGTCAGCCTAGATCTATTGCCTTTGTGACGTTCATTCGTGTTGGATATTATGCATGCGGTTTTTTTTCTATATTTCTACCCATACATATTCGTGTGTATATAAATTAGATCTTAGGCCCATCTTGCATAATAAATCACAGCGAACCCTTGTTTTAGTGTTCATGGTGGATGCTGGTGATGGTGGTTTTGGGAAATGCAGTCCACTCCAACTGCAAATCAGATTAAGGTAGCAATTTGCCAAACGTGCAGCAAAGGCACAGTCATTTATGCAAAAACCTCCTAACAACATCGCAGTGTGTATTGCATACTAACACATGCATACGGGATGCGAACGAGAGCGTTTTCATTGCTGGCGGCCTAGATTCTCTTTGTGAGTACCTAAATAAAATTCGTAATGGTCTAAAGTTGAAAAAAAAGGAAAAGTATGTTTCAAAGGACCATACTCTAAATGTACTTACTTTTGAAGGGAAAATTATTAGAAATGGTGACCAACCGACACGAATGCAAGTTTGGAAATGGTGTTGATGATGGTTTTCATTTCAAAGCTATTCGATGATATTCAAATTATATTCGAATTTAAGAAAAAGGAGTCATTCCGAGAGGTTCCGGATTTGCTTTGGGAATGCCTTTTTGGAAATATAAAAAGGTTTTGTAAAGGTTGAAATGAAACACAGAATTGCGATCTCGAAGTAAAATTTTTACCAGGTAAGGAATACGATCTGGTTGGAGTCTATTTCCTACACATTTCAGCTGAAATGCAGAAAAATTTGCATATGATATATTTCCTGCCCCCTTTTACATTGTTGGCTTCTTGGCATTAACCAACCGCTTAGTGTAACTCCATAAAATGATATCAAATTGAGTTAACTTGCATGCAGGAAGTGGCATCTAAGCCCTTTTTTGAGATTAAAAGCTTGCTAGACTTCATCGTCAGTAGATCAATTGGTTGGCAGGATCTTGTTGAAACCACATATCACTCATGTCAAGTCCATCCAATTCTGGTTGAAAAGAGTCTTCCAACAGCGCATTTACCGTAACATAGTGTTCATTTTCATCCAAGAAATATTTAATCCATTGTAATGGAGGCTATTGAAACACATGCGGATCTATTTATTACTGACAGGTAAGAGAGTGCAAACAAAAGCAGGAACACAGTAAAAAATATATACAATTGGAACTGGTTAGAGAGAATCAGTTAAAACAAGTAAGCCCATTTTTGATTAACCTAGTTCAAACTCTAAAAATGAACTCTAAGTTTTAGCCAAATTAATCTACCCTTAAGGCTGAGTATGGTAGCAAGACAGATTAACCTGCATGCCCCAGGCATACATACTCTATGTACATGAAACTATACTGTCAAATGGATTATGATATAACCGCGTTAAAACGCAAGCTATTCTCATTTCTAAGACTTTTTTTTTAATTTGAATCTACTGCTAAAACTCTAACTGTGGAATCCGTCACTAGCCTGGGTAATATAATCAACTTAACTCTATAGGAATACAATCATATGAAGATGGTCACTGGTCATATATACGTATGTCTTTGTAAATTGTGGCTTAGCTTTAAATAAAATAGCTTGCCTATCACTACTTATGCTGAGGTTGTTTACTATAGTCTGAACTCATTATCCCAACGCAAATTGCAAATACCGTTTAATGATGCAGATCGATACATCTAATTCATGCGAAGATATGATCAAATCTCTTTACTCTACTTAACTACACTAATGCCAGGAACTGTATATTTTTACACAAAGCTCTTTATAGTAAGTGTCCCTCTTATCTTTATAACAGACTTAATTTTAATGACTCTTCAAGAGTTCTGAACATTATTCCTTTCGAATATAATTACCTAAAGCCCTCACGTTTGTTTTTCATCAATGCTATTTGACTTTGGAAAAACAAATTTTTTTCAAACACATCCAATTTCAAACATACAGTCTTCCAACACTTTTGAAACAAAATAATCAATACCGCTCCTTCTTCTCCCCATTTTACTTCTCTATGTCATACTATCTCTCTAACCCTGCTTTTCCTATTATGCTTAGATATGTTTATTCATAATTGCCATAATTTTCTGAAGCAAATATTCTATGTCTTATAAAAGATTAATCTTAATATACAAACCAACAAATGAAATAAATGAAATGAAAATGAAAAGCTGCGAGAAGGAAGAGGAAGATCTATAAAATTTCCACTGCCACTGTTTAGCAGTGGCGCGACTAAACTACCAATTAAGGGGTCACCGTTTGTTGGAGTATATTTGTGTAGAATAATATTTTTACTTTTTTTATATAATAAATATTAAATTACTCTTCTCACGCAAATGTTATATAAAACGACGTCGACTTGTCGAGTGAATTCACTCTCAGGTCACAAGAACAAGAAAGCACGAGGATAGTTTTATAGTTGTTTAAGCAAGAGGCTTATATCAACATATATTTTTAGGTGAGCCATTGATATCGGGTTTTGTACATCTAAATGAGTTAATCTTAGAATTAACAGAAAGATCGAAACAATTTTCGTACAACTAAAGTCGCCCATGATTATGAAATAAAAATATAATTCAAATACAGAAAAAAGGGGACACATCAGGCACAATAAATCAAAAGCACCGAGCGAACCATATTCAACCGTAGTTTTGGATACAGCATTGACTTTTTGAGTCATTTAATTCTGATCCGCTTTTGAGCCCTTCTGAATTGAAGTAAATTTATAACCCAAAAGGTTATTTATTAAAATGGCACCAGGGTGTACACCAATATTTAAAAAATTGCATCTTTAAAATAGTTCAAGGCCTCTTGAATCAATTAGAAGGCAAAGTAAGTAGTTATCTTCTGAAGAAGTGATTCAACTATATCTGATGCTTTCCACATTCTCTCAAATGGAACAAAACTGTAAATGATCAATGCAGCCGAAAGTATTTACATTTTAGAAAACACCGCCAAAAGCAAGTTACGTTAAAACGACTTCTTTATGTTTGGAAGCAGCAAATTTTAGGTTTTAAAGGTACAAACTTGACCACGTGGATCCGATGTAAGAGATCCAGATTTCAATGTTTAAAGAGTGACATAATACTATTGATTGATTCCAGAAAAATATCGAAAGTATTTAACAAGTCAATTTGTTTTGCTTTATATCTGGCCACTTGATTTTGAATTCACTTTTTAACTTGACAAAAATTTAACACTCTTTTCGAATTTTCAACTTGAATTATGTTCTCCTTGTTGAACTCCCTGGCTGGAATCCAAAATTGGCGTTCGTCTGTAAAAAGTAATAATCTACCACACGAGGTGCTTTCGAAAGTTCCAAATCTGTGAAGCCTTAAGTGTCACGTAAAAACACACAAAAAGAAACAAACAATCAAACAAAGATAATAACATAAGCGGATTATATATACATCTACGTCCTGCTAAGAAGAGAGACAGAACGTTAGCTATTATTTTTAGAGAGGATAAAAATTAACCTTTCAATAATGGCCACCAAATTGATACAAATGCTGATCTCCTGCCAAAAGTCCCAAAAGCCATTCCACATATTAAATACTCGCGACAAGAAATTATACCCCAAGCGGATGGAACGTCCTTGCTTTCCTTTCTTGTCGTCACGACATACATTCACTTACTCGATCACACTCCACTGTCTCTGCCGCCACCTCACTTGGCACTCACTCACGTAAGGGTAGGAAAACTTTCCCAAAAAAAACTCTATAATTCAAACAAAATGGGACGAGGAGGCTGGTTAAGTACGAGTTACAGAACAAAAATGTACAAAAAAAAAAATCCACACAGACAGAAACTGGGAATCCATTTAAATCGCTGTTCAGATTTTTGGCACTTTATAAGCATTCGAGTGTCCTCCAGAGTTGAAAAGCGAATAGGAAGAGGCAAAGGCACATACCCCGGAGTCCGGTCGTCAGTAATAAGTCTCTGACTGAAAAATAAGCACCCGTAAGTTTTTATTTTAAAAAGGCCTCGACCAGACTTTTTATCTCGTAGAAACGTTTCAAATAAACGATCAGGAAACGACAGAACACAAACTTTCAGGATGTGGTGTGAAAAGGATTGAAAACCCATGGAGAATATACGGATGAACTATCCAACACTTACACATGCATGCTGCCATATGAGGACGAATATAAATGCATGGATAGCCACATGGCAAATGCACAAATACGAGTACCTACGTAATTCTACAATGAATCGGCAAAGGCTCTTTTCCCTATTATCGTCATCGGCGTAACGGCTGCCTAACGTTTGGATTGCTCTGTTGGAGGTTTACACAAATAATCCAATGGCATCATTTAGCCACCAGCTGGGTAGTTTTTTGTGCTCTAAAAAGCTAGAGCCGTATGTTTTTGTGCGATGAATACAAACAAACAAAAAAATAAGTTGCAGGTTCCAACAGTGCTTTGGAAAGCCTTAAGCGAACATTTAACTTAGGCTAGCGCGATTGTGTTATCGATATATTTTTTAACGATTGAAATTGCATCTTCGATATTCTCAAGACTTTTCGACGAATATAGTTCGGGCTATCGGGTGGCTGACTTATCTCAGAAATATATTAATGCTTTGAGTGGGGGCGGTACCATTTGAGTAGCCTTGGGCGCGATTAAGTCATTAAAAAAGTTGCAGTTTTTTGGAAGCGTATTTTTTCAGATTCTGAGCTGAATGCGCAATAAACATTCAGATTTAGTCATGAGTTAAAAGATGCTGTGAAATTTTTTCAGCTATTGGACAACCTATCCGTCTATATCGATTCTTCCGCCCTTAATGAGAAAAGGGAAAAACTCCATAACTGATATATTTCGTTTTCTCAAAAGCACAATGTCTCCCGAATTCGACTTGAACGGCCTCTTTCTGGATTTCACAACGAACATTCGATAGTCGACGCTAACTTTATTCTGACAAATATTTTTCCGCACTCTCTTTTTTACAATCACATATGTCGTAGCAATTAATTTTGATAAACTTATCCGGCCTGAAATTTGTGGTCTTTTCCAGCTTGCATAGTTGAATGCATGCAGCTTATCTTGAGGTGTTCAAGAAGAAGATGAATTTCTCGCAAGGTCGATGCCAACATCGACTTCGAAAGAGCACCTGAATCATGGAATTAACTGCACAGAGTGGTTGTGTTTCCAACGAGTGAAACATTTTGCACAAGTGATGAACAGAAACGATGACACGAACCCGAATTCAATGAAGTGCAAGCAGTGAGAGCCAAACTCAAATTCATCAAAGCAGCGGTCGTTCTGCAAAGCTTTCAAAGCCCACCCACTTAATTAGAGAATTTTATGGCAAATTATAGATACTGTCGAATTTAGGCGGAAAAATCCGAAAAGTTACACGAAGTATATTGCTTCCAAGAGAATTCAAATTCATTCAAATTGGATGTACCAAAATACCCCTATGATCTCCTTAAAAGATTAGAAGTGCTTAAGTATAAGCGTGAAGGCTAAAAACAAACCGCAGCCCTTTTTCTGTAGTATAAAAACATATTGACCAGAGCTCTCCAATGCCATCAGCACACTATTAATAACTATTCCGCGAAGCTAACTGATATGAACTGCCGTATAAAACGTTTTCAAATTTTCAGTTTTTCCACGAAATTGGTCGTCAAGCCTGTATATTTCAGGAATGATTGAAAACATCAAACAGGTTGCATTTCCCTGTCCATACTTTTAAGTGTGGGAAAAATAAAAGAGCTCAGACTTTCCTCTATCACAAGAGGACTGACGCTTTAGGCATTTTGTGACATATGAAATTTATTTATATTTTACCACGTCGACGTAACAATTGAGTTGTTTAAGGAGTGGTTATGTTTTTGAGACGCAATCTGAATCAATAGTTGATGACCAATGTCATCAAAAAATGTTGCCAAAGTATTTAAAAAAGAAGGTTTGATTTAGCCATTTACCGTCCGAACAATCCAATGATATCATGTAACAGCTCGAGATCTTTTTTGCTTCGATAGTGGTGAGTTGAGTTAAGATCCACCATCTTGTGTTGAAACGGTACGTGCACCTCGTGATCACAACATCTTTGGCTCCTTGCCTATGGATGTCTCGTTTGGTTCAAAGATTCGGGTTTTCGAGAGACGATGCCTACGAACTTGTCTCCATCTATATAGAACTCCAGAGTCTGAGTACAAAAAATTCTATAGTAATGAAATTCTGTACAACGGGGCCAACCTGATCACAGTGGATAACTTTGGAATATTCGAATGACCGGTATATCCAAAAAAGGGAATCCGGATTGCTTTCTTAATCCGAATGAACTTGTTGAAGTATTTTTATCTAAAAGTTTTCCAATTTGGTTACACTTGTTGAAACATCTGCCCTTTCCCCTGATAGCTTTGAATTTGAGGTAGTTACGGAAAATGAGGTTATAAAATGCTCTAGCAATCAAATCAAATGCAGTTTTGAAGATGGAATTCCAGGCTGTATCATTAAATTAATATTTTCACATGTCCTTAGCTCACTTTCCCACATAATACATTTTTCTTTAACATCTTCCACTTTTCTGCTTTCCTGGCAAATAGCCAGAACAATTTCGGTTGCCAACCAATCCAACAATTTGAAAATCGTTCTGCCTGTCACACGTCTTATAGAAAACACTTGAGCCATAGATTATTTGACGTCTTATAGCTCTTTTATCGCAAAATCAGTCTGGTTTCAGGCCGAACCATAGCTGCTCGACTGCTATGGTAAAAAATTTGAACGGAATAAGGCTTCGATTTGATAAAAGCAACTTGATAGTCTTATTCCTTCTTGACTTCTCGAGGGCTTTCTAAAAATTCAATCATAAGGCTCTGGTTAAAAAGCTTGTATCATACTTCGAGTTAAGTGAAAGTGTAGCTCGTCTAATCGTTTATAAAAATGATGATATTTTTGAATCGACGGATGTTTTGGCAGGAGTTCTACTGGGTTCTATTTAAGGTCCTGTTCTTTTTTCAATATTTATCAATGATTTACCAAATGTGTGTTAAATTGTCACATACCTCTTGTACACCGATGACAGTCAAGTATATTCATCCAGACCAACTGGCCTTATTGATGACATTATTTACCGGATGAATTGGGACCTTATATCTATATATAATCTATATATAATGGTACGTACGTACGTTTGTGCGGATTCTTTCGTACACCCTAACTCAAGAACAAATCAAGCCATCGAAGCCAAATTGGTTTCATTCGAAGCGTATGTGCATAAAGATCACCTGAAAAGCTTTTGGTTAAATTTCACAGGGTAGTTTGAATTTTATGACGAAAAAACTGTCAAAAAAAAAGGACAATTTGACTTCTTCAATTAAAATTAATCTAGTTTTCAAAAAAAAAAAGTTCAAAATTAATTAAATTTGTAGTTTATAGCTACCTTATCAGATAAAAAAATATGCATAAATATATACACTGCCGTTCATAAGTTTCCGGACAAATTCATATAAAAATTTTTTTTTGTTCAATTTTAATGCCAAAAGTTTCATCAATATTATGTTTATTTAGTCAATTGACTAAACTAAGTAAGTTACTATTTATAGAGACTACCAAAAAGACTAAAACAGTATTTAGTTGAGGCCATTTCATACATTGATGTGCCCCTTTCTCTATTTCCTGATCCAAATTTCCACGGAAGTTTTTTGAAAAATTGTTTCAGAAATGTGAATCCTGTAGGTCTTTCCCATTTTTCAAGACTCAGAGTGACGTCTGCAACACTGACACATGAAAACATCCTTAGAAAATTGTGGAGACACCAGTTCTTTGTTCAAAACCTGCTCGGTTGTAGCTTGACGCTTTTTTATCGTTATAATATATTAGCAAAAAGAACCTCATGGCGCAACTTACATGAGTCAATCGATTTCAAAGAAAAAGCATCGAAAGAAAGCTAATTGACAAAGTGAAAACACATGGCTTAAACTGCATTACTCATATATTGGTATATTGCAAGGAAGATCATAACATCCGATTTAGTTTGTTTTCCATTCTTGTGGTTTCTTATCATGAACCCAATCCTAGAGGTCTTTCCAGAAAATGACACAGAGATAAAAAAAATCTCTCGGAATCGGCATGGAAAATCCTATCAAAATCTGCAAAGAGGACTGAATATGATCCTCTTTAAGCCATATATTTACCAGACAGAAAAAGATCCTTTGCTGAGCAGTTACCAGCTCGGAAGGAAGAGGTATCTCTGGATTGAAACTATGTACTTTTGAACCCTTTCAAAAAGGACATAAAGTTAATCAAACAAATTTGATTGATTAAAAATAATTCCAAAAATACATGAAGTTGAAATAAGCAGTTGGTCCTCAAACTTTTTAAATATGAATCCTTATGAACAGAGTTCTTACAAAATGTAAATCTTTTGAAACTAAGCTATATTATATATTATAATATTTGAGTTGAATACTCTTAGAGGGATGACTGGCTAAGATTTTTGGTCGTTGGTCCTATATTACAGTCGAAAATGCTTTTATTGAGTCGTTTAATGCAAGCCATGGACAGCCAGCCAACAAAAACAATAATCTCAAGGTTAAACATCCCTAACCGAAGCCTGCAAAATTCGAGATGTAAATATCATAGTAGAATTGCAATCAATGCTGAGGACATGGAAGAACCAACAATGCCATCTACCTGACCTAATAACTTATAATAACATCAGCGCTGAGATCAAATGAAGAATACCTCTGGCTATTAAAGCTAAGCCCTCTTTCGAAGAACTGAAGTGTCGCTCTATGAGACCAATATCATCCCCGTCCTACTATATGGTGTAGATGCATGAATACTTTCAAAAGCGGATGAAGGCCCGTTGTTTCGAGAGAAGAGAGTGATCTTTTGTCCCTGAAAAGCTGATCACCTGAAAAGCTTTTGGTTAAATTTGACAGGGTGATTTAAATTAAATAACGAAAAAACTGTCAAAAAAAAGGGACAATTTCATTTCTTAGATTAAAATCAATTTAGTTTTCCAATAAAAAAAGTTCAAAATCAAATAAATTTTTCATCTTTCTTATTTGATACAAAATATGTATAAATATATACTCTGTCGTTTTAAAGTTTTCGGACAAATTCATAGAAATTTAAGTTTGATCTATAGTATCTTAATTCCAAAAGTTTCATCAACATTATGTTTATTTAGCCAATTGACTAAATTAAGTTAGTTAAAAACGATAAAAACTAACAAAGAGACTAAAACAGTATTATTAAGTTTAGGCACTTTCATATTTTGATGTGCCTTATTTGCTCTTTTTCTTGATCCACGTTTCCAAAAGTATGAATCCTAGTTTAGAAAATTCTACCAACATGAAAAATAATAATCTCTTAATAACAAAACCACACCGAAGCCTGCCACAAAATATAACATCATAGTAGAATTGCAGTCATCATCATATGGAAGAATCAATTCTGCAGACTATATAACGGCGATGATGAATCGAATTTTGCTGGTAGGCAGCCTGAACCATTCGATAAGACGACGCAGGCCAACAAAAAACGAAGAAAAGAAAGCGGCGGCAATGACTTGGTAAGGAGTATAAATCAACTTATCTGAGATATACTATAGGACCAGAATAAAGCAAGCACGAATCTTGAAGAAACTAAAACATCCTTGCTTCCGTATTATGTGAACGTCTAAAGCAGTTCGTCAACAGACTGATAAGTTCATATCAGTGTAGCTTTTGACAAGTATTGTTCAACATAGACCAAATATTACTATCACGACAGATCTTGGAAAAAACCTAGAAGCTCCAATTCGGCACCCACCACATTTTCATCAATTTCAAGGTTGTCTTTGACAGGATCCACGAACTATAACTAAGTTTGGCATCCCTGCTAAGCTCATTCTTTTATGCAGGATAAAGATGGAAATCTCCAGCTGTTCCATTATGATGGGCAAAGACGTCACTGACCCACTTGATGTCAAACAAGGTTTTAGACAAGGTGATGCACTGTCATGCGAGTTCTTCAACATCGTACTTGGAAAAACATTCCAAACGCCAAAGATGAGTTTGGCTTAATACGAGGTGCACAAAGAAGCATATGTTGTCATCAAGAAAGAACACCCAAATGCCACGTCTTGGTCAATACGTGACCATACACAGCTATAACTTTGAGATAGTTAGGGACTTTGTCTACCTAGGCTCTGCTAAAACTAGCGCTGAGATCAAACGAAGAATACTCTTGCAAATCGCTGTTTCTTTGGGCTAAGAAAACAATTGAGTAAAGTCCTCTCTCGAAGAACTAAAGTGTCGCCTATTAAGACCCTCAAAATCCCCATCCTGATACATGGTGCAGGGGCATGTACACTTTCAAAAACAGATGAAGGCGCCTTAAGTTGTTTCGAGAGAAAAGTGTCATAAATGTATTATGTTAAATTCACAATTTTTTTTTTAAAATGATAACATACAATATATAAATTCGTTCGTATATTTTTTATTTTGCAATGCATATGTCTGGGGAATGAATGATGTTTTCAAAACATTCATAAAATTTGTTGGTGGTGTCAAATAAAATAGCACCTACATTTTTTTTATCTTAAGATGGGAAGTTGATGGTATGGGCAGGCCTACTCGCACCCAAACCAATTTTTATTTCTCGTATTTATGGAACGTTACGCTTTGGCCTTCCGCTGACTTTCTTGAATGAAATTGTGTTATTAAAATCACCAGATTATCTTAACTGCAAACTTAACTTCAACCAATCTAGTATTCAGTATAAATATACCTGCTCTTAATTTTTTAAATTCATTACGTCTTTAACTTGTCACTATCATTCGCGCGTCGCTCTTAATCGCTTTTAACTTACCCTTCCCCCTTTCTTGCGACAAAATACTATTTACGCTTTCATTTATTGTTTGTTCCTATTTTTTTATTTTTTCAAAGGTATTTTATATTTATTTATCAAATTCCTGAATTTTTCTTATTTTTACTTCATTAAATGATATTCCTGCATATTGTTCCAATCTATTTATCATAACAAAGTTAATGTTATAGTTAAAAGTTAGAGTTCTAACACAGAAAATATCGTTAACTTGGGTCAATGTATACCAAAGTAAGCGCTAACTTCTTCTATAAGTGATATCAACTTTGGAAATAGAACCTTAATTTTTTTCTTGATATGTACTCAAAAAACAACCCTTAAATTTTCCTCGTCTATTTACGGGACACCCTGTATATCACCCTATTTCTTTATTTATTTTTCTCCGAATTCAAGCATTCTTCTCTGGCTTCTCAGATTAACTCATCAATCAATGCATATATTCTTTTAAGAGTTGATGCGAGAAATCCTATCTCACGCCACAGAACTATGATTGAATATCTTTCGTAAAAAAAAAACGTTTTGTCATGCAAAGGTAACACAAAAATGTATCTGAATACCGAAAACCAGAATAAGCAGATACATCACTCAATACAATAAATTGGTATCAAATTAACCATAATCAATATGCAATAGCCTGATAGTGATGACGCTGACAATAATGGCTGTCATACAATAATAATAATAAAAATAAAAAAGAATCCCCCCATAGTATGAAAGGACAATGTGCAAACATAATTTTCACTCCCGGCATTCGAGCCAACCGGAAGGGCCAGACAATTTATTGCTTTCCTTCATCAAAGCATAGAAAACACTTAAGGTCAGTACTTTCAATAACAATAACGTCGACTATGACAATGATAATGCCTTGACTCAGCAGGAGTCATTTTTCGAGGGATTGTGGGGCAAGAAAGTTGTATGCAGAGACGTTAAACGTGGATGCATTACAGTTAGGCATAGCCATAGAAGAAGAAGGAATAATGATGGGTGAATTTTTTAAAAATGCAAAAAGAACAATGCATGGAAAATTTAAAAAGTGGTAACGGACAAGACTACGATGTGAACTTAACTACCACTAATTTGAAAAAAATAAATAAATAAATAAATAAATGGTTAGGTCATGAATACCCATCGCATTTCCACTCGGAGAAAGAAAGGTTTTATGTTAATCCCTGCAATCGGAGATAGTTTAACTCGCTAAATTTAACCGACTAGTTCGCTAAAGATTTTGATAGTTTCCGGCTCTTGCCGAGTTTTTTCCCAATCTTAGAGTTCACGATTCTTTACGTAAGGAATTGTTCAAATAAATCTGCTGTGAATTTAAGGTCCCGATATTAGCATTATTTATGGTTACTTACTTAAACTCGTTATTCTCTTATGAACTTTCGATCACTTCTACTAACGCATGTTCATCGCTTGCCGAAAATTTACTCTCCAGTTCGTAGATTTTGTGAAGATTCCTCCGATTGGTCGTTATTATAATACCACCTTGATCAAAAAGTTTCCGGAATTAACTCAGAAAATTTAAAATACAAGTTTAATCACTTAAATCTATATTGTCTCCTTCATAGTAATTTCCATCGAGTGCAACACACTTATGCCAGCGCTTGATCCAATCCTCGAAACATTTTTTATATTCAATTTTCAGTGCTTCCTGCGATTTTTCTATAACTTCTTCTCGGCTCCTGAAACGCGTTCCCCGTAATGGCTTTTAAACTCGATTGAACA
Organism: Orthonevra nobilis; assembly: GCA_963555765.1. Lineage (NCBI taxonomy): Eukaryota > Metazoa > Arthropoda > Insecta > Diptera > Syrphidae > Orthonevra > Orthonevra nobilis. The sequence continues at coordinate 23,147,093 of OY743225.1, read as the reverse complement.
GAAAGAAGTCAACGGGAGCCAAATCAGGTGGCTGTTGGATAATATTTATTACATTTTTCGTCAAAAAATTACGAATAATGCTGGCACTGTGCGACGGTGCGTTATTTTTCGGCGAATTGCTTCACGCAAACGTCTCATAACGCCCAAATAATACTCTCTGTTTACTGTCTGGCCTTCTGGCAAAAGCATTGAGCATTGTCTCCTCTTTTGACTGAAAACGACGTGTTTCTTTTTGGTATCGGCTCGTTTGGTAAACGCCATTAATGAGCCCACATCTCATCTCCATTAATGATCCTTTTGATGAATGTGGGATCGGATTCAGCCTTGAAAATCATGTCTTTTGCGACGCGAACACACACACAGATAGATGTATTCTCTCCTACGTAACTTTTGAAAATGTCAAGTTATAAGGCTAAGATTTAGAGAGAATATCAACAACATATGTACCAACTTAACAAAAAAAAAAGCAGAACTCAAATCGAAGCGATGGGTGCGCCACACTGTGGTTATTTTTGATCAACCGGGAAGTTTTTGATCAAGGTTGTATGTGGGTCTAGTCATGGATCTAGTGATTTCGGCAGATACTGGGTTACTGTTACGGACTTGCAATCGTAAACCTTTGTGTAGTTGGATTTACCAGTTTGTCATTCCTTTTTTTTCGGTACTTTTTAATTAAGAATGCATTCAGTGATGCTACTTACCTAACTAGCTACAATGTCAGTGAGTGAATGTTGTTGCATTGGAGATTTGACCCCACCCTGCTCTGCCGTAGAAACATGTACAAGAAAAAGGTACGTTGCCAAATGTGAAACAGACTGCCCTGAACTCAAAGAATACAGTGCGGGCAGAAAGATTCGAAAACGGATGCCAACATTGAAAGACAAACTTTGGAAGATCTTTCAAGTAACGTAGAGATCAACAACATTGGAAAACATGAAGAATTTGACCTATTGATACTGACGCAGAATTGTTGTAGGAATGAGGAGAATATTAGGCTTACTTGATTTGGTCATAAGGTTTAATAAACGTTACATTGAAATATGTAATCAAAAAGAAGATTTATAAATTTTTGATTACAAGATTGAAAAAGAAAAGACTTTTGTATAAATGAAAGAATATATTGTCCGAGAGCCTACGCATGCTTACGATATAATTTACAAAAATAAAGACGTTTTTTTCATTTGGTTTTATTTTTATTAGGAACTATGACGTAAGTCAAATCAGTGCAAAAAGAAGGTAAATTTTCGACGTATCAGACGGTTGATCGGTCAATTATTCATTAACAAAATTGTGAGCGAATTTTAACCATCTAAGAACCCGCTCAAACACACAAGAAATTTCATCAAAATCGGTCCAGTCGTTTAGCTGGACTTCAGTGAAATACACACGTACAGAAGAATTGTATTTATATAATATATTATAAAGAAAAATATCTGAAAATTGTAAATTTTATGGATTTTATTTAACTTTTTGGTCATAAAACTAATTTGAATTTTACAAAACAACTGAAATTTTCTAAATTTTTGTCCGTTTTTTGTAAGAAAATTTAACTTAAGTAATAACTTTATTGTTCTTAAGATATATGAGGCGAAAAAATACACCCAAACGAACATATGTGCGTACCTATGGGCACACAGCCCCCTCTAAAAATAATGAAATCCGTGGAGACATATGAAGAAGTTTGAATTCCGTAAATCTGAAATATTGAAAGAACTTCCAAATTGAAAGCTGAAAAACGTAACTTCAGCCCGATTAAGCCAACAGTTGTAGTTTCGTATTTGCAACCTTTAATGTTGAGCTTCAAGTCTCTTTAAAATGACTGGAGCATGCAAGACGTCATAGTCAGTAAAATCTATTGAATCATCCAAATCCCTGAGCTTTTCAAAAATGTCAATAAGCTGGTCTGGGTCTAAATAAAGTCTCTTGGTTGATTAAAATGGTAACATGGCCACCTACTGTCTGGTGGTTGCTGTGCGGAACATCCTGAGACTAGTCTTAGCCGAATGCCGTTTCCTGTTGTTGTTACATACAGTCTACACTTTCCGACTAATGGCTTCGTAAGCTTCGTCCAAAGGAAACGGCATAAGATTTCTGACAGCTGTAATATATTACATTACTGCATATACTGCAGTAATGCCAATTTTGAGTAGCTCAATCGGTGTAGAATGTTTTTAAATTCCAGGAGCATATTCGCTCTCACCTTACATATGACGTTTTAATCTTCAACCGATATGTGCCTACAGTAGTGTACCATCAAGTGGCTGCTGAGATGGCAATCGCGAGGGCAACACATGGAAACTGTTCTTTGATTTACCCTGCGACAGAGATCATGACTGGGTTCCTCTTGATTATAAGCAATCAACACTTTTCCCTGTTTGAATTTTTTTTGCTATTTTGAGCTTTAATGTTCATATATGACCTCATGCGGTCAAAAATCCTAGAGTTTTGCCTTGAGTTGCTTTCCAATCTTCACGTTGCTACGATACAAAATTCGACTTCGAATATCCCACCAAAATTCAGTTTCATTCAGTCTCATCTAAAACCTGTGTGCATGACACTCGTATTGCAAATTTAACTTGTTCCCTTGTTGAATTTCATTTAAGGATTCAATAACATATGTACGAGTATAAGCACCACAATGAACTGATACAACACTTATAAGGGCACTCGATGGGAGTGCTTAATAAGGGTGTCAGTACTGTTCGCATAAGACCTCAATATAGCCAAGCATGTACATATGTGGCTGCAGTGTCGATGGGCGACGGCTGTTGCTGAAACGAATAATGTAAAGGACATAATATGTAAGTACTTCAAGGCAAAAGTTGTGTTCATCTTGAAAATGTGTAAACATATTCTTCACTTGGTCGCTTATGTGCTTCAAAAGTGAAACACAACCTTAGGGAAAAAGGGGTTCATCTAATGGCACTTGACTTCTACTTCGTCAACTGCATGTTTGATGTCAAAGTGAGACAAAAAATACAGACCTGCACCTAGAAGCTGATGTTGAATGTCAAAAGATCAATCGTATAATTTGCAGATATAGTATTTGATGTTTTAAAAGTATTACCCGCCGCTTTCGTTCCTTTCACATTCCTATCTTTATTAACCTAGACCTCGATATTATTTTTTTCTCTTTAATGAGCCTGAAATTCCTTAACGGTTAAACAGAAATTATAAGTGACAGGATTACAAATAGATAGTCCATTACAATTAGTACTCTTATTATTGTTATTAAAATTATTAATATTATTATTATTATTATTATTATTATTATTATTATTATCCCACGCCTCTTCCGCCTCCCCATACCGCGCGAGGGGGAGTCCATTTAAGCTGAACATGACGGCAGTCGGACTGCAAGTCACTTAGCACTGTTTTTGTCTCGCTGTTTTGTTGTGTTATTTGTTTTATTGTTTGCTCTTTGTTTTAATATTTTAAGATAATGCACTGTTTATTGTTGAGCGTACTATCGCTGTTCTTGATAGAATAACAGATTTTTGTATTGCTATGGCTTTTCTTTCGGTCAGATTTTGTATGAAGTTATTTGGCGCTATTCCAGTGGATGATATAACTATCGGTGCAACTTTTACCATTTCCTGTCTCCAGATATGTTTTATTCCTTCTGCGAGCCGTTTGTATTTATTTTTTTCCCGGTAGTAGCTTTCCAGATTGTGGCTGTTTGGAATTCCGATGTCTAAGAGAAAGGTTTCCCTGGATTGTTTCCTTACTAAAACTAGGTCTGGTCTATTGTTTCCAACCAGATGATCAGTTAGCACAGTCCGGTCCCAGTACGGTTTACATTCATTGTTTTCTAGTATTATTATTATTATTATTATTATTATTATTATTATTATTATTATTATTATTATTATTATTATTATTATTATTATTATTATTATTATTATTATTATTATTACTATTATTATTACTATTATTATTATTATTATTATTATTTTTATTTTTATTACAATTATGATTATACTTATTATTATTATTATTATTATTATTATTATTATTTTTATTATTAATATAACTATTTTTAAAAATACATTGGATAATATATTCAACGACGAGCTGTTGGTGGAGCACCATATTGCGAGTCATCCTGCAAAGTTAAACAGTCAGATTGATTGTGAAAATCCCTTAATTATTTTTGAGCAGACTAAAAGAAAAAAAAAAACAGACTTTTTTATGTACATCGGAATTGTGAAACTATTTTTCCGTAATTTGTGAACACCTTAAGGCCTTAAATAGTTGCTGGGCAGAGTTGTTGGTAGAGCATCTGCCTTTCAAGTACCTCAATTGACAGGCAATCTGTTTTTTCGAATCTGCTCCACTCACCATTTGCATATCGCTTTCATTGGATTGATCGATCAGTGATAGTAGTCTGAATGATGGGTGGCGTTTCTATGATATAATTGTTGTTGAATCTATGATAGAATTCTTAGTTTGTGTTGTCAAAAATGGCGGTTTATGTAGATGGCTCTACTGTGAGAGCATAACACTAATAGCGGGGTGTTGAGATTAGTCTTCCAAACTTAAAAAGTACACATGTATATTCAACCGTATGTCGAATAAAATTCTGTGATTAAATAGTACTTAAAATGAAGTATTCAATGACGTCTGCAAGTGGTGTGATTTCCAAGTCGAGTAAGGCGGTATTTGTGACTCATTGACCCATAGAAGCTGGCAAATTTTTAAGGGCTAAGTACAAAATCAACAGAGGTTAAGGATAAACTAAGGACCAGCTTGCTTTAAACTAAGAAAGAGTTGAAGAACAACCTTCTTTGATGGCCTTTGAACTATTTCTGAACTTCCAAAAAAAACGTAAGGGCTCGATGAGTATGTCAGTTCAAAACCGTGTGTGAGCTTGCGAATTTTGATATTAAATATTATAAATATTTCAATTTCAATTCAACCGTCAAATGTTTCTTTTCGCTTACAGGGCAATCATCCTTTGTTGAATTTTTAATAATAAGTAAATCCCACAAGTATTCACCGGATTACTTTATTTTCGTCCTTGCAGTCACATCTCCGTGACACTGATCGGGTTAGTTAACTAAAGTACGGATATGCACACCCCAGTGTGTGCCATTTGCAAATAATACCACCTCCTTTTACCAACTTATGTAATTAGGACTAAGAAGAAGTTTATCCGAGATTTCTTTGTGTGGTGTTCAAGTTTTTTTTTTTTTTGCTATTTTTTGTACTCCGGCTGCAACCCATATTTTTTTAATTTACCCCGATAGAGATTTTCATTTATCTCGCTTTGTCTCATTGGATGTGTAGCAGCAGATATAAAAACATCGTGTGGATATATAGACATGGACGGATGGAAAGGGTTGGTTCGCTCAATGTGGTGATCCACTTTAAAGTTTGTTTTTTTTTTTACATATATTTTTTTTTTACCCACACTAACCTTAGATTATTTTAATGATTTTCGGTTTCAGTTACCAACCTCAGGGGTGTGGTGGGCTTAACGAAAAAAAAACTCACATTTACATATAAGTATTTACTGCTCATTGCTCTATGCACTCCGCGCAAAGGATCCAAGCAAATGTATTCCCAAGATAGAATCCCATATATCCCCGACTCGACTTCAACTTTAGCTTCATTCCTCGTATATATAATAATTTCTGTATATCCATTCCACCTTTTGCTAATTAGCTTGGACAGGATAATGAGGGCATACAGTGCTTACGCGAAACAGCCAGCAAACATTACGGTAAAAAGCTCGGAAAAAAAAGAAAAAACGTAAACCAAAGCAAAAAAAAAAGAAAATAAGAAAAATACACAAGCACGTAAAAATAAAAAGGTCGGTTTTGATGGGTAAGGTATCCGTATAGACAGAGAAGGCAAAAGACAAAATAATAAAATAAAGAAAAAGTAAGTAAAATGGGCGTGCTGGGCCCATGGAGAGGAGCACAAATTTTAATTATTTTTTTATGACAGAAATTTCGCCACTTGTGTACCGTAAAGGATAAACATCCGCATTGAGTTCAAGCGAAAAAACGAACCGAGAATTAGGTATCCGAGCACCGGCACCAGCACTTCTGTGTCTTGCCACATTCCGGGCTGTCAGGCAAAGCAAGACGGCACGCGGGTAACCAAATGAGGAAGCGGTGCGGTGATGGGGAGTTGGGTAGTGGGTATTGGGCGGCTAAAGCCACCAAGAGTGAGTTTTCTTAATTAGGGGCTTTCGGCTGACTGCAAATTTAACATCAAGCCTATGGAGAGCTTGTGCCATCATTGGGGTGGCGATTGGGTGGTAAGTTGATGATACAGTCCATCCGTCGGGGTGGGTTGGACAATGGAGGCGCACATAAATCCGTGTGTAAAACCTCGTTTGACATTTAAATGTGTCATCGCCCAGCAAGTGACTCTCTTCGCCGCGAAGCGTCAATCATCACATTTAGCTCTTCAGGCAAGCCCAGTATATATGGGTATATTTTGGCAAATGGACTTGTCCCTTATATCGGTGTAAATGTGTGTATGTATTTAAACACATACGAGCGGATGTATGGACGTGAACATTAGCGAGAGTAAATTGAAAATTTTACGTTTTCGCGTCCTGTCCAATTTACACAACCCATAAAGAATGCAGGATGTGTTGTTTTGTTCCCTTTGCCCCGAGCGAGGTTTTGTTCGGTTGGGGTGTATTAATGTCGCATTAAATTTTTGATTGAGTGGCAGAACGGCTGAGAATGTTTCTCTTATGTATCCGTAGTAGCAGTGGCTGCCATGGAAAACATCTTGTTCGACAATTTATCTGCAGTCGTAATGCTGGATAAACATAAAAAAAACGAGCAGAATTATAAAATGAACGCTGTTCATTTTTTGATTTGCACTCGCCATGATGGTGGCTTATGATTTAATTGGATGTTTTCTTCGCAATTGTGATTGGGATTTGTTTTGGTGGTATATTACCAATGATGGATATGACTTAATCAGTGTGACCAAAAACGATAAAAGATATAGAACAGAATTTTTTCAATATAAACGTGTTTAAATATACCTATGGGAAAGCTTTCCTTGAAAATTGACAAATCGTAGCAAGGATCATCTGTGGGGCCTTGAAATGGGACTCAATCGAAGAAGAATAATAAAGTTATGCGTACATGCAGCACAGAAATCAACACACTCTGTTGTAAACTAAACTAAAGTCATCATACTCAAAAACCAGGGAACCTTAAAATTGACAAACTGCTGTAAAATGAACGAATATTGCTGCTAATAGTTTGAAAAGAAGGCGAAATGAATTTAAATGTCTGCCTTATATGCTTAGAATATAAACCCAGACATTCTAAATTTAGCCGCATGGATCTGCATGAGTCGTATAAATTAAACCACTTTTTGAATCTTGCAAAAAAATAAGGCTAGAGTGGATTTTAGGTGTAAAAGCAGCAATCAAATCATAAGCAATTACTCTGTAAACCAGCAATCTTGGAAGTTCCGAAAAAGTTGTCTCCTACCCAATGTCAAATTAGGCAAATTTCGTTTTCGTTCTGTTATAGTCTTAATTGTCTAATGCCTTTTGATATGCAAGAAAAAAGTACAGAAATATTTGATTGAGTTATTTGGTGAGTTACTTCGGCTTTTGTTTGGCCCCACATGACCTGTTTCTTATCTGGCCAGCGTTGGATGGTAGATTTGAGCCTGAACTAAAGCTGCGTTTAAGACAAAGCTAACTGCCATCCGCGACTGTTTGGTCCCTGAACTTGAGCTTCCATTGTTCATGAATCTGGTAACAAATTGCCTTCCATGTTGCCGGACCAGTCGATGAATGTTGGGTTTGAAGTCGATGAAAAAAAAGATTTTTAATAGTGTGAAAACTGTCATCCTGATTTTGGATAATTAGTGTGTTGCAAAAAAACTTCAGACGTTCAAATTTAATGGAATCCCTTAAGCGACGTTTCTAACATACGGATCACTTGTATGGTGGCCGGCCCTTAGGGAAAATATAACGTCATTAAATTAAACAAGTTAGAGAGAACAGCATGCAAAGGTACCACAGGCGCTCTGCGATAGACTCCATCAGATGCTCTGACGGTAATGTTGCATATCCTACCTTAGGACCCACACTTTAAAAACAGAACAGCATACAAAACCATCAGGCCAGAGACTCTGGTTACTGGGCTTCAAAACCATATGGTCAAAGCACTATACCTAATCTTATACCAGGAGATTTGGTATCATCACCAACGGACTATACGGTCCATAAAATTTTACCATCAAGTAACTTTGACATTCTAATCCCAGAAAGAGCGGAATGGAATAGTGGGCAGATGTGCAAGGATTTTAACTTGAGAATTTACACTGACGGCTCTTAAAAGGGCGGCGGAGTCGGTGCGGGTGTGTTCTCAGAATCTCTGAACAGTCCATAGACTGCACGACTATTCCAGCGTTTTCCAAGCGGAACTTTTTGCAATCCGGGAGCATTTCGTCAAATCAAAATACATCCAAATATCCTACCAAATTAGAAGGTTTCCATATGCATTGATAGCCAAGCAGCTATCAAAGCTATTGTCTCCTTTACTTCACATACAAAATTAGTAGAGGAATGCTGAGCTGAAATAGCGTCGTTAGAAGGTCAGCTCATTTCCCTTATATGGATTCCCAGTCACAGTGACATCCCAGGTAATGAGAGGGTCGATGAACTTGCTAGGCAGGGATCTGTTCTTCAGCGCTCGCCTGTAGGGGAGGTTTTGAGGTTTTCGTTTCACTACATGCAGTTAAAGCTATTATATCCTCATACTTCCTTGAAGCAGCCAACCTTAGATGGGCCAGTCTGACGTACTGTGCAAAATCAAGGAAAATATGGTCTGAATACAAAAATCAAAAAGAAAAGATCTCCTTTGGCGAACCGGTCATGATATTGCTAGACTAGTGGCGGCCTGCACAGGACACTGGCCGATTGGAGATTAAAATTGAGCTAAGAGGGAAACCCTAACACACTTCTTTTGCGCCTGTCCGGCCCTTGCTAGACAGCGAACGCTTGGTAGTCCCTTCATCAATTGAATTGATGAAATTTCTGCTTAGCACATTAAGCAACTAATGTCCTTCTTAAATACCTCAGGCTGGATATAGAGATATCTCAAATACACCTCATAAATAAGGTAACAGAGCTGTGGCATTAAAACGGCACAGAGTGCTTATTGACCACTTTTACCTACCTACCTAAGAGATGTAAAATATCGATATGCCTCGATAGTTGTTGCCAGACGACGAATCAGCTCTTTAAATCCAAGCTATTTGATATTTTACTGGAATATCCTTTATTCTCCGTGTACCAGTTGACTAAAAGTCTCTCGTTATAATTAGATTAGGTCAAACTCTGAGTAGATAATAAATATTAAAAAAAATTTTTATAAAATGACAAAAAAATAACTTTGTAACTTAACGATCATTTTTGTATGTACTAATTTTAAATTTCAGTATATTTTCTAATAATGAACGTTTATAAAACACAGGAAAGATATATTTGAATTGCGATCAACGTTGTTCGATCTTTATTTCTACGAAACTTGAGCACCTTCTCATAACATTTGATGTTTTTGCTGGAGGTTCTGTTTAATATTCAGGCGAATCGTCGAAATATTTAGCGATTCTATTGCGTAGGTTCCTTGAAAACCCAATTCTCGAATAAATTAACATTTTAAACTATTTTGGTTTCTTTCAATACCTTTATTAAATATGTGAATTAGTATTCCATTTATAACCGCATGGCTTAGCAATGGAAAAAATATTGTAAGCCGCCAACGTTTAGAATTTCCGGAAACACCATAAATACGAGATACTTCGTACGGTTTGTTTCTCTCGGTGATGTTTCTTTATTCGTGCTGCCTTCCGCAATATATTTCCACATTTTAAGTGTCTTATTTTCAACAAACGAATAAACTTTTATTTCATTCTACATCGTCGTTGTCAAGTTTCCTCACAACATATGTCGTCTATGTCTTCCGATTCTCCATCTTCAGTTCCAGCCTCAACGACAGTTCCTTCTATGACTGCAACTGAGTTTATACTTAAGGCTGCTCAAATCTATTTTCTGTCGGACTTTGACTTCAAATACTAGCTGCCATGCTAACTCTTCCCTTATCAGATCGTCTTACATTGAATCGAAATTAAAAATTGAGCACCTGCCAAGAAAAAGCATTGAATATACTATACATCTTTTAAAGTGTTCGTGTCAGAAGAATTTTTTGAATCCTTTTTTGACTAACAATTTTGGCCTGAAGATATTCTTGTTCACGAATTAATCAATGGGAGAACCTTTGCACGTTATCCTTTTCAGAAAAACTTGACAGGACATATCAACTATCGCCATCAATAGAAATCTTCAATCAAAATGTAAGAGGTCTACGGACGAAAACAAAAGATTTTTATTTTTAACCTTCGAAACTTCGACCCGAAGCTTTTCAACTCTTCGTATTAAGTATTCAGATGTGACAGACATCTGAATTCGAATGTAAATACTGTTGGTGGTGGAGTTATAATCGCTGTCAAATCGCATCATGTTACATCCCAAGTAAACATTCCCTTCGCTTAGGAGAGAGTTTTTATGTGTCAAAGTTTCATTGCCTTAAAAGAACATTTATATTGCAACTACGTATACTGTAAATGATAGCCCCATTTGTACATACTTGGACGAGTTTAAATACCTGAGGTGACTTTCAACAGTATCTTTTGCATACAATTTAAATTGTTCGACATTGTTTAATGTTAATAACATCTTGGTTTTAGGGGTTGCGTTGCATCAGAAACTTGTGTTGAAACAACACTTCAACATTATTTCCAATAAAGCGAACGCAATGCTTGGTTGGATTAAAAGACCCTTATGTAGTTAAACAATTATTTATTACTTTTGTCCTTTCGATCCTCAGATATGCTTGTCAAGTGTGGTCTCCTCAGTACAAATTTCATATCGAGAGGATTGAAAGTGTTCAAAAAAGATTTTTGACATTTGCCTTGAGAGGACTGGGATGGCAAGACCCAAATTATATCGCACTTTATAAAAGCAGACTTAATCTAATAGATTTGTTTTGTCTTAACATGTAAAAAATAATGTATAATTGTGAACAGTAGATCATTAGCATTCAAAAGAAATAAAAAAAATACTTTGCCAGTTTTGAAGGAATGTATTTATCTACTTGCAACCAATTCTTTATTCAAAGTTAGGTTTTCGAACGGAGTGTAAGCATCCTGACAGTTTTCTATTAAATTTTCAAAAACATTTCTAATTGGAAATAATTAATCAGTCTCTCGCTTCGGAGTAGCTTTGCTGTCAAGCCTCAAGTTGATACAGAAGGAAAAGCAAACTCAATGTGTGTCGAAAAATATCCATTCCTGTCCCGTCAGTAGCGAGAGTATTTTCTCAATTGTGTTCAATTCACAATATCTTCTGTGTTAGCATCAGAAATAAAATGTTGAAATGAAGAGTTGACATCTTATCTCTTGTAATTTCTTTTACACTAGACGAATGAGAAATAAATTGTTCTTTTTGCCATTCTGTTGTCCTATCTGCGCCAGTATAAGATTTTTTTTCTAAACAGGCGGAGCTCCTCAAGTTGTTCATCGTGGAGTCACTTGGAGGTCGCTGTTGGACTGACTTAGCAACTCTGATTGGAGTAGTAACGTCGCAAATCCAGCTCCTGAGAATTCGAACTTCGACACAATCACAGCTTTGAAATTATTGCGATTTTCGAGGAACTGACGTATGTTACACTTCACCTGGTGCACGGATGGTTAGCAAGGTTTTCGAAGGTCCAAGCTCGAAGTAATGAAAGAAGTTAAGTGGAATAAAGCATAAAAAGCGCAGTGAAGTTAGTTGTAGTAATATACCTTAAGATCAGTTATACTCGCGTCCTAGTTTAAATAAAGCTGTGAGCACTATTCCACTATTAAACAACGCGAAGCTAATTCAGTCGTAAGAATAAAACGGAAATCCCAAAAGACTTCATAATGGAATGCATAACTTAGGTCAAGTAAATATTTAAAGCTCTGGTGATATTAAGACTTTTTCAGTCATTAAATAATTGAAAATATTGGGATAAGTTCACTTTACCTTCATGCATTGCCTTGCCATGCAAAATCTCTTTCACATAAACTAAAAATCCGAAATACCGAAAATGTCAATAAAAAGTGATTCCGGCAGCAAGATTTTATTACAAGGAAGTGATTTTGGAGCTACAAGATAATTATTTTCAGTTGTTGTTTCGCGTTGGTCTTGAAAGCTCAAATTTATAAGTCAATATAAAAATGGTGGGGCGAATGTAATAGAATTCGAATTTTAATTTGCGAACAATTTAAGCAAAATTCTTTTCTCAGCATTTTTGAAAGGAATGCGATGTTTGAATGAGGTCGAATTGCGAAATCATGTTTGAATTTTTTTTCTTAATTTTTTGAAAAAATTTATTCCCATTTAAAACTGAGAAATATGTAACGACACATCATTTCTTTCCAAAAGAGATGCAGTCGCCAATCGAGCTAAATTTTATTTCGCCCTGCAGATTTGTTTATGTTCGTTTTTCTTATTTAATTACAACGTACTTGGAGAAGATTATTTGCTTTTATTCATTTATCAAATTACATACAGATCATAGCACTCAATACCCCTTCTGGTTGGAGTGAATCAACTTCTTGTACATACCTAAGGAACTAACTTCGAAGTCCTTCAATTCTACATACATTCACCATGCACGAGCTCTAGATTCAAACTATCGACAATGGCTCCACAAGTACTGAAACAAGGTCCTACAACTTTTATGTGGTATGCACTTTAATCTAATGTTTTGCAGGCAGCCTTATCGCTTGACGCCATGAATCTTATCTAGAAATCTTACTGGAAACCCTGCGTAGAATAAAAGCTGCATACAAACTTACAGTCACTCCAGTGTTGTATACCTGTACACCAAGTGGTACCATTGTGTGAGGTTCTTTTCACCAGAAACGCAATTGACCGACATTAGCTAATAATTTAATTAAGCTCGCAACATACCCTCAGGATAGCTTCATATACATACTCGTGTAGTCGTACGTGCTATTCACATGTATGTATGAATCGTGGAGTGTTCTTCATCTCATTTCCATGCTAACTATCGGCAGACGTATCTACTTAGGGTGGAACACTCCGTTGTATATCTTTTTCCCTGTAGAGTCATTTCATTCTTAATGAATTCATAAAGTGGGATGGGGTGGAGTTTCCCAATACAAACGAAACAGGTATCTTTGAATATTTCCATGTAAATAAATGTCAGAAGCTCGTTGGCAAGTGGAAACAGCAGAAAACACCGAAATTACATACGAAACGTAATTAAAACAACAAAAACCCATCAAGAATAGCAGCACAAGCAGAAAGGGACATTCAATTAGATCCATGAATATGTATGTTCTCTGTTTTTCACCTTATTGGCATAAGACTTGGTTGTACATTTCTTTTTTGTTCTTGTTGTTGCCCTCGTTTGCCTAATGTGCTGCTAACATTTTCAATTACGATTATTAGTGTGGCGCACAAGAGTGCTTAACAAAAAAGGATAACAGCATCTTCAGCACATTTTCTGTACGATTTTTGACCAAAGACATAAGAAACTAATGCGTATAGATTTGTTAAGTATTTTCACAGAACACAGATACTATAAGCTTCGTTTCAGTCCATTTGATGAAAGATTGTAAGTGACTGTAACTTTAATGCCCAGAAGCCAAACAAAAATACCATCTGTTGGTTTATTTCTTAATCATAGGTCATTGCCAGAAACTTAGGTTTTTATTTTAAAGACACGCAATGGGCTAGTTTTCATTTTAACAACGTTGCGAACGATTGCAAAGTTGCTTCCGGAAAAGGATGCTGTGTTGAGGAAATAATGCAAATTTTTAAAAAAAATATTACAGCTGATGTATCCTAGTATTTGTAGAAATTTGTGAGCTAATCGGACAAAAAATATCGCAGTTGTTTATTACCACTTATATTCCAAAACTTCTTGCATTCTATAAGAACTCTTAATAAAAAGACTCATATATATAGATAACTCGACTAGGCTCGACTATTTTTCATTCATGCTGTTCGGTTGTGCAATTCTCTACCTGTGCTCAACAAGGGTATTGCAGGTACCGCCGGCTTTTATATTGTGATGTTAAACTATGATACCACTCGTCATTGACAACATTCCTATTTCTTCCTACCTTTCTCCTTCTGTATTTGTTTTTTTTTATTTAACCTACTTTTTTATTCTGACTCTTTGACTTCTTCTTGAAAACCACACATATTCCATGATGTTTAGGCCGGGTGAATATGGCGGCCATGCAAGTAGGTTTAAATTTGGGTTCTGAATCCAGGCTGTTGTTGTCCGTCCGATATGTATCGGTGCATTGTCTTGTTGGAAAGTCCATCGCTTTGTTAGTGATTGCTGTCATTATGGAGCTTGGAAATCCAGCTCCACAGTTTCGTAATAACCCATTGCCCCCCATACCATTATACCACCTCCTTTGCTGTGCCGCTTTTGAAAATGTATTTCTTATTTCCTCAAGTCATGGAAATAACAGCTGTATCCATCAGGTATGCCACCCTCTATTCCACCTGCTGTGACTTGAAAAGCCGTGGTTTTCTTTTCATTTTTTCATGAAGAACATGGCTGGCTTCTGTTTCACGCGCTGAACAGTCGATCTGCTAGCTGTAATTCCAGTTTATGCTTTAAAGCAGGTCTCAGTAACGCCCGCCTTTGCGACATGTTGTTGCTTTGCTGACTCTTACTTTGGGGTGTACAGCGAGGCTCATCTTCCAAAATTGGAAGATATGAAACGGATTGATGTTCCTTGTTCTTTGAAGTTATTTCTTGAACTAAGCTACCTAATACTCGAAGCATCCTTTTACTTGACTTAAAACATGGAAACAGATAAAGAGGATTTAGGCACTCAATAATTATATTGGCCAAGCCATTCGTGATAATCCTTTAATTCCTTTCTTTATATGTAAGCTCATGGTTATTTTTGGGAACTCATAAGATGTTGTTGGGCTATTGCAAGTCGATTTCGAAATTTGCGGATTCTCTCGTAGATTCCGGGGAGCAACATCTTCATTTAAATTAAGTTCCTCCAGACTATTAAAGTACTCATTATTTCGGCGGTAAAATGTTCGTGCTATTAGGTTTTCAAATGAGAAATCAGTTGTCGATTTATTTACCGACAGATGTATATAGAACTAGAGAACTCGAGAGACGTTGGGAAAGTTGACTTTCCTAGTAACAAACGTTTTTTAAACGTACGAATTTTCAATGATTTGACATTTGACACTGAGTTCAACTTTTTTCTTTCCATCAGCGCCAACTATGTAACACAAACTTAAGTACGAATTATTCCAAGTAGTTTCCTTATTGACTTCTCAGAAGGTTTACGGGTCAATTATTCATCTTAATATATTGATGAGTGACTTAAAATAAACCACCTGCTCAAACACACAAAAAATTGCGTCAAAATCGGCGTATGACAGTCAGTAAACATTTTTGAAATCAAAGATTCATTTATCGATATGGATTTGGAAGAGACAGTCATTATGTGCGAATTCATACGGCGTGAATATCGTGAAAAAGAATACTGGGCACATCCTCTTTCGAGTGGCAGATAAACAAGTGGAAAATTTTAGACTATGTTTCATAAATTGCAAAAATATCCAAAGAGATGTTTTCAATATTTTCAAATGAGTTTAGGACGTTTTAATGCAGGGGGGGGGGCATGGGCAATTGCGTCAGCATAAACTATTTTGTCTTTCGTGCTCGCGCATCTATCAAAATCCAGCGAACGTTGACAGTTTTGTCGCGGGTTTTTTCGCAGGCCCAAGAACAAATTTATCACCCTGTTGCCGTCGGGTGACAACGGGTTTGCGTTCATCTCTATATATTTCTACAGACATAATAAGAGTGACAAAACAGTCACAATGATAAAAGTCACCCATGCACACTACCCATTAAAATGCTCAAAACGTACGAAAGAACATGCTCATGGCAGCTTTTTTAAAGCCGAGATCCCTTATCATTTAATTCGATGTTTGACTTGACAGTTTTAGTAAATGAATTTTGAGATATAATATTTCAAATTCAACATTCTGAAAAAAAAACATTTTTTTTTCAAAAAATTGGCATTACTAAGTGCAACTTATTTTCAGTAAAAAATGCACTTTTTGATTTTTAGTCAAATCCAAAAAACAAGGACCCTAAAGTTGTCTTAGATTTTGAGAAATTAAAAATAATGAAACGTTCTGTTTCCTAGAAAAACACTTATTTTGATCCTTTAGGTCAATTATTATTCGAGAGAATATTGAGGGATACTGATAATTTTGCTTATTAGCAAAGACTTAAACAAATGAACAAGATCAAATAAGTTTAATCCATTTTTTTGGAACACTTCTTGAATTTTTATCGCAGCACACATATGTGTATACGCAAGCGCATTGTATTCGAAACTTCTTTCAATTCTGGCAACTTTTTCTCGAGAAGAGTTGACAAATAAACAATACTGCTATTGTTCAGCGAATTCTTGCAGTTGTCAGCACAGAGATCGTACGCTGAAAGGTATCCCAATAGTATCCAAACATAGAGAAACGTTGTACTACTGTGTCCAAAAAATAAGGTGACATATGAATTTAAACTGCGCGCGTCGAAGGATTTGGAAATTTTTCTTTCTTTTTAGGTTGGTAGTACTGTCAGTGACATCTATGTGAAATTTCATGTCAAAATATATTCATAGTGTTTGAGATACGCGTCGTTTTGTGAGCTGCTAAAAGTGAGTTTTTCGTTTTTTGCGATGTCGAAATTTATTGAGCAAAGAATTTGCATTAAATTTTGTTTGCGGAATCAATTTTCTGCTGCGGATACGTTGAGGATGGTGCAGAAAGCCTTTGATGATGAGGCTATGTCTAAAAAAAATGTTTACAAGTGGTATAGTGATTTCCAAGCCGGCCGTGAACGTGTCGAATACGAAGAGCGTTCTGGGCGACCATCAACCTCAACCGATGAAGCTCACGTCCAACAAATCAAAGATTTGGTGTTGTAAAACCATCGATTAACGATTAGAGACCTTGCTGATGAAGTTGGCTTATCGAAAGGCTAAGTCAATACCATTTTGAAGGATGCTTTGGGCCTCAAGCGCGTCAAATCTCGACTGGTACCGAAAACATTGAATTTTTTTGAAAAAAGACGTCGCGTTGAAGTGTGTGAAACAATGCTTTCCGACTACCAGGATGTCATGAAACGCATTATAACTGGCGATGAGACTTGGATCTATGCTTACGACCCCGAAACAACCGATCAATCGTGCGAATATCGTGCCAAAGGAGAGCCGAGACCAAAAAAACCGCGCCAAAGTCGCTCAAAAATCAAGGTCATGTTGACTGTTTTCTTCGATTATCGTGGTGTTGTGCTTTATGAATTCCTTCCAACCGGCCAAACAGTCAACAAGGAATATTATTTGAACGTTATTCGTCGTTTGCGTAACGCTATCCGCCTTAAAAGGCCGGAATTGTGGAAAGACAATTCTTGGTTTTTACACCACGATAATGCACCATCCCATACCGCACTCGTAATTCGTGATCATTTCGCCAAAAACTCAACCCATATCGTTCCGCAACCACCGTATTCACCTGATCTGGCGCCGTGCGACTTCTGGCTGTTCAACAAGCTCAAAAGACCGCTCCGGGGACACCGTTTTGATACGATAGAGGAGATTCAAGCCGCAGCGAAGACGGAACTGAAGGCCATCCCGGAAAGTGACTACAACCAGTGTTTCAAAGATTGGAAAATCCGTTGGCATAAGTGCATTGCATCGGGAGGGGATTACTTTGAAGGGGATGAAATTGATTTGGAAGAATAAATAAAGAATTTTCATCTCTTCCGATCTCAAAAATTCTTTCACTAATATTTAGGGTGCAGATGTTGGACATATATTATTCCGTTTGAATAAATGGGCCTCTCGAGGCGACCACTTTTTCAACAGAAGTCGATGAAAAAACGCTTCCTTAATGGATGGATGTATTTAATTGCTTTCTAAAGAAAAGCGGCAGAACTTGAAAAGGGCAATTAACAAGTCAGCAATGACATATATTTATACATAAAATGAATAAGAAGTATATTTAAAATTAATTTCAACCCGTCAGGATTTGTCGAATTAATTTGGTTATTGTCGAGGAAATTTTAATGAGATCATTTTTTTTGCACCACATTGTCTGGAAAATAAGCACGCTTTGGTGTAAGCGAGCGGTGAATATATGTTTTTTGAGTACACGAAACCTACGCGGTTGAAGTTTCAAGCTTGTCTTATAAAAAAACTTTTCAAGGCGAGCATCACATGTTGCTCTACTACATTAAAAACAGTGTTAATCTTCTCGAGCTTCTGTGTATTGAAAGAGTATCCAACCAATACAAATTCTAAAATTAGTTTATTCTTGCAACGAATGGAGCCTAAGGCACGGACGAAATTAAGGAAGCAATTAATCATGCTCGAAGCGACTCCAGAATGAACCAGCTCACAATGAAGCTCATTGCTAGTTACCACTTTCCACATGACCACTATTGTAATTCAGAGTCTATGCTAAGTTGATTCCATTTTAATTTTTTTTTCTGTTCATATAACGATCTGAGTTGGAAGCACATATAAGTATGAAAATGCATGTGGTCATGCAGCAGAAATCCACAAAAACCGACTGTGATGCCTCGAGTGAGTTAGCCAGTTTCCCCGGAACGAGCGTAGTCAGTATCTGTAGCTGTGTTGACTCGAGCTTAGCAGACATTAATTTTATAATTTATGCCAACAATATTTCGCCATGTGCGCCAAAAAAGAGATTATGCACCCAAATACTTACACACTCTAATACCATATTTGTGCAGTGCGGCGGACCATCACCCTATTCTGGGCCATTGCAGGCGCTTTTTTCCATTCTCTGGCGCTTTTGCAGTTTTTTTTTTTCGTCGACATTTTTTTTTGTTCCTTTTGTTCTCAGCATGTCCGCTTGGAACCACTGTACCAAAACATCACAACCCTGCAGTTTAGAATTTGCTCTCTGCTTCGTACCTCGGGCATGCCTGACATTTATTTACTTTGGATGGCGGACAACAAATTTCAAAAGCACCGCCAAAAGTTGTTGGTTGAATATATGGCCGGAGAGCAGATGAGTTCGGGATGGGGATCAGGCCTTTTTGCATAGCTCGGCCTCTAACTCTTACGCGCCCAAAGTTGGAATTAGTAGCGTAGCTGACTTGATATGGTCTTTGTTTTAGAATCGCCGGGCAGAGCATATAACCGGCGACCGCACGCCATTTATCATTTTTGGGTAAAGTTCTGGAATGCCAGCGAATTTGTGTGTGGAGAGAGAGAGTGCGGGTTACTCTATAAGCGGTTCGCAGCAATAGAAAGTGGCATTATCCTCCCTTGTCCTACACACATATACGATTCAATAGATTTCCCTGCCCTTAATGCTGTTTTGTTCCGAAGTTAACTGCTTGTTTAATTAAGTGGCTTTTAGGATCTGATCCGTCGGCGGCCGACGGTAGTACGTAGATACACAAGCTTTGGATTTCGCCTCCGGCATTGATGCAGTGCTGGGTGATTAATGTGCTTTTCAAAAATAGTAACGCAGCAAGTGGTATGCGGGGTTGAATGCGTTGCAATTTATTAACGATCCTAAGGTGTTGTGCAAAACTATACAGGTGGATTAATTCAGTTGCAGTTGAACTTATTTGTCATACAGCTTATGGGCAAGATAAGTTAGATTCTGTGGAATTTGATGGTTGGTGTGGATGCTTTGACATGAATGCGACTCTTAACATGATACATGGAGACTGATTACACCGTTTTGATTGCGATCCATTTTAGATGAAATCTTTTTATACACCAAGTTGAAAGAAGCTTAAAGCAACAAATCATATTGGATAAGTTTTTTCGAAGTATTCTTGTACAATTAGAAATAAATAGGTAAGCTTGCATTTATAATAAATTAAGTTCAGCTTAATTACAGCGGCAAGTTAAAATGACATGACAATCAATTAAATATTAATACAAAAAAAAAATTATATTAATATAGGGCTTTTAATAAAATAAGTGAATAGTTCTAATAAAGAAGCTTAAATAAGCAGAGGTACACGATACAAAATAAATATTACTTTAATATACCGCCGGTGCCTATTTCTGATACTGCCGCCAACCGACCTTTTTACAAAGATTGTTACTTAAATCTTACTTAATTACTTAAATAATTCATTTGTCCGATGACCAAGGAAGTAGATATTGTTTTTTAAGTCTACGGCGAGTCATATCATGCAGTTCTGATGCAGAACAAGACACGCTTAACAGTCTGCCAAGTACAAGTTACATAGCCCCCAATCAACACGAAAGCACGGGTATGTACTATTGACCCTGCGTCCAGTTTTTTCATTATTCCGACAATAGGACTTGCTTGATTCGCGGTTTTCACAACTTTAAGCAGCATCACTTTAAGTCCACGTATTTTATTCCAAAGTTATTTCATGAACAACAAATAAAGTATAATGCAAAATCTAGACCAATTTGGGTTCACCACGGGACATGAGCCAGAAAAAAAATTTTTGAAATTTACAGTCAGAGTTAAATTTTCTGATCACGCATTACCCGAAACTCAAACGAAAATGAAAACGATGACCAACTCCACAGAATAATTACACCCTGCCTCCACCCGACAGATTTTCAGTCAAGACTCAAGCTTTGGGAGAATAATTACAATCAACGTAAGATCATCAACTCTCGCAAATAAATGAGAACGAAAAAAAGGAAAAAAAAAACTCTCGCAAACTAAAAGCAGCAATTGAAAATTAGCCAACCCTTTTCACCCTGTCCAAAGATCCTGTTACTTTTAGAAAAGGCAGGCTTCCTTACGAAATTAATCGGCAGTGATTTTGAAACAACGTGAATTTTGTACAAGACCAGCTTCTTGAAAAGATTGAAATTACACGTGACAGAAGAGCTAACGGAGGAACAACACCGGAGTTGTGACCAGACCCCATGTTTTACGAGAACGTCGAGGATTACTGTGACTTATGAGCCATACAAAAAATGTGATAAGTTAGATGGGACTGGTTGACATATGGTTGCAAAAAATCTGCAACTACACAAACAGCTGGATAATTAAGTTCTACAAAGATGAATCTTTAAGTCACCTAGTGTTAGTAAGCGATCCGACAAGAATGTCTCTCAATTCGACCACTCGAGATTTATTTTTTGGGTTTTCAGAAATCACTGGAAAACAAAAAACAGTTGCAGAGTCAAAAGAGAATAATATTCGACAAGAATACAGAGACTTTTCGCATAAATAAAAAGTTAAAGTTCCACTGAAGTTATTGTCTAAGCTGATATTATGGCTTTTCTTAGTTCAATATAATTCCATGAGCATTAACTCATCTCCATCTGAATGAAACACAATAAGCGAATATCTTGCAGCCGCACCATTATCGTTTTTCCAAGAATTTGTTTGGTCTTACGCGAAAGAAGAAGTCTTTTGTTGTCCTACTTTTCCAACAAACTTATTTATATTATCACCCATTGCAAAATTTTAATTTTAATAAAAATTAAGAGTGTTTACAATTAACATATTCTATCTGAGAACAATTGAGAAAAATTCAAAGAAAGTAGAACAAATCTAGCATTGGCCGCGACGCAACCATCGCTTTTCATAAGTTGAACAACGCTAAGTGACACTTGGTCCTTAAAGGAATGGTCGGTTTGTCAAAGTTTTCTAAGCTTCCGAAAAATTAAAAAATAAAACTGAGTTACTTTTTGAAGTGTCTTCTTCACGGCCCAACAGCTGCTAAGGTAAAAAGTTTATAACCATTGTAAATTAAAATTTTGCAATAGGCCAATAAGCGTGAAGACGAAATTTTGTTCAAAAATGTATAACTCAACAATGAACGAACATTTAAAAAAACGGTTCAAGTCTTTTGTAGCTTAAGCTATGTTATGAGCTTTCAAAAGAGTATAGTCTAAATGGCGTCGGCTCCAAAAAGTTGAATTTTTCAAGAGCCTGATATTGTTAATTGTACATGACCTCTGATGTAGTTCTTTTACTCATCTTCAAAAGGTGTCAGAACGACAATAATTTCAGTGAAAATTCCATGCTTGGAAAAAAACCGAAACAGCAAGAAATGAGGAAAAATAAGTATGGAGCAATACTTTATTTTCTATAAAAAAAATATGAACAAAAAAAAAATGATAAAATCAAAAACACAAAAAAAAATTAATAAAAATTTACTTTGTAAAAAAAAGCCGAAACATCAGCAAATTACACGAAACATTTATTTGCGCCATGAAAGAATTAAGAAAATGAAAGAAAAACAAAAATGCATAACACCATTTTCACTGACCCCTCAGGGGAACGAATGCAATTTGGGGCATCCCGCATCTGCAGGTCAACTGCTAGACCGGGGTCTCCACTGTGCTTTTAGTCGCTACTACTACATACATTTTTTTGGGGTGGTAGCCGCAGCCCTGGCTCTATTTTTGACAGAAAAATTTGAGACTTAAATGTTAACTGTTCGTTCAAATACCAAGTCTATACACGCCCGGTTAATGATAAGCAGAAAAGCAATGTACGTAATATGGACTACTGATTAAACCCTTTTCATACTGATTGTGAGAGGAAAATGAGTCTGCATGGTGTGTGAAACCTCAAAATCTAGAAAACTTTGCAAATATAGCGGGGATGAATTGTGATATCAATAGCTTCGACCGAACCGTAAGTTTCGGCCGAAACCGAACCTTTTTTAGACAAATTGAAATTGGTTATATATTTTAATTGTTATTATATAAACTTAGTATATTTTGCACATACAGATGGTTATCTCGTCCGAAATCACCTGAAACGCATGTACTTACCTAGCCATATAAGCACGAGAAAATAAACATATTCAAAAATACGGCTCACGGATCAAGAACTCATTCGAAGTTAACCGTGCTAGTTTAACAAAGTTTGCGTTTGTAGAACTCAATGCAATCTCGCCATGCTCCAAAGTTGATTTTGATCAGTCCTCAATCTTTGGAGTAGATTTCCCAGGCAAACAGTTATAGACTATATACTCTCAAAACAAATTTTTCGTTATCGGCCGGCTCCATCACGATGAAAATCGATGGGTCAGAACTCGAACGAAAAGTGGAAGTGTAACTTTTTGAGTAATCTTAGTCTACAACTCTCCTTCCATGTTTTACCACGAGCGCGAAATCGCTGTTGTATAGTAACATTTCTTTAAATATTCACTTCGACCGACAGCCAAGCTGCCATAAAATCTAATTCTGAGCTTGTCAATGAACGGCGCGTGTTCCTTGAGGAGATAGCTGACTTTTTTAAGGTTGACCTTTACGGGGTTCCAGTACATAGAGAAATCCACGAAAACTGCAGAGCAGATTAGCTTGCATGTGAAGGTACAAAATTAATTATTGTATTTCCAATTTAAAAACAATCAACATTCTACTGTTAATTTACGGAATACTGTCTTATCCGCATTCCAACGTCAAATTCAATGAAATCCAATTTAATACCATTACCATCAAAGCCTTATCGAAGCCTGTCCTAATTATACTGAACTGAGCTGTTTATTGCATCCAAGAATTTTTTAAGTTTAATCAAAAATCAGTCGGATTAGAAAGTCCTATTCAAAAAAAAAAAAATAAAAATTCATTGTGTCAAACTTTCAAACATTTTCCTGCATTCTCGCTCCGGTACTCCTCGTAATCTTTGAATGAAATCCAATATGTTTAAAATTAAAAATTCCCTTTTCGTCATTAGGCGCCTGCCATCACACATCAACATGCCCAAGGATGACTCGAGTTACACAATAAGCCCAAAGCTGCCGGCGCTGCCACCGCCCATATGCTCTAAACAATTTCTCACCCTGACTTCGTGCGCTCACAAATGGAATATCAAATCGGGTCAGAATCATACCGATGGCAAATAAGGATTCTTTTTTTTTCCTGTTTGCATATATATTTTTTTTTTGTTCTGTTTTTTTTGAATTTATTTCGGAGGCTCCTCAGCTTATGAAACACTTTTGGAAGCTTTCGGAAATCCTTTCACGCTTGTGTTCACACAAAACGTCGTTTTTCCTTGTTTTTTTTTTGTTTTTAATATATCTGTTTGCATGACAGTAGGGGTACCACCGCCATTAACATCGCCTAAGAAGAAAAACCAAAGTGTTTTCCGCAGTCAAATCATTTACGCAAATGATTTATGCAGGTCAGTGCGGGTGTGAGATACATTGGTTCATATGTTTCGGCGAATGGGAGCGCAATTTAATGAGAACTTCATTATCCTCGTATATCGTGGTTAACATTTCAAAGGACATGTCACATACCCATACATATAGCATGAGAGAGAATGGAGGAACGAGGCGAAAAGTAGAGCTGAATCGTCCCATGTGGAGCATACTGACGAGGAGGGAACATATTTAATTCCTTTTCGTTCACATTCTTGGATCTCGAATGTCAAACTGCGATGGAGATGGTAGGCCTGAGCGGTTTGGCTTTTATCGCAAATAGGAATCAGATTTAACGTCGTTACATGGTTGACATTCCCATCGCAAATGACTGCAGACATATCAAATATTAAGAAGCTTCCGATGAGGACACAGGACAGTAACAGAGTGCGCTCGCGTTTGGGTTAAGTGAGACTCGAGGGAATGGCTCAGCTTCACTTACGATCTAACCATCGACACACCGGCCGGAGTGTCCTTGTGCTCTGCCCAGAATTCATGTCATTTGATTTTATTTTATTGAATGTGCTATAAGATACGGCGGCATGTATCCATTTTATTTATACTCGTACACTCTGCTTTGGTTCCAGCTTAAAGACAAAAAGAAGAAGACATGTTGAAATTGTAATTTATTCGAAATGATGGGGACATTTGCTTTTATTGGTAAGTGATCCATAAGTAATGAGCAAGGAGGTGATTTTCTTCCATTTTTCTGCACGGTGTCTAAAGATTTTTATTGGTCACATGTGACATGACCGACATAAAGTTTCCAACTGAAAACGCTTCGCCATTTTTCTACTTCTAAACTCGAGTCCTGCAAAACCTTGGATGTTTTTTTTTTTTTTTACATATTTTATTTTGTTCTGCGTGTTCTTGTTGGGCGTACATGTGTTTCTTGTTTGCGAAGATTAAAGTCATTAAAAGTACCCGTCTTTATGGCTTGAAAGGTTTTGACCTCCTTTGGGAGTGCAATTTACTGGCTGGCTGAAAGTTGTGGGAAGATTTCTGGAGGGAAACTCATTAAATTAAACAGTAAAGCCTGCAATTAGATTGACAGTGCGCACTTTGATCTGTGTAAATATAAGAACGATTCGCAGGTTAATGATGTACTAAAACGAGTCATTTTGGGATATGGCTTTTTTTGATTTCACCAAGTCGTTGATACTTTCATGTCGATCATTTGATTTTCATGGAAATGTGAGTACAAGTTTGTTGACCTTATATTTTTGCACAAGAAAAGCGCATGCAAATAGTGACCAGAAATATTTGCTTCAAAGTAGTTTCGCCTACCTTTTAAACGTTCGATGTCCTATATTATAACTCAAAGCAGGGCTTACAAAATGGAATATCTGCTTCAAGGCGTATTTACCTTCGTTTTATCCTTCTTTACCTCCGGTGGATGCTGCGGAAAAATATATCTGCCTACAACTTTACTTATTTTCAAAACCAATATCCATGTTAGACTAAGGCCTGGCACCTCAATGCCAGTGTTCATTCGCTCTTGATGTCTGGGTTAAATTGAAACCTTTTTCATAAAAAGTTTTCAAGAGCTCTATTATTCATTTCAAACTAGCATGATCAGTATGATAAGCGTTTGGTGTGGCAAAGCTTTAAAAAGCTTCTAGCGAATGTCTTATGCAGTTTAGACTACAAACCTCCAAATTATTCCAGACATGCACTGGCAAGGTGGTGAGTTGTCAGTGCTAATTCCTGAACTGGTATTGCGATTGGCAGCTGTTAACACAGATCCATATTTTTTTAGAATTCGTGCATCTGTTGAAGCACGATAGTGTTCAATTAATGAGGATGAAACCGAAAACATGATGTGGACAAGAAATCGATCGTCCGTGGAGGAAACATTAAAATCGAAAGCTTTAATATTTAGACCTTAAAGGAGGCTTCTTTTTTGGAACAAATATCATCTCCATAAAGGACACTTATATGGTGATCCGATTGCAGGATCAAGACCGTTATGTCTTTAGTTCTTCTTTTTGTAGCCGAATGTTGGAAAATATGCTTGAAAGCAGAGCTGATTTAAGAGACAATAAAATCCGCATTTAAATCATACGTAAGTATTTGCTCCAGTTCAAGTTAGCTTCTCGGAAAGATCATTTGAAGAGTGACTTGCTTCAATTGCAAGTACTTTATTTTCCTTACAGTTCATGGATCATGTGACTGCCAGATTGTTAACATGCATGGGAATTGTGCTTGATTAAGAATCAATCTCTAATAGAAGACGTTGTTATGAAATTTTGGTTTTGATTTCCATATTTTGAAAAGGCACGTATATTTTATCAAGAACCTAGGAGAACCTTGTCTTTTTATTCGGAACATACTCGCAGACAAAGCTGATGTTGGCGATTTAAATTTGATCTTAGTTTTGGTTTTGATTTGATTTTGGTTTCGATTGCTACATTTGTGCAGTCAGAATGAAGTCGTTGAGCTGGATATCCATTTATTTGTATTCACTCAGTTCGAAGAATTTTTTTCGGCATTAGATGTGATGAAAGCAATTGAATTTCACTCTTCATTCAGTGGAAATCCAGTACCACAATCCAACAGGTGGCCCACACTTTTAGTCAGACTGCAATCGCTGGTCGACCGGTCCAAATGGTGACCAAACCAGATTAAAAAAAAGAATGATTAGGGTTGAAGACTTCACTACCGAACGAAAGGAAAGCGCTAAGTCTGTCTCTGATGACAAATCACTAGCCAGATGCGGGTAGGTTATATTCCGGTTAGTTTTTTCACAGGCCTAACGCAGTTTTTGCATGGCAGTGGTGGTCGTCTTTAAGTAGTTCTGCGAGTTACACTTATAATGCAGAAGAACTAATAGAGTGAATCATGAAAAATTGATTGCGCCCCCAATTCCGAAGGTGAGGTCTAAAAAGAGCTGAACAAGTGTCCATCAGCTCAGCATTTGCCCCGAACCTGCACTATTATCGGTGACATACTTACAGAAGAGTATATGACATAATCTGCTTTGACATTTATATCAAAAATAGCTTCCAATGAACCACACACTTAGTAGAAGTTAATAAAAGAACAAAAGAGCTGATGCTTGCAATGGCAGAGCTGCATAACGCAGATCGAATTGACAGTTGAGAATGAAAAAGCTGTACAGCGGTTAGCTCCATGAGGTTAAAACGCATTTCACTCAACCGCTACAAATTTCAAAGTGAGTCTTTAGTTACTCTCCCCGTTTTCTAAAATCTTGCGAATGCCTTATTTATTTGTGAACTTTAAAAATCTTAGCTTAGGTTTTATTGAATATTAAGTTCCAAATATGCCCAAAAGAATAATTTCATCTACGAATCTATGTGGCTGGAAATTTCATACCACATCAACTCACAACTGTCCAAGAACTTGACCGCCAATCCTTTCCAACTTAGCTGACAACCTCTGGCAGCCCATTGAAATAATAATGCGCAAATGAAAATTTGCCAACGTCCAGAGCAACAAGGGATGTACATATCTAAGCGGCATAAATTACCCGAAATGCATGGTGAAGACCAGTGGAAAGCTTGCATAAGTAAAACAACACGCAACTCATGAGCCCAATGAGACTTGATTCCATGACAGTCCTGTAGGCAGCAAAAGTCTACCACAACACTGCGGATGTTCAGTGTTTATAGCAATAAGACGCAGAGTAATTTCACACAAACCTACGAGTACTTATGTATGGGGGCGCCCAAGGATCTAAAGAAATTGATATTGCTCCTGGCCCAGCTGTTTTGTGGGGCAAACCCACCGCCACCCAAGCAACAGAGTTAAACAGCTGCGGCAGTTGTAAATGATTACATCTGTGAATCTGTGAGCGTAAGTTTTGTTCCTCGTTTTCTTGGTTTTATTTATTTATTATTATTATTTTTTTTTCCGCTTCGGTTGCCGCACATAAAGTAGCGCGTAGATATGCCTACTAGTTCCACTAGTGAACGCTTGGCCCATATGTCACCGAGTGCATGTGGGGAGCACTCAGAATCTTTATTACTTTTCTTGTACTGATGTGCCGGTGGAGTCTTGAGCCACGAACTCGTCCCAACCGAGACATATCTCTTTCGGTCGTTGTGAAAATGGAGGAAGGACCCTCGGGGGAGCATCTCGAAATTTATTGTTGATATTTATTTTCATTGCTATGGGTGGAATCTTACCTACTCCAAGTGAATATGGCACCCACCTTAGTCAACCCTATTATTCCGGGAAGCTTAGCATTGGTGAAACAGATTTGTGTCTCTTTTCTTTTGTTTGTTTTTTTCTTTTTGGTTGCTTCGCTGTCACGTGTAGAGGTTTGGGTGATTGAAGGCTTCTAACTCTTCGATTGGGATTTTGGTCTTACTGGAATTTTGTTTTGTTTTAAATTTTAAAGACCTTTGTATGGATTTTAGAACTGGTAAAGTCAATTGAATTGGTTTTAAGTTCGTCAGTAAGTTGGTTATTTATCTGGGGAGTTTTATAAATCGACTGGATATATATAAGTTCTATTTTTAAAAATTAAGAAATTAGGCTGTATTAAAGCCAATCTAAAGAACTAAAC
Source organism: Orthonevra nobilis (assembly GCA_963555765.1). Lineage (NCBI taxonomy): Eukaryota > Metazoa > Arthropoda > Insecta > Diptera > Syrphidae > Orthonevra > Orthonevra nobilis. The sequence continues at coordinate 23,118,308 of OY743225.1, read as the reverse complement.
ACAGGTGAGTGTGAGAGAGTAAAAGAGTTAATTGAAGACAGTGAATAAAAGTGTGTTTCTTTTTGGTATTCTCTTAAGGAAAACTTTCCATGAACGGTGTTAGCCAGATATTTATCCTGGCGCATACCATTGACCCAATAATCATAGTTCTAAATATGAAGTTTGGCCTTATACAGCATGCTCCATTCCTAAATTGGTCAGGCTCAAGCTCTGTTCGATATTTTTAACGATTGTTTCTTTACTGAAAAAGACAAACAAGACTTTTAGGACCAAATCTTCAATTTATGGCCATAAAAAGTCATAAACCTACATACATCATATCGGCCCAAGTTCAAAATGCATTTGGTTTTATGACTAGGTTTACCTAGGCGTCTACCTATCCCTCATCTTAAAGGATAATTTGTGCTCCTCTTAAATTCTAACAAGTGACAATGAATCGGTTGGCTTCATAGCTCATGGAATAGTCCGAGTTCTTAATACAAAAAGTGATTAAGAAGATTCAATTTAACACTAGAGCACTTTACCATTTTATAGCTAGGAAGTAAAAACTAAGTAATGACAATTATATTAAGCTGCCCCTATATTGTGCCAATTAGCATAAAGTCATCTTAGATGATTTCAAATTTTGCAAAACAATACACTTAAAATGATCCGTAATTTGCCTAGGAATTTCTCGCCAGATGAACTACGCAAAATAACCAGCATTAATACGGTTGAAATAAGAAACGCAAAAATTTCAGATCGATAAAAAGTTTTTGCTTAGGTTCGGACAAGGATTTGATTGTAAACTTAGCTGAATATCTATAACCTAAGGATGGAATATTCATATATTTATTAAAATAACTTAATAATTAATTTACTGAATATTTATTAAAAATAATTTTTCATTTACTTATTTAACTACTTGTTTTTTTTTCTATTCATTTGCTTTCTTTACTATCATTCATAAATATAAATTTGTTCATCTATTATTTATTTATTTATTTATTTATTTACTATCTTATTAAGTTATCAAGTAACTTATACACTACCTATTATAGTGAGTAAAAAAAGTATTTGCACACCCATTTTTTTTTGCGTTTTTACATATTCCTTGAAAATCACAGAAACATGCTTTACATAAAAAAATGCAGACAGAAAAGGATCAAACTTCAAGACCAATTTCATTACAATATTTGAGAAAATACCTAATTCATTTGAAAATAAGTTACAAAAATAATGGTCAAAAAAGTATTAGCACACTTATCACTGCCAAAATCGATGGGTCTAAATTGTTACAATTTTTTTTATCCGATCACTTCTTCTATTGATAAATTTTACTTTTCTTACTGACAAGTGAAGGAAGACCAAAAAATAATTTATTTGAGCAATAGTGGAAAAAGCTACAGAGAAATAGCAAATTATGTAGGGTTATCATTTTCTGCAGTTCGCCACGGTTTATAGCGCTGTCGAGAGACTGGATCAGCCAGAAATAAACTTCGTTCTGGAAAACCAAGCCAACCGTGTGAGGCAAACGTTCTGTCATTACTCACAGCTAAAAAAATAAACGTTCATCAGTGTACGAGAACAAGTCCAAAATGTTGCAACAACATCAGGAAGAACAGTTAATCCACAAACCATTCGAAACGTGAAATACGGAAAAGAAGAATTTTAACAAAAATGGCCTAGAAACTGCACTGCAGGCGGAGTGGCGTAATATTAGTCCTGATATCATTCACAATCTTATAGAGCCTATGCCAAGGAGACTACAAGTCATTGTTGAAGCAAACAAAATGCACACAAAATATTGAAATTTTAGAAATAAATAACTTTTTTCTTTTTTCCTTCAGAAAATGAAATGTTGTCGCTTTGCTGACTTATACTTTGCGGTTTTTTCCATACTTCTCTGGGTCTCTAATAAGTCTGTGTACAACAGTGGCGCCACTTTCAATCTTGCAGGCTATGATTTCTCTTATACTAGAAGTATCCTTTTATTTAAATCATGGTAACAGGTAGATTTAGCTACTGTTCGTAATCAAGTGAGTCTAAAAACAGACCGTGGGGAAAATGTCATAAACAAAGTATATCCTTCATTCCTTGTGCAATTCGCTTTTCCCAGATAGCGAAGAATTTGAAAAATATCGTGATATTTAAACATAAAATGTCTTTTCAATATCATGTGAGACACCAACCATTATTTTCGACAACATGAACTAAGTAATATAGCCAATACAACAACCACTACAACAATGCCACCCATCAGTCAGACTACTTTCGCTGTTCGACAAACCAGTGATAGCGCCATTAATTTTAACCCAACGGCAAATTGTGACTGGACTATGAACTTAATCTAGGACCTATCAATCGAAGCAATTGAAAGGCAAGCGCTTCCAGATGCTCAAAAGATCCTTGGACCATAAATTTTATTGGTACTAGGTGCGAGTTTAATAGTACTTAGCGTTTGGGCACGTGAATGCAACATTCAGGATCATGGTGAGGGAAGGCTCAATCCAAGTGATATATCCTGTACCACGAGTTTATAATTTAGCACATGAAACAAACCAGATTAAATCAGGAGCCGATTTGGAAGCTTTCTTATTGTTGTAAAATAAGGACATGCCTGTTCGTTAGAAAAATAAATCCAACTTCTCAATTCTAGCCTAAAATGTACAAGCATATTATGCATACTTATCAACAGGCTAGCAAATTAACAATTCAACACAAATGTTTTCTTCGGTAATTTTTTCAATGAGCAAAGAATTCATTCCATTTTAATTGAGCTCTCTGTGAGGAATTCGTCACTTCTGTGTGCCACATCCTTGCATCCGATGTGTTAAGCATCTCAGAAATCGTGTGTGGATTTATTGAACGGCTATGAACACGAACACCCAACTTGAACCATTTACATTTGAGTTCTCTTTCACTTAGCACGAACATCTCCTAGTACACCAGTACTAAGCCAAAAAAAAAACTCACAAAAATTTGTGCAAGAGCTGTTCAGATCCAACCTCTTTTAGCCAATTTCCATTGAAATGATCCACTGGACGACCGTACATCCGAAATGAAATAAATTCACTGAGAAGCGGAGTTATTGCTTTCGTAAATGTTTTTTCATCCTTTCGATCCTGGAGCACATAATTCTGTTGCTTTGTTTGTTTACCTCGTTCGTGCTTCCTTTTCGCCTTGCCGTCATGTTATGGCGTTTCACTGTTTCATATTCAACCATTTGGTGCGATCGTAAAAGACCAAACTACTTAGCCATATAATACCCGAGGAAGAATGCTGGCAATCAACGTGCTGCTGCAACCCCAAAACAAAGGCAAGGGTTTTTGTTCACCCTCTGTCTTTGCCGCCACAAGAAAATGCACGACGTATGCGATTTAGTTGGAGATTAACTTGCACTTGCACCACTATCCACTTCGGTTACCCTTGCTGCATATATCCACTTCGTGAATTTTATCCTCTTCATCGAGGGCGGTGCACTATGGTAGTGTATTTTGTTAGTTGGTCCTCGCAAGCAGTTCACCTTGGCCGTGTTTTACTTTCTTATTGCTGAACGTTCGAGTAGGACGAATCATAACTTTGGCTCCTTCAGGTGGCTAAAAGTAGTTAAATAAGCTCCCTAGGCGTTGGATTTTATGATCGGTTATAAAACGGGTCGGGATGAACATTTTCTAGGTTCTTAATAAATGAAGACGCTTCAAATCATAAAAACAAAAAATGGACGTGATGTGTAATCTCTAGAGACGCGTCCGGCATTTTTTGATGTGCTTCCTAGAAATTCAAAGTCGACATCCATTTCAACTTCGAGACTAGTAAAATTGGGTATTTGCATTTTAATTGCCTTGCCAATGGCATGGTAATTAGATGCTCATTCAAATGGAAACAAGTTTGAAGCTTAGGAATGTTTCAATAGCACAAAAGTTTGTGCTCAAACATAAAATAGAATGCGCTTTTAAAAGAGTTTTATTTATTGGAATATCAAAAATGACTTTATGGAAGATGAAGCTTTAAGAACTTTTTTTTTAGTTTCGTTTAAGAGCGGCAAAATCATGCGGAAAAATTGTCTAAGTAATAATTTCTTTCAAGTTAATAAAAATTTAAAAAAAATTGTGGGTTTTTCGGCTTAGCGTTTGATTTTAGTGTTTATAAACGGGGTATAAAAAATTTTTAATTTTTCACAACACTATCTCCCGTTATTGATTGGCAAACCCTTGAGTACATTTCCGCAAGCGGTCTCTTGAAGTCATGGTAAATGGGCAATCTCCTTATTACCCTTTAAAATGGTTCCAATAAAACACTTAAAATTTTCCCATGATTTTTATTTCAAGTCATGACGGATTATGCCCAGAGCATTGGTCTTTAATTACATGCCACAAAAAAGTTAAAATCCTCAATTTCTGTCAATGAAAAATCGGTTATTAATTCTCAGTATTTGCTTTTTTGAAAAGACGCCGAGGCGGAATGCGCCACTTCTGAATCCGCCAAAATCTTACTGCTATAAAGAGAAGCTATAACCACGCGATTGATAAATCTATTTCAATTCCCGACTCAATTAAACATTGTAAGCGAAAAGTCCGAGATATTTATGAATATTTCTTCTCAGTGTTCCTGCAAGTCGTCATAAAGAGTTTCTACTGAAACTTACGTATATCGACCGAATTTTAGGTTTGAAATGAGCACTGTTTTGGCAACACAAAACCAACTTTGGAAGAAACTTTGCAATATTTTTTACGAAATCAATAAATATCGTGCTTCAAAAATATGATTCTGTCGATTTTTCGAGGGCATGAAAGCAGTAAGTGTCAAAATAACATATGATTCATAAAGAGTTCACCCGTCTAAAATCAGTAAGTATAGAATTGAACTCGTCATGCTATTGAGCTCATTTTTCAGCATGACGTTACCAGCCAAACAAAAAGGTCAATTCTCCAACTTTTATCGTCAAATTGTCTCAGAGTAGGAGGAGAAGGAAAATACATGTCGGTTTCGGCTGGAGTAGAACAGCTTAGCTGCCGATTAGAGAGATTTCAGGCTATATAATGGCCACCCAAAGCACCGATCGACGCTGTCTGTCATAACTATTTCCCAATAGCCAATGAGGTAAACTTAGGATGATTATTATCATAGATTACGAACGCACAACTTGATTTGATCATTGGCAGAAAGAAGGCGAACAACACAGATCATAACTTTAAAATTGAATACATTAAATTGGCGAACAAAACAGCAATGCTGTTGGATAAAGTTATAAGAACCCTTACGTAAAATGTGAATTCACTTATAAATGTCAAGTCAACAGCAATTCCCTAGAAGTTGACAATTTCAGATTAAAAAAATTTTGATATTGTGAAAATCTTCCATTTCTTGAATAAAATAGGTAGTCTCAGTTTTTTGCTGGCTTTACAATTCCGACTCATACTTGTGCCGCAACCAACAAATGTCTCTCCACTGCCGATCTTGATTTATTGCGATCTTGATGAATTCCTTGTCTACCTCGAAGTTATGCGTGACTTAATTTTTAACTTCCCATCAGGAAGTTCTTGTAATCGGTCCGATTTTTGAAATTCAAAATTTGAACATTTCTCCACGTTTGGCGGTCCCAGCAGTCGGATTCCATGATTTTTAGGAAGATGTCTGTGTGTGTGTACGTACGTACGTACGTACGTTTGTGCGGATTCTTTCGTACAGCCTTACTCGAAAACAAATCTTATCGAAGCCAAATTGATTTCATTCGAAGCGTGTGTGCATACAGATCACCTGAAAAGTTTTGGTTAAATTTCACAGGGTGGTTTAAATTTTATGACGAAAAAACTGTCAAAAAAAGTTCAAAATTAATTAAAATTTTTTTTTGTTCAATTTTATTGCCAAAAGTTTTATCAATACTATGTTTATTTAGCCAAATGACTAAACTAAGTAAGTTACTAACTAAAGAGACTACCAAAAAGAATAAAACAGTATTTAGTTGAGGCCATTTCATACATTGATGTGCCCCTTTCTCTATTTCCTGATCCGAATTTCCACGGAAGTTCTTTGAAAATTGTTTCAGAAATGTGAATCCTGTAAGTCTTTCCCATTTTTCAAGACTCAGAATGACGTCTGCAACACATGAAAACATCCTTAGAAAATTCTGAAGCCACCAGTTTTTTTTTCAAAACCTGCTCGGCTGTAGTTTGACACTTTTTTATAGTTATAATATATTAGCGAAAAGAAGCTCATGGCGCAAATTACATGAGGCAATTGAATTTAAAGCAAAAGCATCGAGGGAAACCTAAATGGCAAAGTTTAAACACATGAATAAAACTGCCTTACTCGTATATTGCAAGGAAGACCATAACATCCGATTTAGTTTGTTTTCCACTGTTGTGGTTTCTTATGATGAAGCCAATCCTCTCGGAATCGGCTTGGAAACAACCATAAAAATCGGCAAAGAAAACTGGATTTAATGTGATCCTCTTTAAGCCATATATTTACCAGACAGAAAAAGATCCTTTGCTGAGCAGTTCCCAGCTCGGAAGGAAGAGGCGGTCGAAATCTCGGGACTAAAATTATGTACTTTTGAACCCTTTCAAAAAGGACACGCCTTTTTATTCCAAGCAATGGTTAATAGAAAGGAAAGCAATCTAACAAATTTTATTGTTTAGAAATAATTCCGAAAATACATGAAGTTGAGATAAACGGCCTTTCTTAATGTTTATACCGAAACAATTAAAATTCTGCAAACAAAAAAAAAGCAAAGCCTGGACACAAATTTCCCTTTGCTCATTTCAAAACAACTCTTTAAAATTCTTATCCCTATAATAGCATAAGTAACAGTATAAATTTGTAAGTAATGTTTCAGCGATAACTCAGCACAAGTTTTAATAAAAAGATTTCTGATGAAGGGAAAGCTTGCAAAGAAATTGCAGAGTTCAACCGAATCAGACAAATTTGAATTCCCAAAAAAAAAACAGTTCCAGGCGACCGAGCCTTTGATCATGCTTGAAATTTAGCTTGTGTCATCATGCAATTGGTCCTCAAGCTTTTAAAATATGAATCCCTATAAACAGAATTCTCACAAAATGTAATCATTTTGAAACAAGGCTATATAATAGTTGATAATTCTGACTGTCTGATTTAAAACACTTAATTGAAGAAGTTGATAAACAACTGCAAAAGCGAATACAAATTCAACTTCCAATGTTAAAGTTGTTGAAATGAAATCGATTTTCGCAACTCTAAATGTGAGCTAAATCTTCCAAACTTTGGATAGGTCGATATCAAATCATCCATCCCAATTCGAGCTCCACCCTCGGAATTCAATTGAAACCAAATGCATCTGAGTTTCTCAAACCACTACAAAAATCTATCGGTTTTCTCCTAATTCTTCCAGTCGTTCTGTGCGACTTGCATTAAAAGAGTATTCATAACCTCTTGAGAGCGAGCAAATTATAAAAAAATATATCTTCACGTCGAGGTGGATACTATTACTGGCTAAGATTTTGGGTCGTTGGTCCTATATTTTTTTGTCTTAAACAGGAAGATATACTTTCTTTGAGTAGTGGAATGCAAGCCATGGACAGCCAGCCAGCTTCAACACGAAGCTCGACAAGTTAGAACTCGTACTTTCTTCAAAACGTTTTTGCAAGCCATAGTAATTTTTTACAGAGGTCACAAAAGTTTCAATCTCGTGCACAACATTTTCAAGCTATACCATGGTCTTTGGTAGAGCATGAGAAGCGCCCGATTGAGGATGTTTAGAGATTAAGAAACAGGAATAAGGTTCGAAAATTCTACCACCAGAGAAAACAATTATCTCAAGTTCACAGACCCCAAACCGAAACCTGCAAAAATCGAAATGGAAACATCGTAGAAGAATTGCAATCAATGCTGAGGACATGAAAGAACCAACAATGCTATCTACCCGACCTAGAAGGAGTTAAGACAGCAATATTTAAACTTAAGTCTAAGAAAGCCACTTGAGCGGACGGCTTAGCTGCAAAAGTCCCGTGTCAACACCAGAGGCACTATCTTTTAAAGGTTCAGTAATTCGCATACGGCGAAGATATTAATATAAAAGGAGAACGCATCTTGACGTAAACAGTGCGTTTATGAGGATTCAGACAGAAATGACAAAGATGGGTTTAGCGGAAGACGAGGGCACAAAGAAGCATATGTTGTCATCAAAAAAAGACACCCAAATCGTTACCATAGACAGCTATAAATTTGAAATAGTTAGGGACTTTATCTACCTATGCTCTCCTGTAAACATAGATAATAACACTAGCGCTGAGATCAAACGAAGAATACCTCTTGTTAATCGCTGTTTCTCTGGGGTAAGAAAACAATTGGGTAAAGTCCTCTCTCGTAGAACTAAAGTGTCGCTCTGTAAGACTCTCATCAGTCCCATCATGCTATATGGTGCAGAAGCGGATGAAGGCGCCTTAGGTTGTTTCGAGAGAAAAGTGTGATCTGCAATGACGGTGAGTGGAGGAGAAGATTCAACAACGAACTGTACGGTACGAGTTGTACAGCGAAATCGACTTAACCAAAAGGATAAAATTCTAATGCCACGCGGACTGGCGCTACAGTCCTCAAGTTATTAATTAATAAGCTAATGACGAAAAAAGTGCAATTGGCTATCAATATTAAACAAAAACGCAAAACATAATTTTAAATTATATTAAGTCATTTTTTTAATAATATTATTAAACTAAAAATGGAACTAATTTCTAGTAGAAATGTTACTTAATCAAAAAAAAAAAAGTATTTCCAAATTGTTCTCCTGATCACTCGAAATAATATACTATATTCTAATAATCTATTAATGATAAATACGCAAATCGTATTTTAAATGATTCAAAAAATCTAAAAGATAGATTTTTCTAAGGGGCAGTAATGAACATATATATGTATCTTTTTTTTATTGCAATGGATTTGTCTATTGAATGAATGATGTTATCATAACGATAATGGAATTTGATGGTGGTGGGAATCGAGATGGGCAGTTCATGGTATGGGCAGACCTACTCGCACCCAAACCAATTTTTCTTCATATATTCACCATGAGTCTGTCTATTACCGTCTGAATATCGCACGGTTTTTTCAGTTTTACACAGCAGTCTGCTGTTTATTGCACCAATTTTTCCACGATTTTTATTATTTCGGTAATAAGGCACCGACTTTTGTCAACTTTAACAAGTTTTTCAACACACTCGAGTTACTTGATGCATCGTCATGAGAAGAAGTCCAAAAGAGTCGTGGCTAAGGTGGCCATTTCCATTTTCATTTCTTGAGATGATTCGCTCACCAAACGCTTGTCCAGACAAATTGATTGTTTGACCCGCGGTACGGCCCATTAAGCCGCTACTTATTCAGTATTTTTGGTCAGATGGAGGACTATAAACACCAATAATTGGCCGTAGGTCTCTATAAGTTTGGTGCACAGAACGCAAAATTCGGAATAAAGAATTCCGTGACTTCTTATCATTGTTCGGTTGGTTTTAATGGCTTACCGCCTGGCGCTTGGATTCACAAAAAAGTTTACCGGGATTTTTCTATCTCTATTATTTATCTCTGTTGAAAAAATAGGAATTTAAAAAAAACTGTTATCATTCCTCTGAAGTCACTAACTGCTTCATGATTGGGTTCTACTTTCATATCGGACAAGTTGAACCGAGATGAATTTTTAATAGGACGAGCCTGTCAAGTGAATTTGACCGGTCCTAAAATAAATTTTCATCGGGAAATCGACATCAATCTATTAAAAGTGGATTCACTAATGTCTTAAACGAGTTATATGAATCCACTGCTGACTTTGAATTATGTTAAGTAAATTGAGTTGATTTCACAAAATGATTTCAATTCTTTGACTGTTAGAAATTTTATACACCTGTCATTTATTTTAAGAATGTTTTTAATTCAACCTTTTTTAACTTCAAAATTTGTTCATATCTCCTCGTTTCGAGGTCCAAGTAGACGGATTCCTTTGTTTTTAGAAAGACGTCGGTGTGTGTTTGTACGTATGTACGAACGTTTTTGCGGATTCTTTTGTACAGCCTAACTCGAGAACAAATCAAGCTATCGAATTGGTTTCATTCTAATATTTTGGTTAAATTTAACAGGGTGGTTTGAATTTTATAACAGAAAAACTGTCAAAAAAGGGAACAATTTCAGTTCTTCAATTAAAATCAATTTAGTTCTCCAATATAAAAAGTTCAAAATCGTTTATATTTATACCTGTGCCTAAAAGGCAAAACATCTTAAGTCGACTTAAGTTGTTTTAGCTGTTTTAAGTTAGTTGAATTTTATTCTCCTTTCTGTATTTTTTAAGCCAATCCAGGTGAAAAAAATTAGAAAAATGGGGAAGTTTTGACTGCTTATAAAAAAGCTTAAGTCATCAATGTTGTGCCTTACATAAGGTAAAACAGCTTATGTTTATTATTTCAGAAGTTAAAGCAGCTTATGTACCAATATGTTCTACTCTTTTGAAAAATATTGCGGAAATGTTGCAGTAAAAAATCTTATGACTGCATTAATTCTCTAACTGACCTTACAGTAAAAAAGCTTATGTGCACCTAAGATTCTTTACTGCGAAAAAAGTGACGAGTTTGTAGTTCTTATGTCGACTTAAGTTATCTTACAAAATTTTTTTTTAGAATATTGAAATAATTTTCAAAGTCATAAACAACTTGTGTTACTTTAGCGATTTTGCCGAATCGTAATTACTGGAAGAAAAGGCCTTAGGTAGACATAAAGTATTTTACCGTGTGCAAGCGCAGTTCATATTGGAGCATAAGGGTTAAAATAATTTTAATAAAAAGAGAAGAAAATTAGAAAGTGAAGTGATCTTGTTATTAAAAAATTGATAAGTGAAACGTAATTTAATATGAAACGCGCACATCAAATGTTGATGCTAGGTTTGCAATCACAAAAAAAAACATTATTGGCTGGTCATGCTGGAGTTCTGGGTTGTTGTCGTCAGATATTGATATGCAAAGATGAAGATCTCGTTTGACCTGCCGTGAAGCTACCTGAATGATATTTTTATGAACTTGAACTCGTTTCACTTCGCGTTTGCTGTTGTTGGCTTAGCGGGAACTATATTATTTCGCGCTTTTTAAACACCGATGTTCATTCATGAGCATCTCTGAACCTTCTTTGAGTGTGCTGCCAGCAATATAAGTCCACGTAAGGATGGTTTTCGATTTCTTGAGAAGCGGGTAATCCGTATTTGAGCTCTGATTATAGCTGAGTAGTGGACCGACTACATTCTCGAATATCCGGGCTCACAGAGTTTTTAAATCGAACCAAATTCTGTCGATAGCCACTTTATTTCGGCCTTTTGCTAATTCAATCAGCGCTTATACACTCTCGGAGACGTTGTGATGGTAGAAGTTGGGAGTTGTTAAAATAAATTTAAGCTGCTTTTAAATGGGAAAGTCGACAAACCAGTTCATGATTCGCATTATTGGCTTTAAGTAAAATATCGACAATTTCTGTCTGACAATTACTAAACGTAAATAATCTTACATCCGACATGATGTTCTAAGTACTGTTAATCTTTTTCAGGAAGTTCCCTGAAAGCAGCTTTGTTGTAGCGCTTGCCTACTCTGCCATAAGATTATTTAGGGAAATATTTCATCCCTTTGTTCCGAAACCCATTTCATTGACTGCACTCCGGTCAATAAATTGAAAGTTCCCAGAGATTAGAAGGAAGGTGCCCTTATTTTCGGAACAATATCGAACCACATGATCTATATGACTTTGTCAAGCAATAACAACAACATAAGCAAATTGATTCACACTAACTTGAGGAGCACACGAGGGTCCTTCAACAAAAGCAGGCGATAATTCGTATAATCACACACAACTGAACGCACGAAAAGTGTTTGCAAAATTAATTAACTTGCCAATAGGTTAGCCGTACTGCCGCACTCTAAACCAGGTAACAAAACCATCGTTCAGTATCAGGACCTCCATCGGCACAAGCCTCAGCTGCATTAGCAATTCTAAGCAAGAATAACGAATCCTTTCAATTAAATTGGCCAAAAACTTTTCCCCCTTTCGGATATTCTCCCGCACATACGTTGCCAAACAGTACTATATTCTTCAAACTATACTAAATACGTGTACATACAAAGGATTCTGTCCTCTTGTTCGTTCGTGTGTTGGATTTTAAACACTATATGGAAAGGAATTCCAGCTGGGTGTTTTGTTGCACAATACATATATATATATATAGTTGAAGGGCAGATGCAAAAAAGCAGGCATAACTCAGAGCGTACGTTAAACTCGAAAGAGCTCAAAGGAAAAGAGTGTAACACTTGGAAGAATGCGAAAAACGTACTTCTTGTCGGTTCCTTCCTTTGTCAGGACAATATGGTTTCTTTTATATTTTTAGTTTGTTTGTTTTATTTTGTGGACAGCAAAGTTGGGTGTATTCCAGCTGGACACTGGTATAGAGCCTCATAGCCGACCGCCTGATGTCCATGTTTGGCCTTCTGCATTCTCGAACTGCCAAAAACAAAAAACAGAGGAAAAATTAAAACTTTCACTTGGATCTTCGTCAGGCGAGTGGAGTTGGCTTCATAATGGTATAAATTGACTTCTTTTAAAAGGATTTCTTTTTTTTCCCCTTTATTTTATTCTTCTGACCATGAAGAAGGAAAACGCAAACTTCAACACATATACATATACAGATGGTGCACAAACTCATTCATATGCATGAAGTGTAATGGAGTTGTGGAGAACCATTTTGTTTGATGTTCATAAGAAAATTTTCCATTTAACCAAACGTGTTTACGCTTACCCAATTCTACTTTTCGTCTCGTCCTCGTACTCGTTCACATCCACCCCATCCACCTTCTTTTTCGGGTGGCAGTCATCAGCTTCGTCCTCAACATAGTACGATTGTCGTCAGTGTGTCCAGGATATGTATCTGTATATGGGTAAAACCAGAATAATTGTCAATTGTCATATACGACTGTGGGGGTATAGTTTTTTAGCACAGCTTTATGCGACTGCTGCTGCGTTGCATGCTTCTGTTGCTATTGCTGCTGATGATGTTGCCTTTGCGAATGAAACCCTTCGTAGCTGATATCTCCTAGGAGTCGACCTGAATTAGTATGCAAGAAGTTTTCATTTATAGCATTTATATGTTTGCATCGCCAACGGAGCTGCACTGGCAGCGGGAATTGCTCCTCAGAAGCAAAAAGACTTTACCTCGAATCTTCATCCCATCTTATGGACAGGCACACACTTGGCACTCGCACACAAAATTTTGTAGATAGATTCACCGAGTATGTGCAGAAAGAGAAAGAGAAAGAGAAAGAGAGAGAGAGAGAGAGAGAGAGAGAGTGTGCTTGCCTAATAACTTTGCAAATTGATATTTCATGTGAATTAAGCCAAGATGGGATTAAGTCCGTTTAGCTTTAGTTGATAAAGTTTTCAGAGAGAATGAGTGGATTTATCATCATTGGACAACCAGGCATCCAATCTTCCATTCAGTATCATCAGCTGCGCCCACACTTAAAGTTCCTTTTCATGCTATGTTGCAGATTATCCTCACATGTTTCTTAGAAAGAAATGCATTGGAGCTCTCCTCGAGCTGTTGTCATTATTTTACCACGCCCGTTTTTCATGAGGATCTCCAAGCTAACTTCGACTTTGAAGATGGTCTAGCAATCCTAAAGCTAATTTCAAACTTCCGGAATTAATTAAGTGTTCCGTTTTTGTTGTTTAATATGCTTAAAAGTGGCACCCTTCCATTGCAGTATCTACAAGGTTGGGGTGGGATTTATTCTTTTGATTTTCTATCTTTTAGCAAACACCTCAAGTAGCACGTAGACCGTTAGCAAGAGGGAGTTGATAAGTATTGCAATGCCAAAGTTTTCCCTTGTACAATCAAGTGTCCTTTGACATAAGCAGATCACTAAGAAAAGGAAACAAATTTTCCGGAAAATGATGAAATTTATGTCAAACTTTGAAATATAATAAACAATAACAAGTTTAGTTTATCACCCCCCCCCCCCCCCCCCCGACCTTGGCGTTGGCTTTCCACTGCTTTCATTTGGAAGTTAATTAATATTAAGACCGATTAACGAAATTTAAAATTTTTACATATCTCAACGTTTCGATGTTCCGAGGGTTGAAGACGCGGACTTAAATTGCTTGAAGAATGAATGTGTGTATGATTCTTTTGTCCCATAAACATTAGGAATAATTAAAGCTTTCGAATCCACTTAATTTTCATTCGAATCACAATTTCATTTTGAAGACCAGAAAAAAGGCCAATTTCGAGTCGGACTCGTACAACAAAGGTTCCGTACAAACTTGAAGGAAGGAAAATAGTTAAGTTCAACAACTCTTTCACAAACGAGTTTGTGAAATTGTGTGGAAAAACCTTCCGATTGAAGGGATTCAAAATAGACCTTTCGTACGCCGAGTGGAAACAATGATGGTCACTCACCACCCAACCCTCTAGAAACTCATCCAAACAAACGAAGTTTTTGAAAACACACTGCTTTGACTAACCTGGTTTCATATTAGTTTCTTGTGATGCTATAATGCTGTCATTCAAGTTGCTTGATGAAAAAATTGTACAAGCTTCTGCAGTAGGTTTCAGTCTCTGTGAAGTAAGCCAATTCTAACAAAAAGGTTCCCATTAAGTTTTTCTATAAAAAAAGCTAAACCTAAGTCAGGTGTCAGAAACTCAATTTTATATTTTCTCCGAACGAAATTCGATTTTTCTAACAAAGTCCTAAAGATTCAAAAATTGGAGCAGACTTTCTACTGTAAAGGCTCGCTTCGTCATCTTGGATCTATGCCAGTTTGCTGTGGATGAGCACTTAGGAAACATTTAACACAATGGGGATGGCTTTGATGTTGATAAGGTAAGGCCGTATGCCACAAAAGGTATCCAACAATCGGTCTATTGCTCGCAAAGTTCAATAATCCTGACTACATTAGTTTTTTGATGTTACTTGGCCACCGCGCTTGACTTTTTTCTTCTGTGGGCCGCTATTGAAGGTCGATACGAATATTCCAAAGATGATTAAGGCACTCAAGAATAAGTTTTGTAGAGTTGCTCATGAATTCAATCAGAAGACCAAGGCAACAGTAGGCTTTTAAAACAGAATCCCTTTATCGCCTTTTATATTAAATCTCACAACCAACGATTGTAGAGTTTTACTACTGGTAACTTTCCTTACCATCGAAACCAAAGAAACGACGTAAACAACCAATATAAAAGCCATTGTCAAAAGGGTATATGACATTTTCAATAACTGAGTTATTCTTCATTGAATTGCCAACCATATGCGAAGGACGCTCGGATCTGATATGAATTTTGTCGACACAAGTCAAAAGGTCGATTCTTTGAAAGTTTCATTCCAAAATATTCGACAAATACGTCTTTCAGTTGCATTTCAACAATACAAACAATGGATTTCCTCATTTCACATTCAAAAGGACATACCATTAGTCGAAATCTATCATTCATCCTATGCAGCTTAGGACATACCTTTAGTCAAGCACTTTCCCCTTGTTCATTGATTTGACTCGAACACACAAATAAATCCGATTAAAGCTGGAGAGCTCCTACAGACGTGATAGTGTCACTAAACTCCACCCTTGTATACTCGTAAGTCCATGATAATTGCCACAAAACACACAAGAATATCCATTCGTATGTACATGCATAGCTCGAATTTCAAAAGCCAATGGAACAATAACTTTACGAAGTATCGATAGCCCTGTTTCAGCCGATGTGGACTGTCTTAATATTTCACTGCTTATGACTGACTGTACAAAGCGCTGCACACTCAAGCTCTTGTTTCACAGAGGCTTATGGCAGGAACACGGTTCCTACAAAGACTGTGTTTCGTAATTTAAATCGAATTTTGCATGCAGTGAAGGGAAAGGACAAGACTTTACCAAAGAGATCGTTAAAACTTCTCGATACTTCTTGGGCGCCACCCTAAACCTGCCACGTTGTTACCCAGAGAAAAGGCATCATTCGACCAGAGTAGAACTTTATTTAGATTTCGAAATTGCATTGTGCCATCGGCAGGTCCCTTTAGTACTTAAATACGTTTAATTTGATTACATTTCGGTAGAAGAAAAGGATATGCAGGACTCATTATTGTGAAAGTATATTTGTGTTCATGTTCGGTTCCATCAATTCGAATGGACCCATATGCGCCCGAAACGAGACTATATTCCACATTTCTTGTCGAACATATTTCTTTTCTATTAAAAAACATAAATTTTGCCAAATTTTTTTTCCTTCGGTGAGGTCCTTTCCAACAGACCATACAGCCATTCTGCAATGAAATGCGATTCTTTGCGAGACCATTGCGGCAGCCAACGCAAGTGAAGTATTGTTTTTCTCAAATGGAATTCTCGTAAGATCCTTTTTGGTTGTTGTGGTCAAATAGATGGCAAACAAAGTGCAGGATATAAAGCTAGCGATTCTTCGCACTCTTTTTTCGGCCTGACCATCTGGTTTATGTGTGACTTTCTTCATGAGTATGAGTATTTGTATATATGTACTTAGGAGGTACTCTATGTGTAAAGTAAATTTCTCGACCACTAATAGGCGCGAGTTAACGACATACATTCATCTTGAAAATTAATGTTGCAATTTGTGAAACCATAAAAGCGAATGTGGCGACACTATTCACCTTGCAGCACAACAAAACAAATTGTGGTTTTCCTATGTCCTCTGACGGTGGCAACGGCCAGTGGATTCGGGTATCTGTTCTTTGCTTCTTCGTATCCGTTGTCCAGGGGCAATAAATTTACGCGATTGGTGGTTGTTGTTATTTTTTTACTTTATTTTTTCGTCGAAATGCTTGAAGATTTAATGCCCCCATAGACGAAGCGGATAAATATGAGTGTACTTGTACAAACAACAAAGGTGGTGAGCTTTTTAGTGTCCTGAAACAGGATACGAACGTAGCTGACACTGTTTAATCGCGAGCCAAAAGCAAATTTGTACGCTAATAGGCCGACCAATTTCAGTCAGTAGTTCCAACGATTGGAATGATGCCTCTACGAGCAAACGCTTCTGTTTTTATGCAGTTTCATTTTAGTCTATAAACAGCATAAATTTCTGATTGGTTTCAGACGGAAGCTAATCACGATACATACGCTTAAAGCTAAACTTATGTAAACAGCTTACCAACTCGTCCAGATGACATGATGAAAGCAACCTGCCACGGATACTCCTGAAAAAAAAATATAGTACACTCTTAACCCTACGAAGTACTCTCAAGCATTATGAGACAAATATTACTACGATCCAGGGACAACTCAGTATGGGTACGGGCACAATGAAGATGTAAGAAAAGGATATATTTTACAGCAGTCACAAAAACCGCGGAGAGTGAATGTTATCGATTGCAAGCCAATGTGATCGGCATTGATCAGCAATGTCAGTTTCATCGGTGCACATGACCCTACAACTCTTTGAAATAGTCAACGGAACCTGTCCAAAACACGTAATTAAAATAACTTAGTTTTAAATAGAATTTAAAAGCTTAAATTCATATAAGAAAAAGGATAAAAAATAACTTTTGAAAATATCATTCGTTGGGAACTTTTGGAACGAATGGCAAAAAGCTTCTAACCAACCAAATGAACTGTCGTACGTGTTTTGCTTTCGTAGCGGCATTTTTCTCCATCCGGAAGAACTTTTTACAATTTCGTTTTCTAAAAATTAATTATTAAAAAAAGTATGTCATGCGATTTTAATGTGTGTTTCAGTAATGATTGTCCCAGCATTTTAATAAATCAACTAAAATAGAGGGTTGTAAAATAAAGAAAAATGTAAGCAATGATAACGCATTTTTGGCACACAAGGATATTCAATGTTTGGATACATTTTTTCTTAGTTTTCTTATTTTTCTATTTTTCCAGCACCACTTTATACACATGTCTATATTTATTTATTTAAAAAAGAAAATACAATAATAATCAATATCTTTAGATGCGATAGCACACGTACTCAGACGCGACACCACTACATTTTGGCGTTCATCAACGAATTCCGAACGAATTTTCACTCGGTTTGAGATGAATTCGCATGAATTTGCAGAAAAAAAAAATACAGAATCGTTAATTTCCTCATGTCTGGAGTAAGTCTGCATCAAGTTATTTTATAATCTTGTGATCGTTTTAAGTCCTTATTTGTTTGGGAGGCGCGGAACCTTTTGTGTGCGAGGCATCTCTCACTTGGCTCCTTTTTTGTGTAGTGATTGTATTTCAGTTTCATGAACTTTCGCCTGAAAAACAGTAGTCTGAAGAAATTCGACTCCATCAACAATCCCTTCAAAAGTTCCTGGACAAAACTACGAACGTCAGTTTGTGGTCGCAATAAAAAATGCAGGTTTAATAAGGAACATTTAAAAACTGCAATAAAGCTTCTTTTTGGGAAAGTATTTTTAAATACAAATTTGTATACTTAACCCATAAAGAGAAATAAAAAAAAACCTTTAAAATCGTACCTATGGAATTTAAGGCCAAATTTTGAAAAGAATTCATCTTTGATGGAGTATTCGAAAACCACAGCCTCCAAGAAACGAGAACACATAACTGTTTCGGACCAACAGAGGACAGATAGTAATATTGTGGCATAAGGTCCCTTCAAAAAGATCCACACAACTTGGTTAAACATTCTATCATAGATGCATTTCAAGCATTCGTATGTGGTCATGTCAACATTAACAACTTTTGAATAAAAAAAAATACAAAAGGCTACCAACCTTTCAAGACATAAAACATATGTTTTGTGACAAGTAAGAATTTGCAAAGAAAAATATAGGCTTCAAGAGAGGAAGAAGAGATTTAGACGGAAAAAGAAAAAAATATCAAGATATTAAAGAGTCTTGGAATACACACATGGATTTTGTTAAAATGCCAAAAGGTGAACACAGGCACCCAAGGAGGGAGATTTTATCCCCGATCGCTGACGATATTGACACTATCACTTGCACTCTATATGAACCTCTAACGGGGAAATTGAAGAAGAGGTCAGAAGAGTTTGCCACCAAATAACACCACTTGGGGAGATGCGACGCATGCTCAGATAAGGCAATCTATGCCGTTTCGGTTTGTCTAAACAAAAAGGGTCAAAGCTTCTAACTCGAGGGACGAAAATTATGCTCTTCAGAACACTCATGCTGCCACTTATTTCAAATGGAACCAAATTTTAGAAATGGAGCAAGACATCAGTGCATATTTCAGTGGGGTTCATAATGTGGGCAAAAAACTTTTTCTCTTATTTACGGTCCTGTCCGCTAGCGAGACAGAATCTAGTTGGGAAATCAAATATCCGTCCACTAGGATGGCTGAAAGTGTGTCTTTGAAAACCAGTCACTTGGATCACAGAAAAACGGGAAGGCTGAACCTCCGATTCAAAAACCTTTTGCAGATGTGCCTTCATGTGTTTTAATGTCTTCGAGTAAGCACTAAAATATACTCAAGGCGAGGTATGCCGATTGTAAGAAACATGTTCGCTTCCGTTTACCGAGCCCTTTGTTTCTCGAAAACATTCCCATTTCAAAAATCAATGGACAATTGCTACTTTATAATGCTTTTTCCAATCATATCATAATGCTTACAGCAATCATGCGCTTTCAAAGATGTTAAACAGTTCTATGGTAGACTTATGAAATAAGCTGGAAAACCATTATTTTATTATTATATAGTATTATATTACTTTTATTATGTTATATCAAGATTTTTCTATGTTTCGGGCAGTAAAAATGAGGATGTGAACTAATTAAATGGTAAGATTGAAAACGATTTAAGCTCGTTTAACAAAAACGAAAGGAACTCCAGAATATCCCTGATAACGTTAAAGCAAACATTTGCTGGATCCGCGAACTGATTATCTTCTTGATGCGCTTACAGAGAAATCATCATCCTTAAGGGCGGTCGGAAACAAAGCAAGCAGTTTACGATTTTTGTGGAAGGTTCGATGAGTAAACTGACGAATTTCGAATTCTTAAGGGCTTTAATATTGATCCAACTGCTGGATTAGGGTGCCAATTTTGTAATATGTAAAGTTAAAAAATATCAATCCTTGTTGCTTAAAGATTTTAGCTTATAGCGTGCTTAATCGAAAATGTTAAAAATAATTAAGAGAAGCACAAAAATTATATTATTTATGAATGATTTTTTTATTACGATTACGATAAAAATTGATGTCATTGATTAATATGATGAAATCCCAAGTTGTAAATCGTTAATATCGTTAAAAGCAAATTCGTATATAAAGCTTTTTAATAATTTAACAAGTAAAATTTAATGCCTCATCGGTGTAATAAAGATGCATTGATATAAAGCAGAATATTCTGTTGAAAATTACAATTTTAAAATCGAGAACGTGAGAAGAACCTCACGTATTTTAAAAATACAAAAGGTGGTTCAGCATTTTAACAGATCTAAGAACATAATCAATAATAATCACAGATTCACAAATACCTCTACAGTTGAAAAGTCATCATAATCGATCATCAACACAGTGTTTATATATTAAAATGTTTTTTATTTTCCTACAAAATTCTGTAAAAAATCAATACTCTCAGTCCACTTCTTTTTGATTGAGCTTTTTCCTTAAATCGTTATTACCTCAGCTGACTTTAAGCTATCGAAAGAGTTTTAGATCACTGTGGGCTAGATACCAGCCATCGCAAGTTCGGCTTTATATACATATGCTTTGCCATAGTCAAACGGTATTCCAGCTCGTTTCCCGCCGCCTTCCCTTGATAGCTCTTCGCAATCTTTGTAGTTGAAGCCTTAATTTCGCACGTTTTCTTCCACTACGAATCCCTTGGCACCGCAAAATACGAGCGCCATTATCCAGACTGCTCTGACCTTTCGCATACACGGAATGATGTTGCACATGGTTCAGCTTCTTTTTTAAATGCACGACATTTCATTGTAGGGGAGTGGGAGCAGTCTTGTTTGATAGGCATTGTTCTAAAGTCTTGTTCTCTTCTAGGTCAGCAGCGATCATGGTTTGAAACAGCGTGCGTGTGATGTGATCGCAACACAGCACCTATTCTGAAAACGCTTCAATGAAGCTCCATTGGGCACTGACAGTCTCTGAGAATCGCATTCTAAGCTTTTAAATTTATCTTAATACACATATTAACGCATTAATCTATAACGGCTGGGTGGCGCAGTTGGTAGAGCGCCTGCCTTTGATTGATGAGTTCTAAGTTCAACTCCCTGTCCAGGCACCATACATCTGGGTTTATTAAACCTCTACTACAATCTTTGGCTTCTTGAGAGCGTCCTTCCTTCCCGGACCGCCTCATATCAATAAAGAGCGATTTAGAGTTATAACCTGCTCCCCTGATTTCCCACATGCAGTCTTTTTGTTCTGTTGTAGTTTTCGAAATTCCGCAATCATGTTAACCGCTCAAGGAACTTTCAAGACCTTAAAGCTAACATACGGGAAGAAATTGTCTTCATACTCACTGCCATGCTGTAAAGTGTCATGTCAATTGAAATAAAATGGTTGTAATTCAGTGCTTGGACAGTGGATTGATTTTCAG
The DNA here is from genome assembly GCA_963555765.1 of Orthonevra nobilis. Taxonomy (NCBI): domain Eukaryota; kingdom Metazoa; phylum Arthropoda; class Insecta; order Diptera; family Syrphidae; genus Orthonevra; species Orthonevra nobilis. The sequence continues at coordinate 23,096,781 of OY743225.1, read as the reverse complement.
AAAATTATAAAAAAGTGCGTCTTGAAATAAGAAAGTTATGTTTGCGCCTGTAAATAAGACTGCTTTAAATTTTTCGTAAATGATTTAGAAACACTAGAAATATCTGATTATCATCACATTCGGATCACCATGATAAATATTATCATACTTAAATTTGTAAATTTGTAAATTCGTCCATATAACCTTTTCCATATATTGGGGCATACATATATTTCGTATCTCTTTATCCTTAAGGTTGATTTTCTGGAAACTCTATCTTAAAAATTAATCATTGATAAATTAGTGAAATGACAGTGTGCCTTTAATGACAGTGCACTTTAAATGACAGGCAGCGTTGATTAACGACTTCGATTGATGCATATCACTTCACTTCCTCTACAGTGAGCTGCTCGTTTTATCCCTAACAACAATGTAATTTCCCTCTATCCTTCACTTCCTGTTCCTCATGCTCTTGCATGCATGAATTGCCACATCACATGAGAAATGGAGCAAACTACGGATGTGAGAATTATAATTTATCCCGATGTAACATCCTGTGGAGTGTATTAAACTTTCAACTTATCGATGTCTTCAAAATGAATTTACTTTTATCGAATGAACAGTTCTTGAATTTTTTAATACGGATAGCTTCGAAAAAATCTCGTCAAAGAAATGTGTTTTGAAAACAAATATGGACATTTGAAAATAAATCCAATTTCCAGCATTCTAAATTCAAAACCGACAAATTCGTTAACTAGGCATTTATATTCCAAATTCCAATGACATTAACAATTCTGAGAATTTTGTCAGAGAAATGATTTTCAACAAAAATGTGGACAATTGAGAATCAAGTTAATATTGATAAAATTTTATAGACTAAATCGCGAGATGCTAAACTCTTTTTTTTCAAATTTTTGAAATAGAAAACTGAGCTATTTAAATTACTTAAAACTGATTAATTCGTAATCTGACCTATTGACATTACTTAATACCTAAAGCTTAATAATAATTCTGAAAATTTCGTCAGAGAAATGATTTTTCAAAATATATAGGCTATTATTGATAAATTTTGATGGACTATAGCACAGGATTATAAATTCCATTTTTCCAGGAATTTTTTTTAATTCGTAGGCTGAGCTATTTAAAACGCTTAGTACCGAAAGCTAATTCTAAAAATTTTATCAGACATATGATATTCGGTAAAAATATGGAACTTTGAAAATCAAGCTTATTTTTTAATTTAGTGGACTATAGTCCAGGATTCTATAGCCACTTTTTTCAAAAAGAAAATTGAACTGCTAAACTAGCTATTTGAATTAATCATTACTGAAAGCTTAGTCATTATTCTAAAAATTTTGTCAGAGAAATGATTTTTCAAAAAACAATAGGGACAATTGAGAATCAAGCGAATATTGATAAAATTTGATGGACTATAGCCCAGGATTCTAAATTAATTTTTTTTTCAGGAAATTTTTTAAATCGAAAACTGAGCTATTTAAATTACTTAAAACCGGTTAATTCGTAATCTGAGCTATTTGCATTACTAAATACAAATAGCTGAGTAAAAAGTCTGAAAATTTCATCAGAGAAATGATTTTTGACAAAAATATGGACATTTGAAAAACAAGCTTATTCTGATAAAATTGGAAGGAATGTAGCCTTTTTCCTAGTTTTTCAAAAAAATTTCGAACTTGTAAAAGAAGCTTTTTGAATTAATAAATACCGACAGCTGAGTAACAATCCTTTAAATATTGTTAAAGACATGATTTTTGAAGAAAAATGGACACTTTAAAATCAAGGTACCAAGTTCATAACACTTTTACTGTAATAGTCGGCCAGCCATATTCGTCTGTCTCATATCGGCTAATTAATTATGAGCAGAGTGCTGATGCAATCTTTAAAAGAAGATGAAAAAATTACATTGAATTAAATGATTGCAAGGTGAAAGCAAATTCACAAAACTTATTCGGAGCAATTGAAAGCAAATACATCTGAGTTTTGGCCTACTTTTGAATTTTGTCAAACCTTATCCTTTTGCTCGGTCCGCGGAAAATTTATTGGTAGGGTGATCGTTATCCAATGAGAGCGAGGAAATTAAAAAAATAATATAAGGTGCCCAACAACGTCCCCCTTGTTTATTTGCTTGGTGAAAATGAAATTTATTTGTGAAAAATATGGCAACAAATGAATCATTCAAAGTATTGCCCTTCGCTAGCTACAATTTATTGCCATATTTCTAGCAAAGTTCGAATATCTTATCGAAAGTTTTTATCTTTTGAGGCTATTCACGAATCAAGTAATTTTTTGAACGGATCGTTGTCCGTAATAAGCGACTCTGGCCTGAACCCACCAAAAACAGAGCAAAATTTTTGAAGAGTGAATATTCAGCCGAGCCGAAGATGTAGAAGCATGACCTGGCAGTTCCCATGACTTTCGATTCTTTGAGTTGCTGTTATGAATCCATTTTTCACCAACCGGAATGATGCGATGAAGAACACTTTTCCTCATCGTTCCTTGGCTTCAAATCGTAACGAACAAAAGTTCCTCGTTTTTAATCATTCCGAAGATATGCATTCTCTTGGAAATATCTTGGTGGCTCATGCTAATTCAAACTCTGCGAAGGACTCGTTCCTTCCCGCACACGAGATTGGAATGCTTGCCCTTATACAGCTGGAAACTTAGCACCAATCGAGACTGTGGATTCTGAAGCAAACTGTAATGAGACTAGATCAACCTTTTGCGGCAAACTTGCAGTTATTAAGTATATAGTATTTGTAAACCAATGTTAGGATTGAAGATGAAAACAATGGTTATCTGACTTCCCTCTAGACTGACATTGTAGCCCATTTGATTTCAATTTTCAAAGATATAAAAATCTAGCTTTTTAATGTAGTTCGAACGAAACTCTGTCCTTGTTTTGAAAACTATCTTCATTTGGTTGGATTATTCTTTCCTAACAGCCGTGTTATCCAGTCGTGTCAACTTACTAACTCGAATGAAAGACATTAGATAACATGGATGTTAGAACTTGCTTTGTGTGGTATCTCCTTCTTACTTTAACCTTTCGTAAATATTTATGAAAAATCTTCATGCTAAATGATTTTTATGAAAAATAAAAATAAAAACAAAAATATCGAAAACTTTCCAATCTCGTGAAAGTCTACCACATCTAGCCTTCCATTCATAAAATTTCAATTGCGAATGCAATGCATGTGACCTCGTTCGAAACAAGGTATCATTCATTCCTCCGCAAAAAATAGTTATATCTTCAGTCAAAGTCCCGCACTTGTTCTCTCAATATCCTTTCATTTAATGTGCAATCCATGACGAACGAGTTAAAAGCCAAATGCTAACGAACATAATTTCTCCGCCTTCCCTAGAATGGGGTCAAAAAGTTGAAAAGTTGAATGACAATCATTGGTTTTGGGATACTGTGCTTCGCATCTAGCTTCCGTCCTCCACCGTTACGCTATGCTTCCTGGCCTCAACACCAGCGACCATTATTACCGCCAGCTTCCTAGATTTTCTTTACCGACTGGTAACACAGAAATTCCTGCATATTGAATTTAAATATTTCTCTTGTCCCCACAATCATGCTACGGCATGTTTAATGCCTTGGACCACCCATCTAGGTGGGACATATTGGCGGGTGGTTGCAATGTAAAAATTTTCAAACTGGAGAATGGATAAAGCTTTTGTTTGAAAAAGGATTATGGCCCTGGCCACTTTATAGAATCCCATGGATTTGTCCTTGGTAAACATTCCATTCGCATACCGACGATGGCCCTTTGGGAAGGCAGCTCTCATCCTCATTCTCACTGAATGGCGTTGTAAAGGAGTCGAAGAATGCGAAATTTCTGATACTTTCTTTGGTGCATAAAAAAAAGTTACAGCTTAATTGGGGGAACCTTGCTCGTATTCCTTCCTCTAACCCAGGTCGGTCGTTTGAGGTTGACGTCTTTGCCTAACCTTAAGCAAACAATTGCAACAGCGACTGCAGGGAAAGTACATTTTATTCATTCTCACAGATTTCAAAGGTGGTGGAAAAAAAAAGAATTCCGATTATGACTTAAGTAAGTGCAACTTTGAGTTGGCTCACACCACAAGCTTGAGCTTGAGTGAATTCAAATAGTTCTTTTTAGAATAAGGTTAGTCGAATTTGTATCTGGTAGTAAGTGCTATTGTAGAAAAAATGAGTGGCGGGGAAATGAGAGGTGAGGAGGGATTCATTAAGCTAATAAAACAATGAGTTGAAAATGAAAAGGTAGTCAACAAATTGTGTATCAAAATTATGAATATGGTGCACAAAATTGTTGTTTGATGTGTTGTCTTCGTTCTTAGACGAACATCCAAACTGTTAGGTCGATTTTCTCACTTATTATATTTTATTATTAATAAATGAATTTTTGTCCGAGAGGACAGTGGGATACTTAATAGTAACTATTGCCTACATTCCTATTATTTTTGTAATTGATGTTACTCAATTTGAGTATCTTTAAGAAGGGCAATCATGCCAGCTTATCGCATGGAATTCCAAAATTTCAACAAATAAATGAAATTTGGAAAACCTTAATCAAAAAGCTTATGAATTTTTCTGTTAAAAAAGAGGAGAGCAAAAGAAATTGGCAAAAGATTACCCCAAGAATAAGAACTATGAAGAACTTATAAAAAAGATAAAAGACCATTTACACAAATATTATTACTTAGCCCCTTGTAAAGCTTCGACTGCTGATGCTCACCAAAGAAAGCAATTTATTATCAGTCTGCAAAATGCACATCCCAGTTAAAAGAACCAAGCAACACCTTTACAGATGGAGTTACAGCTACATTTGCAATCGAAATTTACATGCTACTTCGCTGAGTAATTACCAAAACCGAATTGCAAACACAAATTTCACAACAAAACATGAAAATTAGAGAGTTATTTATAAGTTTATATATTGAAGAAATATGTAAGCTTAAATGGTTTTCCAGGCCAAAAGAAGACAGCCCCAAATGACATACCATCCGCTTAAGGACTTCTATCTTTCAAGAAATTACGCTTCGAGCTCCAAATTGACTCTGAAAAGGTATCACGCAACTTTCCCCATAGCTCCTAGTTCGCTTTAAAGCCAAAACGATAGCCTATTCCATTGATAATTCGAACAATGCATTTGTTGAAAACTTAAGTCACTCGGAGCCAAGAACTTTAAATCAAATAATTCAATAACTCACAATCTCGCAAGACCAGTATAACTCACAAAATTATTGCATAAAGTCACGTACCGCATGCATCCGCATTTAGTTCATCTCCGTATATTTCAATTAGTAGTTACCGAATAAGAGAGACCTTATAAAGCACTATAATTTCGTAAAATCACTTTTCGTAGAAAACCCATAAACAAAGTACCTCATCCCTGACTGAAGCAGGGGACTCAGCAGCAAGAGCAACCGTTTGTCCTGCATGCTGCTTAAGTTGTAGATGCATGTCCTACGTATCTATAACGAAAATCATTTGTCCGCAATTGCAATATCTCAAAGATAATTCCTGAAAACGTGTCGTCTACTCTCAAAACTAGATCTCAAATAAATCTATTGTTTACCTATACAAAACGAAGCACATATACTCGTACTAGCACGCACACGTACCCGAACACCCAGTAGAGTTTATGTATGAAGCCTTGAGAGAAAATTAAGCAATAAAATACACCGGATTCCAAGTAGACACGAGAGAAATCTCCTCCTTGAACTAGTCCCGAACTCCCAGTTCCAGTCCTTCTGACTGGCTAAACTCTTTGCTGTGCTGCAGACAATGCGAGCAAACTCAACCCATTCGAGACGTCCGCCCGTTCAAGGGTGGGGCACTCAAAGAAAATTCTGTGCCGCAATGGCAAATGTGTTTGCCCATACAACTGTGCGGTGTCCTGAGGTAGGATCGGTTTCTTAAACAACATCTTTAAATCCCATCTGAAAATTTATCTGTCATATGGGCCAATTGCAACCGACTGAATTGGCTGCTATGAAACGTTAAGGCAAGTTATCGAAAACGTTCAATTTCTTCTTAATGCCGCTTCCGATGATCGCATGCATGGCGATGATGGCAGGAATTGGCCATCAGATGCACATGGTGACCAATATGTGTCAGTGGCTGGAGATAATTTCAGGCGAATCGAAGCACAAATAAAAGAGAGAAAATGAAATTAAATAAAATGAACAAAAACGCAAACCCAACAAAAAAAAAACACTCTCCATGGCTTGGTCATCTAGGCTAGTGGCATGGGGAGCAGCAAGTAGTATGCAAAGGACTTCGTTTGGTCCCTTTTAATCAGGACGAGCGAAGCATATGATGCCGCCTAAGCTGTTACAACAGGAAGGAACGGGAGGATATCTGCTTGAATTAATTAATGACTTACTTCGCATTGCCTTATTCCCTTTTCCATTTACTGATGCCGATAATGGGTGGAACTGCAAAGAAATCGACAAATTCTCTCAGAGGTAGAAAATCACCGACAGTCTGTCTTGAAAATCAACATTTATTTTTGTCAAATTGAAATAAAAGCTTTAAGCTTCTTTTTAAATTTTGTGTGGGTTACAATGTCGGCAGTGCATGCGCGTAGTAAATCATTCGTTCATCCGACGGACAATTAAGTACTTGTATTATTAAAAAAGACTGGAATTCTTGTTCAAAGATCTTTATAATCTTCCAAAATACAAAATTTGCACCTGTTAGCAAAACAACGTATGTCGGAAAAAATACTGTGAAGTGAGCGAATATAAATAATTCAATACCAAAATTTCAATCGCTTTTCGGACTCCCGCCGTGCATCAAAGTTTCAAAGTACAACAAAATCTTTCAATTCTTTTTTTAAGCTTTCAGTACAAAATACTTTATGAGAGAAGTCATGGTACTAGAGAGAAGTTATGACTATGAAAAAGCACATTTCTATCAAAATTGCTTTGAATCGCATAGAAACTTGGTGCGTAATTCCTGGCCGAGAGATCATTTGCCCTTATGTTAACAACAAGCATGAGTCGATCCCTGCTGTCTTATATTGCAGAATGATCAACTAGTTTTGGCATACAAGTTTTTGGTACAAATTTTTGGTACAAGTTTTTGCTACAAGTTTTTTGTTTTGGTTTGTTAGATTTGGTTAAAAAAAGGCTACACCACACACATCTAAATTTTCAATGGAGTAGATGTAGTCATCGCCTAGATACCAAAAATTATCCAAAAGTAATGATGATGAATATCTACCAAGGTAATTTTACTTAAAAAAATGTCATTCATTTAGTCCATCTTTTTTCCAAACCCAGAATACGCCTAGTTAAAATTTGTTGTCTTGACTCTACCAAAACACCTCAGTAGCAACTATCAGTTCCATATCAATTTCAAATTTCTAGCTTAGAAAGTGGTTTTTGAGCCCAAGGAAGGTGTGGCACCTAGGGCGCGAGTCGAAGCAGTTCAAACACTGTTTTTGAATTGCAAGCCTTCGCAACTGCATCCTTGTGAATCAGTGCGTTGTCTTGATATTTTTTCCATAATACTCACCATAATAATTGTTTAAGTGTTCCAAAAAACTGATGCCATTACCTTCCCTTGAATTTCTAGATAATCGATTTCTGTTTGGATTTTGGGTGTTGGATCTAGGTCTCTTGCATGGTCATGATATTTGCGACTTAAAAAAACGCTCTTTTATATTCTTCAAGGGTTGTTACTTCTATTATGGAAAGGATTGAACTTTCCGATTTATAAAAGATTATCACTTCGATCGAAAATGACTGGCATGGCAGTTGTCCATATTGTCAACCCAAGTTTTTGTTGAGCGTTCTGGATTGATCAATATTGCTCAAGAGAGGCTGAATCGTTTTTGGAGTCGTTGTCTTAGAAGAGAAATGGCTAAAAATTGCTGCCACTCTGTAAATCACTCCGAATAGTTACACATTCAGAATGAATTGGCTTCTCTGTGCTTAAGTGTCAATTTTTTGAGCCCATTATACGACCACTTACGTAAGCAACGAGACGAGCACACCCCTCATCAGAAACTATATTTTTTGAGGTCTTAGTGCTTCGTTTCCTGATGTCTAAGGTTTTAATATAACGATCAGGCTTCAGATGATTTTAGCTGGTGTACCTCAAGGGTCCATATTAGAGCCTCTATCATTTATGACAGAAAGCCACCAAAAAGTAAAAACTGGAGATTTCTTGACCAACCACAAAAATTGGATGTGGAATCGCGTGCTATATGGGGGCGTCATATTTTCGTACGGGATGGGCTTGTAAAAAAAAATTATTTAGCCTGCTTTTCGAAGAGTTCAAATGAAAGCGGGCCAGTATGAATGAAAATTGATAATGATTAAACAGCACTCATACCTATTTGCACGTGCGCAGAATGATACTGGATGTCAGCCGTAACTGTCCTGAAAGTACAAGGACCTTTGAAAAGACAATGATTGATTGAGGATAAAAGAAAGAAAAATCTGATTTAAATGCAAATAAATTATCGAATCGACCAAACGATAGAAAACCGACCGAAAAATCGAGGTAACGTCAACTAAGCATATAGTATTTGCTGTCAAAACAAATCATATGAGCCCAAACACGAGGTTATGTTCGACACCCGGTCATTCTATCAGCTCTGGGTAAGCATTTTTGAAATCGCAAAAAAAAAAATTATAATTGTTGTGAATTCCAATTTCATGACCTCAACTTCGCACCTTATTTTAAATGTCATATGGATTTTACAAGTATTCAGAATTAATTTTTCAACAGCATCAAACTAATCTGGTGATTTTGCTACGAGACTGTTCTTCAGAGTAGAGCATAGAAAAGGCGATTTTTTATTTCCATTTTACTTACTGACGTAATTGAATATATAAATATCGACAGTCCTCGATGATTCTCAAACAGAATAAAACATTAAATCCCCATGGCACGCCTAGTCACCGATTTTGTATTATCTTCCTGCTCTCAGCGGACATAACAGCAGGATAAAATTTGTTCTTAGTCCTTGCCTTACCGGTCTTATGATTTACAAAAGAAAACTAGACAAAAAAATATAGTATTTTTTTTTCATTTTGTATTTCTCTTTATATCGAATGAATTTGCAGGTGAAAATTGTAGACGTCACTATAGACCAAAGGGAGGAGATTGTGCTGCAAAACAAATGGCCGGAAGTTCCAAGGTGAGCCTTTCCTAGAACATTTTGTTGTATTTTTTCCATTGAATTTCTGGTAAAATCAAAATGGTGCCATATTTCTCACAATATTCAGTGCAGATGAATTGATTTGATTTTTTTTTCAATTTTCGATTTATTTCTTTTATTTATGACTTTTGTGTAAGAGTCGCCGAGGGAAAGTGGATTGTAGTGACCGAGAGTTTGTGGACTCCACTTTACTACTGTGTACGTAAGTTGGATTCATTACACAAATGGCGACGGTTGGTCTACGGTCTATTGACGATTCTGGATAGTCCAGAGGACTAATTGTTGATCTCCATTTTTGTTGGGAATGGTTCTTGGATTTTATGGCTCCTCCTGATTCGTTTATTCGGGACACATTCATTTTATCTGCACTCAATAAAAAAGAGGTTTCCTGTTTTTTTACTAAACCTTGTATAAAGAGATAAGATCGATGTCATCAAAGGTTGCTATAGAAATGATCCTAGATTTTTTGAACTCTTTCAAAAGGGGACTTGTAACCATTAAAGGTAAGGTAACTAAATTCTAATTAATTAACGATTGCATTAAGATCGGGACTTCTTGCCGGCCATTCCACATAGAAAACCCCTCTTTAACTATTTTTGCGGAGTGAACGGCAGCATTATCTTGCCGGAACACAAAGTTATCACCACATAACTCTTCAGCTTTTTCCATCATTACGTCCTCTAGAAGCTAAATGTATTTCTGCGAGTTCATTTTGGTTGGAACAAAGCCAATCTGCGTCCTTCCAGCAGCACAAAAACCAGCCCAAATCATGACACTACCGTCCCCAAAAGTGCGGCTAAACTTTACTTCTTCCTTCATTCTTTGATCATGCCAATACATTGAAAAACCATCGGGTCCATCCAGGTTGAATTTCTTTTCATCACCAAACAAAACATTTTCCATTCTTCAGTCCATTTGCTAAATCCAATCCTGCCCATTTGTGTCGTTTAGAAAGTTGAGGCTTTTTCACAGGTTTCTTATAGACAACATTCTTATCGGACCTGAGTATTTGTTGGACCCGGAGTTTTCCAATTGAAGGATCATATTTTCCCACAATTTGTGAAGCGAATATCTGTTTGTTGCTGGATCCAAGTCCAATCAACAAATGTTACACGAAACACTTGATTGTTTTAATACGAACTTCGCGCACAATCTGCCCTATTTGAGAAGCCACTACGAAATAAATCGTTACAACGCCCTGCATTTGGAATTAACTATCCAAATAACATAAGGGATGTTTCAGACAAGGGATGATGGTTCATTTAAAACAACAACTGGAAATATTTTCGACGAAAGATAACGGAATAAGGTGTGATGCTTAATGCATCGGAATTATACAGATGTTTTTATAAGAATTTCGCTCAGTGTAAATTTCAATATAGTACTTTTAATGGTGAGGATCATCGCAGTTCAGAAAAGAAAGATGATGAATCTATTTTGTTAATTATTATGAGTAATGAAACTCTAATACAAGATAATGATAAACAAGTGATAAATTTAACGCGAAACTATTTAATCAATTTTAATAATTGTACATAAGAAATCAAGCAAAATGAATGTTGTAATAGGAAAATAACTTTAACTGATAAGTAATGTAATGTAATGACATAATAATAAGGTATATGGAAAATTGAAAACAAATTAAGGGTCGTCAACATTATAAAAATTTAATGTACGGCAATAACATAAGCCCTATATTGACAATAATCTTAATGGCTGTAAATATGTTCTTCAATGACTAGAAACTAGAAAAAAATAAAAGTAGAAGATTCAATTCAAAGCGATGAGGAGTTGCATACCTCAGCAACGCGCATCAGCAACCAACAGGAAATGCTGACCCAAAGCTTGCCAATGACCTGCTAAGTTCAAACAAAATAAGTTCAAACAAAATAAAAGTCAAATCTGCTTGTTTTTGATTTGAATGACACGATCGTCGGTCATTCGCATGAACTGGCTTCCGATTATGTTTTTGCTGCATCAGCATTTGATAAATCGCAAGTTAGCAAGTAAGAAATCGAGGGGCATAGTTCAAAAGATTGTGCGGACTTGCCTAGGTTCGTGTGGTATTAAGTTCCCACTGAATAGCTCGCAACTGACTCGCCCAATCTCATCCATCTTTCCAACTGGACATGCATCTAAGAGATACTAGAACAATACTTTCCACTTGGCCATTCAGCCATTCGTTGACAACTCTGCTAGGCAAGCTGAAATAATCAGTTGTTCACCTCTTTGCTGTGGCACGCTGGATCATATATTTGGTGGAGTTATCTACCAAAATCAAAGCGAAGACATGCCTTGTGCCCTTACTCCAGATGATGGATGTGCACAGTGTCGAATGGGAGCAGAACGCGTTCGATGGGGTGAAGTTCCGTTTCCGAATTCCCGCCCCTCTAACTTGCGTTGCCACATTCTACATATTATTTTATGTACTTCCTCTTAAGGCCCCCAATCTTAGGAAACCAAAATATCCTCTTCATCTTTTCACACGTTTTTCATCAGCGTGATGTCCTACATCATCGCGGCAGAGCTTCAAAATGCGTCATCAGATACCTTTGAGAACTTCCCACTCGTATTCACCCTCGCCCTTTGGAAACAGACCACACAACTCTTCTTGAAACTTCGAAATGACGGCTCGTAGCTTATGGCCCTGCTTACTAGCAACTAGGCATCACAACAGCATTCGATGATTGCAAATACTTATGCTTATGCTTACACTTGAAATAATAAGCCACGCTTATCATAACAGCTTATTGTTAGTAAATGAAAATCCATTCCTAGACAATGGAAGTCAAACTATTCATACTGAGACAACTCAATGATTTATAAAATGTTGAATAAACAAATAATGCCATCCGTTAAATTATTTGCCTATCATCCGTCAAGTTCATTCCCATGCATCAGCATATTTTCCCACGATCGCTTTTCAATAAAGTCAACAAGCTCATCATGGTAAATGTCGCGACATCAAAGTAAGTGCACGTGCGCGTTCCAATGGTGAAACCCCATGAATCCTCATCATATCAATCCAACCGAGATTCAATGAAATTCCACTGCACAAAATGTTCATCCTCGTACGCTGGTGCTCCTGTCTAGTGTCAATGTATTATTTCTCGGTGTCATTTCAATTTAGTGTCGCTTTCAGCACCAAACAAGTAAAAAAGCGGATCCGATGACGATCCCCCTAGGAAGGGGGTGCAACGCAAAATAAAAGCGTCATCACTTTGAAACTTATTCAATTTTAACTAAGCTGTAAGCTCCTCCTGTACATAATAAGAAAAGTTCCTTTATTTTATTTATTTATTTATATTTTTTTTTTTTTGAATCCTTGCTCCACATTCAATGTACTTCTTGAAGGGAACCTTGTTTTTTTTTGCTTTTTCTTATTTTCTACAGAAGGTGAATGTCTGTGGGTCCTGCTGAAAGGGTGTACCTCCTGAGGTGGGCTGAAACGCTGCTAACTGGGAACTGATGAACCGCACTAAATGCACGAACGTGTGTGTGAGTGTAGGTGTGCGTGAACAGAGGGACATGAAGTGCGGTACGACACCAGCGAGTGCACAATACAAAATTGAATACCAAAGGGGGAAGAAGAAAATTCAATTAAATTGTAAATGAAGACATCATCGGAAGGGAGAAACTAAATAAAAGGCAAAGCAGATTTGTCCGCTTTCGTCGTCGCATAGTCGTCACCAATGTAGATGCCACCTTATGTTTTCTCTGAACTTTGTGCAATTACTTATTTTCTATTTCTCTTCTTTCCTCTTTGCTGGCCACAAAACGCATCTTTTTAGTTAATATTTCACAATCGAAATAAGGTTTGTTGTGACAATGTTGGCAACAATAGAAATATTTCCAAGAAGTCTGGTTGTTCTTTCAATGGTCCGCCACGGTCCTTGGCAGAAGCGTGGGTTACCCTTTTTTTTAGTTTTTGTTTCAGCATAATGCGTGAATTTGATTTGATTCTGAGAAAGAAAATTACTTTATAATCGCTACTGTGTTGTCCGAAAGGACAACATGTATAGGTGTTCTTCTCCTCTCATCCTCATTTTTTTTTTTCAATTTAATCATTTCTTTTTGTCTTTGTTGCTCGTTTACACTAAAAACAAAATAGTTTCAGTTGATATCTCTAGGGCTTACTGGATGCGCCAGCATCAAAGGACTTTTCTTCCTAGACCATTGGGGATCGCTACTGAGATTGGGATTTAAATTAAATTCCAAATGAAGATGTTTTCCAAACAAGAAGCGAGGCAAAAACGAATACAGAATACAAAAGCGAATTCGAGCAAAAAAAAATAATGCGTTAATTTGTAAAGGGACAACAGTGCCAAGGATATGGGGGTTTCGCGAGAGGAGGATCTTTTACTGAGTTTCTGGTTATGAGATTTGTAGCTTCAGACGATGTAATTAATGCCAAGGATTAGGTGAAAGCGAAAATCTACAACTTGAAAGAACTTGTATTTGCGAACAGATGCAAAGATACAGGTCCGATTCCTTTCTTATTTAGAAAAGTTAATTGAAGATTTTATAAAGGAGTGCCTCAAGTGTTTTAGGAAAAAGCATATAAGAAAACACTTTCGTAAAAAAAAAAATGCCAAGAGCTTCAAAATATTTTTTTGAATGGAATACACTTCTTAAGAAAGGACTTTGCATCCCCCGACATTTGTTGCATGCAGATCATACTATACAATACATTCAGTCATTATAAGGGCATTGCATATTGTAGCAGAGCTTAGCAGGTGTACATAGCAAGACTGAATGAGACTTTAGTGACTCTGGTGGGCCCATTGCCATACCTTTGAGACTCTCCTGTGAAGACAAAATAACAACACATACTGTGAACGTGTAGAACATTTTTTAAGGCAGTTTATTTTCAATGAATTATCATATACATTTTAGCATAAAAGGTTTTACTAAAAATGCAATAAGAAATATCGAATTGTCCTTCATTTTCAAAGCGTAAGAAAAAGTCTTCATTTTTCAATTAAGGCAAAAAACTTAAACTGGTACTTCGTCTGGTTTCCTTTCGCCTTTAGGACAGCATCTATGCTTCTTGATGCTGACTCCACTAACTTCCTTGTCAATTATTTGCCACTGCTCAACTAAAATTGACTGGATCTGTCAAGATCGAGATACTCCCACAAATGCTCGAAAGGGTTTGAGTCTGTGTTTTGCGGAAGGTCTAGTTGCATAGGTGAACCATAGGGTCTATGTGTGCTTGAGGTTGTTGCCTTGTTGGAATATTTTTCCCATTATCACTATAAATAAAGACGAGGTTCCCATCTCCATGTTACGCCTTATATCCCCAGACCATTATCGAACCACCTCCGTGATTTATTGTGGAGTTTAGATTTTGTTGTTCATATTCTGGATTTCCTTTTTTCCTTCGCCATATATTTGCCGGTTTTCTTGAGTGAAAAATCTCAAATTTGCTCTGGTTAATAAAAGAAGCATTCCCCCAAAATGACAAGGTCTCATTTCTACATTTCTTGGCATAAAGAAGTCTCTGCTTTCGGTTTTTTTTCAGAAATATATGACTTTTTGCAAAGGGACTCTGTCATGTAGCCCATTACTGTGGAGGTCCGAACTTGCGCTAACGTTGACACTAGAGGATTGGGTAATATTTTCAGCAATCTTCACTGCGCTTAATACTGGATTTTTGTGAACTTCTCTCACCTATCGACAGTCTCTTTGGTTTTCCGGAATGGTCTTTGAATTTTTTTAATTTGTCCACCATTTTTTTTACCGTGTTATGAAGTCTGCCAACAGTTTTGGCTATTTCGCTGTGGGATAATTCTTCATTTCTTAATTTTATAATAAGTTCATGTGTTTGAACTGCACTTTGTTTTCCCATTTTAAGCTATTTTCTTAAATAATTTTAAAGAAGCAACTTTTGATTCGAATGAACTCAATAAAACACACTTCATGTGAATCAATCAATTATGAAAATATAAGCAGAACCTTAAACAGTTTGTCCGGTAAGCTGCACATTTTTTTTGACGCCCTAAAAATGTTTTGCTTGTGTCAGCTTATTGAAAATAAATCACCTTAAGAAATTACATACATATTTTAAGAGTGTCAAAAAGGTTACAGTATTTTTAACTTCGTATCTGAAAGTTCTTTTAATGGGTCCGATTTTTGGAAATCAAGTTTCCATTGTATATTTGTGTGTACGTATTTAGATGCGAATTTTCGTGCGAATTTTTTCATCTCACATACTTTGGGAAAGAATCAAGCTATCGAACCTCATACTTGCATTGAAACCATGAAAAGGTTTCATTTAAATTTAATTGGATAGTTTAATTTTTATAGCAGTAAAAATGGAAAATATCACCTGTTCTACTGAAATCAATGTAGTTCATAGTCCATAAAACCTAAAGTTTTCCAGTGGTTTTTCAAATATATACATGTACGTAAATATATACACAGCCATTCATAATTTTTCAGACAATACAAACTGTCAAAAATATTCATATAAAATTCTGTCTTTTGCAAAAGAAAACAATTTAACAAAAAATATATTTGCAAGAAGCCTAATCAACATCAACGTTGTGTTTGCGAGGCCAGAAGACCAAATTAAGTAAGTCTATTTACTTTTGTATTGAAACATGGATCGTCCTAATTTTCGTCAAGAATCCTTCCCTGACTTACACCGACATTCAATCGATCAACTTCTTAAATTTTTCCAACGTTATAGATCTCAAGCTATTTGAAATACTTTTCTTAATTTATCTCTCAACGTTGGAGACTTTTAAGGGAACCTTTCTGCTAAGTTCGTCCCAAAAAATTCTATAAAGTTGAGGCCATTTTATATTTTGAGATGTACGCTTCTCTTTATTGTTTCCAAGGAAGAACTTGGAAAAATATTGGGAATATATGAATCCTACAAGTCTATACTTTTTCTTATTCATGACTGCGGATGAGGTTCGAACACTGACGTACTTGAAACATCCTAAGACAACTATGGAGCTACCAGTTTTCTTTTTGTCCAAATCCTTTTAATTTCTATACCGTGAAGGCCTTCTGTAGCTCAATACTTTCTTTTATCGTTTAACCACAGCAAAGAAAAGCAACTCATGAGGCAGCATTTATAAGCATTACTCGTGCGTTAAAAAAAAGCTTGGTTTTGAAAGATCTCAAAACCCATGATTGAATTATTTTCCCACTGTTGTGATTTCTTATCATGAATCAAATCCAGGGGACCATTCAGAAAAGGACATAGAGATATTCTGGCAAATGGATGATACGCCAACCACTGGCGGATAAGAAGTCCATCGAAATCCGCCTGGTAGGAACTATTAAAATCTGTGAAAACTAACCGGACTGGATCCTCTCGAAGCTGGAACTGCAACTATTTACCAGAAAGAAACATTTGCAATGTTGAGTACTTTTGCCTTTCCTATGATTACCATTCCAGCATGTAATCAAATCACACATAACCTTACGTTGGCTTTACTTTGGTCACCGAATCATTCTAAAGCGTCTGCCGGCGATATTATCCTGTGAGTACCACAAGTTCGATAATTTTAGATGTTAAAAAATTCAATAGCATCAAATCTTTTTGATCGGAATGCAAACTCAAAATCAACCACGCCACATATGAAACCATACTGTTTCTCATACCAAGAAGACCGGCCTTCATTTTTTCTTAATCAGGTGAAATTAGTGTAATGGTATTTATGTTAATTATTTTTAGAAAGTTAAACATAAACTTATATCTGAGTGAAAGGGTTTTTTTTCATAACTTTTTCCCTTAAAAGAAAGTAATAACTTGTTTAATGTTGAAATAACGATTCATAAATCATCTTATCATGAAAATGAAAATTGTATTACAAAGAATGTAATGAAATCCGATTTGCTCATTTATGTACTTAAAAAAAGAAACAAATATACATAAAAAAGTTTAACGATTATTTATGCAAGGATATCTATGTTATTTTAATGTGGATAAATAAAAGAAACAAAAAAATAACTTTTAAATAAAACTGGCTTGACTAGACGGTTATAAAAGAGGATTTATCACTTCTGCCATTTTGCAGTAATCAAAGGAACTAAGAAAAGTAAGACTGATTATTTTCTCATTCAGCTGCCTGGCCACACTCTACCTTCAAATGAGAAAGAGCAACCGCTAATTAACTAGAAATAAGTTATATTGATAGGAAAGCCTTAAGTATATCACTTACAGGACGGTAACAATCCAGAATATGATTCTAGATCATTGAAAGTGAAAACTAAGTGACTTTGCCGTAGCAGCCATCTGCTAAACGCCCTCATATAGTCTGCCTGTTTGTCGTATGACTTAACGACAGATGTCGTAGGGCTTGTCCTCATTTATACAAAATATCAGAGTCTCATTACAAAAAATTCTATCTACAAATGGATCAAACTCTTGAAAGTGAATAACTTAATGGTAAATCTTAATCAGAATCACATTGAAAGAGCAATGACCTCGGAACAATACCGGAGCTTTGGATATTATAACCTTATCAAAAAAAAGTACACTGAAAGGCTGTATATATAATGTGTACCCTTAAATATCTTCTTCTGTTTCAGAATCTCCGGTTTATTTGATCGGTTTAAAGATCGCAAGTAAGCAAATTCCAAACAAAAACAACAGATGTTCTGTTGGCTGAAAACGTCTTCATCGCTTTCGGAATAAGGTGAACCCCATTGATAAATTAAATAGCATAGTCAGTACGCCTAGCCCGCTCGTCATAGCAAGCGAGTTTTACCTCAGTATTTGAGCTAACTACATAATTCAACTCCAAATTAGATCGACCCGAAAATGTTCCCAGAAGTAAATAAACATTTGTCACACTGTGCATACCGAATACACTCCACAAAAAAGAAATTAAAATACATGAAAAAAGATCCTTGACTTGCGAACACAATCAAAGTTAATAAATTCCAAAAGACTGCCGTAACTCCCCCCTGATGTCATCAATTTCAAAGAAAACATTACATGCGGGTGTGATACGTTTCGCTGTCTGCTTGGCATTACGGCACACAGCCCCTTTTAAAGGGATGGAAAACGAAATTTAAAGAAACGTTGAAATCAAACAAGTGTCGCGTGTGTAAGGCATACATACATATGTACTCGTATATGTAAGAGTGTACATAGCCGCCCCGATGTCGAATTTTTCAAATGCTTAATGCTGGATACCCACGCAATTGATTTAAAAGTCAAATGCTAAAGGAATGCGCATAGGAATCATGAGAGCCCCGACTTGTGATTCTTTTTTCCTTCTATTTTCAGAAGTAAGGGACCGCATTGGCTTGACATCCGAAAGTTGGTTGTTTGAATACGACAAACATCAAAATGTATTACAAGAGCCCTGAGGGGTTGGTAGGTCTTCTTTTATGCCAGTTTTTCCTTAGGCGACGATAATTGCTAAGAAGAGGTTCAATTGACTTTGAATTACGCTTTCCTGTTGTAAGTCTCCATATGTAAATAAAAGCTTTGATTTAATATTTATATTTTTCAACAGAATTTATGTCAACGTGAATTTGTATTTAATTTTATTGTAGAGCATTATGTACTTATCGGAAAGTGAAATACTTTAAATCCATGATAGCTATGCTATCATCGTCATGGTGGTTATCGTGGGATTGTCATAAGGGTGCACTTCCGTATACCAGACACAGTACCAAAGAAAACAGACACTGAGTAGCCTCGACATCCATTCAATCATCGTTTTAGCCCCTTGCCAAACAAGGGACAGAATGATTTGAAGCATTTGGATGTATCCATTGATAGGATTCACCTTTGACGAAAATGCAGACTAATCGTAATTTTCCGACCGCCGGCTGGCAGATAGTTTCTGAAGTAGTAGTAAAGTACAGCGAGGCCATGAAGTATTCCTACATATGTGTATGGAGAAAATTAAATTTGATGCAAAATAAATACGCCATTCCAAAAATTAATAAAATATTGTATTTAACGATTTAAACGCTAAAATGGATACTTTTTTTTTATTTAAATTTCTTTGCCGACTGCACATCCCAACTGCATTAAAGGAACGCACTGTCAGAGAGAAGAGCACTAATGCAAACTTTAAAACGTTATATACGGCCAAAATTTTCCCACTGTCCAGCAGAACAATAAGACTTGCCAACAAACTGACTGCCAAGATTTTTAATGCAAATTGACATGACTTGGTCAGATGCATTTCTAAACATCGACCGATGAGTGGAATTTCATCAACATTTGCTCGCAGAAAAAGGACTATCTTTATTTCACCTTCAACCAGATCAGTACAACCATTGACCGGGAAAATTCTACAAAATTCTTAAATAAAAAAAAAATACAGATTTTCTGAATCCATATTTAACATGGATTTTCTGAATCCCATATGGATACAGCTTTTATGGAGATGAGCAATGTAGAGCCCTGTCGAAGCATTCCTCTTAGGCCCGTACGATTGTGCAGGATGATCTCATCGACACCTTTTATGCCAAAAATGGCTGTCATGCGATTCTCAAACAGAACTCTTTGGTAAGATCAGTTATAAATCAGATGATTGTAGATGACCATGACATTATAAAGAGAAGACATCGCTGCGTTTGCATCGAAGCGACAAATATAGGACAAAAATTGAGAGATGAAGGATGTCCTCAAAGGATCTACAAATCTACGAGCAGGTATATCCCATCTTTAAAAGCACAAAAAAAACTCTTAAAGATTTTACTTAAAAAACCTGCCAAGTACGAGTCGGACTCGCGCACCAAGGGTTCCGGACAAACATGTAGGTTAATGAGTAAAACTTCACCCATCACGACAATCGAGTTATAGTTATGGTTTTTCTAGAGACGAAGGTCTCTTTATCGTTTCAGTAATCCATTATTTTATATTTACACACATAATTTATTTTATAATATAACTGAAATAACTAGCCTTGCGGCAGTCTTGCGAAATAAAATATTGTAGAAACAATTTAAGCAAGCTGTCTGATAACAATATTATAATTTAAATGACAATCTGTTTGAAAAATTGTTTGAAGTTTGATTTTGTTAAAACTTAAAGGTATTATTGAACTGAATATTTGATATGAATTTCAATCTCATTCCTCTACGCGCTCATGAGGAAAAGAGTATTAAGTTTTAAAGTTTTGAATATAATTTTATTATATGATCAAACTAAAAATTTATGGTTTTTGTCAGTTTTCGTCTATCTGTACTATAAAACGTTGCTTTGTATCAAATTTTAAGATTTTGAGATCACAGGAAGTACTCTGTAGGTTTTGGTTCCCTTGCGAGTATCGAAAATTTGTTCAAATTTGCTGCATAAAAGGCTGAATATTTTGATTGCGTTGGCTTAGACGTTTGTTTTTTTTTGCAGTTCTTAGGGACAGTAGATCTTGGTATTTGATTTGAATTTCGGCTTGACAACTCTACGCGTTCCTGAGCAAAAGGACCTTGACAGATAGACGGACCGTCGGACAACAAAGTGATCCCATAAGGGTACCCACTCTTAAAAATTCGTCATCACAATATAGGCCTACAGACGTATATTAATATGTTAAAGACCTTTTTTACTTAGACAAATTTAAAAGTTTGGGGCACTGGTGTACGTTCTCCGTAATATAAGTTTACTCAATAACATTATCAGCACTAAGGGTTATTCTGAACCAAATTTATTCTTATAATTTATACATATGTATTACAAATGACACTTTCTTTCAAAACCTGGCATAAAGCCTTTTCTGTTTTAAGACCATTAACTTAATGTACATTATTTACACTATTTATGTTATAATATATACTCTTTAGTAAGCTATATTAACATTTTATTGTTTATTTGTTCTATATTTTAATAACATTGTTCACATTGGTTGTTATCTTTTTTAAATAATTTTTCATAGTGTTTGCCCTGACATTTTATTGCAATCTACGTATGTATGTTTGAGCGAAGAGTGTCGGTCCCAATGATCTAACAGATATCCTATAACGTTGAAAACTTCCATGAAAATGAAGCTGAGTAGTTATATTAGAATTAAGCGCATAGTTATTAAACGTCCTGGCCAGACCCCTAGTCACCACCTAGATTATTGCGTCATACTGTATCGTTTTCAACACTTTAGCACTTTTATTTGATACCCATGTTAGAAAAGTTGAAAAAAATTCAACCCGCCATCTAAGAGTGGTGATCGTATTGAATTTAGCCTGATTTTACTTACATTATCATTTTCTACTCTTCAAGCCCTTTTATTTGGTACCCTTGTTACAGGGCTTGAAAAAGAATTACAATCCGCCATCTTGGAGCGGCAGTAATATTGAAATTATAATTTTTTTTTTTTAAAAACTTATTTATTACCACTTAAACAACTAATATTATAATTTAAAGCAAAACGAGTTAAATAATTATAATCATCAGAAGAAAATGCGTATGCAAATTTTCAGCTTAATCGGAAACCAACAAATGGTCGAAGAATAGTTTGAAAATTCTTAAGCGGACATCTTGCTTTCACACATACGAACAGTGCAAGTAAACCCGACTCATGGGGGATGGGTCAAAATTACTAGCCACTTTTTTATTTTTGTTTGTGGTTTAAAAAAAAATAAATATATTTTGATCAATATTATGTCAGTTTTTATATCCTTTAAAAAGCCTTATTGATCTATCAGCATAATTTTTACATGATAATTTTTCATAAATATAGTGAAATGCTCGATTTAACCCCCGGTACACCCCAGTCCGTGTAACATATTTGGACCCACACGACGACGGGTTAAAAAAAGCTTGTAAAAAGATGACCAAATATCACACTAGACGTTTATTTCTTAAATTTCCTAGGAGCCGCAATATATTAATGTTATGTCACAGGCGCAGATATCAAACGAAGAGTCTCAGAAAAACCGCTCGTTTTTGCGGCCCAAGAGAAAGGAAACCTTATTTCTTCCTGCCGATCAAACATTATACCAGACACGAATCATCATAATGCAGAGGGGAACTTTTTAAAGTAAAGTTAGAGTGAAATTTGGTTAGTGCAAACATATGAAAAGTGACCTCAACTTATCTAGTGTATTCAATTAAACAAATAAGGCTCAGGTCTACTGAACTGCAGCGGGATCGAAATAAGTTGGTGAAGATAGAATTTATAGGCACTCTTTAAGGAGTCAGGCTAAGCTTTGGCATTTTTTTAGACGAAATTAGACTGATTGCGTAGGACGCCGATGAAGAGTGCCCTTTGCTCTGCTAGGATCATTAACGATCTCAACGGGACTTAAGAAGTTAACAAAAATGACGCCTACCGAAGACGCCATTCTCGAAAAAATAAATACCCAACCTCGGGCACCAACACCAGAGATTCCAATTTTTGTTTCTTTGCATTATATCATAACAACGTTCAACGTTTTTTCAACTTGTTTTCCATGATTGCTGGTCTTCGCTTAAACAGTGAAGCCCTCATTTAAGCCACATCTTGGCATCTATGAGGGCCTATTCGATTCAAAGGAACAGAAAAAAGTCAGCGCGAGATAGGTCAGAACTGTATAGGGGTGAAGTTGTTGGATTTTTAGGTGACACTTGAGAACACCTGTCT